>CM022299.1:37949766-38563099 GCA_011799875.1 Thinopyrum elongatum | reverse complement strand
GGAACTTCTTTTGATGATTGCTTGAGCAACCTTGATCGAGTTTTGCAGAGATGTGAGCAAACTAATCTTGTCTTGAATTGGGAGAAGTGCCACTTTATGGTAAATGAAAGTATTATCTTGGGGCATAAAATTTCTGAACGAGGTATTGAGGTGGATAAAGCTAAAGTTGATGCAATTGAGAAAATGCCATGTCCTAAAGATATTAAAGGTATTCGTAGTTTTCTTGGTCATGCTGGTTTCTATAGGAGGTTTATTAAAGACTTCTCTAAAATTTCTAGGCCTCTTACAAATATTTTACAAAAGGATGTTCCATTTGTTTTTTATGATGATTGTGTAGAAGCCTTTGAAACACTTAAGAAAGCCTTAACTTCTTCACCTATCATTCAACCACCTGATTGGAACTTGCCTTTTGAAATTATGTGTGATGCTAGTGATTATGCTGTTGGTGCTGTTCTAGGACAAAGAGTTGATAAGAAATTAAATGTTATCCATTATGCTAGCAAAACTCTATACAGTACCCAAAGAAATTATGCTACTACTGAAAAGAAATTTTTAGCAGTTGTGTTTGCTTGTGACAAATTCAGATCTTACATTATTGATACCAAAGTAATTGTTCAGACTGATCATGCTGCTATTAAATATCTTATGGAAAAGAAAGATGCTAAACCTAGACTCATTAGGTGGGTTCTTTTGCTACAAGAATTTCATTTACGTATCACTGATAGAAAAGGAGCTGAGAATCCTGTAGCTGATAACTTGTCTATGTTAGAGAATATTCTTGATGACCCACTACCTATTGATGATAGTTTCCTGATGAACAACTAGCTACAATAAATGTTTCTCATAATACTCCTTGGTATGCTGACTATGCTAATTATATTGTTGCTAAATATATACCACCTAGTTTCACATACCAAAAAAAGAAAATATTCTTCTATGATTTAAGACATTACTTTTGGGATGACCCACATCTTTACAAAGAAGGAGTAGATGGTATTATTAGATGTTGTGTACCCGAGCATGAACAGGACCAAGTCCTACAGAAATGTCACTCCGAAGCTTATGTAGGGCATCATGCGGGAGATAGAACTGCTCATAAGGTATTGCAATTTGGTTTTTATTGGCCTACTTTCTTCAAGGATGCCCGTAAGTTTGTTTTATCTTGTGATGAATGTGAAAGAATTGGTAATATCATTAAGCTTCAAGAAATGCTTATGAATTATTCACTTGCTGTTGAACCATTTGATGTTTGGGGTTTTGATTATATGGGACCTTTTCCTTCCTCTAACGGGTATACACATATTTTGGTTGCTGTTGATTATGTTACTAACTGGGTAGAAGCTATTCCAACTAGTAGTGCTGATCATAACACTTCCATTAAAATGCTTAAAGAAGTTATTTTCCCGAGGTTTGGAGTCCCTAGATATTTTATGACTGATGGTGGTTCACACTTTATTCATGGTGCTTTCTGTAAAATTCTTGCTAAATATGATGTTAACCATAGAATTGCATCACCCTATCATCCTCAATCTAGTGGTCAAGTTGAACTTAGCAATAGAGAAATAAAATTAATATTACAAAAAACTGTTAATAGGTCCCGAATGAATTGGTCTAAGAAATTGGATGATGCACTTTGGGCCTACAGAACAGCATATAAAAATCCCATGGGTATGTCTCCATATAAAATGGTTTATGGAAAAGCTTGTCATTTGCCTCTTGAGTTAGAACATAAAGCATATTTGGCAATTAAAGAACTCAACTATGATTTCAAACTTGCCAGTGAAAAGAGGTTATTTGATATTAGCTCATTAGATGAATGGAGAACCCAAGCTTATGAAAATGCCAAATTATTTAAAGAAAAAGTTAAAAGATGGCATGACAAAAGAATCCAAAAGCGGGAATTCAAAGTTGGAGAATATGTTCTCTTGTACAACTCTCGTTTCAGATTCTTTGCAGGAAAACTTCTCTCTAAATGGGAAGGACCATATATTATCGAGGGTTTATCGCTCTGGAGCTATCAAGATTAATAATGCCGAAGGTACTAATGCAAAGGTGGTTAATGGGTAAAGAATCAAACAGTACTATATCTCAGGTACGCCTATTAATGTTGAAAGCAATATTATTCAAACCATGTCACCAGAGTAACACATAAAAGAAACTTTCCGGAACACTCCAGAATCCTGAAAAAGAGGAGGTACGTGATACGGTAAGTAAACGGACTCCGAAAAGTCCGCAAAAAACTTTTTTGTTAGTTTTGGAATATTTAAAAAATTAGGAAAATAAGAAACAACCAGGAAGGCAACCGAGGAGGGCACAAGACACCAGGGAGCGCCTGGCTTGCCTAGCGCGCCCAGGTGGGTTGTGCCCACCTCTGGAACCTTCCCGACTCCATTTTCCTCTCGTTTGCTTGTTTCCCAATATAAAAAATCTTTATATACCCCCCGAACGCATTGACCATCGTATCGCGGAGAAATCTTTTGTTCTTCTTTCTTGCTGTTTTCTGACAAATCTAGATCACCATGGCCGCTTCGAGCTCCTCCAAGGAGAAGTTCTTCGAGAACGTCATCACCCCGTATTTGTGGGAGGTGATGCAGCACCCTCAAGCCATTGAGATGCGTGAGGGGGTGCTCCATATTCGGGACGTCCAGGGGACCAAGAGGACGGGAACCGTGGAGGCTAGGCTCGAAGCTATGGAGCAAGAGGTTTTCAATTGCAAGGGGATGGTGGAGCATGGACTCAATGACAATCACCTAATGAGTGCGGATTTCACCCGTGATCTCAAGGTGGATGGTCAGTCCATGAAAGACATCGCCTTCACCCTCAACGAGCAAATCAATTTTCTGCAAAGCCAAATCTATGGTCTCCAAAATCAAGTCTTTGAATATGAGATGATATTTAAAGGTATGAGTTTAGCTGCCAGTTGCAGGACTCGTGAGACTCGTGCTTCTTCTTATGATGGTGAGCCGCTGCCATGGAAGTCGGAGGATAAGCCCGCTACTACTTCACCACCACCATCATCATCTTCCCCACCAAAGGAGACTTGAGTTCGTGGTATGGGCGCTCCCCTTGGCTTGTGCCAATCTTAGGGGAGGTGCCCAGGTATCGTATCACCACCACTATCTTTTCCTTTATCTATTTTAGTTCGATCTTTAGTTATCCTATGATTTAGTTGAATAAAAGTTTAGTTCGATCCTTTCCTTTCGAGTGTTTGCTTAGTGATCTATCTATCTATGTAATCGTGTGCGAGATATATAATAAAGAGTAGTTTGAGTTTTGTTTCTTTACTCTTTTGTTTCAATAAAAAGAAAGGAAAATAAATGAAAAAGATCATATGCTAATCTTATGGTGAGTAATGATATCACATAAGGAAAAGTATAAGTGGTAAAATTTATTGGAGAGTGACAAACATAGCATTGGTCGATGATGCAATTCATGAAAGAACTAATAAGGGAAGAGAAGATTCACATGCAAATACACTATCTTGGACATCTTTTATGATTGTGAGCCCCCATTAAATATTATGTGTCAAAATTGTTGACGTTGGACAAGGAGGACAACGTAATGATTTATGTTTGTTCATATTCACATAGAAGTTATATTGTCATAGATCCTTGAACATGTGGTGCTTGCTCAATATCTTTGCTAGCCAAAAATTCCGCACTAAGTAGAGATACTAGTTATGCATCCAAAAACCCTTAAACCCAAAATCTTATTTTGAGAGTCCACCATACCTACCTATGGATTGAGTAATATCCTTCAAGTAAGTTGTCATCGGTGCAATAAGGCAATAAAAATTGCTTCTAAATGTGTTGGATCATTTAGTGTAAGAGAAAATTGAGCGTTGTACGAACTTGTGATGGCAAAGTAATAAAAGCCACGGACTGCATAATAAAGGTTGCTATCATAAGGGGCAATATAACGTGACATTCTTTTGCATTAAGGGATTTGGCATACAAACAAAAAGCGCATGGCAACCTCTGCTTCCCTCTGCGAAGGGCCTATCCTTTACTTTTATGTAAGAGTCAAAGTATTCTTCCCTATTCCTTTTATTTTTCTCTTTTTGCAAGCATCATGTGGTGAGGAAAGATCTAGGCACATATATCCGGTTGGATATGGGTGAGCATGACTTATTATTGTTGACATCACCCTTGAGGCGAATACGTTGGGAGGCGAAACTATAAGCCCCTATCTTTCTTTGTGTCCGGTTGAAACTTTTTGTTCATGGGTATGCTGTGAGTGTTAGCAATCATAGAAGGTTAATTGATGGTTGAGTATGTGGACTTGCCTAAAGGCTCCGATATGTGACCCTTCCAGAAAATATGATGAATTGTAGTTGCAAAGTTGACTGAAAACATAGTTTGTTGGTTTCCAATAAGGTTTATGCTTTATACTACAATGTTATGATGAATTGTTACTTGTTCATGAGAAGTTATATGATAACAGTTGTGTGGTAAAGTTTCATGTTAAAAGTTCTTTGCTGTTATAATAATAACATGATGCTTCTATGTCCGTATTTTGTTTTTATCGCCACCTCTCTCTCTAAGCATGTGGGCATGTTTTTCGATTTTGGTTTTTCGCTTGAGGACAAGTGAGGTCTAAGCTTGGGGGAGATGATACGTCCGTTGTGCATCATGTTTTCCTACTGTTATTTATAATGTTTTTATACATAATAATGCTTTTTGGAGTAATCCTAATGCCTTTTCTCTCATAATATGCAAGGTTTACATAAAAAGGGAGAATGCCGGCAGCTGGAATTCTGGACCTGAAAAAGCTACGTCAGAGTTACCCATTCTGCACATCTCCAAATGAGCTTAAAATTTACGGAGAATTATTTTGAAATATATAAAAATTACTAGAGCAAATAACTACTAGAGGGGGCCACCTTGGTGAGCACAAGACACCAGGGCGCGCCTGGGCCCCCAGGCGCGCCTTGGTGGGTTGTGCCCTCCTCGGCCTACCTCCGTTGCCCATCTTCTGGTATAAAGGTCATTTTGACCTAGAAAAACTTAGGAGGGGACTTTCGGGATGAAGTGCCGCCGTCTTGAGGCGAAACTTGGGCAGGAGCACTTTTGCCCTCCGGCGGAGCGATTCCGCCGGGGGAACTTCCCTTCCGAAGGGGGAAATCATCGTAATTGTCATCTCCAACAACCCTCTCATCTTTGGGAGGGCATTCTCCACCAACATCTTCAACAGCAGCATCTTCTCTCAAACCCTAGTTCATCTCTTGTGTTCAATCTTTGTACCGGAACCTCAGATTGGTACTTGTGGGTGGCTAGTAGTGTTGATTACATCTTGTAGTTGATTACTATATGGTTTATTTGGTGGAAGATTATATGTTCAGATCCATTATGCTATTTAATACCCCTCTGATCTTGAGCATGATTATCATTTGTGAGTAGTTACTTTTGTTCTTGAGGTCACGAGAGAAGTCATGTTGCAAGTAATCATGTGAACTTCATATGTGTTCGATATTTTGATGATATGTATGTTGTGATTCCCTTAGTGGTGTCATGTGAAAGTTGACTACATGGCACTTCACCATATTTGGGCCTAAGGGAATGCACTGTGGAGTAGTTATTAGATGATGGGTTGCTAGAGTGACAAAAGCTTAAACCCTAGTTTATGCGCTACTTCGTAACGGTCCGATTTGGATCCAAAGGTTTAATGCTATGTTTAGATTTTATCATAATACTTTTCTCGTAGTTGCGGATGCTTACGAGGAGGTTTGTTCAAGTAAGAACAACACCTAAGCACTGGTCCACTCACATATCAAATTATCATAGTAGCGAACACGAATCAAACCAACATGATGAAAGTGATATGGTGAAATTCCCGTGTACCCTCAAGAACGTTTTGCTTATTATAAGAGACCGTTTTGGCCTGTCCTTTGCCACAAAAGGATTGGGCTACCTTGCTGCACTTTACTTACCATTACTGTTACTTGCTCGTTACAAATTATCTTGCTATCAAACTACTCGTTACCGACTATTTCGGTGCTTGCAGAAAATTCCTTGCTGAAAACCACTTTTCATTTCCTTCTGCTCCTCGTTGGGTTCGACACTCTTACTTATCGAAAGGACTATGATTGATCCCCTATACTTGTGGGTCATCAGTTATATCTTAAAGAAATAGTTGCACTCTGATGCTTCACTTATATATTTTTGATAGTTGATAATAGTAATGGCAATTAGTGTGGGTTATGAATTTGGTCCTAATATGATAGGTATTCAAGACGGATATAATAAAAACTTTCATGTAGAACACTGAATATGAAAAGTTTGATTCCTTGCAATAATTTTGCAATATAAAGGTGGTAATATGTGGGTTATGCTAGTGAGTAATTGTGGTTTAGTAAGAATATTGGTGTTAAGGTTTGTGATTGCCGAAGCATGCACGTATAGTCTCCCATTATGCCAAGAAGTTGGAGCATGATTTATTATTGATTGTCTTCCTTATGAGTGGCGGTCAGGGACGAGTGATGGTCTTTTCCTACCAATCTATCCCCCTAGGGGCATGCGTAGTAGTACTTTGCTTCGAGGGCTAATAAATTTTTTCAATAAGTATGTGAGTTCTTTATGACTAATGTGAGTCCATGAATTATACGCACTCTTACCTTTTTGCAATTTGCTAGCCTCTTCGGCACCGTGCATTGCCCTTTCTCACTTTGAGATGTGGTGCAAACTTCACCGGTGCATCCAAACCCCATGATATGATACACTCTATCACACATAAGCCTCCTTATATATTCCTCAAAACAGCCACCATACCTACCTATTATGGCATTTCCATAGCCATTCCAAGATATATTGCCATGCAACTTCCACAGTTTCATTTTATTATAACACATATCATCATTGTCGTATTGCTTTGCATGATCATATAGCTGACATAGTATTTGTGGCTCAGCCACCGTTCATATTTTTTATACATGTTAGGATAGATCATTGCACATCCCGGTAGACTGCCGGAGGCACTCATATAGAGTCATATTTTGTTCTAGTATTGAGTTGTAATTTTCTTTTGTGTTGTAAGTAAATAGAAGTGTGATGATCATCATATTCATTATTAGAGCATTGTCCCAAGCGAGGAAATAAAAAAAGAGGCCAAAAAAGAGCCCACAAAAAAGAGGCCAAAAAGAGCCCAACAAAAAAAGAGAAAGAAAGAAAAAAAGGGAGAAAAAGAGAGAAGGGGCAATGTTACTATCCTTTCCACACTTGTGCTTCAAAGTAGCACCATGTTTTTCATATAGTGAGTCTCCTATGCTTTATTTTCATATAACTAGTGGGAATTTTTTCTTATAAGAACTTGGCTTGTATATTCCAATGATGGGCTTCCTCAAATGCCCGAGGTCTTCATGAGCAAGCAAGTTGGATGCACACCCACTTAGTTTTGTTTTTGAGCATTCATACACTTATAGCCCTTAGTGCATTCGTTGCATGGCAATTCCTACTCCTTGCATTGACATCAATTGATGGGCATCTCCATAGCCCGTTGATTAGCCTCGTCAATGTGAGACTTTCTTCCTTTTTTGTCTTCTCCACACAACCTCCAACATCATACTCTATTCCACCCATAGTGTTATATCCATGGCTTGTGCTCATGTATTACATGAGAGTTGAAAAAGCTGAAGCGCGTTAAAAAGTACGAACCAATTGCTCGGCTTGTCATCGGGGTTGTGCATGATAAATACTTTGTGTTAAGAAGATGGAGCATGACAAGGATATATGATTTTGTAGGGATAACTTTCTATAGCTTTGCTATTCTGAAAGACATGATTGTTTTTTGGTATGCCTTATTTTTTTTATGTCAAACTATAGACTATTGCTTTGAATCATTCGGATCTTAATATTCATACTACAAAGAGAAATTACATGATGAACATGATAGGTAGCATTCCACATCAAAAATTATGTTTTTATCATTTACCTACTCGAAAACGACCAAGAATTAAGCTTGGGGATGCTTGATACGTCTCCAACGTATCTATAATTTTTTTTATTATTCCATGCTATTATAGTATCAATCTTGGATGTTTTATATGCAATTATATATCATTTCTTGGGACTAAACTATTAACCTAGTGCCCAGTGCCAGTTGTTGTTTTTTTTCTTGTTTTTGGCTTTTCAGGAAATCAATATCAAACAGAGTCCAAACAGAGAAATAACTTTCGATTAAGTTTTTCTTGACCAGAAGGGACCCTAGAAGGTTCGGGAGAAGACCTAAAGAGTCACGAGGGAGCGACAAGCTCGGGAGGCGTGCCCCGTGGGGGGGGGGCAGGCTTGTGGGCCCCTCGTGGCACCTCTTGACCTAACTCCACCTCTATAAACTCTCAAATATCCCCCTGACATTAGAGAGCCACCCAAAATACTTTTTCCGCCACCGCAAGTTTCTGTTCTCATGAGATCCCATCTGGAGGCTTCCGCTGGTACTCTGCCGGAGGGGGAATCGACCACGGAGGGGCTATACATCAACCTTGCTACCCTTCCAAAGATATGTGAGTAGTTTACCAAAGACCTACGGGTCCATAGCTAGTAGCCAGATGGTTTCTTCTCTCTCTTTGATATTCAATACAATGTTCTCCTCGATGTTCTTGGAGATCTATTTGATGTAACAACTTTTTGTGGTGTGTTTGTTGGGATCTGATAAATTGTGAGTTTATGATCAGATTATTCATGAATATTATTTGAGTTTTCTCTGAACTCTTTTATGCATGATTGTTATAGTTTTTTATTTCTCTCCGATCTATTGATTTGGTTTGGCCAACTAGATTGATTTTTCTTGCAATGCGAGAGATGCTTTGTGATGGGTTCAATCTTGCGGTGCTCAATCCTAGTGACAGAAGGGGACATGACACATATTTTATCGTTGCCATTAAGGGTAAAACGATGGGGTTTATTCATGCGTGAGTATTCTTTGCCTACATCATGTCATCTTGCTTAAGGCGTTACTCCGTTCTTTACGAACTTAATACTCTTGATGCATGATGGATAGCGCTTGATGTGTGGAGTAATAGTAGTAGATGCAGGCAGGTGTCGGTCTACTTGTCTCGGACGTGATGCCTATATAGATGATCATTGCCCTGGATATCATCATGATTATTTGCTTTTCTATCAATTGCCCAACAGTAATTTGTTTAGCCACCGTATGCTATTTTCAAGAGAGAAGCCTCTAGTGAAAACTATGGCCCCAGGGTCTACTTTTTATCATATATTAAAATCAAAAAATACCTTGCTGCAATTTTACTTTATTTATTTTATTTTTTATTTTTGTTCTATCTATCTATCTATCTATCACCATATAGTTTAATCTTGCAAGTAACCGCCGAGGGATTGGCAACCCCTTGTTCGCGTTGGGTGCAAGGACTTGTTATCTTGTGTGCAGGTACTGCTAACGAGATGTTGCGTGGTTCTCCTACTGGATTGATAACCTTGGTTCTTAACTGAGGGAAATACTTATCTCTACTGTACTGCATCATCCTCTCCTGTTCGAGGAAATCCCAACACAACTTACAAGTAGCAGAGACTTACATGTGTTTATGGTGAAGCACAAACTCACCTAAGGCACAAAACCTGAGACGTGATGAAGGATATATGCAGTTCCAACGATCTCCCTTGGCTCTGTATCGAGGATTTTAACGAAGTGTTATGTCCGGATAAACATGTTGGTATTAGACAACGAAGCAATGCTCAAATCCAAGGATTTAGATATACGGTTGATATTTGCATGTTGATGGGCATTTGCTTCAATGGGATATTTTGGACATTTGAAAAGAAAGTTGTTGGAGGATCACTCACAAGGGTAAGGCTAGATCATGTGTTGGGATCTGCTAGCTGGAGCTCAATGTCCCCCTTAGCTTCTCTCCGGCACCTGACTACGGCCTCTTCGGACCACGTTCCTATTCTTTTGGAGATGAATTATCAGCACCCATGTGCTAGAACCTCCAAATGTTTGTTTGTTTATGAGGTAATGTGGGAAACTAATGAATCTTGGAGGAAAACGATCCAAACCTGTTTGCGCACCAGGCATTCGGGATCGCGAGTTGAAGACCTCAAACAAAAGTTAGCAAACTTACATAGAAATCTGTCAGGGTGGAGTTCAAATGCTTTTGGTTCAGTACCCCTTCGGAAGCTCTTTGGCTTCCAAAACTTGCAGGCTTCCGCTCCTCAACCAGCGAGCCAGCCTCACGAAAGAGCAGAAGTCGTTCGGCTCATAGTTGCATCTCCTATCCCTCTTCAACCACGCAATGGGTTGGCAGCCTAGGAAACCAGGCCTAGATTCCTTTACAGCCATGCAGTGGGCCAGGTTTTAAGGGCCAGTTCGGTGGGGGAGTAGGGATGGGCTGGAAATTGATGGTGTAAGTCAGACTTGCAGCACCTAGTTTTTCTTCTTCTTTATTTGCTGCGATTTTTCCTGTACAGAGAGCAATTTTTACCTGTATAGAGAGCATTTTATGATGGTACAAGTGCAAGAAGTATACAAAACATGTAAATTTTTTAGTTTCACCAGGTTTAGATGAAGAACAACAAGGTTTGACATATGTCCTACGACAAAAGTTTCATCAAATTTGCATATGTTTGCAAATCAAACAAGGGACAAATCGCATCACGATCATGACTTCACAACCCAAGAGCAATGGTAGTAGCTAGTTCATTCCTAAACCTATCCATGTTAGGAGCACTTGCGTCCGAAATTGAAGCATCTGATGCACTCGAAGGAATAACATACTTGTATCTATCCTGAATTGTTGGAACATAATCCGGATCCCTTTCACATTGAACCAAGTGAAAATCATGGAGACGGACATAGTTGTGCACTGTCATAGTAGCTGCAACAATCTTCATCTGTGTTTGAAACAAGTAGTTTGGCATCTTGAGGAGAATTTGCCATTCCATTTTCCACACCCCAAAGGTTCTCTCTATGCAATTGCGTTTGGAGCGAATCTTTTTGAACTTCTCCTTAGGAGGATTTGGAGGTGTGTGATATGTCTCCAACGTATCTATATTTTTTTATTGTCCCATGCTATTATAGTATCAATTTTTGATGTTTTATATACACTTACAAGAAATTATATATCATTGTTTGGGACTAACCTATTAACTTAGTGCCCAGTGCCAGTTGCTGTTTTTTTGCTTATTTTTGGTTTTTCAGAATATCAGTACCAAACGAAGTCCAAATGCCACGAAACTTTTTGGAGATTTTTTTCTGGACATAAGAGACCCTGGAAGCTTCGGGAGGGGACGAGAAGATGGAGCAGTGGCCCACGAGGCACCAGGGCGCGCCCTGGTGGCTCGTGGGGACCATGTGGCTCCATTTGACCTAACTCCGCCTCTATAAATTCTCTAAAATTGGGAAACCAACAAAGGAGTCCAGGAAATACTTTTTACATCGCTGGAAGTTCCTGTTCTCGTGAGATCCCATCTGGAGGCCTTCTTCGGCACTCTGCCGGAGGGGGAATCAATCATGGAGGGGCTCTACATCAACCTTGCTGCCCTTCCGATGATGTGTGAGCTGTTTACCACAGACCCTATGGGTCCATAGTTAGTGGCTAGATGGCTTCTTCTCTCTATTTTATCTTCAATACAATGTTCTCCTCGATGTTCTTAGAGTTCTATCCGATGTAATTACTTTTTACGATGTGTTTGTTGGGATTCGATGAATTGTGAGTTTATGATCAGATTAACCATGAATATTATTTTAGTTTTCTCTGAACTCTTTTATGCATGATTATTATAGCTTCATATTTCTCTCCGATATATTGATTTGGTTTGGCTAACTAGATTGATTTATCTTGGAATGGGAGAGGTGCTTTGTAATGGGTTAAATCTTGTGATGCTATATCCCAGTGACAGAAAGGGACATGACACGTATTGTATTATTTCTATTAAGGATAAAAAGATGGGGTTTATTCACGCGTGAGTTTACTTTGTCTGCATCATGTCATCTTGCTTAAGGCGTTACTCCGTTCTTTTTGAACTTAATACTCAAGATGCATGCTGGATAGCAGTCGATGTGTGGAGTAATACTAGTAGATGCAGAATCGTTTCGGTCTACTTGTCTCAAATATGATGCCTTTATACATGATCATTGCCTTGGATATCATCATGATTATTTGCTTTTCTATCAATTGCCCAATAGTAATTTGTCTACCCACCGTATGCTATTTTCAAGAGAGAAGCCTCTAGTGAAATCTATTGCCCCTGGGTCTACTTCTATCAAATATTAAAAATCCTAAAAATACCTTGCTGCAATTTTACTTTATTTATTTTATTTTTTATTTTTGTTCGATCTATCTATATATCTATCACCATACAATTTAATCTTGTAATTAACCGCCAAGGGATTGACAACCCTTGTTCGTGTTGGGTGCAAGGATTTGTTATTTTGTGTGTAGGTGCTGCTTACATAGTGTTGCTTGGTTCTCCTACTGGATTGATAACTGATGACCCACAAGTATAGGGGATCAATCGTAGTCTTTTCGATAAGTAAGAGTGTCAAACCCAACGAGGAGCAGAAGGAAATGACAAGCGATTTTCAGCAAGGTAATTTCTGCAAGCACTAGAATTGTCGGTAACAGATAGTTTGATAGCAAGATAATTTGTAACAAGTAACGAGTAACAATAATAACAATAAGTGCATCAAGGTAGCCCAATCCTTTTTGTAGCAAAGGATAGGCTGGAACGGTCTCTGATAATAAGTTAAACATTCTCGAGGACACGCGGGAATTTCAGCTAGTCACTTTCATCATGTTTGTTTGATTCGCGTTCTCTACTTTGATAATTTGATATGTGGGTGGACCGGTGCTTGGGTGCTGTTCTTACTTGAACAAGCTCCCACTTATGATTAACCCCTCTCGCAAGCATCTGCAACTATGAGAGAAGAATTAAGATAAAATCTAACCATAGCATTAAACATGTGGATCCAAATCAGCCCCTTACGGAATAGCGCATAAACTAGGGTTTAAGCTTCTATCACTCGAGCAACCCATCATCTAATAACTACTTGACAATGCATTCCCTTAGGCCCAAAGATGGTGAAGTGTCAGGTAGTTGACGTTCACATAACACCACTAAGGGAATCACAACATACATATCATCAAAATATCGAACGAATATCAAATTCACATGATTACTTGCAACATGACTTATCCCGTGTCCTCAAGAACAAAGGCAACTACTCACAAATAATATTCATGCTCAAGATCAGAGAAGTAATAAATATCATAATGGATCTGAACATATAATCTTCCACCAAATAAACAAACTAGCATCAACTACAAGATGTAATCAACACTACTATAGTCACCCACACGTACCAATCTGAGGTTTTGATACAAGATTGAACACAAGAGATGAACTAGGTTTTTGAGATGAGATGGTGCTGGTGAAGATGTTGATGAAGATTGATCCTCCCAAGGTGAGAGGGTTGTTGGTGATGACGATGGCTTCGAATTCCCCCTCCCGGAGGGAAGTGTCCCTGGCGGAATCGCTCTGCCGGAGAGCAAAAGTGCTCCTGCCCAAGTTCCGCCTCGAGACGCCAGCGCTCCGTCTCATCCTCTCTTTATTTTTTCTAGGTCAAAAGACCTTATGTACCAGAAGATGGGCACCGAAGGTGGGCCAGGGCCCCCACTACGCACCAGGGCGCGCAAGGGGGGTAGGCGCGCCCTGGTGCCTAGTGAGCACCTGGGTGGCCCCCTCTGGTATTTCTTTTCGCCAATATTTCTTATATATTCCAAAAAAATTCTCCGTAAAATTTCCACTTATTTGGAGATGTGCAGAATAGGTATCTCTGACATAGCTTTTTCAGGTCCAGAATTCCAGCTGCCGGTATTCTCCCTCTTTGTGTAAACCTTGCATATTATGGGAGAAAAGGCATTAGAATTACTCCACAAAGTGTTATATTGAATAAAAACACTATAAATAATAGTAGAAAAACATGATGCAAAATGGACGTATCAATTCCCCCAAGCTTAGACCTCGCTTGTCCTCAAGCGAAAGCCGATATCGAGAATCATGTCCACATGTTTAGAGAGAGAGGTGTCGATAAAAACAAAATACGGACATAGTAGCATCATGCTTATTATTATAACAACAATAAACTTTATCATAAAAGTTCTTATGAGCAAGTAACAATTCATCACAACATCGAAGTATAAAGCATAAACTTTATTGAAAACCAACAAACTATGTTCTCAGTCAACTTTGCAAGTGCAATTCATCATATTTTCAGGAAGAGTCTCGTATCGGAGCCTTTTGGCAAGTCCACATACTCAACCATCATTTAATCTTCTATGATTGCTAACACTCACAACATATATATGGAGCAAAAAGTTTCAGCCAGACACATAGAAAGATAGGGGCTTATAATTTCACCTCCCAACTTATTCACCTTAGGGGTCATGTCAACAATAATAACTCATGATCACTCATATCCAACTGGATATATGTGCCTAGATCTTTCCCCACCACATGATGCTTGCAAAACATAAAAATAAAAGGAATAGAGGAGAACACTGTTGACTCTTGCACGAAAAGTAGATACATAAAAGTAAAAGATAGACCCTTCGCAAAGGGAAGCAGAGGTTGTCATGCGCTTTTATTTTTGGATGCACAAGCTCTTAGTGCAAAAAATGTCACATTATATTGCCCCTTATGATAGCAACCTTATTATGCAGTCCATCGCTTTTATTACTTTGCCATCACAAGTTCGTACAACGCTAATTTTCCTATACACTAAAAGATTATACATGTTTAGAAGCAATTTTTATTGCCTTATGCACCGATGACAACTTACTTGAAGGATCTTATTCAATCCATCGGTAGGTATAGTGGACTCTCATAACTTGAGATTGGGTTTAGGGGTTTTGGATGCACAAGTAGTATCTCCACTTAGTGCGGATTTTTGGCTAGCAAAGATATTGGGCAAGCACCACATGTTGGAGGATCTATGACAATATAACTTCTATGTGAATATGAACAAACATAAATCATTACGTTGTCTTCCTTGTCCAACATCAACAATTTGGCATAAAATATTTAATGGGGGCTCACAATAATAAAAGATGTCCAAGATAGTATATTTGCAGGTGAATCTTCTCTTCCCTTATTAATTCTTTCACGAATTGCATCATTGACCAATGCGATGTTTGTCAATCTTTCAATAAATTTTACCACTTATACTTTTCCTTATGTAATGTCATTACTTTCCATAAGATTAGCATATGATCTTTTTCATCATTTTCTTTATTTTGATTGAAACAAAAAGGTAAAGAAGCAAAAACTCAAACCAATCTTTATTATATAACTCACACTCGATTACATAGATAGATAGATCACGAAACTAGCACTCGAAAATAGATCATACTAAATTTTTATTCTACTGAAACAACTAAAGATCAAACTAAGACTGGTAAAGGTAATAAAAGTGATGGTGATACGATACCGGGGCACCTCCCCCAAGCTTGGCACAAGCCAAGGGGAGTGCCCATACCCATGTGTTTAAGTCTCCTTCTTTGGTGATGGTGGTCGTGACGAGGTGATAGGTTTGTCCTCTGGCTTCCATGGCAGGGGTTCACCATCATGAGAGGACGCACGAGTCTCCTGAGTCTTGAAACTTGCAGCTAAACTCATACCTTTAAACCTTGCTTCATACTCGAAAATTTGATTTTGAAGATCATAGATTTGGCTTTGAAGAAAATTGATTTGCCCGTTGAAGGTGAAGACGATGTCCTTCATAGACCGGCCATCCACCTTGTGATCATGGGTGAATTCCGTGATCATGGAGTGATTGGCACTGAGTCCACGCTCCACCATCCCTTGGCGCTTCAAGATCTCCTGCTCCACCGCCTCGAGCCTGGCCTTGAACATCCCGGATGTGGAGCACCCCTCACGCATCTCAATGGCTTGAGGGTGCTTCAACACCTCCCGTAGGTAGGGGTTGATGACCTTCTTGTAGAACTTGTCCTTGGAAGAGCTTGATGCAGCCATGGCGATCTAGAACTGTTCAGAAAAATAGCACGAAACAAGAACAGAGGATATTTCCGCGATGCGGTGGTCAAATCGTCCGGGGGTACATATAAAGAATTTTTATCTTGGGAAACAAGTATCTCTAGTCCTATAAAAGACTCAGTTGGTGATGATGGTGTGTCTACCATCCGTCATTTCTGACCATTAGATCTGCATCTAACGGCTGCGAGGTAAGTTGTGGTATTTTTGCAACAATAGCCCACTTCTCTACTCCAATTTACAGAAAACCCCTTATTATCTTGAAAGCAACCACATCCCTCCCTCACCTCGTCAAAACAGCATGAGAAATATATTTTGAGTGAAACGCAATATATTTTTAGTGGTATATGTATATCAAAACAAGAGTATTTTCTTTCAAGTTTGTGAACAAGTACTATTCTACGTTGGATCCGTTGCAACTCACGGGCACATTGCTAGTACCACAGGAAAACGGAGTCGAGAAGGTGCCCGAGGGGCCCACTACCCACCAGGGCGCGCCTGGTGGGGCAGGCCCGCCCTGGTGCCTAGTGGGCACCTTGGTTGCCACCCCGGATGTTCCTTTTTTATTTTTTCTAATATTCCAAAACTGACAGAAAATATTTTTGCGGAATTTTTGGAGTCGATTAACTTACCGTATCACGTACCTCTTCCTTTTCAGGGTTCTGGAGTGTTCTGGAACGTCTCTTTTATGTATTCCTCCGGTGTCATGGTTTGAATAATATTAGTTTCAACATTAATAGGTGTACCTGAAATATAGTGCTTAATTCGTTGCCCATTGACCATCTTCGGATTAGTGCCTTCAGCATTATTGATCTTGATAGCTCCAGAGCGATAAACTTCTTGAATGATATATGGTCCTTCCCACTTGGAGAGAAGTTTTCCTGCAGAAAATCTAAAACGAGAATTGTACAATAGAACATATTCACCAACTTTGAATTCCCGCTTTTGGATTCTTTTGTAATGCCATATTTTGACTTTTTCTTTGAATAATTTAGCATTTTCATAAGTTTGGGTCCTCCATTCATCTAGTGAGCTGATATCAAATAACCTCTTTTCACCGACAAGTTTGAAATCATAATTGAGTTCTTTAATTGCCCAATATGCTTTATGTTCTAACTCAAGAGGCAAATGACAAGCTTTTCCATAAACCATTTTGTATGGAGACATACCCATAGGATTTTTATAATCTATAAGCTCATAGTGCATCATCAAGTTTCTTAGACCAATTTTTTCTAGATCTGTTAACAGTCTTTTGTAGTATCAACTTTATTTCTCTATTGCTAAGTTCAACTTGACCACTAGATTGAGGGTGATAAGGGGATGCAATTCTATGGTTGACATCATATTTAGCAAGCAATTTACGGGAAGCACCTTGGATCAAATGTGAACCAGCATCAGTCATTAAATATCTAGGGACTCCAAACCTCGGGAAAATAACTTCTTTCAACATTTTAATGGAGGTGTTATGATCAGCACTACTAGTTGGAATAGCTTCTACCCACTTAGTGACACTAGTAGAATGCCCGTGCATTGCCACGGGCTTTTGAAATATTTTTCTAGAGTTATTATACAAAGATAATGCATGTCAAATTTTACTGTAGAGACAATATAGCACGGGCACAATCAGATGATAATTGAAGCCCACTCACTTGCGATTATTAAGTACAAAGGTTATGCGATTGGTCTTACACCATCGTGTAAGAACATATCATCTTTCATAAGGCATTCCAACTTATCTTGATAGCGTCCACGAACTTGGTTTTCTTGGGGGCAGATATGATTGACTCGATGACAATAATATATTTAGGGGTAGAAACATAGTTTACCGTCATGGTACAGAAATGAGACATATCGGTATATAAAATGAGCCAAATTAGTTCAACACAAAAAACAATATGACAAAGTAAAGACCGATAATAACGTTGAAAAATACCTTGTGCGATGACATTTGTATTTGTTTTTTTATTTGTTATGAGATATCACCGCTTGCACATCATTATGTTATAAAAAGCTTTCGAAACTTTCAACCCCTTCCAACGACGTGGCCTCGGAACCCTTGTCGATGGATTCTTTTTGAACATCGTCAGAATACATCTCTATCTTTCCCATGTTCTGCAACAATAATCATATAAAATGCACCTTTTGTATAACATACATATAAAAAGGTTTAGTTGTATGCGTATCATCAGTGCGTCAGTTTGGTCTGTCATCGTTACATCAGTGCGTATCTGAGATGATATTTCTAAAAAAGTCATCATAATCCATCACTTATTATCTCCGATGAAAAAAATGGAATATATAAAAATATTTTATACTACATTAGATAAATAAACATATAAAATATATGTAAAAAAGTGAGACTAACACATTTTATTTGCAATAAAAAGCTGGGAACCATACATATAAATATATACAAATAATATGAATAAACATGAGCAACTCAACCCCAATTTTTTTTTCACCTACCCAGCGTCACCCTCAACTCGCTCCCACTCTCCATAGTCACCGGCATCCCTCAGTCCCTCCGCCTCTCCAACTCCGTCTCAATCCCCTCTCACTCTCCTACACGGCGGCCAGCAAGGGGGCATGAGGCACAGAAGCGCTGCGGCGACAGTGTTTGCGCAGGAAGATGGCCGTTGGTGGCGATTGGAGGCGAGACCAGAGGCGGCAGCGACGGATCCCGACCGATCTCCCTGAACTCTTACTGCCTCTCACTATTCCCATCGGCCAGACCTTCCTTTGGCGCCGCACCTCCCTCTCCCCACTCCGATTCACCGCTGTCGTGGGCCCACACCTCGTCTCCCTCTCCCACCTCCTCGACGACGACGGCCTCGCCTTCCTCCTCCACAACGATGACCCCGCCTCCTCCTCCGGAGCGGCCGCACGGGCCGTGCTGTGCACTACCTGAACTCTGCCGTCTCCCTCCTCGACCTCTGGGGCAAGTTCACCGTCGCCGATGCGCGCTTCGCGGAGGTCACGGCACAGCTCGGTGATAGCGGCGCACGAGTGCTCAGGCTGGACCTGGTCGAGTGCTTGTTCCAGTTCCTCTGCTCCTCCAACAACATCTTGCGGCATGAGAAGATGGTCTGGACGCTGGCCGGATACGGGGAGCGGCTCGGAGAGGTCGGCGGCTTCGTCTTCCACCAGTTCCCCACAGTTGAGCGGCTCACGCAGGTGTCCGAGCAGAGCTTCGAGAGGCTGGGTTTGGGTAGAGGTCCATCAATTCATGCCTCGTGTGCAGTACTGCTCATGTGTATCTATCTTCTTATAGTTATACAATTTATGCTAAGCTCTAAGCATTGGCAGTCCTTTGTGTTGGATTCAGCACAGCTAGATTTGCAACATTATTCCCTTCTCTTTCAAATTGCTTTTTGTCAAAGCTCAGAAATTTCTTTATGCCTACCAAGCTTCATCTCTGTGTGTTCTAACTCAATTTTTCTTTATGACCAAAAGGTTTTCGTAGCAAACACATCGCGTAGCAATTTATTTGGAGTTCTATTTTGTTTTGGCTCTGCAAGCTTTTCTGCCTTCTCCATGTGCTTCTTCTGATACAAAACGACACGATTTTGTTGAATGTCCGTTCATGAAAAAAAAAGTGGACCAATGGGTTTTTCTTTGGAAAAAATAGGGAGGGGTCGGTTGTCTTTGCATTCAATTTTGTTTATTGCCGGTTATCACCTAGTATTTTTCTCTTCGATAAATTTGTGACTATGCCTTTCGACTACCCACTGCCTCTCGCTGCTCTTGTCCAGTGTGTGCCTGGGCTCGAACACGTTCACCTTCATACATCTCCATAGATCATGTGTGCCTAATCACATCATGTTATTCTTGCAGGTTTCTATTCTTGGATCTCGCAGTGCTTGAAATCTTCAGAGATCCATCCATCAATCTTCTTGCTCTATCTATCTATTTCAAAAAGATGGCAAAATGTATGGATGCTTGGTACGTAGTACAGTGAAAGCTATTTAAACTTTCCATGCTGCTACTATAGTGAAAGCTGCCAGTTCATACATCTAAGAGTAGATTCTATCGGCAGTGTTGTTTTGGTTCTATATACTTCTAAACACTTGAACTGCAGCCAGAAGTTGATTATGAGTTGGAATTTACCATTTGTGTTGAGGCTTGAGAGACACTCATATAGCTAATTCACAGTAGGGACCTATCCTTCAGAAGTGTTTGTTTGTTGGCTTTCTGGCATGTTCAGAATTGCATGCATGCTTTTATTGCTAGAAAATGTGCTTCAAAAAATTAATTGTTCAGAATTGCATGCATGCTTTCTAGGTGAACATGCAGAAAATGCTAGATGAAAGCATGCTATAAATTATCAAATCTAATGGTGAGATTTCATTTAAAAAAATGTTTGCTCGGCTATGCAAATTTAGGTAGTGAACTATGTTCATCATTTAAACAGTTAGGGGTATGTCAGGCTTGCAATGTCCATAATAGACTGTTAGCTTAAAATCTGTGAAGAATATGCTTTTCTTCAGTTGCAGCCCACCTAGTAGGACCGCTTGATTAGATCTACAATCAATTGTAATGCTGAGATTTTTATAAGTTGGCACTATCTCCACCACTGTTCTTCATTTGCAATTTGATAGTATACCTGAACCAAAATTTATTACACCTTTAGAGAAGAGAATGATCCAGAGATGTTCATACCTAGAGGAACTCGCCTTCTTGATGCTCCTTGCTTACTTGAGGTACTGATACGTCTCCAACATATCTATAATTTTTGCTGGTTCAATGCTGTTATATTATCATTCTTGGATGTTTTACAATCATTTTATAGCAACTTTATATCATTTTCTGGGACTAACCTACTGACATAGTGCCCAGTGCCAGTTGCTGTTTTTTTGCTTGTTTTTTACTTCGCAGAATATTAGTACCAAACGGAGTCCAAACGCAGCGAAACTTTTTGGAGATTTTTTTGGGACCAGAAGACAACTTGGGAGCCAAGGAAGTGGACGAGGGAAGGCCCGTGGGGATCACAACCCACCAGGGCACGCCAGGAGGCCCAGGCGCGCCATGATGGTTGTGGGTCCCACGTAGCTGCGTTGCACCGCCTCTTAGCTCTATAATATCCAAATATGTCAGAAACCCTAGGGGAGTCGACGAAACACAATTCCAGCCGCCGCAAGTTCCAGAACCATGAGATCCAATCTAACACCATCACGGAGGGGTTCAACATCCTCATTGGTGCCTCTCCGATGATGCGTGAGTAGTCCACCATAGACCTAAGGGTCCGTAGGCAGTAGCTAGATGGTTCCCTCTCTCCTTTTGATTCTCAATGCAATGGTCTCTTGGAGATCTATTTGATGTAACTCTTTTTGCGGTGTGTTTGTTGGGATCCGATGAACTTTGAGTTTATGATCAGATCTATATCCATGAATATTATTTGAGTTTCTTTGATCTCTTATATGCATGATTATTTATAGCCTCGTATTTCTTCTTTGAATCTTTGGTTTAGTTAGGCCAACTAGATCGATTTTTCTTGCCATGGGAAGAGGTGCTTTGTGATGGGTTCGATCTTGCGGTGTCCTCTCCCAGTGACAGAAGGGGCAGCGAGGCACGCATGTATCGTTGCTATTAAGGATAACAATACGAGGTCTATTCCTACATGAATAGATCTTGTCTACATCATGTCATTGTTCTTGTTGCATTACTCCGTTTCTCCATGAACTTAATACACTATATGCGTGCTGGATAGTGGTGGATGTGTGGAGTAATAGTAGTAGATGCAGGTAGGAGTCGGTCTACTAATCTTGGACGTGATGCCTATATATTGATCATTGCCTTGGATATTGTCATAATTATTCGATCTTCTATCAATTGCCCAACAGTAATTTGTTTACCCACCGTGTGCTATTTTCTCGAGAGAAGCCACTAGTGAAATCTACGGCCCCCGGGTCTATCTTTTATCATATTGCTTTCCGATCTATTTTTCACCACTTTTTTTTTAAGATCTTATTCGAAAAACCCGAAAATACCTTGCTGCACTTTTTCTTTATTTATTTTATTTCACTTTTTATCCAGATCTATTTATCCAAACACATACAAAACAATCTATCTTTTTACCGAGGAGGGATTGACAACCCCTTTTACACGTTGGGTTGCGAGGATTTGTTCTTTGTGTGCAGGTACCATTTACATAGTGTTGCTTGGTTCTCCTACTGGATTGATACCTTGGTTTCATAACCGAGGGAAATACCCACCGTAGTTGTACTGCATCATCCCTTCCTCTTTGGGGAAATACCGACGCAGTTTCAAGCCGCATCAGGTACTCCTCGAGAATTTTTCCTCCAGGTCTGGCTATTTCGATCCTTTGCTATATATGATGGACGAAGGGAGGGCGGGTAGGCGGAGGAAGGATGGCCATGGGGAGGAGAACTGTGCAGCAGATCATGTTTTTTTTTCGAATACATCATATATTGCTGTATGGAGCAGATCTCTTTCCTTTTTCAGTATTGTTATCATCTTGGAGTACTGTCTACATCTACATCACTAATTGTGAGTTGTGACTCTTCCTGTGATAGTTACCTTTCCTTCCAGGATTGTTATCTGAGTTTCAATCCGTACTAAAAGATCTTAGGTGTACCATTGTTTTAGTTATTGCTTGCATCAATTCTAATTAAATGTTATTATTGCAGGCATCAAAACTATATCCAACGGTCACGTCATTGGTTGTACCTAGATCTGACATGGTTGTGCAGGAGTTGCTTTCTCGGGGCTTGCTCATCTATGAGAGCTTTAGCATTGTCCGCGAAGTCTCCACTGAGCCGCCAAGATCACCAATGCCACTTAGATGGATGCATTACTTTGTTGTGAAGATGATAATGCGTTGAAGATAGATAAAGGTTGGCAAGTAAATGAGGAGCACCCAATGTACCTGCCTGAAGCATGTAATGCTACCTAGCTGAAGCATTGTCTAAGAACATGATGTACAAACTCCAAAGAGTCATACCATTTTCAGTAGCGGATACGGAGGACACAGATAGAAGTAGGCTAAGGTCAATGGCCGGCTTGTGGCAGGATGACGTACCAGGTGATGGTGTTGCCACTGCGACCACCGCAGCAGTCGGAGCTCGTTCCCTCAAGACGTCTCTATGGCAGGGAGTCCGACATGGCCATTGCAGGCGTGGCGTGCTCCCTTCAAGCGCGGCGGAGCACGCGGGACGGCGCCGTCAGCTGAGGGTCTGAGCGGCGGCATGGTCACATCTGCCTCCTAATTTTTGGAAGCCATATCAAGGTGTGTCCTTGTTTTTGGAAGCCTAATCAAGGCGATTCTTTATTTTTGATAGCCAAATCAATTGCTTTGATTTGGCAGCTAAATCAAAGCGTCCTTGCTTTTGGAAGCCTAATCAAGGCGATTCTTTATTTTTGATAGCCAAATCAATGCTATTCCTTTTTTTTGCAGCCAAATCAATGCGGCTCCCTTTTCCAAGAGTAAACATTAATTACAAAAGTGGCGGCTATGGTTTTTAGTGGGGTTTGGTTTTTCAATGGGAGGAAAAAATTGAGTGGGAGGAGATGGTGGGAGGTGAGGCGAAAAAAACCCGCGCGTACCGGCCTACCAACTGAGACTTTAGGAGTAGAGATAGCCAAATCAATGTGATTGCTTTGATTTGGCAGCCAAATCAACGCGTCCTTGTTTTTGGAAGCCTAATCAAGGTGATTCTTTATTTTTGATAGCCAAATCAACGTGATTCCCTTTTTTTGCAGCCAAATCAACGGGGCTCCCTTTTTTGGGAGTAATCATTAATTAAAAAAGTGGTGGCTACGGTTTTTAGTGGGGTTTGGTTTTTCAATGGGAGGAAAAAATCGAGTGGGAGGATGTGGTGGGAGGCGAGGAGGAAAAAAACCGCTGGTACCGGCCTACCAACTGAGACTTTAGGAGTCTCTACTCCTAATGGAGCAGTTGGTAGTCTCGCTTCCAGGTTTTTTTTAGTCCCACCTCCCCTGGTTTTTTTGGTACCTCCTCCCACCTCTGACTTATCCACCAGAAACCGAAAAAACCTCCTCCTGAGGCCCCAACCCGCACCCATCCACATACCAAAAAAATAGACCTACGAAGGTTAACCAACGAAAAAAGACCTACGGTACGGTTTATTTTCGTCCCACCTCCCACCACCCCCGCCCACTGGTTTCTTATCCATTGGTTTATTTTTCTCTCCACTCTTTTGTTTAAAAAATCAACACTTTCCTAATGACAAAAGATCACGGATCTAACTTTCCTACCTTAGCCAAATCAACGAATCTCTCTCATTAATGCAATTTGCTTTAGGAAACAAATAATATATTCTTTCCTACCTTAGCCAAATCAACGGATCTCTCCCATTAATGCAATTTGCTTTAGGAAACAAATAATAGATTCTTTCCTACCTTAGCCAAATCAACGGCTCTCTCTCATTAATGCAATTTGCTTTAGGAAACAAATAATAGATTTTTAGGAAACAAATAATGGATTTAAAGAAATTCATAAGTAAACCATTGACAAAAAAAGATCTTATCGTGATAGTTGGTTTTGTAGTCGTTCGTTCGTTTTGCTCGGCTCCCTCGTTCGTTCGGTCCCACCTCTTTTATTTGCTCGGCTCTCTCGTGAGTTATCTCCTCTGATTTCCGATTTTCTCTCCACCATATCAGCGATAGAGCCCCCTCAAAGAAAAAATCAATGCCCCATTGCTTTTCAAACTCCTGAGCAAGAGCTGGGTCTCCTACTCGCACGCCGCCGCCGCCCGCCCGTCCCCATCCGACTCGCACGCCGCCACTCGCCATAGGAACATCGCTGCACCTCGCGCCTCCTCCAGATCGTCTTCGAGGTTAGGCAACCGAGGGATTCGACGCTGCTGTCTGGAGCTACTTCGCCCATGATGTAAAGAAGGGCATGGGCAAGAGATCATGGCCTTTCGGGATTGCAACCATAGGGGTCAAGATGGTGCTGATCCGGCCGCCGGCCACACCCTAATCCTCTCCTTCTCTCACTCAGTTCGTATTCCCCTACCTCTTTCCAACAAAGTGAGGGAGTCTGATATGTTGCGTGTTGTTGTGCTGCAGGTCCTTGAGGTTGGGTGCGGCAACACGCGACTCGGAGAGAAGCTTTTGTGGTAGGGCAGCAGCGGCAGTACCTGCATAGACCCTCTCGATGCTCCCCTGATTTGCTGTTGTAGCAAGGAGGTGGTTGCAGGCAGGAGGTTGGGACGCGCAGCTCCATAATAGCCTTTATCACGATCGGGCTCATTGTTTGGGGATGAAGGTGTCAATCTGATCGCGCTCTCCTCCATGACTTTCCCTGAATCTTCTATTCATTATATAACCTCTAAGGCCCTTACAAAACAAATTCTAATAACTCAATCTCTTTCTGCTGATTCTTATAGGGCCACCAATCATACATGTATACACCATGTTTTCTCTACTGTAATTTGATGTTTTATTTTCATGTGGCACAGAAGAGTTTAGAGTTCACTCTGAGAGAAAATTGCTTTGCATGTACATTTGCTGAAAGACTGGTGTGCTGAACTTTAGATGATTCCGACTTGTCGCTGCCATATAACCTTTCCTCTTTTTCTTGATATGTCCAAAAGAGATCCTTATTTCACCTTTTGTTTTAGGTTTGCAACGTGAGAATTTCATACTTTTGGAGTAGAGCTATCAAAATATATACTTTTGAGTTTCTAAAAATATCCATTATGAGGTAAAAATCATTAAATACATATTGCTTTATGTATGTTTCGTGTCAGACGAATCTGTCACAACCTTATGAAAGTTTAGGAAGGGTCAGCTTGTTGCAAGATCAGTAAGAAATTATTGCATAGTTCATCATTTTTATTCTTGTATAAACAATAATTTTTGGTTATCTGGCCTTACAAAGGTTTTTTTTCTAGAACAGAGCTTCCTTTGCCCCGGGCGATTCTGAGAAAACTAACCAGCAAAGAACATGAACAAAGATAGTGATGAGAAAGGGTGGATCTGAGTATGCCACACATGGATATGACTGTTTCCCTGTGTTCTTTTTGACAATCCACTTCATCACTGACTCAACTGTGTATGGGTGGAGCAATGTCGTCTTCATCAGGCTACAATTATATGCCTCGGGGTGTTCAAACTAAAAAGTTGAGGGATGATTCAGACTAAATGTGGATTCCTTTGTGTTGACTACACTTCCATAGATTAAATATTCCTAACTGTGCGATGGATACATTTCTAGCAGAAGTGTGTCACTTTCTTAGATCATATTTTGTTCTTAAAATTTCAGATGTTTCATATAGCCATCAATTATCTTATTGGCAGTTCCTGTACATGTCTCTTGGATCATATTTTTACCTTAAGTTGGCCGTCTCGGCCACGATGCTCTCCACCGACCAAGCCCCCGGGGCCACCAACCACGCCCGGATTCCTACTCCCTGCCATCTACAGCCTCCAACGACAAGGTGCCTCTCTCCTACATCTACAAACGTTTCGGCGTCTCTGATTGTGCTCTTCCATGGTAAGGAGCATGTGGCTCTCTCAAGTCTCAACTAATCAGACGGTAAATAAAGTTTTTGTGAGTTGAATTATTGAGTGGAGATTTGATTACTTAATAGAAAACATTAGCAGCTTCAGAGATGCAAAATAACTATTCGTATGTTATTTTGATAGTCTTTTAGATATTGGAAATATGCACTTTGTTGAATTCACATAGAATCGGGGATTAGGTCACATGTATATTTTGGTGCAAGTCATGCAGAAGCATTCATTGACAGCTGCATGATCAAGAATATCAAAAAGACAATGCCATTTTTGTGTGTACATTCTTACATATAGTTTCATATGCTCCATGCAAGTTACGAGACTCTTAGAAGTAAAAATTGGTATGTAATATTTTATAGAAAATATTTTAAGGTTCTTTGAACTTTACAACCAAGACATAGTATATCATGATGTAAGCAGAGCAGTACTGTATTTGGCAATAATAGAACCTGACATCTAGCTTTATGGTGAAAATAAATACTAATGATCAAAAGAACAACACAAAAGGAGGCATTAGCATCGGGAACATATGGTCCATCAAAAATCTCTACTCCTAATGATCAAACGGACAACACAAAAGGATTTAGTTGATCAAGTTAAGTAGTAATAGAGTTCTGTAGGTTAAGCATCAGAAAGATATAGTTCTCTGGTCACTGATTTTGCCTGTATTAGATTAGGATTTGGTCAACTTAGCCAGTAATGGAGTTCCATGGGATTCAAATTATGTCTCTAAAAATGCTATAGAAGCTTCTATAATTTTTCTATGTAAATTATTCAGACGTCCAATAAGCATGTGGGCACAAAAATTCTTGATGTCAACACTGCAATACACTTGTAATAGCTTTCCTAAAATTGCAATCAACATTTGGCAGAAATATTTTTTTCATGTGTACAAATACTTCGAGAAAGATACTATTTGTCTTGCATATCCATCTTTGTGCTTATCATCGGCTCTTCCTCCCGAACTGAGACCTAAAATTTATCCCATCATGGCATTGAAATTTTACTATTCCATCTACAATATTAAACCATTTCTAAATATATGCCATCTTTCTATGAAAAATATTCTTTGTCAAAGGCCTCTCCTTGAACAATAAATCTTTGAGTTCTTGGTAGGAGCTAGATATCTTGTTCATCTCCACATTTGGTTATTCCCTTTATTCAAAACATAGTATAAATTTCCTTGGGTAGTAAACATGATATATTGTCATGAAGTGAGCTTCTGTGTAAATGAGGAAACTAATTGTGCTGTCCCCTGTTTTTGTCGAGCAACATGAACCAAGAGTAATATTTTATAGTGGGTGTTGGAATTTGTTGAGGATCATGGAGAGAGTCTTGTAACCGTGCGGTGTCATCGCTCACCAGCAACTAATTGGGCCACCCTTCTCAGAGGGGAAGCCGCAACCACCACCATCGAGGACATCTTATTATGTGATGAGCATTATATTCCTGACCGCATAATAGTCGCCAATGTGGTGTTAAATTTCATCCACGTACTTTCTCACAAAAGGAATACATCTATATGATGTGAGGTTAGTTTTGTATAACTTTTCTATTTATTTCCAATCTATTAATTATTAACCATATAATCTCTTGTCTTGACATTTACAAGAAGATGGTTTATTTGACCAATATATATGATGTGTAGCGTATCATATGAAATGACAACATATTACATACTTTCTTATTATGTTTTAATGTCCATGAGGCATGTATAGGAGGCAAATAAGTCCGTTCCTTTCCTTTTTCTGTTCACAAAAAGGTGGAATGGCTCCCAAATTTCGCATAATGATGTTCCAACATAAATTTTGTTTATATCGAATTTTTTTAAGGAGAACAAGCATTCGTGCCTCATGATTTGGGTATCATACTAAAATGAACTTCATATGTTCTTTGTAAAAAGTCTTCTATTTGCCATGCCTAAGAGGGATTGGAGCATTTGTGTGCCATGCTTAGGTTGTGATTAATGCCTCATGATTTTCAGACAGAGAGAGGATGGGAGAGAGATGGAGGGTGTTAGACAGAGTGGGGGAGTGAGACACAGATATGCATTGTATTCATATGTGCAATCAGGAAAACAAATTAAAAGACACGTGGCAACGCGCGGGCAATTAGAAACATATATACATGCGAAAGTTGATATGCCTTGCAATTAGAAGAGCAATTGGGAAAAAGGCCCGTGGCAACGCACGGGCGTTCTACTAGTAGAGATAATCAACTACAACCAAAATATGAGTATACCCATTAGAGGAAGGAAAATGTCCCATATAATCAAAGCCCCAAACATCAAATGTTTCAATAAAAAGTGAATAATTCATAGGCATTTCCTGATGTTTACCAATATTACTCATTCTTTGGCATTCATCACAAGATACAACAAACTTAGGAGCATCTTTGAAAAGAGTAGGCCAATAAAAACCAGATTGTAATACCTTGTGTGCAGTTCTATCTCCTGCATGATCTCCTCCATAAGCTTCGGGTGACATTTCCGTCGGATTTGTTCCTGTTCATGCTCAGGTATACAACATCTAATAATACCATCTACTCCCTCTTTATAAAGATGTGGGTTCACCCAAAAGTAATGTATTAAATCATAGAAGAATTTTTTCTTTTGTTGGTATGTGAAACTAGGTGGTATAAATTTAGCAACAATATAGTTAGCATAGTCTGGAAACCAAGGAGTGTTATGAGAAGCATTTATGACAGCTAGTTGTTCATTAGGGAAGCTATCATCAGTAGGTAGCAGGTCATCAAGAATGTTTTCTAACATAGAGACAAGTTATCAGCTACGGGGTTCTCAGCTCCTTTCCTATCAGTGATGTGCCAGTCAAAGTCTTGTAACAAAAGAACCCACCTAATGAGTTTTGGTTTAGCATCTTTCTTTTCCATAAGGTATTTAATAGTAGCATGATCGGTGTGAACAATTACTTTAGAATCAACTATGTAAGATCTGAATTTATCACAAGCAAACATAACTGCTAGAAATTCTTTCTCAATAGAAGCATAATTTCTTTCGGCATTATCTAGGGTCTTACTAGTTTAATTTCTAATCAACTCTTTGTCCTAGAACAGCACCAACAACATAATCACTAGCATCACACATAATTTCAAAAGGTAAGTTCCAATCAGGTGGTTGAACGATAGGTGCAGAAGTTAAGGCTTTCTTAAGTGTTTCAAAGGCTTCTACACAATCATCATCAAAAACAAATGGAACATATTTTTGGAAGAGATTAGTAAGAGGCCTAGAAATTTTAGAGAAGTCTTTAACAAACCTCATATAAAAACCAGCATGACCAAGGAAATTTCGAATACCTTTAATATCTTTAGGACATGGCATTTTCTCAATTGCATCAACTTTAGCTTTATCCACCTCAATACCTCGCTCAAAAATTTTGTGCCCCAAGACAATATCTTCATTCACCATAAAGTGGCACCTCTCCTAATTCAAGACAAGATTAGTTTGTTCACATCTCTGCAAAACTCGATCAAGGTTGCTTAAGCAATCATCAAAAGAAGTTCCGTAAAAGGAAAAATCATCCATGAAAACCTCAACAATCTTTTCACAAAAGTCAGAGAATATATCAGTCATACATCTTTGAAAGGTAGCAGGTGCATTGCATAAACCAAAAGGCATACGTCTATAAGCATAAATTTCAAAAGGGCAAGTAAAAGTGGTTTTCTCTTGATTAGGTTTTGATACGGGTATTTGAGAGAAACCAGAATATCCATCAAGAAAGCACAAGTGCATGTGCTTGGATAATTTTTCTAACATTTGATCAATAAAAGGTAGAGGGTAATAATCCTTTCTAGTGGCTGGGACGACCCCGGCCCGATTGTGCACTAATCATACACGCAAATGCACACGATCAAGCCTAAGGACTCACGGGAAGATATCACAACACAACTCTAAAAAATAAATAAATTCATACAAGCTTTATATTACAAGCCAGGGGCCTCGAGGGCTCGAATACATAAGCTTGCGAACAAGCGTCAGCGGAAGCATCAGATATCTGAGTACAGATATTAAAAGAGAAACAGAAAGGCCTTTAGAAAGGCGGGGCAAAATAAAACACTACGATCGAAAGGCGTAGGCCTCCTGCCTGGGACCCTCCGATCCTACTCCTGGTCGTCAGTCAACTCGTAGTAGAATCCATCCTCTGGGTAGTAGTAGCGATCGTCGGCGAGGACAGCTGTCTCAGGGGCTCCGTCATCTTGGTCACGATAAACTGATATGGGGAGAAAAAGGAAAACAAAGCAACCGTGAGTACTCAGAAGTACTCAGCAAGCAAGGATCTACACTACATATGCAACATTTTCAAGGGGAGGTTGTATATGTGGACTGGGCTGCAGAAATGCAAGAATAGAGAGAAGGCCTAGTCCTATCGAAGACTAGCATCTTCAGAGGTCTTGCAACAGTAAAAGAGAGTAGAATAGTACAATATAATGTAGTAGTATCATTAAGTCTCATCCTCACCCAGAGATCCTTTCTCGACTCCCTGCGAGAAAGCAATCCCAGAGCCATACATACAGGTCTCATCACAGGTATCCAGTTCTAGTTGTATCGATCGGGATAAAACTCCGAGTGTCCTTTACCATAGGACAGGCTATCGATAGAAGTATTCTTCCCTGCAGGGGTGCACCAACTTACCCAACACGCTCGATTAACTCCGGCCGGACACACTTTCCTGGGTCATGCCCGGCCTCGGTCAAACGACACATCGCAACCCTACCTACAGCTCAGCAGAGAGGTCCCCGCCGGTCTACATCCTAAGCGCAAGGGGGTCTTGGCCATCGCCCCTCGCCCTCCGGGTCGTTGCGCACACGGTGAAGCTAGGCACCAACACTACAGGAAGGCGCCGGTCCGTCCGTGCCGCGATGCTGAACTAGACGTCTGACAGAGCTTTCGGCTGATGCATACGATGCAGAACGCCCATACTATGCCCACGTGATGGTTAGTGCTATCAGGCCAGAGGCCTGCTCGGATCAAATATCCAAATCGTTAATGGACTAGGGCTTGCGGTAACGAGCAAAGACCCACGAAAGATGTGACCCCGTCGCCCCGTCTCGAGGACTTGCGGCAAGGGCCATGAATGCCCGGCCACGCCTCGTATTCACCACTCGGGCACCACACTGGCACCCGTCTTCACAACACTCGCCACTCAGGCGCACGCGGGTACCCCTCAGGGCCGACCCACCTTCCTAAGTAACAATGTAAAGTCAAAGTATCCGTGTGTCCATAACATCAGGGGAATCCGAGGTATCACCCTCGTTGGATTCCTACTCGATGTGTCTGTCAAGGTGAACTCGGAGGATTCACCCTCGATGGGTTCACACTTGATGTGTTGCACGACAGCGTCGTTACCGGAAGTGGTGAAGGAGGAATCACCCTCGATGACCACGACCGAATAGCTACTCTACAGAGTTAACATCAGAAGTGCTACATGAGGTTTCACCCTCGGCACTCGATAGTAACGCTGCAGTGTCATTTACAACTAAGGGGGTGATGTGCGGTGTGGGTCCTGGTCTTCAATCCCGTTGATCGGGTCTTCTGACGATCCAGCGCGGCAGTCGGGATAAGTGGGGTCACTGATAGGTCTCTACCCAGCCTATACTAAACAGTTTAGGATATGCAGGGATTATCAACAGCAGGTTACAATGAACAGGCTTTGCATCAGAATAGGAAAGCAGTAGCAGCAGCAATTCTAATGCAAGCATGAGAAATAGAATGGGCGATATCGGGATGATCAAAGGGGGGGCTTGCCTGGTTGCTCGGCGGCAAGGGCAAGGTGTCTATGGTGTCTTCGGGATCCGGAGCTGCGTCGGTCTCGGGAGACGGGGGTCGGGGCTATCGAGAGGAAGAGGGGGAGGAAACAGTATAAATATAGAGCAAACATGAGCATGACAAATACGATACCGGTGCTAGGGGTAGTTACGCAGCATCACACGTAACAGACGGAGGGGGAGAATATCTGACGATATTTCCCGGGTCTTTGGAATTATCGGACAACGATAAGAGGGGAACGGTTGCAAGTTCGGATAGTTAGGGACGCGTGACGGACGAACGGACCGCGTATTCGGATTCGTCTCGTCGTTCTGAGCAATTTTCATGACAAAGTTTTTCCATTGGAGTTACGGATTATTTAATATGATTTTCTAAAGTTTTATTAATTTCTGGAATTTATTTTTATTATTTAATTAACATTATCCAGAATAGTGCTCGCTGATGTCAGCATGACATCATGCTGATGTCAGCAAGGTTAATTAAGTTAATTAGCATTTAATTAAACTAATTAATTAAATAGATTAACCTAATCAGGATTAATTAAACAATTAATCACTAATTAATTATTAAACTAATTATTTTTATCTATTTATCTATTTTTTATCTTATTTTTAATTTCCTTTTATAAAAATGTTCTGGGGCGGGGCCCCTTGTCATAGGCTAGGGGGGTTCGGCCCCACGGTCGGTGGCACAGAGGGCCACGGGCGGCGACGGGCGCGCGGGCCGCGGTGCGCGGCGGCGGTCGGCGGCGAGGGGCGACGCGGGGCGCGCGGCGAGGGCAGTGGGCGGGCGCGCGCGCGTGCGGCAGAGCGTGGCGGGGCCGCGGTGCGTGCGGAGCGGGCGATGCGCGCGGGCGGTGCGCGAGCAGGCGCGGGCGACGGGCAGCAGGAGCGGGGGTGGGCGCGGCGACCGTGGGCGACAGCGCGTGCGGCGGGCGCGTGCGCGAGCAGGCGCGGGCGAGCGCGGGCGGAGCGGCGGCACGGGGCGCGGTGCGGGGCGACGGCGGCAACCTAGGCAAGGGGAAGAAGAGAGGGGGTCCTCACGGGGGTCGTAGGGTCAGGGGCAGTGGGGCGCGGGGAGCGACTTGGGGAGGAGGCCGAGGACGACGGCGGTGACGGGGAGGCGGCGCCGACGACGGTGGGGGCGGGGGGGCGCGTCGGGGCGCGGGGTCGGCGCGAGCGCGTCGCCGGCGCCCGATCCGGTTCTGGATCGAGTGGGGGGGAGTGAGCGACGGGGGGGGGGGGGGTAGCTAGGGTTTCGGTCGGGGCCTTATAGCCAGGGGGCGAGCGGGTGGGCCGGCCGGCTGGGTCTTGGCCTAGTTGGGCCGGGGGGGTGGGGTTTCTCTTTTCTTTCCTTTTCTGTTTCTATTTTCTTTTCCTTTTTCTTTTCTTTATTTCTACACTCTGTTTTGTAAATAGTTAGGCCACCATATGAGTTTTGCAAAACATGAGTCCTAGTTCATAAATACCAGTGCTTTATTCCCTAACACCTAAAATTAGTTTGGACAAAATATAATTTCATATTTAATTTAGATTAAATAAAAGGGCTATTAATTATTATTTTTATCCACTGTTCGAGGATGATTGAGTCACTTATCCAATTCCAATAAGGTTGGTTTCAATTTTAGAAGTGTCTTTGGAATTTTTGTTATTTATTTAACATTTTAGTTTTCATGTTGGTCAACTTTTATTTTCCACTTTCATTTAAATTTGAATCTTGACTTAGGAGTTGAAATGCATTATGATGCAACTGATGATCATGCACTGTTAATCATGCTGACATGGCATAATCAAAATGGGATTACTGTAGTTAACCACTGGGGGTGTTACAAATCTCCTCTACTAACAAGAATTCTTGTCCCAAGAATTAAGAGGTAGAAGGGAAAAGTTCGGGGTATTCCGCACGAAGATTATCCTCGCGTTCCCAAGTGGCTTCATCTTCGGAATGATTTGACCACTGCACTTTGAGGAACTTGGTAACCTTCTGACGGGTTCGACGTTCAGCTTTATCGAGGATGCGGATCGGATGCTCCTTATATGAAAGATCATCTTGCAATTCGAGCACCTCGTGATCCACAGCTCGGTGCGGAGATTCCTTGAAGCATTGACGAAGTTGCGACACATGGAAGACGTCGTGGATATGAGAGAATTGCGGCGGCAATTCCAATTTATATGCCACCTGACCACGTCTAGCAATTATGCGGAAAGGACCAATGTAGCGTGGAGCTAGCTTGCCCTTGATTCCAAAACGGTGAGTGCCTTTCATCGGGGTGACTCGCAGATAAGCTTGATCACCAGGTTGATAAGTCAAACCCCATCGTTTGCGATCATAGTTGCTCTTCTGGCGGTCCTGAGCCGCCTTGAGATTTTCCCGGACAATACGAACTTCTTCTTCGGCTTGTTGAATAATATCCGGACCCACGAGCGGTCGTTCCCCAGTTTCTGACCAATTCAGAGGGGTTCGACACTTACGTCCATAGAGTACTTCGAAGGGGGCCATTTTCAAACTGGCTTGATAGCTGTTGTTATAGGAGAACTCAGCATACGGGAGAGATTCTTCCCACTTCTTGCCGAAAGAAATAACACAAGCTCGTAGCATGTCTTCAAGAACCTGATTGACTCGCTCAACTTGGCCTTGAGACTGGGGGTGATATGCTGAACTCCAAGTAATATGAGTTCCCATAGCTGTTTGAAAACTTTCCCAGAATTTGGAAGTGAAAAGACCGCCACGGTCCGAACTGATCTCCTTCGGAATACCGTGGAGTGATACAATTCTGGAGATATACAACTCTGCTAACTGACTAGCAGTGATCGTCTCCTTGACAGGCAGAAAGTGTGCAACTTTAGAGAGTTGGTCGACGACGACAAGAATAGCATCGTGACCCTTCTGTGACCTGGGAAGTCCTGTAACGAAATCCATCTGAACCTTATCCCATTTCCATAGAGGAATAGGAAGTGGTTGCAGAATTCCAGCTGGTTTCTGATGTTCTGCTTTAACGCGACGACACACATCACATTCAGCAACATATCGAGCAATATCCTGCTTCATTTTAGACCACCAGTAACTTTGACGGAGATCACGATACATCTTGGTGCTACCCGGATGAATAGACAGCGGGGTATCATGTGCCTCCTTCATGACTTTGTCAGTCATGAGTTCGAAGCGAGGTACCACAATGCGGTTTTTGAAATACAAGGTTCCATCTTCAGACAGCGAGAAATCCCTGTACTTTACAAGGTGAAGGTCTTTCTTCATCAGATCAACTTCAGCATCTTTAGCTTGCGCATTCTTAACAGCTTTCTCAAGATCTGGTTGTATCACAAGGTTATTTAGAGAGCCCTGTGGGACAATACGGAGATTCAGCTTGCATAGTTCTTCAAAAAGTCGAGGTTGAGCTCGCCTAACCATGAGGTTGTCGCAATAGGACTTGCGGCTTAAGGCATCAGCCATCACATTAGCCTTGCCAGGGGTATAGGAAATACCCAAATCATAGTCCGCAATGGCCTCCATCCATCTTTGCTGACGGAGGTTTAGAGAAGGTTGAGTGAACAAGTACTTCAGACTTTTATGATCCGTGTATATCTCGCAATGATTACCGAGGAGGTAATGTCGCCATAACTGTAGTGCATAGATGACAGCAGCTAGTTCTAGATCATGTACCGGATAATTCTCTTCATGTGGGCGCAACTGACGAGAGCCATAAGCAATCACTTTACGCTCTTGCATTGGGACACAGCCTAATCCTTCACGGGATGCGTCACAATAGATCACAAAGTCTTTGCGGGTATCTGGAGGAGATAGTACTGGGGCATTGTAACGGATTGACATCTGCCCCAGTGGATAAAGAATGTACTCTGGATGTATCCCAGCTCGAACAGCTGGTAGCTGCGTCGCAGGGTGTGGTGGAAACAAACAATCCATCTGAAACAGAGGAAACTCATGATTGTCAAAAGACAAGGAGAAGTATAACCGATCTCGGAGAGAAAGGTTAAACAAAACAATGAAAAGGAAAATGATTATCAGACTAATCAGATCAATGTCAGGAAAATCGCACAGATATTCAGCTCTCCGGGTGGACGAGAATTACGAGATCCTAAGTGTCGGCGTTAGTAAACTTTAGTTAACCCGAAAGGAAGAGAGGTCAGAGTCCCAGAGTAAAGGTCGAGGAGTAAAAGATACTAATACCACACAATTGGCGACGTGGGCCCGTAAGCCACACAGCCAAGTTAGTAAAATAGTTTCGGACCACTAGACTCAACTTCGGCCAAGGAGTTGGAAAGGGGGGTTCCTACATTCAGTCGGCTCTGATACCAACTTGTGACACCCCCGGCCCTATCGTGCACTAATCATACACGCAAATGCACACGATCAAGCCTAAGGACTCACGGGAAGATATCACAACACAACTCTAAAACATAAATAAAGTCATACAAGCTTTATATTACAAGCCAGGGGCCTCGAGGGCTCGAATACATAAGCTTGCGAACAAGCGTCAGCGGAAGCATCAGATATCTGAGTACAGATATTAAAAGCGAAACAGAAAGGCCTTTAGAAAGGCGGGGCAAAATAAAACACTACGATCGAAAGGCGTAGGCCTCCTGCCTGGGACCCTCCGATCCTACTCCTGGTCGTCAGTCAACTCGTAGTAGAATCCATCCTCTGGGTAGTAGTAGCGATCGTCGGCGAGGACAGCTGTCTCAGGGGCTCCGTCATCTTGGTCACGATAAACTGATATGGGGAGAAAAAGGAAAACAAAGCAACTGTGAGTACTCAGAAGTACTCAGCAAGCAAGGATCTACACTACATATGCAACATTTTCAAGGGGAGGTTGTATATGTGGACTGGGCTGCAGAAATGCAAGAATAGAGAGAAGGCCTAGTCCTATCGAAGACTAGCATCTTCAGAGGTCTTGCAACAGTAGAAGAGAGTAGAATAGTACAATATAATGTAGTAGTATCATTAAGTCTCATCCTCACCCAGAGATCCTTTCTCGACTCCCTGCGAGAAAGCAATCCCAGAGCCATACATACAGGTCTCATCACAGGTATCCAGTTCTAGTTGTATCGATCGGGATACAACTCCGAGTGTCCTTTACCATAGGACAGGCTATCGATAGAAGTATTCTTCCCTGCAGGGGTGCACCAACTTACCCAACACGCTCGATTAACTCCGGCCGGACACACTTTCCTGGGTCATGCCCGGCCTCGGTCAAACGACACATCGCAACCCTACCTACAGCTCAGCAGAGAGGTCCCCGCCGGTCTACATCCTAAGCGCAAGGGGGTCTTGGCCATCGCCCCTCGCCCTCCGGGTCGTTGCGCACACGGTGAAGCTAGGCACCAACACTACAGGAAGGCGCCGGTCCGTCCGTGCCGCGATGCTGAACTAGACGTCTGACAGAGCTTTCGGCTGATGCATACGATGCAGAACGCCCATACTATGCCCACGTGATGGTTAGTGCTATCAGGCCAGAGGCCTGCTCGGATCAAATATCCAAATCGTTAATGGACTAGGGCTTGCGGTAACGAGCAAAGACTCACGAAAGATGTGACCCCGTCGCCCCGTCTCGAGGACTTGCGGCAAGGGCCATGAATGCCCGGCCACGCCTCGTATTCACCACTCGGGCACCACACTGGCACCCGTCTTCACAACACTCGCCACTCAGGCGCACGCGGGTACCCCTCAGGGCCGACCCACCTTCCTAAGTAACAATGTAAAGTCAAAGTATCCGTGTGTCCATAACATCAGGGGAATCCGAGGTATCACCCTCGTTGGATTCCTACTCGATGTGTCTGTCAAGGTGAACTCGGAGGATTCACCCTCGATGGGTTCACACTTGATGTGTTGCACGACAGCGTCGTTACCGGAAGTGGTGAAGGAGGAATCACCCTCGATGACCACGACCGAATAGCTACTCTACAGAGTTAACATCAGAAGTGCTACATGAGGTTTCACCCTCGGCACTCGATAGTAAGCTGCAGTGTCGTTACAACTAAGGGGGTGGATGTGCGGTGTCGGGTCCTGGTCTTCAATCCCGTTGATCGGGTCTTCTGACGATCCAAGCGCGGCAGTCGGATAAGTGGGGTCACTGATAGGTCTCTACCCAGCCTATACTAAACAGTTTAGGATATGCAGGTAATTATCAACAGCAGTTACAATGAACAGGCTTTGCATCAGAATAGGTAAAGCAGTAGCAGCAGCAATTCTAATGCAAGCATGAGAAATAGAATGGGCGATATCGGGATGATCAAAGGGGGGGCTTGCCTGGTTGCTGCGGCAAGGGCAAGGTCGTCTATGGTGTCTTCGGGATCCGAGCTCCGTCGGTCTCGGGGACGACGTCGGGGTCGGGGCTATCGAGAGAGAAGAGGGGGAGGAAACATCATAAATATGAGCAAACATGAGCATGACAAATACATACACGGTGCTAGGGGTAGTCTAACGCAGCATCACACGTAACAGACGGAGCGGGAGAATATCTGACGATATTTCCCGGGTCTTTGGAATTATCGGACACAGGATAAGAGGGGAACGGTTGCAAGTTCGGATAGTTAGGGACGCGTGACGACGAACGGACCGCGTATTCGGATTCTCTCGTCGTTCTGAGCAATTTTCATGTACAAAGTTTTTCCATTGGAGTTACGGATTATTTATATGATTTTCTAAAGTTTTATTAATTTCTGGAATTTTTTTTTTATTATTTAAATCTAACATTATCCAGAATAGTGCTCGCTGATGTCAGCATGACATCATGCTGATGTCAGCAAGGTTAATTAAGTTAATTAGCATTTAATTAACTAATTAATTAAATTAGATTAACCTAATCAGGATTATTAAACTAATTAATCACTAATTAATTATTTAATTACTAATATTTTTATCTATTTATCTATTTTTATTATTCTATTTTTAATTTCCTTTTATAAAAATGTTCTGGGGCGGGGCCCCCTTGTCATAGGCTAGGGGGGGTTCGGCCCCACCGTCGGTGGCACAGAGGGCCACGGGCGCCGACGGCGCGCGGCGCGCGGTGCCGCGGCGTCGCGGTGCGCGCGCGGGCGGTGCGCGCGGTGCGGTCGGCGGTGAGGGGCGACGCGTCGCGCGAGCGAGGGCAGTGGCGGGGCCGCGCTGCGGCAGAGCGTGGCGGGGCCGCGGCTGCGGAGCGGGCGATGCGCGCGGGCGCGTGCACGAGCAGCGCGGGCGCGGCAGCAGGAGCGGGGGTGGGCGCGGCGACCGTGGGCGACAGCGCGTGCGCGGCGCGTGCGCGAGCAGCGCGGGCGAGCGGGCGAGCGCGGCACGGGGCGGGTGCGGGGCGACGGCGCGACCTAGGGGAAGGGGAAGAAGAGGGGGGGTCCTCACGGCGGTTCGTAGGGTCAGGGGCAGTGGGGGCGCGGGAGGCGACTTGGGGAGGAGGCCGAGGACGACGGCGGTGACGGGGAGGCGGCGCCGACGACGTGGGCGGCGGGGCGGCGTCGGGGCGCGGGGTCGGCGCGAGCGCGTCGGCCGCGCCCGATCGGTTCTGGATCGGGTGGGGGGGGAGTGAGCGAGGGGGGGGGTAGCTAGGGTTTCAGTCGGGGCCTTATAGGCCAGGGGCGAGCGGGTGGGCCGGCCGGCTGGGCTTTGTCCCAGTTGGGCCGGGGGGGTGGGGTTTCTCTTTTCTTTCCTTTTCTGTTTCTATTTTCTTTTCCTTTTTCTTTTCTTTATTTCTGCACTCTGTTTTGTAAATAGTTAGGCCACCATATGAGTTTTGCAAAACATGAGACCTAGTTCATAAATACCAGTGCTTTATTCCCTAACACCTAAAATTAGTTTGGACAAAATATAATTTCATATTTAATTTAGATTAAATAAAAGGGCTATTAATTATTATTTTTATCCACTGTTCGAGGATGATTGAGTCACTTATCCAATTCCAATAAGGTTGGTTTCAATTTTAGAAGTGTCTTTGGAATTTTTGTTATTTATTTAACATTTTAGTTTTCATGTTGGTCAACTTTTATTTTCCACTTTCATTTAAATTTGAATCTTGACTTAGGAGTTGAAATGCATTATGATGCAACTGATGATCATGCACTGTTAATCATGCTGACATGGCACAATCAAAATGGGATTACTGTAGTTAACCACTGGGGGTGTTACAGTGGCTTTGTTTCATTTTCTGAAATCAATTACCATTTCATAATCAGTCACAATTCTTTGTGGGATGAGTTCATTTTTATCATTAGGAACAACAGTAATACCTCCTTTCTTAGGAACATAATGAACAGGACTTACCCATCTACTAGCAGCTATAGGATAAATTATACCTGCTTCCATAAGCTTTAATATTTTAGTTCTTACCACTGCCTTCATGCTCCATAACTGGTTTAGCATCAGGTTCCATATTAATGTTGTGCTGACAGAGAGTGTGACTAATGCGCTTAAGATCATCAAGAGTATATCCAATAGCAGCTCGGTGGTTCCTTGGAGTTTTTAATAGTATTTTCTCTTCATGCTCTGTAAGGTTAGCACTAATAATAACAGGATATATCTTCTTTTCATCGAGATAAGCATATTTCAAAGTATTAGGTAATTATTTTAATTCAAACACAGGATCACCTTTAGGTGGAGGAGAGCCTCCTAGAGTTTCAATAGACAAATTATGTTTGAGAATAGGTTGTTGTTCAAAGAACATCCTATCTATTTCATTTCTTTCCAAGTTCATATCATTTTCATGGTCGAGCAAATAGTGTTCTAGTGGACCACTAGGAGGTACAACAATAGAAGCAAGACCAATTATTTCATACTTACTAGGAAATTCTTTATCATGGGGTTGCCTACGAAACTTAGAGAAATTTAAACTCATGAGACACATCACCAAAATTAACACTAACAGTTTCTTTCTTGCAATCTATCTTAGCATTAACAGTGTTCAAGAAAGGTCTACCAAATATAATGGGACAAAAATCATGTGGGGAACCAAGAACTAGAAAATCAGTAGGGTATTTTATTTTTCCACACAAGACTTCAACATCTCTAACAATCCCAAGTGGTGTAATGGTGTCTCTATTTGCAAGTTTAATAGTAACATTAATATCTTCTATTTCAGCAGGTGCAATATCATTCATAATCTCTTGGTAAAGAGTAAAAGGAATAGCACTGAAACTAGCACCCATATCACATAAGCCGTGATAACAATGATCTCCTATTTTAACTGAGACAACAGGCATTCCAACAATGGGTTTATTCTTATCTTTAGTATCAGGTTTGGCAATTCTAGCGGCCTCATCACATAAGTAAATAACACGCCCATTAACATTATCAACCAAGAGATCATTAACCATAGCAATACTAGGTTCTACTTTAATCTGTTCAGAGGGTCTAGGTGCTCTAATATTACTTTTGTTAACCACGGTTGAAACCTTAGCATGGTACTTTATCCTAATAGGGAAAGGTGGTTTTTCAATATAAGCAGTAGGCATAACTGGATCAACATTGTAAATAATGGTTTCATCCTTAACTATAACTGGTTCCTCAATCTTTTCTATAATAGGAGGATCATATTTAAACCACTTTTCCTTAGGGAGATCAACATGAGTAGCAAATGATTCACAAAAAGAAGCTACTATCTCAGAGTCAAGTCTATATTTAGTGCTAAAATTTTGAAAAGCATCGGTATCCATAAAAGTTTTAACACAATCAAATTCAAGTTTTATACCTGACTCTTTACCTTCACTGGTACAGCGAGCTGCTATGCAAATGGTTTTTAACCCCTTTCCATGACGGCATTTTGAACCATCGCCTAGTGAGTGTGGCGATAGGGGGGTCCTTCCCACACGACCCCGAAACCGTCGGGGATAGGCCCTCCGGTCACACACGCTGGGCAAAATGAGCTCTTGTGCGACGGGCGGGCGATGAAATATGATTATACGTATAGGTGTGTTAAAAAATACAATTATATAGGCCCAATCGTTTCCGGTCGTAAGTAAATCCCACACAGTTAGTCCCAGACAAACGTTTCCGTTCGTATGTACATTCCACATAGTCAATCCAAAGAATACGTTTCCGTTAGTATGTACGTCCCACACAGTCAATCCAAGAAGTACGTTTCCGTTCGTATATACATCCCACACAGTCACTCCAAGGAAAACGTTTCCGTTCGCACGTACATCACACACAATTTTCCCCATTAAATCATTTGTGAAACTGTTGCCATTGCAGATGATATTAACAATTTTATCGTTTGCGTTATTGAATGCATCACATACGGTGCGTAGAAGAAACTGTGTGGCATAGGCTGTCCATCACACACACTTTTTATGTGGTAAACGTTTGCGCAAGGTGGCCTAACGCAAACAGTTTTCAAGAGGAAGTCGTGTGCGATTGTTCATTGATTCAACACGTTTTCTTCCTAGAAATTGTGTGCGTTATCTGAGGTCATCGCCCACGGTGTTTTCTCAATAACTGTTTGAAATAGAAAAACCCAGCTAGCAGCAATTAGCAGGCTAATTGGCCTATTATTAATAATCCATTTATTAATCAAATTGACATTTCATATTAAGCACACAATATACTTCATTTTTGTATTAAGGAAGCATGATTTCATAATTGAAATACATCAGAGTCCAACATCATATACCTTCAGCCAGTTACACCATATATTGGAAGACATGCTGAGAGCATGTGTTCTTAATTATGGAGTCAGTTGGAGGATAGTTTCCATACGCGGAATTTTTGTACAACAACAGCTATCAGGACAGTCTAAAGATGTCACCCTTTGAAGCACTGTATGGCCGAAGATGCCGTACCCCACTCAATTGGTCTGAAACAGGAGATAGCCGAATCTTTGGCCCGGAAGTTCTCAAAGAGGCAGAAACAAAAGTGAAACTTATCCGGGACAGACTGAAAACAGCTCAGAGCCATCAGAAAAGCCATTATGACCAGAAACACCGCCAGGTCAGTTTTGAACCTGATGAATATGTGTACCTCAGGGTATCCCCAATGAGAGGACTACAGAGATTTAAGGTCAAAAAAAAGCTACCACCACGGTTTGTTGGACCATTCAGAATAATTGCAAGGAGAGGCAAGGTTGCCTACCAACTGGAGCTACCAGCAGAATTGTCGGATGTTCATGATGTGTTCCATATATCACAACTGAGGAGATGTGTTAGCAATCCGAACAAACATTGTCCAACACCAGGACCTGGATCTCCAACCAGATCTTACATATAAGGAACACCCCATAATTTTTTTGGAAGAATCTGAACGGAGGACCTAGCAGAGTGTGATAAAGTTTTTTAAGGTTTAGTGGAGTAATCATACAGAGGAAGACGCAACTTGGGAAAGATAGGATCACCTCAGGACTGAATATCCGTACCTGTTTGAGGGACAGCTGAAATCTCGGGGATGAGATTTTTCTTAAGAGGGGTAGGTGTTGTAACACCCCAAAATTATTCCTTTGGATTTTCAAAAAATTTAAATGGTTCTTATTTGGATGAGTTTTTGGTTTGGTAATATTTTTTTATCAAAGAGCATTTCTCATATTAGAAGAGTTTCTGTGGCATTTAAAAATATTCCAAGGATTTGGTCACTTCACCCTTTTCAAAATACTTTTAACTCTTCCCAAAAAAATTATTTTGTCATGATAAATTACTCTCCTAGTCATTCCCACATTCTAGGACAGTGTCCAACACCTTTCCTCTCCACAAAAATATTTTTCTCATGTTTAATAAATTCCCAAGTTGGAATTTTTATTTATCAGGGTTTCTTTGGTTTACAAAGGAACCATATTATCGGTGACTCTTCTGCATCCACAAAAATTACCCCAACAACTAGACAGTACCCAAAACCCATTCCACCAGAAACATGAGGTTCCACAGTTCAAAATTTTCAAATTCCATGCAATTCAAATTTAGACCACATTCAAACTTCCTGGTCAAAACCCAATTTTCATTGCTACAAAAATTCTGAGAATTTGCCAAACTCACTTTTATGCATCAACACATCACCACTAAAATTCTCAAAAATTTCTAAAATGCCTAGATCTCTCTGGCATTTCATCAAACACCTGTTGTGCACTGTTCATCACTGTCAAAATTTTCAGTAAAATTCAGTTAACTTTAGAAGTTCAGAGAGGGAGGGAGATCAATGCAATGCACTTCAACTCTTCCTCTTCCCCGCGTGGTGTCGTCTACCTGGGGCTTAAATGAGCTACACCGGGCCCCTCTGGATGGCCGCTTGCCGACGACAGCACAGTGGCTGGCCAGTGCACCTGTCACCGCCCTTGGTAGCGGCGGCCGAGAGGATCAGCACAGCAACCAGCGCCTTCGCTCCCCTACCACTCCCCTGCCTACCTCCTCTCCATGCGTCGCCTCCTACGCGGCGTTGACACACCGTCCAGACCGCCCATGCCCGCCTGTCAGTTGCCGGAGCCGCACGCCGTCCGCCATGGCCGAACGGGACCGTAGCATCGGGACTAAGCGGTGGAGCTCGTGGACGTCGTGCTGGCGCTTCGAGAGACTCCCTTGACCTCATCCACTCCACGCCCACCGCGCCCGCCATCCAAACCTACCTCACCGGCTGGAGTTAACTCCGACGTGATCCACTCCGCCACTGACCTCCTCAGATCGCATATAAAAGGCTACCCCGAGCTCCGTTCTTCACCCACACCACTCCACCACCATCCCAATCGACCTCCTGCACACCACCTCGACCTCGAGAGGGTAATCTTCTCCACTGCCGGCCACCCGAGCCACCGCGGCACCCGAGAACCTCTCCTTGTTGTTAGGCCATCTCCTCCACCCAAACCCCGTCAGTAGCCCACTGGTCCACCATGTGATCGTTTCCGCGCTCCAATTCATCAACCGGAGCCCTCTCCGGCGAAGTCCACAACCACCCGACGCCATCGTCCGCCGGAGACGATCTCGCCGTCGTTCTGGTGCTCGCCGGCGACCACCACCACCCCCCACCGACGCGGGGTGCCACCCCGAACACATCCCGACAATCGCCGCCTCCTGAAACGCCGGCGATCACCGCCAGTGACCACCGCATACCCTCTGTACACGCGCGCGTAGAGCGCGTTTGAATTTCAAACCTGACGGGTGGGGCCCACCCGTCAGTATTCTGTTCTTTTCTGTTATTTTCTAAAGCGTCTTTTGCCTCTTTATGCTTTCTACGCTGGGAAGCATATTTCCATCCGAGGCGCTTTCAGTTATTACCGCAGGGACCCGCTAGCTGTTATTTTATTGACAGAGAGGTCCCTGGTTTTAAATCCTTAATAACTTTTAAACCAAACATCATTTTCAATTGATTCTTTTTCTAAAATTCTTGTGTTTCACTCTAGTTTATTTTAGTATTTAATTAAAAATATTTTGAGACAACTTTTTGTACTGTCGTAAAAAAGTTGAATTTGGATTTTCATTTTCAGAAAACGAAGAGGGAGACTTTACCGGGAATTTTGAAGAACCTCTTGCTGATTACTTTGTTCAAGGCAATCATTATTGAACTTTGGTTATAGTGAATTGCCTGCATGGTTGCATCGGAGTATTTTGCACCGTATAGTAGTAATAGTAGAAGCACGCATTGGTCATGTCAATTTGAGCACTAGTGCATGAACACTATTGCATGTCATGTGAGCACTATTGCATTCATTAGGAATTTTGCTAACGTGTGAATATGGTAAGAATCCAGGAGTGTATCTCCTGCCTTGGGTGTGCCGATGGGCACGGGCTGTGGCATTACACGACGGTGTCATTATGGCATGTGAGACATGCCAGTCTTAATAACAACACCTCCTGAGTCAACCTAGATCGAGTCTTGTTCCATTAAGCCTAACTAAACACCATGCTGCCACTTGTCTTCCCGCAAGGGGAGTGCGATTTAGTAAGTTGTTAACCCCTTTCCGTGTACACACCACTTAGAGAGGCAACGATGAGGGTTCCACGACCATGGTCTAATGCGAGTCATTGGGTCAGGGGGCATGGGTGTATCCGGCTGGGCCGAGAGGGGGGCACCCCTTGTAATCCGTGCGTATTAATAGTGATCCCATGCTATTCGAGATGGTGGTCTCCCCGACTTAGAGTTTTTCTTGAAAGATGCTTTGGGTGATTCCTGGCATCCGGAAAGTTATTATGGTGTGTGCTGGTCAGGTGTGTTACCAACCCAAAGACCGTAGTGGGAATTAGTCAGTGTCTCGGTGTTGGCTAAAGAAATCCTATACACGTGGGTAAAGAGTACACCCTCTGTAGAGTAACATCTATCCGAATAGCCGGTTCCACGGTCAAGGACACAGTTGGGAAGGGTTAAGTATTGGTCCCGGTGTCGGTCTTTGGAGGAAAATAATTAAATTGAACTTGATTCACTTTGCAGGGAAACTATTGTCACCATTGATGCTGGCAAGAATATAATTGTTGTGCATGTTATTATTGCTGTGGACTAACCCATTTCTCTTATTCAACTGTGCTGAGTGCCACTTAATTGTATCGGTGCTTTATCACCATCATCCACCACTTATGCAGGTTGGTCCAAACGCGATAGTCCAATCAAAGACCCTTCGACGAAATTGTGTGCGATGCATTAATCACAAACGGTGATGTAATAAAACCGCCAAAAAAGATACAAAATGTTTGCGATGGCGGTGACATCAAACACGGTTCATATTAGAGTTGCGTGTGCGATGTGTGGCATACGGTTAATCCAGCAGAACTTTTTGCGAGCTGGACATGGAGGAGGCGGCGGAGATCGACGAGCACCAGCCATAGTAGTACTCTTTGTTTTGTTTAATTAAGAGTGCCGGTCTTTAATTTGTTATAGTAATGTTTAGGTCACCTAGCTCTGTTTAATTGCTGAACTTGCTCGATTAAGAAGTGTGGGTGTGTTGTAGCCTCCTTTGTGTACCCAAATTATGCAATAACATGGATGACCACTGTACCCAGGGAAATTCGAACCAAAATTTGCACGTTCAAACTCATCACACACGGGTTAAGCTATGTGAATCATTTGTGATGTTCACATATCATACACACTGCTGAATAAGGGACCGTATCTGATGACACTTTGCGCGCCAGTTTTTTCGCTGCACTGATTCAAAAAAATTGGCTTCCGCAGAAATATCTACCTCCCCGCCCCCTCCCCCTTACCAAAAGCCACTTTTCCCCTGTTTTCGACTTCCTTTCCAAGTTCAAACCTTCACTCCTTGCTTGCAGCGCCGCCTCCTCAACGGCGACCCTCCTTCACGCTGCTCGGCCTCGTCGATCTAGGCAGGTAATCCACACCCGACCCCCATCCTCCACCTCCTTCCACATCCCACATGCCCCGACCGCCGGCCAGTCTAAAGATGTCACCCTTTGAAGCACTGTACGGCCAAAGATGCCGTACCCCACTCATTTGGTCTAAAACCGGAGATAGCCGAATCTTTGGCCGGGAAGTTCTCAAAGAGACAGAAACAAAAGTGAAACTTATCCGGGGCATACTTAAAACAACTCAGAGCCGTGAGAAAAGCTATTATGACCAGAAACACCACCAGGTCAGTTTTGAACCTGATGAATATGTGTACCTCAGGGTATCCCCAATGAGAGGACTACAGAGATTTAAGGTCAAAGGAAAGCTAGCACCATGGTTTGTTGGACCATTTAGAATAATTGCAAGGAGAGGCAAGGTTGCCTACCAACTGGAGCTACCAGCAGAATTGTCCGATGTTCATGATGTGTTCCATGTATCACAACAGAGGAGATGTGTTAGCAATCCGAACAAACAAGTCCAACACCAAGACCTGGATCTCGCTAAATTTTTTTAGATAATACATTTTTTTATTAAATTTCAAAAATATTACGCTAGATGAAAAATTTTCAAAAATAATACACCGTCGGCCCGCTGCAGGCCGACCGGGTCTAGTCGGCGCACAGCAGGCCGACTGGGCTCAATCGGCCCACTACAGGCCGACAGCAGGCCAACCTGCAGGCCAGGCCAGCCCGCTCGCGGCTGTCGGTGCGGCCGGGACCCTGTCGGCCCGCTGCAGGCCGATCGGCCAGCTGCCGGCCGACAGGTGCGGGCCCCCAGCGCTGGCTCCTCTCTCTCTCCTTCTCCTCCTCTCTCTCTCCTTCTCCTTTCTCCTTTCTCCTTCGTTTCTCCATTCCTCAAGCTACAGCTCTTTTTTTTCTCCTCTTTCTTCCAAGAAATGCCTCCAATTAATACACCAAAATGAGGCGGTTTTTTACAGATTGAGCACCGTGAATGGGTTCTACGTAGTTAGGGGAGCCAAGGGAGACCTCGATCTGCTGATGGGGTAGCTCGTGGTGGTCGTGGTGAGCATTTTTTTGAAGCTTTTTTTAGCACATTGGAGGAGGTTGTGGCGGCGGTGGAGGTGGAGGTGGTGGTGCTGAAGCTGGGGCAGTGTGGTGGAGGTGGTGGAGGTGAAGCTCCGGCAGTTTGGTGGAGTTTCCGGCTCCGGTGATTGAAGGCCGCCGTTCGTCGTTCGCTCGCACGCTTCAAGGGTATATTTCAACACACATTTTATTTTTCGTAGTTGCTCCGGTAGTATTCGGTAATATGTTTCGATGTGAAAAAAATTAGGTGTGCGATTATAGTTATTTGCTCTGGCAGTATCCGTAAATATATTTAGATGTCAACTATTTAGTTGTGTGAATATTTGAAGTTGCTCCGGTAATATTCCGTACTATATGTGGATGTCAAATATTTAGGTGTGTTAGTAGTTGGAGTTGCTCCGGCAAATATTTGTAATATATTTGTAGGTGTGTGAATTTTTTTAGTTGCTCCATTAATATTCCGTAATATATATACATGTCAAATATTTAGTAGTGCGGATATTTAAAGTTGTTGCTTAATACTTGTCTGTCATTGTTGAAAAAAAAATTAGGTGAGCCGAGATGTCTGATGTAGTGACGTTCAAATTTTACTACGGTCCTGGTACTGTCCAAACAACTGACATGGGAGCTGATCTGAGTGAATTTACTTACATAGAGGTGCCAATGAGCGCACCTCAAACATGGTCTGTCTGTCAGTTGAAAGAATGGATTACAGGAAGTTTAGGGCTTGATACAGAAACACACACCGTCGGTGTTCATGCATTGTGGACACGGTCAAGTTCAATAATTTACTTTTATTTGAGGCCAATAGAGCGAGACTCCGAGTGGGTGCAGTGGTTACAAGGTTGCGAACGCAGGGGATGCAATCCTATTGCCTTAGTGCTTCCCGTCGTGAAGGAGCTCACTGCACATGAAGGCGAGGGTCGCTACGATCCTGGGCAGAGCAGTGGAGGGAGCCAGTTATCTATGTCAAATGCTGGAGATGATGGTTACGAACCAGGGCAGAGTAGTCAGGTAGAAGGAGGAAATGCCGATGGTGATTATAGTGGCGAGGTGGACGCTGACGAGGTATATGGGCACATGCAGGACCTGATGGAAGAAGAAGACACCGATGTTGATAGGGGTCATGCCGATGATTCCGACGAGTCGGATGAAGAAGAAAATGCAGAGGAGGTCCCGAATCCTGCATCATGGAATCATGACTTCTCATCTACAATGATGTTGAACGATGGACATGATTCTGCCTGGCAATATCACCAGAACAATATTGCGACGGGTGCTATGTATCCCAAAAAGGAAGCTCTTAAGGATGCAATAATAAATTGGGCAATGTCCACGCAAAGGGTTTTCACAGCTCAGGTGTCAAGTCAGAAATACCTGACAATGGTATGCAAGAACACAGATTGTCCCACCAGGGTGCACGGCTATCTCCGTAAGTATGGCACAAGTTGGCTGATCAGCGACTTAGTGAATCACACTTGTCTTATTCCCTGCATCCCTCAAGATCATGCCAACCTTTCATCGACGCTTATTGCTTGGTTGTTTTACGATGAGATAGTGGAGGGCAAAGCTATGGAAGTGAAGGCAATCCAGACAAAAGTCTTCGCCAGGTTGAAGTACAGAATTTCTTATGGCAAGGCTTGGAGGGCTAAGCATGCGGCGCTTGAGAGGAGATTTGGTTCTTATTTTGATGCATATGACTCTGTTGTCCAGCTCCTCCACACACTGCAGCAGCGGAATCCAGGCACCTATATCGATATCCAAGACCTCTTCATGCCAGAGTTCCCAACTGTGAGGGTGCTGCATCGTCTCTTCTTCTCTTTCGGTGTATGCATCGAAGCTTTCAGGCATTGCCGACCGGTGATATGTGTAGATGGTACTTTTCTCACTGGCAAGTTCAAGGGTCAGATCCTAACAGCCATAGGTCAAGACGGCCAAAATCAAGTTGTCCCACTCGCATTTGCTTTTGTGGAGAGTGAGAACATTGAAAGTTGGACATGGTTCTTCAGGCAGTTGAAAATATCAGTTGTGAAGGAGAAGCCCAATGTGTGCATCCTTCATGACAGGCATGCAGGTATACTCAGTGCGATAAGGACACTAACAAACCCAGGCCCTGAGGAACAAACTCCATGGCAGGACTTGCAGAGCCGTTGGTGCATGCGCCATCTGGGGGCTAATTTCTTCTCGCAGTTCAGAAATAAGAGCCTGATGAATTTGTTCAAAAAACTCTGCAAGCAGAACCAGTCATGGAAGTACAATTTGATACATGGCAGACTTAATATGTGCACGCAGAGACATGTTAGGGACAGGAAAGCTGCAAGAGATGCAGCGGTGAGGGCACATGTTGAAGCAGTAGCTGCACAGTTGGCAACAGGATCAGCGGCCATGGAGGAGGAGCCTGTTGGGTTATGTGACCTGCCAGGCTTTGACCCACCTGGTACTAGGAGAAGGCTCGGAAGGTCGATTAAAACCTTTGAGCAGTGGATTGAGCATGAGCCTCTAGAGAGGTGGTCTTTGCTACATGACACACATGGAGCAAGGTACGGTGTCATGACAACCAACCTCGCAGAAACATACAACTTTGTCCTCAGAGGAAACCGGGCTTTGCCACTTACAGCCATCGTTGAGGGTATTTTCTATGGCACCGTGAAGTATTTCAGAGATAGATGTCAAAAAGCAGAGCAGCATATGTTGAACAACCCGAATACACGTTACTGTGAAAGAGTGATGAAGTACATGGACAACAAGATGCAAAAAGCTAGGTCACACACTGTAGTCGCCATCGGTAATCAAGAGAGAAGGTTTGAGGTCCGCTTAGTCAACAACAAATTCGGATGTGCAAATGATTTGAGGATGCATGAGGTGAAAATTGGAAATGAAGCCTGGCCAACTTGTGAGTGCACATGCAACAAACCGAAATTGTTTCACCTACCTTGCTCACATGTACTTGCTGCTTGCGGGCAGCTTGGAATGGACGCAATATCGTTTGTGTCGCCATTTTTTCTGAAAGAGTCTGTCCTCAATACCTGGACAGGTGAGCTGATGGGTTTTCGATCAATGGGTAACTTCAACAACGTCAACCCCGCTGAAAGGCGTTACATTCCTAACCCAGAGCATATGCGTACAAGTAGAGGCAGACGGCAGTGTCAGCGCATCCGGAATGATATGGATGAATCTGAAGCAGGAGGTCTGACTAGGCAATGCATTCTATGCAATGAATTTGGCCATAGGGACACTAATTGTCCCACTTTCATCACTGCCAGTGGTACTGGTCGTGGACGAGGCAACCAGGGATGAAGAGGAGGTAGAGGAGGTAGAGGAGTAAGAGGGAGAGGAAGAAGCTAAGCTAGCAGTACTATGTTATAAATTTGTATTAGTGTGGCACCATGTTCTGAATTTGTATTGAGTGTGGCACTATGTTCTGAATTTGTATTAAGTGTGGCACTATGTTCTGAATTTGTATTAAGTGTGGCAACTATGTTTGAAATTTGTATTAAGTGTGGCACTATGTTCTGAATTTGTATTAAGTGTGGCAACTATGTTTGAAATTTGTATTAAGTGTGACACTATGTTCTGAATTTGTATGAAGTGTGACATTATGTTCTGAATTTGTATTAAGTGTGGCACTATGTTCTACATTTGTATTAAGTGTGGCAACTATGTTTGAAATTGGTATGTGCAGGAATGGCGGGAATGTGGTTGCTGAATGGGGAAATTGATAGGGGTCATCGTGCTACGATATGGTATGAGCGAAAGCTCAAGCCTCTGGTCACTCGCACTCCTCTGGAGAACTGGAGGATACACCCAGGATGGGTTCAGTGGTACGTGCTTTATTAATTTGCACACTGACATGAATATTAATGGGAGACACTAACTGAAATGTTCTGTCATGAAGGTTGAAATGGGCCGGCCTTTTACCTTTCGCGCATCTGGTTGAGTCTATCCCAGGCTGCAAACGCCTCGCCATCGACTCCTCCTTGTTGAGCTGCTTAGTGGACCGTTGGAGGCCAGAGACCCACACGTTTCACTTCCGGTGGGGAGAGATGGCTCCTACTCTAGAGGATGTGTTACTTTTGCTGGGACTACTGTTGGCAGGTCATGCCATAGGACCGTTGGACGCACCGGCTGGTTGGGAGGTCGGTCTTACACAACGTTTTCATGGTGTTTTTCCGGATGCTCCGGATCCGGTATGGGAGCATCACGGACCTAAGTATGAATGGTTGCTCAATTTCCAGGTTAGTTCCCCTACCTATTATCTTCAAGTTATCATGCAAATGGTTTTACAGAAGATACCTGTGGCTTACTAAATATTTGTCTTTGCTTAATGCAGATCCAGAAGTTCCCGGCGCTGTTGAGTGTGGAACAGATCACTCGGTGCCTGGAGGCCTACTTAATGTGGCTTTTCGGCAAGGTGATGTTCACAGAGAACCATGTCAGCACTATTAGCGCGCTCTACATCCCTATGGCACTCGAGATAGCGAGCGCTGAAACGGCGGATCAGATCAGACAGAGGAGTTGGGGTTCGGCGGTCTTAGCGGCTACATACCGAGGTATGTGCAACGGCTACCAGCTTTTATCGACAAAGCTAGCCCTTCTTGGATGCCCTCTATTCCCACAGCTATGGTCGTGGGAGAGGTTCTCTATAGGGCGACCAGATGTACGTGTTCATCAGCCTATAGACGCCATGTTCGATGCTGACGGCATCGACATGCCTACTTTCGGTCTGTGTTGGACACGTCGCGAGGTATGTATCGTGTTATAGTTTAATGCAAATTTTTTGTCCACAAGAGATAGTTCAATGTTAGCGGCTACTAACTTTTGTTTTCTGCAGAGACGCTTTGCTAGTGATCAGACCAGGAAGGCATACATGGCATTGAACGAGCAGTTCGATACGTACACTGGGGTCATCTGGCAGCCCTACACGGAAGCAGCCATACATGCAAGATACCCCGGTGGTATGTCTGTGCTATGCACTAGGGACCGAGATTACTGGATGACGAAATCGAAGATCGTCTTTGATATCTTCGTCGAGGAGATGGCACAACAGAGGGTTATGAGGCAATTTGGTCTTCTGCAGTTGGAGCTGCCTCCCCCTACAGAGAACCCGGTGCCAGCACACATCCACAGGTATTAACCAGTTTTTCAATGTTGCATTATCTTTGACAGTAATCCATTCGAAGCATTACGTAATTGTTGAACACACACCACAATTTTAGGATGACGAGGAAGGGCATGAATAGTACAACTGCTGACTGGCTAGTTAGACTACAGCCGTATGTTACAGATCTTACATATAAGGAACACCCCATAAATTTTTTGGAAGAATCTGAATAGAGGACCCAGCAGAGTGTGATAAAGTTTTATAAGGTTCAGTGGAGTAATCCTACCGAGGAAGAAGCAACTTGGGAAAGAGAGGATCACCTCGGGACTGAATATCCGTACCTGTTTGAGGGACAGCTGAAATCTCGGGGATGAGATTTTTCTTAAGAGGGGTAGGTGTTGTAACACCCCTAAATTATTCCTTTGGATTTTCAAAATTTCAAAATGGTTCTTATTTGGATGAGTTTTTGGTTTGGTAATATTTTTTTTATCAAAGAGCATTTCTCACATTAGAAGAGTTTCTGTGGCAATTAAAAATATTCCAAGGATTTGGTCACTTCACCCTTTTCAAAATACTTTTAACTCTTCCCAAAAAAATTATTCTGTCATGATAAATTACTCTCCTAGGCATTCCCACATTGTAGGACAGTGTCCAACACCTCTCCTCTCCACAAAAATATTTTTCTCATATTTAATAAATTCCCAAGTTGGAATTTATATTTATCAGGGTTTCTTTGGTTTACAAAGGAACCATATTATCGTTGACTCTTCTGCATCCACAAAAATTACCCCAACAACTAGACAGTACCCACAACCCATTCCACCAGAAACATGAGGTTCCATAGTTCAAAATTTTCAAATTCCATGCAATTCAAATTTAGACCACATTCAAACTTCCTGGTCAAAACCCAATTTTTATTTCTCCAAAAATTCTGAGAATTTGCCAAACTCACTTTTATGCATCAACACATCACCACAAAAATTCTCAAAAAATTCTAAATTTCCTAGATCTCTCTTGCTTTTCATCAAACACTTGTTGTGCACTGTTCATCACTGTCAAAATTTTCAGTAAAATTTAGTTAACTTCAGAAGTTCAGAGAGGGAGGGAGATCAATGCAATGCACTTCTCCTCTTCCTCTTCCCCGCGCGGTTTCATCTACCTGGGGCTTAAATGAGCAACCCCAGGCCCCTCTGGTTGGCCGCTCGTCGACGACAGCATAGTGGCTGGCCGGTGCACCTGCAACCACCCTCGGCAGCGGCGACCGAGAGGATCAGCACGCCGACCAGTGCCTTCACTCCCCTGCCGCTCCCCTGCCTACCTCCTCTCCAAGCGTCGCCTCTTACCCGGTGTTGACACACCGTCCAGACCGCCCCATGCCCGCCCGTCTGTCGCCGGAGCCGCACGCCATCCGCCATGGCCGAACGGGATCGCAGCATCGGGACTACGCGGTGGAGCTCATGGACGTTGTGCTGGCGCTTCGAGAGACTCCCTTGACCTCGTCCACTCCACGCCGACCGCGCCCGCCATCCAAACCTACCTCACCGGCTGGAGTTAACTCCGACGTGATCCACTAAGCCACTGACCTCCTCGGATCGCCTATAAAAGGCCACCCTGATCTCCGTTCTTCACCCACACAACTCCACCACCATCCCAATCGACCTCCCGCACACCACCTCGACCTCGAGAGGGTCATCTTCTCCACTTTCGGCCACCCGAGCCACCGCGGCACCCGAGAACCTCTCGTCGCCGTTAGGCCATCTCCTCCACCCAAACCCCGTCAGTAGCCCACTGGTCCACCATGTGATCATTTCTACAATCCAATTCGTCAACTGGAGCCCTCTCCCGCAAAGTCCACAACCACCCGACGCCGCCGTCCGCCGGAGATGATCTCGCCATCGTTCTGGTGCTCGCCGGCGACCACCACCACCCCCCACCGATGCGGGGTGCCACCCCGAACACATCCTGACCATCGCCGCCTCCTGAAACGCCGGCGATCGCCGCCGGTGACCACCGCGTCCCCTCTGTACACGCGCGCGTAGAGCGCGTTTGAATTTCAAACCTGACGGGTGGGGCCCACCCGTCAGTATTCTGTTCTTTTCTGTTATTTTCTAAAGCATCTTTTTCCTCTTTATGCTTTCTACGCTGGGAAGCATATTTCCATCCGAGGCGCTTTCAGTTATTACCGCAGGGACCCGCTAGCTGTTATTTTATTGACAGAGAGGTCCCTGGTTTTAAATCCTTAATAACTTTTAAACCACACATCATTTTCAGTTGATACTTTTTCTAAAATTCTTGTTTTTCACTCTAGTTTATTTTAGTATTTAATTAAAAATATTTTGAGACAACTTTTTGTACTGTCGTAAAAAAGTTGAATTTGGATTTTCATTTTCAGAAAACGAAGAGGGAGACTTTACCGGGAATTTTGAAGAACCTCTTGCTGATTACTTTGTTCAAGGCAATCATTATTGAACTTTGGTTATAGTGAATTGCCTGCATGGTTGCATCGGAGTATTTTGCACCGTATAGTAGTAATAGTAGAAGCACGCATTGGTCATGTCAATTTGAGCACTAGTGCATGAACACTATTGCATGTCATGTGAGCACTATTGCATTCATTAGGAATTTTGCTAACGTGTGAATATGGTAAGAATCCAGGAGTGTATCTCCTGCCTTGGGTGTGCCGATGGGCACGGGCTGTGGCATTACACGACGGTGTCATTATGGCATGTGAGACATGCCAGTCTTAATAACAACACCTCCTGAGTCAACCTAGATCGAGTCTTGTTCCATTAAGCCTAACTAAACACCATGCTGCCACTTGTCTTCCCGCAAGGGGAGTGCGATTTAGTAAGTTGTTAACCCCTTTCCGTGTACACACCACTTAGAGAGGCAACGATGAGGGTTCCACGACCATGGTCTAACGCGAGTCATTGGGTCAGGGGGCATGGGTGTATCCGGCTGGGCCGAGAGGGGGGCACCCCTTGTAATCCGTGCGTATTAATAGTGATCCCATGCTATTCGAGATGGTGGTCTCCCCGACTTAGAGTTTTTCTTGAAAGATGCTTTGGGTGATTCCTGGCATCCGGAAAGTTATTATGGTGTGTGCTGGTCAGGTGTGTTACCAACCCAAAGACCGTAGTGGGAATTAGTCAGTGTCTCGGTGTTGGCTAAAGAAATCCTATACACGTGGGTAAAGAGTACACCCTCTGTAGAGTAACATCTATCCGAATAGCCGGGTCCACGGTCAAGGACACAGTTGGGAAGGGTTAAGTATTGGTCCCGGTGTCGGTCTTTGGAGGAAAATAATTAAATTGAACTTGATTCACTTTGCAGGGAAACTATTGTCACCATTGATGCTGGCAAGAATATAATTGTTGTGCATGTTATTATTGCTGTGGACTAACCCATTTCTCTTATTCAACTGTGCTGAGTGCCACTTAATTGTATCGGTGCTTTATCACCGTCATCCACCACTTATGCAGGTTGGTCCAAACGCGATAGTCCAATCAAAGACCCTTCGACGAAATTGTGTGCGATGCATTAATCACAAACGGTGATGTAATAAAACCGCCAAAAAAGATACAAAATGTTTGCGATGGCGGTGACATCAAACACGGTTCATATTAGAGTTGCGTGTGCGATGTGTGGCATACGGTTAATCCAGCAGAACTTTTTGCGATGAGGTAGAACAACAAAAACAGGCGGCCAGATGAGGGTGTGTGTGATTATGCAACACAATAGAAACGGTCAGCCAGATCAAGGTGTGAGCGATGGAGGGCATACAGTTCACTCAGATAAACTATTTGTGATGAGCCAAGACAACTGAAACAGTTCGACTGAACAAGATGTGCGTGATATGCGACAAACAGGTCTGTAATCAGAAATGTGTGTGAAGACCAATAATAACACAGATGATTGCTGCTAATAAGCCGTGTGATTTGCTCTGTCTACAGAAGAATAACATGTAACTGAAATAAACATCAAATTACATAAGTGACTATACAGTTCATTCGCACACACCTCAATAAACAATTGCATGCATTCTAAACTAGGAGAAATGATTGTCTAGTCATCTACTTCTTGTGACGCTCCCACCACTGCTCTGTGGCTCGATCCCTCGTCTAGGGCAGGAAGAAGACACTTCCTTATGCCAACGATCCGCCTGTACATCTCGTAGCTTGTGTACGCGTCCTTGGCCGTGTACTTAACGTGTTGTTCATCCAGTCTCTGATGCCAGATATTGTGCCAGGTGTTCTTGTCCTTTTTGCTCTCATCCTTCATCTTCATGTAGTAGGGGTCGATGATGGCCGAGGCGAGGTCAACCAGGGAGTTCTGTTTGTTATTGTCGCTGCCCCAGACATTGTAGTGGTCCTGGATGTTGACAAGATTCTGGCATTTCAAGCCCGAAACCTTGAGCGCTTTTAGATCATTGGTGGTGTCCACCGTAGCGAAACTATAGTCAGAGCTGTTGATAAACCTGGAGAAACGCTTGCAAGGCCTTGTGGCCAGGTGGTAGTGGTAGACGAGGACGTCATGTCGCATGCACAACTGGGCGACGGCAACCTTCTGATCGTGCCCGGCACGACCGATGGTGTACTCGAGGTCGAAGCCGACCACTTGGTACTTGTCCTCCGCAAGCAACTGCTCCATAGTTTGGATGGAGCTCTCCATTGAGACCGGCTCATTTGTGTACACCACCGAGAGGGCCTTCCCCCTCACATGGGTGTCCACTATGTGATGCGTGGTGAACTGCCCCCTGTTGTCGTCGGCGGCCACTGGGAGCGCCATTGGAGCCACGGGGAGTGCCATTGGAACCGCTGGATGTCCTCTCTGTATGTGTCGTCGTGGGTGTGCTTATCGTGTCATGTGGCGCAAGAGATGAAGGTAAATGGCCGCAGGAATAAATGGGGGCCGGGCGGCCTAGATTCTCGGCGCGTCCGCATGGCAGTTTTTGCAGCGGGTAACAGCATCGTGGCACCGCGCCCGGCCCAACGGCATGCATAATGGCTGCACGAACATACATGATCGTGCACCGGCCCCAAACACTCACAGCGCGCATGGAGGGAGGAGGGCAGAGCGCCCGGAGGGACGCAAGGGCACAGCGCGCGTGGCGGGACGCGAGCAGAGCGCGGCGCGGCCGCCTCAACGGCAAGCAACCACACGCATAGAGCAGTTGTACACGCAGGGAATGGTCGTCTACAAGCCGGCCGGCAGTTGCGACGCTGCGTAGAGAGCGGCCGTGTGCTACTACCTCCGTCTTCGTCTATTAGTCCCCTTTATATTCTATGCCATATTTTGACCTTAAATTTAACCAACAAAATGTTGATGCATATTATAAAAATTACATAATTGGAAACTATATTCAAATACGAATCCAACGATATAATCTTTGGCGACATGCATTCGTATTTTATTAGTTAAATCTCTAGTCAAAATTTGGCACAAAAATACATAGACGGGTTATAAACCAGGACAGGGGTAGTAGGTAATTAAACTGCAAACTTTTTTTTATTAACCATATGTGTACGTGTCCTTCCGTCCTCCTCTTGCACGTCCTGTCACCCCGCTGCCGCAGATGGCTTACAGCGCAAGCTTGCGCAGCGCGCGGGGGCGTTCTTTTGGCCAAAAAGTGGCTCAAAGTGGCGCCAATGAATCGTTGGTGAGCCCGTTCCCGCGCAACCTTGCAGGTTCCCGCGCAAGCTTCCCGCCCGACTCGGTGAAATCCCCCAAAATCCCCATGCTTACCGGCCGGCTATATAAACCCTCACGGCCGACGAGTCCTGCGTCGCATTTTCCCCTCCCTCCCTGTAGTTTATCTCGTCTGCTTCTCCCACAATCGCCAATGGCACCGGTCCGTCGTCGTCGCTCAGCCACTCCGCCGTCATCAGAGGACAGCTCCAGCTGGGAGGCTACACTGTGGCGGTGGCGCAGTCCCCAGCATAGTGTAGTGCACGTGGCGTCCCTGTTGGGTGTTCGCGGAACACCCACCACACGCTCCACTGCCGCTGCCCGTCGGCAGCTGTTACCGGCCGCCGTTGCCGCCACCCCACCGTCTGCCGCCGTGGCCGCCACACCATCGTCGAAAGCCAGGGCCATCGCCCGCTCCGTCGCCACGGGCCGAAGGCGGGAGGTGGCCGTCGTGGCCGCCACCCCACCGGCGGCCACCATGGCCATCACCCGCTCCGCCACCGCGGCCAGAAGGAGGGAGGTGGTGGTCGTGGCCGCCACCCCATCGTCGGCCGCCGTGGCCACCACCCCATCGTCGACCGCCGGGGTCATCACCCGCTCCGCCACCACCGCCCGAAGGCGGGAGGCGGAGGTGGAGGCCCGCACATGCGTCGGCGACCTTGCGCGCTACATCGAGTTCCTGCGGGAGGAGGAGGAGTACCTCATCGAGCACGCAAAGAGCCTTACCGCCACCGTGGCCGCAGCACACGCCGCCGCAGAGGGAAGGAATCAGGAGATCTACGAGGAGAACCACCGCTTCGAGAGGGGTCGTCTGGAGCGGCAGAGGGTATTCGAGGTGAGCGTCGCTGAAGGTGCAGCAGCGGCAGGCACCGTATTGCAGTTGTCTAGCTCGTCGGTAGGCTCCTCCTCCTCTGCCTCTTACTAAGCGCGCTCGACAGAGGAGAGGCTGCCGGAAGTAGTACAAAACCCCTCCGTAGTAGTAGTATTTAGGGGCTATTTTGTTCAGTTCATCTGACTATAGATGTGGTGGAACTGTACAACATACTTAAAATTAGTTAGTATATATAGTTGAACAACCTATTTTAGTACGTGGTTGGCAACAATTGGGGAAAAGTTTGGTCGGTTTAGCTATCGAGTTGAACTGTTTGTATAAAGAACGGCTGCTTAATCTATGAATGAAATCTATGCTTAATTACTGAATTTTTGTTGCAAAAATTAGATAGTGCTAGTGATTTTTAGCTGCAAATTTTGACAAATGGCATTGTTACAAGGTTGACAAATGGCAATGTTACTAGATCAACAAATGTCAATCTTTCCAGTTTGACAAATGGCAATATACCCAATATGACAGATGCAAATCTTACCAAATTGTCCGTACGTGCTTGCACACGGGTCATCCAAAACAACCGTTTGCGTTGAAGAGATGTACAAATCCTGCTCGGCACATTTTCTCTTGGCTTAGCGCCGAAGTCTGGCTTTGCATACCGTATTCAATCTGAACCGTTTGCGTTGAAGAGATGCACAAATCCTGCGCTGCGAATTTTCCCTTGGCTTACTAGGGAAGACCATAGTTCTCACTTTGCATACGGGTGTTCTATCCAAAACGTTTGCGATCAAGAGCTGCACAAATCCTGCTCGGCACATTTTCCCTTGGCTTCCTAGGGAAGCTGTCGGTTTGCATATGGGTGTTCTATCTAAAATGTTTGCGATGAGTGTTTTATATTTAAAAACCATTTACGTTGTTTTTAAAGAAAATCGTTTGATAAGTCTATACATTCAGAGAGAAAAACGCAAGTTCATTCAAACCATATCTTTTATTCAGTCACACTGCAAATTTATATTCATATGATCAAGATACACTGATACTGTATTAAACCCCCCAAAAAACTAATTCTGGTGGCGGCGGAGGTGGCGTGCCGCACCGGTGTTGTCATTGTCGTCCTCCGGGACGCTGTTGTTGAAGTCTTCAAGGCAGCACAGAATGTTCTTCACTTGGAAGTCAAACATCATGTCGTTGCGTGATCGAGGTAGCGGTCGATGGCGGCGTCCCATGCCGCTGAGGGGGGCGCGCGTACGGGCACAAACGCGGTAGGTGCAGGAAAACGTACGGGGACCGGCGCGGCGGTGGGTGCATGGCCGTGCACGGGCACGAGCACGGGCGCTGGCGCTAGCATGTACACGATCTCGCGCGGGTCCGCGGAGACCTCACTGACGCCAGCGGCTTTCAGCTCTGTGATAGTGCTCGGCGACCAGCCCGTCAATGCTACGGGGATGGTCGCTGGCGCGGGCGTGAGGATGGGAGCTGGGACGGGCGCGGGGGCATCAACCGCCGCGGCCAGCTCGTTCAGGGCCATGTCCTTGAGGCCCCATTCCTCCTTATTTTCTATCTCCTCCCGCTCGGAGTCGACTTCACCAAACTGGAAGACTAGTGGCAGATGATCCTTCTGCGCGATGGCGTTGGTGGAGGTCTACGGGAGGGAGGGGAATGGGACGCGAACAGTAAGGCCGCCCATATTAAACAGCGGCTCGGGCGCCGTTGATGGAGAAGATGCGAGCAAGGCGGGCGGCCATGGAAGTCAAAGGGCTCGCTTCCCAATGAGCCTACGCAGCGTACAGCTCGCACGCTTCCCGGTGAGCCTGCGCATTGGAGGACAGCTTGCATGCCTCTCGGTCAGCCTGCGCACCGGACTGCGCTCGCACGCCTCCCGTTCAGTCAAGCAGCTGTCCGCACGGCACCTCCTATAGCCATTAAAAGAGAGACACAGGGCGTCACGTGAATGGTTAACAGAATGCAGACGAATTAAATTATACAAATGTTTGAGATGTTAAAGTGGCAGCTATTTTATTTCAAAATGCCTTTGTTGGCTGTTATTCAACTGCGCCTTCTCTCAAAATGGACACAAAAAATAGCACAGCATGGCGGGTGCCATTCCATGATAGCATGCCAAGTTTCATGAATTTCACACGAGTTTTGGATTTACTAGAATTTCAAAACAAAGAATCTCAACGTTTTACCGGCAATCAACAGTGCCCTGGTGTTTGAAATTCATTCCCATTTCTTGCATGGGACCTAAGCGTGCACCCAACGACACACATTTGATATGTCAACCCATTTTTCTCCACTGGAGCTTGTGCATGTGGTTCAAATTTGAATTATGCACATAAAATGCTTAGAAAACCCAGTTAATGTATGAAAATGTCCAAGTGAACCACAAAAAATCCTAAAAATTGACACAACACTCCTGTTGTTCTATGTTGACACTAGAAAAAATTTGAAAGCAAGAAGAGGCAACGGATCTCGTTTCGTCCCCAAAGGTGGCACGTTCCCTACCGAAACCATCAGGCTTGTTGTGAGAAGCTCTGGTTTGCGAGAAGATTATACCCAAACCTGCCCCTAATGGGACAAAAAATTTACCACAGCATATTGATGCCGCTCCATGATAGCATATCAAGTTTCATGAACTACAGACGAGTTTTGGATTTACTAGAATTTAAAAACCATGTATCTCAATGTTTGCTGCCGAGCGATGGTGGAAAGGTGTTTGACATTCATTCTCATTTCTTGCATGGCACCTAAGCATGCAACCAAGGACACAGATTTGATTTTTCAACCAATTTACATGCACTGCAGCATGTGCCTGTAGTTCAAATTTGAATTATGCACATAAATGCATAGAAAACTCAGTTAAGGTATAAAAATATCCAAACGAACCCTGAAAAATTCCTAAATTTAACACAACACTCCTGTTGTTCTATGTTGACACTAGAAAAAACTGAAATCAAGAAGAAGCAACGGATATCGTTTCGTCCAGAAAGGTGAAACATTCCCTACCGTAAACATGAAGCTTGTTGTGAGAAACTCTGGTTTTTGAGAAGCTTATACCCCAGCCTGCCCCAAATGGGACAATATTTTTACCACGGCATGTTGATGTCGTTCCATGCTAGCATGTCAAGTTTCATAAATTTCAGACGCGTTTTTGATTTACTATAATTTTAAAACCATATATCTCAGTGTTAGCGGCCAAGCGACAGTGTCAAGGTGTTTGATAGTCATTCTCATTTCTTGCATGTGACCTAAGCTTGCAACCAAGGACACACATTTGATTTTTCAACCTGTTTTTATGCACTGGAGCATGTGCATGTAGTTCAATTTTGAATTATGCACATAAATGGCGAGAAAACACAGTTAACATATAAAAATATCCAAACGATCCCCGAAAAATTCCAAAATTTAACACGACACTCCTATTGTTCTATGTTGACACCAAAAAAATTTGAAAGCAAGAAGAGGTGATGAATATCGTTTTGTCCACAAAGGTGACACATTTCCCTAACGGAACCATGAGGCTTCTTGTGAGAAACTCTGGTTTGTGAGAAGCTTATACCATAACCTGCCCCAAATGGGACAATACTTTTTACCCCAGCATGTTGATGCCATTCCATGATAGCATGCCAAGGTTCATGAATTTCAAACGGGTTTTGGATTTACTAGAATTACAAAAGCAAGTACCTCGACGTTTGCCGGAGAGCCACGGTGCCGTGGTGTTCGAAATTCATCCCCATTTCTTGCATGGGACATAAGCATAAACCCATGGACACATATATGATTTTACAACCCATTTTGGTGCACCGGAGCATGTGCATGTAGTTTAATTTTGAATTGTGCACCTGAAATGGCTAGAAAACCAAGTTAATGTATAAAAATGTCCGAACGAACCCTGAATAATTCCACTTTTTTGACGACACACCTATAGTTGCATGTTCACTACAGATAAAAGTTCTAGCACTTCACACACCCTCCTTTCCCGCTGTGACCCCATTATGTACTTCAAATCAAGATGAAAATTCAAGTATATGGCACATAGTTTATTATCACCAACCGTGTGAGATGCAGTACAAAATATCTTGGAGCACCGTCGGAGTATAGTACGCCTATGGATTACGCGAGAAGGTGCATCGGCTAGAGTCCACAGCCGGCGTGTCAAGCACACTAGCTCGCTCCCCAAATATCATTTCACTGTTCAATCGTCGCCGGTGAAAGATGGGGATGTGGACCCGCGTCGTGAGGGCAACTTCGGCGCCACTCCGGCGAGAGCGCGGCCGCAGTCGCCATGCGCGTGCTAACAAGCTGCATGAGCGCGGCCGCAATCTGCGACCGGGCGGCCAAGGCAGCCCAAACGGCCCTGTTGCTTCTCAAGTGGCGGTAGCAACATCTGCCTTGGGGATACCAACTAGCGAGAGCGGCACAGCAGCTATATGTTCTGCAGTGGCGGCCTTAGCCCTGATGGAGCCCGCCCACGCCCAGCTCGTGGCAGTCACCGCACAAATCGAACAAAGCTTCTCCGACAACGGTTGGCAACCCACGGCCGAAGAGTTGGCAATCGCCGAGAGCGTTCGAGCAGCTGTCCGTCCCTCCGCGGCATACCTTGCCACAACGGAGCCCGTCCAAGCCCAGATTGCGGCCGCCCATGCCCAGCTTGTGGCAGCCTTTTCCAAAGAGATGGTGGACGCGGATGGCGAGATGCTTGGCGAGTATGGTGTGATGGATGCCATGGAGCCCCTTCCCCAGGAGATCGTCGGGCGCGAGCTGGACATGGAGGAGGCGGCGGAGATCGACGGGCACCAGCCGTAGTAGTACTCTTTGTATTGTTTAATTAAGAGCGCCGGTCTTTAATTTGTTAGAGTAATGTTTAGGTCAGCTTGCTTTGTTTAATTGCTGAACTTGCTCAATTAAGAAGTGTGGGTGTGTTGTAGTCTCCTTTGTGTACCCAAATTATGCAATAACGTGGATGACCACTGTAACCAGGGAAATTGGAACCAAAATTTGCATGTTCAAACTCATCACACACGGGTTAAGCTATACAAATCGTTTGTGATGTTCACATATCGTACACAGTGCTGAATAAGGGACCGTGTCTGATGACACTTTGCGCGCCAGTTTTTTCGCTGCACCGATTCAAAATTTTCGGCTTCTGTGGATATCTACCTCCCCGCCCCCTCCCCCTTACCAAAAGCCACATTTCCCCTGTTTCCGCCTTCCTTTCCAAGTTGAAACCTTCACTCCTTGCTTGCAGCGCTGCCTCCTCGTCGGTGACCCTCCTTCACGCTGCTCGGCCTCGTCGATCCAGGTAATCCACACCCGACCGCCATCCTCCTCCTCCTTCCACATCCCACATGCCCCGACCGCCAGCGCGACACCTTCCACCCAAATCACCGACCCCTCCCCCAAATAAGTGCCGCCCTAAGCCATGGTGCATGCAGTATAGCCATGAGCTCAAGGAGTATTTGGCAGCGGAGAAGCAAATCGCGGCCGCACGCGCGGATGAGGTCGCGATGGCTGCCATTTGTGTTGACCCCCAGATCTTGGAGAAGCACCTCGCCGTCGAGGCCACCATCGGCGCCTTGCGCGCCGACGCGGTTGGCTGCTTTAAACGACAGTTCATGGCGTTTTCTCGAGGCCACCGTTGGTACCTTCGATGAAGACTACGAGGTGTTTTCTCAGCGTGCCCGTGCTTACCTCAACTCGAGAGCCAGCAGGTTGGTGCCCGGAGCGGCTCAGGCAACTCACCACTACGATCAGGGCACCCACGATGTGGAGGCCTCACCCTCTTCCATGTCCAAGGAGCCAATCATCATCGATATCTCTGACGATGAGGAGTAGCTTGTCTTATTAGCTCACTATAAGGACCTATGTTCAGTTTGCTAGCTACGCCGGTTAAGCATGCTCGGTTTACCCATTGCATATGCTGCTCCTACCTTTCCTTAACAAATTCTAGTGAATTGTCCTATCTACTTTTATCATGCAATCTGTTGCTCTAGTGTATATGTTCTATATGTCGTGCAATGTGGTGCTCACTTATTAATGGTTTGGTTAATTAGTTATCATCTTCAGTTAACTGTTTGGTTCAATTCTGCAAATGTGATGTTCAATTCTTCAGGGTGCAATTTTGTATTGTCTTCCATGTGAGAAATAAATCGAATTTATCTTTACAAAATACATGATAAACAAATGCAATTGCTACATTTCCAAGTTGTCAAGCATGCTTGGTTTGGTTAACTGTCTGATCTTCTAGTATGTTATACATTGTGCAATGTGGTGCTCAGTTAACGTTTGGTTCATTTGTTGTGGTGTTTAGTTAAATGTTTGGTTCAATTCTGCAATGCGATGTTCAATTGCTGTGGGTGCATTCTATTATTGTATACCATATGAGAAATAAATAGAATTTGGCTGTACTAAATACATGAGAAACAAATACAATTGCTATATTTCCAAGTTGTTAAGCATGCTTGGTTTGGCTAACTGTCAGATCTTCTATTAGGAGTATGTTATATTGTGCAAGGTGGTGCTCAGTTAATGTTTGGCTTATTTGTTGTGGTGTTTAGTTAACTGCTTGGTTCAATTCTGCAATGCGATGTCCAGTTGTCGTGGGTAGAATTTTGTATTGTTGTGCATGTGAGGAATAAATCGAATTTGGCTGCACTTAATACATGAGAAACATATACAATTGCTATATTTCCTAGTTCTTAATCATGCTTGGTTTGGATAAATGGGGTTTCCATGTGGCTTGAATTAATCTGATGAATCTGCAATGTGCTTATTTTTCATCAACATATTTTACTAATAGCATGCGAACCCTCATTTAACCTGATCACTAACTACCTTATATGTGTTGCAAGGAAACAATGGGAAGCACTGAGGTTTACAATCGAGGTTTGCACATGCATGGTCCTTTGCCTAATAGCACATTATTATGCAATTGCAGGAACCATTCTAATATTTAGGTTTTTAAAAATTTGGTCTTGCACATGTAGGTCCTGCCGTCAGAGGTTTTGACCCACTGTTTGACCCTTTTTGCATATGGGGAAATGAGTTGTCCATGAATATCAGTCAAGTCAAGAAACTCAGAAAGATTGTTAGGATAAAGAAATTAGCGACAAAAAACAACAAGATCTTTTTCTGCATAATGAAGAAGACATCAGTTCACTACAGGATGGTATGAACTATTATACCCTGCCTTTTTTATTGCTTTGCCCCATTTCCCATATAGAGAAGATATTTATGCATATCCTTGTTTTCAGGCCTTTCCAAAGCAGTTCACTGACGATTACCTCTCAAACCACCTGTATGGTCAGGAGGCGAGGAAGGTATTCATACAACACCCACGGTTCAATATTGAAGTGTTCCTGAAGAGGACGAAGGATGGACGGTCAGTCATCCACAGGTACTGGCCTAAAGTTGCAAAGACCTTCAACATCAATGAAGGCTCAATATTCGCCTTCCGCTTCAGCAGTTTTCCAGATGAGATTCATCTCTCTATGTACCGTCTATGATGCTAATTTTGAAAGGTTATAGATGTTGCATGTGAAACTTGGTGCTGGTGCAGTTGTGTAATGGGGTAGCTGAGTACTGAAGCTATATGATGTTGTACTCTGATGTATTTTAATTATAAAATCCTGCTTCCTTAATATGAAAATGAAATATATTGTGTGCTTAATATGAAATGTCAATTAGATTAATAAATGGATTATTCATAATAGGACAATTAACCTGCTAATGGCCAATTAGCCTGCTAATTGGGTTTTTCTATTGCAAACGGTTATTGAGAAAACACCGTGGGCGATGACCTCAGGCAACGCACACAGTTTCTAGGAATAAACCGTGTTGGATTAATGAACAATCACGCACAACATCCTCTTGAAACTGTTTGCGTTAGGCCACCTTGCGCAAATGTTTACCACATAAATTGTGTGTGTGATGGACAGCCTTTGCCACGCAGTTTCTTCTACGCACCGTGTGTGATGCATTCAATAACGTAAATGATAAAATTGTTAATATCGTCTACAATGGCAACGCTATCGCAAACGATTTAATGGGGAATATTGTGTGTGATGTACCTGTGAATGGAAACGTTTTTCTTGGAGTGACTGTGTGGGATGTATATATGAACGGAAACGTACTTCTTGGATTAACTGTGTGGGATGTACATACTAACGGAAACGTATTCCTTGGATTGACTGTGTGGAATATACATACGAACGGAAACGTTTAGCCGGGACTGACTGTGTGGGATGTACTTACGACCGTAAATGATTTGGCCTGTATAATTATATTTTTTAGCACAACTGTACGTATAACCGTATTTCATCGCTCCCGTCGCACACGACCTCACTAGTGCTAAAACAAGAAACTAAAAGATTCAATTGCAAGATCTAAAGATATACCTTCAAGCACTCACCTCCCCGGCAACGGCACCAGAAAAGAGCTTGATGTCTACTGCGCAACCTTCTTCTTGTAGACTCGTGTTGGGCCTCCAAGCGCAGAGTTTTGTAGGACAGTAGCAAATTTCCCTCAAGTGGATGACCTAAGGTTTATCAATCCGTGGGAGGCGTAGGATGAAGATGGTCTCTCTCAAACAACCCTGCAACCAAATAACAAAGAGTCTCTTGTGTCCCCAACACACCCAATACAATGGCAAATTGTATAGGTGCACTAGTTCGGCAAACATGGTGATACAAGTGTAGTATGGATAGTAGATATAGGTTTTTGCAATCTGAAAATATAAAAGCAGCAAGGTAGCAAGTGATAAAATGGAGCACAAATGGTATTGCAATGCTTGAAAACATGGCCTAGGGTCCATACTTTCACTAGTGCAATCTCCCAATAGTGCTAACATAATTGAATCATATAACAATCCCTCAACGTGCGACAAATAATCACTCCAAAGTTCTTATCTAGCGGAGAACATAAGATGAAATTGTTGTAGGGTACGAAATCACCTCAAAGTTATTCTTTCTGATCAATCTTTTGAGCTATTCCTATAAGCACAAACAATCCTAGAGTTTATACTGAAATAACACCATATGATACGCATCAACCAACTGTAATGTCACCTAGGTACTCCAATGTCACCACAAGTATCTGTGAGTTGATTATTCAATATGCATCAAACAACTTCAGATTCATAATATTCAATCCAACACAAAGAACTTCAAAGAGTGTCCCAAGATTTCTACCGGAGAAAGTAGGACGAAAACGTGCATCAACCCCTATGCATAGATTACCCCAATGTCACAGCGGGAATCCGTGAGTTGAGTGCCAAAACATACATCAAGTGAATCAATATAATACCCCATTGTCACCACGGGTATTCATATGCAAGACATACATCAAGTGTTCTCAAATCCATAAAATTATTCAATCCGATAATAGTGAAACCTCAAAGGTAAAAACTCGATTCATCACAACAAGATAGAGAGGGAAAAACACCATATGATCCAACTATATTAACAAAGCTCGTGGTACATCAAGATTGTGCCAAATCAAGAACACGAGAGAGAGAGAGAGAGAGAGAGATCAAACACATAGCTAATTGTACATCCCCCTAGCGTCGAGGGTGAACTACTCCTTCCTAATCATGGTGGCCGCCGGGATGATGAAGATGGCCTCTGGTGATGATTTCCCCCTCCGGCAGGGTGCCGGAACAGGGCTCCAGATGGTATTTCGAAGGTACAGAGGCATGCGGCGGCGGAGTCGAAGTTCTAGGGTCATTTCTTGTGGTTTCTCTATATATAAGATTTTTGGCGTCAGTCTCACGCTAAGATGGGATTCGAGGGGCCCACTACCCACCAGGGTACGCCCTAGGCCCCTGGCGCACCCTGGTGCCTAGTGGCCACCTCCTTCATCTTCTGGTCCTCCCACGAAGTTTCTAGTGCCTCTTTTGTTCCAAAAAAAAATCGTTAAAAACTTTCGCTGCATTTGGAGAACTTTTATTTCTGCACAAAAAACAACACCATGGTAGTTCTGCTAAAAACTGCATCAGTCCGGGTTATTTCCATTCAAATCATACCAAAACCATATAGAATTGTTGTAAACATGGCATGAATACTTCATATATTATAGATACGTTGGATACGTATCAATACGTCTCCGACGTATCTATAATTTTTTTATTGTTCCATGCTATTATATTATCAGTCTAGGATGTTTTATATACACTTACAAGCAATTATAATATCATTTTTTTGGACTAACCTATTAATTTAGTGCCCAGTGCCAGTTGCTTTTTTTGCTTGTTTTTGGTTTTGCAGAATATCAGTACCAAACAAAGTCAAAATACCACAAAACTTTTTGGAGATTTTTTTCGGACAAAATAGATACTAGAAGCTTCAGGAAAAGACCAGATGATGCATCGTGAGCACACAAGGCACCTTGGGCTTGGGGCACGCCCTGGTGGGTGGTGGGGCCCATGAGGCTCCATTTGACCTAACTCCGCCTCTATAAATTCTCTAAAATCGTGAAACCAACAAAGGAGTCCACAAAATACTTTTTTCCCCACCGCAAGTTCCAGAACCACGAGATCCCATTTGGAGGCCTTTTTCGGCACTCTGTCGGAGGGGGAATCAATCAAGGAGCGGTTCTTCATCATCCTTGCTGCCCCTCCGATGATACGTCAGTAGTTTACCACGGACCTATGGGTCCATTATTAGTAGCTAGATGGCTTCTTCTCTCTTTTTGATCTTCAATACAATGCTCTCCTTGGTGTTCTTAGAGATCTATTTGATGTAATAAATTTTTGCGGTGTGTTTGTTGGGATCTGATGAATTGTAAGTTTATGATCATATCTATCCATGAATATTATTTGATTTTTCTCTGAACTCTCTTATGCATGAGTAATATAGCTTCGTATTTCTTCTCTGATTTATTGGTTTGGTTTGGCCAACTAGATTGATTTATCTTGCCATGGGAAGAGGTGCTTTGTAATGGGTTCGATCTTGCGGTGCTCAATCCCAGTGACAGAAAGGGACATGCATGTATGTAACGTTGTTATTAATGGTAAAAAAGATGGGATTTATTCATACATGATTTTATCTTGTCTACATCATGTCATCTTGATTAAGGCGTTATTCCGTTTTTCCATGAACTTCATACACTACATGCATGCTGGATAGCGGTCGATGTGTGGAGTAATAGTAGTAGATGCAGAATCATTTCGGTCTACTTGTCTCGGACGTGATGCCCATGTATGATCATTGCCTTGGATATCGTCATAATTATTTGTTTTTCTATCAATTGCCTAACAGTAATTTGTTTACCCACCGTATGCTATTTTCTTGAGAGAAGCCTCTGGTGTAAATAATGGCCCCCGGGTCTATCTTTTATCATATATTAAACTAAAAATACCTTGCTGCAATTTTCTTTTATTTATTTTATTTTGTATTTTTGTCCAATGTATCTATCAAAAACTATACTCCCTCCGTTTCTTTTTAGTCTGCATATAAGATTTGGTCAAAGTCAAACTTTGATAACTTTGACTAAGTTTATAGAAAAAAATATCAAGATTCACAATTTTAAATCAATATTGTTAGATGCATCATGAAAATAATTTCATACCATATAGCTTTAGTATTGTAGATGTTGGTATTTTTTCTACAAAGTTGGTCAAACTTTACAAAGTTTGACTTTGACCAAATCTTATATGCAGACTAAAAAGAAACGGAGGTAGTACAATTTAATCTTGCTCGTAACCATTGATGCATTGGCAACCCCTCTACGAGTTGGGTTGCAAGTATTTGTTGTTTGTGTGCAGGTGCTGTTTACATAGTGTTGCTTGGTTCTCCTACTGGATTGATAACCTTGGTTTCATAAGTCAGGGAAATACTTATCTCTACTATACTACATCATCCTCTCCTCTTCGAGGAAATCCCAACGCAGCTCACAAGGATGACAACACTTGAAACTATGCATTATGCCTAGCTAAGGGCATAAAACAATAGGGCTTGTTGGGAGGCAACCCAATAGTTATCCATTAATTTTTTTTCCTTCTTTTATGTTTTTTAATAAACACACAATTATGCTACTGTTATGATTGTGCTTTTTATGTTTTAATTAGTGTTTGTGCCAAGTAAAGCCTTTAGGATGGTTTGTGTGATAGTTGATTTGATTCTGTTAAAAAACAGAAACTTTCGCGCCCAATTCTAGAATTTTGTAATTCATAGAAATGTGCTTTTGCTCTGAAATCTTTACACATAAATGATACATAAATTTCCCATGTTTTCCAAATTTTTCAGAGTTGTTGGAGTTACAGAAGTATGGTCAATGTTCAGATTACTACAGGCTGTTCTGTTTTTGACAGATTCTGTTTTCGTTGCATTATGTGCTTATTTTGATGAATCTATGGATTGTATCGGGGAGTATAAGTCATGGTAAAGTTAGAATATAGTAGGTACAATGCAATAATAAAATATGAATGGGTTACAACAGTACTTAAAGTGGTGATTTGCATTATTATACTAATGGAACTCACGAAGGTTTCGTTAAGTTTTGTGTGATTGAAGTTTTCAAGTTTTGGGTGAGGTCACGATGGATGAAGGAATAAGGAGTGGCAAGAGCCTAAGCTTGGGGATGCCCGAGGCACCCCAAGGTAATATTCAAGGACTCCCAAGCAAGTAAGCTTGGGGATGCCCCGGAAGGCATCCCCTCTTTCTTCTAACGACCATCGGTAATTTTACTTGGATCTATATTTTTATTCGTCACATATCACGAGTTTTGCTTGGAGCGTCTTGTATTATAGGATTCCTTACTTGTTTTGCTTTTTAGTTTGTCACAATCATCCTTGCTGAACACACTTGTTTGAGAGAGCCACACGCTTATTATGATTTGTTAGAATACTCTATGTGTTTCACTTAAATCTTTTCAGCTAGGCCGTTGCTCTAGTACTTCACTTAAATCTCTTTTAGCACGGCAGTGGTTATATTTTAAAGAAATGCACTCTCATGCTTCACTTATATTATTTTGATAGTTGATATAATTATATTTTAAAGAAATGCACTCTCATGCTTCACTTATATTATTTTGAGAGTTGAAATTTTTTGAAGAAGTATTTGCACTCTCGTACTTCACTTATAGCTTTTTGAGAGTTAATGGACATCCAAGGGGGATATAATAAAAACTTTCATATAGATCATTGGATATGATAAACTTGATTCCTTGCAATAGTTTTGCGATATGGAGATAGTAATATGAGAGTCATGTTGGTGAGTAATTATGCTTTAGTAAGAATATTGGTGTTAAGGTTTGGGATTCCCTATGCATGCACATAAAGTCGATAGTTATGCAACGAAGTTATATCCTACTTGTGGTGCATTATCCAGTGTTAATTATGTTCAATGCGTGTTTATGACCGTTCTTGTTTTTTGGTTGGTCGCTTCTCAATCTATTTGCTAGCCTTTACTTTTACTAAGCGGGAATGTTGCTTATGCATCCAAATTCTTAAACCCAAAGTTGTGCCAAATGAGTCCACCATACCTACCAATATGCGGTATTTCCATGCCGTTCTAAGTAAATTAGCATGTGCCAACTCTAATTTCTCAAAATTAATTTCCGTTTTGTGTGCCCGTACCACTCATGAAGCGGCAGGGGGTGGACAATATTTTCCATACTGGGTATTTTATTCTCATGATGAGTGTTTATTCACTTGTCACTGCACGAAAGTGTGGCAGGTAATAGGGATGCCCAGTCCCGAAATGAAAAATAATAATATGATGATAATAATAAATTCCTTGGAAAGTGTTGGTATGGAAGGCACCCGTGGATATGGCTAGCCATGGATTGTGAAAGAATGGTGGAAAGGAAATAAACAGTGAAAAAATTTACCCACCGTATGCTATTTTCTTCAGAGAAGCCTCTAGTGAAAACTATGGCCCCCGGGTCTATCTTTTATCAAATATTAGAACTAAAATTACCTTGCTGCAATTTTCTTTTATTTATTTTGTTTTGTATTTTTGTCCGATCTATATATCAAAAACTATAAAATTTAATCTTGCTCATAACCGTTGAGGGATTAGCAACCCCACTACATGTTGGGTTGCAAGTATTTGTTGTTTGTGTGCAGGTGGTGTTTACATATTGTTGCTTCGTTCTCCTACTGGATTGATAACCTTGGTTTCATAACTGAGTGAAATACTTATCTCTATTGTACTGCATCATCCTCTCCTCTTCGAGGAAATCCCAACACAGCTCACAAGTAGCAATGGTCAACTTGGGGGTCTGAGGTTCAGAACGATAACAGGTGCATACAACTTCCATGTAAGATCAACATCTCAAACATATTCATGAAAACATAAGTGTGCAGATATGAAATCATGGCACTCGGGCCCTTGTGACAACCATTAAGCATAGCAAAGTCATAGAAACATCAATCTCAGAACATAGTGGATACGAGGTATCAACCTGAAACAAGTTGACACGATTACATAAGAAATCTCATCCAGCTCCATCTACCTCTAGTATGCCTATGATACGTCTCCAACATATCAATAATTTATTAAGTATTCATGCCATGTTTACAACAATTTTATATGATTTTGGTATGATTTGATTAGAACTAACCCGGACTGACGCTGTTTTCAGCAGAACTACCATGGTGTCGTTTTCTGTGCAGAAATAAAAGTTCTCAGAATGGGCTGAAAATTTACGGTGATTTTTTATGGACCAAAAGAGACCCCCGAAGCATCGGAGTTGGGCCAGAAGAGTCCCGAGGCAACCACAAGGGTGGGGGGCGCGCCCTACCCCCTCGGAGGGTGCTCCTGTCTTGTCGCTGCCTCGTGGACCCCTTGACGTGAGACCGACGCCAAAAATTCCTATAAATACCAAAACCCCCAAAAATAAACGTAGATCGGGATTTCCGCCACCGCAAGCCTCTGTAGCCACGAAAAACCAATCTAGGCCCTCTCTGGCACCCTGCCGGAGGGGGCCATCATCACCGGAGGCCATGGAGGGGGAAGCCGGAGGGGGCCATCATCACCATGGAGGCCAAGGACCAGACGGAGAACCTCTCCCCATCTAGGGGGGAGGCCATGGAGGAGGAAGCAAAAGGGGGAGACCCTCTCCCCCTCTCTCTCGGTGGTGCCAGAGTGCCACCGGGGGGACCATCCCCGCGGTGATCGTCTTCATCAACATCACCTTCCTCATATCTTTTCGGCGGTCCACTCTCCCGCACCCCATTGTAATCCCCTACTTGAACATGGTGCTTTATGCTACATATTATGATCCAATGATGTGTTGCCATCCTATGATGTTTTGAGTAGATTTCTTTTGTCTTTGGGTTGATTGATGATCTAGATTGGTTTGAGTTGTATGTTTTATTTTCGTGCTGTCCTATGGTGCCTTTCGTACCATGCACACGTGAAGGATTCCCGCTGTAGGGTGTTGCAATACGTTCATGATTCGCTTATAGTGGGTTGCTAGAGTGACAAAAGCTTAAACCTGAGTAAGGGGGTTGTCGCGTATGGGATAAAGGGGACTTGATACTTTAATGCTATGGTTGGGTTTTACCTTAATGATCTTTAGTAGTTGCGAATGATTGCTAGAGTTCCAATCATAAGTGCATATGATCCAACTGGAGAAAGTATGTTAGCTTATTCCTCTCCCTCATATAAAATTGCAATAATGATTACCGATCTTGTTAACAATTGCCTAGGATAATTCCGCACACCGATCCATCATTATTCCACACTCGCTATTTATAATATATAGTAATATATTCTAACTTTATGTTAACAGCACCTATTTTTATATTTTAGTTCTCTGATATCATGCAAAGCTATCCTCTTCATACCCACAACGTAGTTTTATTTCTCGTTTCTAGATGGAAGCAAACGTTCAGTGTACGTAGAGTCGTATCAGTGGCAGATAGGACTTGAGAGAATATTGATCTTACCTTTAGCTCTTGTGTGTTCGACACTCCATACTTATCACTTCCACCTTTGGAAATTGCTAAGATGATTCCTTGCACTTGGGGATTATCAAGCTCTTTTCTGGAACCGTTGCCGGGGAGCAATAGCGTGGGGTTGATATTCTCGTGTGTGCTTGTTTGCTTTCTTCACTAAGTAGATTTTGTTTTTCCTTTTGTTTTTGTTTCCTTTAGTTGTGGGTGAAACCAAAAAAAAATTAAAGAATGCAAAATACAAAAAAAAATTACTTGCCTCTTATGCCTAAAAACTTTTTCAAAAAGAGAAGTGATTGGAAGGTTATGCATTGGAGAAGTGAGGGTCGACCTTGAACACTTGTGTTCATGCCCATGGAAAAAATGTAGAATTTTTCATGGAAGTTTCTCAAAAATAATTGTCCCTTTGTATATATCCATTCTATTGTAAAAATAATGTGCCAAGGTTTGGCTTTAGGATGATTAGATTGCTTGTTTGCTATGTGCGGTGCAAAAACAGAAACTTTGGCTGTAGTGCACGAATTTACATTTTTTACTGGAACGTCAAAAGTTTCTGAAATTTTTACACAGTACTTCCGTGCAAATTTTTTATTGTGTCCTAATGTTTTAGAATTTTTGGAGTTACATAAGTATACAAAGTTTCCAGATTACTACAGACTGTCCTGTTTTTGACAGATTATGTTTTCTATGTGTTGTTCGCTTATTTTGATGAATCTATGGGTTGTATCAGGAGGTATGAACCATGGTGAAGTTGGAATACAATAGATATAATGCTAATATTAAATTGGAATGAGTTTACAACAGTACCTAAAGGTAGTGATTTGCTTTATTATACTAGCGGATCTCACAAGGTTTTTTGTTAAGTTTTGTGGGGATGAAGTGTTCGAAGATCGAGGAGTTATCGATATGAGAAAATAAGGAGAGGTAAGAGTTCAAGATTGGGGATGCCCAAGGCACCCCAAGTAAATATTTCAAGGATACTCAAGCATCTAAGCTTGGGGATGCCCCGGTTGGCATCCCATATTTCTTCTTCAACAATTATCGGTATACCTCGATTTTTGTTTTGTTCACATGATATGCGTCTTTTGTGTTTATATTTATTTTCTTTTCCTATATGCACCATGCTAGTATGAGATGGTCCTTCATTGATTTATAGAATGTGTCATGTGCTTCACTTAAATCTTTTTAGTATGGCTTTATAGAATGCTCTTTGTGCTTCACTTAAATCTTTTGAGTATGGCTTTATAGAATGCTCTTTGTGCTTCACTTAAATCTTTTGAGTATGGCTTTATAGAATACTTCGTGTGCTTCACTTATATATTTTGACCTTGGATATTGGTCAATCTATATTAATTGTAGAATGCTCTATGAACTTCACTTATATCTTTTAGAGTATGAACAAAAAATTACCATCGAGATTGGGCTTGGAAGAGTATCATTAAAATATCATGCCTAGCTAAAAAGGCATTAAAGAAAAGCGCTTGTTGGGAGACAACCCAATATTTATCCTTACTGTTTTTGTGTGTTCACATGATTAAGCTACTGTAGTAATCATGTTTTATAGCTTTTGTTTCAATAAAATGCCAAGTAAGACCTTTGGGATGGTCTATGGTGGTAGTTGACTTGATCTTGCTGAAAAACAGAAACTTTTGCACTCATTGCCAGAATTTTAAAAAATCACAGAAGCATGATTTTGATCTGAATTTTTTACACAAGATTGATATACAAATTTCCTAGGTTGTACTAACGTTTCAGAATTTTTGGAGTAGCATAAGTATGGTTGTTGTTCAGATCATTACAGACAGTTCTGTTTTTGACAGATTCTGTTTTCAATGCATAGTTTGCTTGTTTTCTAGTTTCTATGGCTTATATTGCTCAATATAAATTGTAGAAATGATATGGTACAGTAGGCATTGTGTGAGAACAATTATTAATCTTATCTTGACAGTACCAAAGTGAATGATTTGCTCTTTATCATACTAACCCATCCCACGAAGTTCCGTTAAGTTTTGTGTGATTGAAGTTTTCAAGTTTTGGGTGAGATATCGATATGAGGAGGATAAGGAGTGGAAAGACCCTAAGCTTGGGGATGCCCTAGGAACCCCAAGGTAATATTCAAGGAGGAATCAAGCGCTTAAGCTTGGGGATGCCCCGGAAGGCATCCCCTCTTTCATCTTCAAAACTATCGGTATACCTTACTCGGAGCTATATTTTTATTCGCCACATGATATGTGTTTTGCTTGGAGTGTATTTTCATTTTACTTGCTGTTTGAATAAAATAATTGGATCTGAAATCTTGAATGAGAGAGAGTCCTCACATGGTTATTTAACTACTTGGCTACTCATTGATCTTCACTTATATCTTTTTGGAGTAGTTTGTCATTTACCCTCGTGCTTCATTTATATCCTATGAGTAAATGGTTGAATGAATTGAATATCATAAATGTGAAATTATATATGATTCATATGCTTATCCCATGGGGAGTAATGACTTCACATATATGAAGTATAGGTGGTAAAATTTATTGAAAGTTAGCAAACACAACATTGGTCACTTGAACAATTCATGAAAGAATATTGAAGGAAGAGAGATTTCACATATAAATATACTATCTTGGACATCTTCTATGATTGTGAGCCCCATTAATTATTTTCAAACTTGAGCAAATTAGTTGAAGTTGGACAAGGAAGACAACGTAATGAGTTATGTTTGGGTATATTTCTATAGAAGTTATATTGTTATGAATCCTCCAACATGTGGTGCTTGCTTAGGATCTTTTGCTAGCCAAAAATTTGTACTAAGTAGAGATACTACTTGTGCATCCAAAAACCCTTAAACCCCGTTTCATGCCATGAGTGTCAACCATATCTACCTATGGATTGAATAAGATCCTTCAAGTAAGTTGTCATCGGTGCAAAAAGCAATAAAAATTGCTCCTAAATATGTATGATCTTTTATTGTAAGGGAAAATAAGCGTTGTACGAACTTGTGATGGTAAAGAAATAAAAGCGACGGACTGCATAATAAAGGTTGCTATCACAAAGGGCAATACAACGTGACGTTCCTTTGCATTAAGGGTTTGCACATCCAAAATTAAAAAGCGCATGACAACCTCTGCTTCCCTCTGCGAAGGACCTATCTTTTACTTTCATGTATTTACTTTTATGCAAGAGTCAATAATATTCCTTCTTATTTCAACCTCAATTATTCTTTAGTTGGCAAGCATCATATGGTGGGGAAAGATCCAAGCATATATGGCCATTCAAATATATTTGATCATGAATTATTATTTTTGACAATTATCTATATGGTAAATAAGTTGGGAGGCGAAACATTAAGCCCCTATCTTTCTCTATGTTCGATGGATGCCATTTGTTCTAAAAATATGCTTTGAGTGTTAGCAATCATGGAAGACTATATGATAGTTGAGTATGTGGGATTTTCTAAATCAAAGCTCTTACATAGACCTTTCCTGAAAATAAGATGAATTGCAATTGTTTGGTGACCGAGAACATGGTTTGTTAGTTTTCAAGAAACTTTATGGTCTATACTTTAACTTGTGAATAGCTTGCTACTTGATCATGAGAAGTTTTATGAGATGAGCTACTGTTTATGATATATAATGATGCTATAAAAAGTGATAGAAATTGATCAAACTTGTGCACTTGCTAGCATTCACACTTCATAAATTATTTCTTTTATCATTTACCTACTCGAGGACGAGTAGGAATTAAGCTTGGGGATGCTGATACGTCTCCAACGTATCTATAATTTATGAAGTATTCATGCCATGCCTACAACAATTTTATATGATTTTGGTATGATTTGATTAGAACTAACCCGGACTGACGCTGTTTTTAGCAGAACTATCGTGGTGTCTTTTTTGTGCAGAAATAAAAGTTCTCGGAATGGGCTGAAAATTTACGGTGATTTTTTATGGACCAAAAGAGACCCCCGAAGCATCGGAGTTGGGCCAGAAGAGTCCCGAGGCAACCACAAGGGTGGGGGGGCCCTACCCCCCTGGGGAGGGTGCTCTTGTCTTGCCGCTGCCTCATGGACCCCCTTGACGTGAGACAGACGCCAAAAATTCCTATAAATACCAAAACCCCTGAAAAAATACCTAGATTGGGAGTTCCGCCGCCGCAAGCCTCTGTAGCCATGAAAAACCAATCTAGGCCCTCTCTGGCACCCTGCCGGAGGGGGCCATCATCACTGGAGGCCATGGAGGAGGAAGCCGGAGGGGGCCATCATCACCATGGAGGCCAAGGACCAGAGGGAGAACATCTCCCCATCTAGGGGGGGAGGCCATGGAGGAGGGAGCACAAGAGGGAGACCCTCTCCCCCTCTCTCTCGGTGGCACTGGAGTGCCACCGGGGGAACCATCACTGCGGTGATCGTCTTCATCAACATCACCATCTTCATCACCTTCCTCATCTCTTTTCGGAGTCCACTCTCCCGCACCCCGCTGTAATCCCCTACTTGAACATGGTGCTTTATGCCACATATTATGATCCAATGATGTGTTGCCATCCTATGATGTTTTGAGTATATTTCTTTTGTCTTTGGGTTGATTGATGATCTAGATTGGTTTGATTTGTATGTTTTATTTTCGTGCTGTCCTATGGTGCCTTGCGTACCGCGCACACGTGAAGGATTCTCGCTGTACGGTGTTGCAATACGTTCATGATTCGCTTATAGTGGGTTGCTAGAGTGACAGAAGCTTAAACCCGAGTAAGGGGGTTGTTGCGTATGGGATAAAGGGGACTTGATACTTTAATGCTTGATACGTCTCCGTCATATCTACTTTTCCTAAAGCTTTTCCTCTTGTTTTGGACTCTAATTTGCATGATTTGAATGAAACTAACCCGGACTGACGCTGTTTTCAGCAGAACTACCATGGTGTTTTTTTTGTGCAGAAATAAAAGTTCTTGTATTGGAACAAAACTTTGTGAGGATTTTTTATTCAATATATAAGAATTTCTGGAGCCAAGAACCACCGAAGGGGGCACCTGGGTGGGCACAACCCACCAGGGCGCCCCCCCTCCAGGCACGCCCAGGTGGGTTGTCCCCACCTGGTGGCCCCGCAGACCCTGATTCCAACGCTATAAATTCACATATTTGGAGAAAAAAATAGGGAAGAAAGAATTATCGCATTTCACGAGACGGAGCCGCCGCCACCTCCTGTTCTTCATCGGGAGGCCAGATCTGGAGTCCGTTTGGGGCTCCGGAGAGGGGGATCTTCGATCTTTGTCATCACCAACCCTTCTCCATCGCCAATTCCATGATGCTCCCCACCGGGAGTGAGTAATTCCTTCATAGGCTCGCTGGTCGGTGAGGAGTTGGATGAGATTCATCATGTAATCGAGTTAGTTTTGTTAGGGCTTGATCCCTAGTATCCATTATGTTCTGAGATTGATGTTGCTATGACTTTGCCATGCTTAATGCTTGTCACTTTGGGCCCGGGTGCCATGATTTCAGATCTAAACCGTTTATGTTATCACCATTATATCTATGTTCTAGATCCGATCTTGCAAGTTATAGTCACCTACTATGTGTTATGATCCGGCAAACCCGGAGTGACAGAAGTCGGGACACTTCCCGGTGATGACCGTAGTTTGAGGAGTTCATGTATTCACCGTGTGTTAATTCTTTGTTCCGGTTCTCTATTAAAAGGAGGCCTTAATATCACTTAGTTTCCAATAGGACCCCGCTGCCACGGGAGGGTAGGACAAAAGATGTCATGCAAGTTCTTTCCATAAGCACGTATGACTATTTACGGAATACATGCCTACATTATATTTATGAACTGGAGCTAGTGCCGTATCGCCCTAGGTTATGGTTGTTATATGATGAATATCATCCAACGAATTCACCGATCCAATGCCTACGAATTTCTCTCATATTGTTCTTGCTAAGTTACTACTACTATTGTTACTATTGCACTTGCTACAAAATCATTGCTATCACTGTTACTGTTACTATTGCTGTTGCTACTACTATCGAAACTATCATACTACTTTGCTACTGATAACTTTGCTGCAGATAATTAATCTCCAGGTGTGGTTGAATTGACAACTCAGCTGCTAATACTTGCAAATATTCTTTGGCTGCCCTTGTGTCGAATCAATAAATTTGGGTTGAATACTCTACCATCGAAAACTGTTGCGATCCCCTATACTTGTGGGTTATCAAGACCTTTTTCTGGTGCCGTTGCCGGGGAGCATAGCTATATTTGTTGAGTCACTTGGGATTATTATCAAATTATCACTATGAAGAATCTGAAGGACGCTAAGACTAAGATTTTTCCCTCCAAGACGAGGAGAGGTAAGGACTTGCCATCTAGCTCTGCACTTGATTCACCTTCTGTTATAAGTAGACTTGCAACACCACCACATGCTATTAATCCTGATATGTCGCAAGTTGTTGATGATGCTACTTCTGCTATGAATGATATTCATGATGATGCTAGTACCTTGCTTGATGATAATGTGCCACTAGGTGAATTTCTTGATGAACAACTTGCTAGAACTAAAGCTTTTGAGAATGCTGAAACTGATGAAATTGTTGAAACTGATGAAGAGCTTGAAACTGAAAATCTTGAAACACCTATTACACCTAGTTCTCCTATATATGAATTGCCAAAGGTACCGAAAGGTTATGTTATGGATGAGGAGACAACTAGAGACTTTCTTGCTTGCAATGATAGGGATGATCTTAAGAAATTATTATGCAAACTGAAAGAAAAATCTTTGAATGCTAGAATGAAATGTGATCCTAAGTTTGCTACTTCACCTATCTTTGTTGATGATAAGGATTACGAATTCTCTGTCGACCCAGAGTTAATTACTTTGGTTGAATCTGATCCTTTCCATGGTTATGAAACTGAAACTGTTGTGGCACATCTTACTAAGTTGAATGACATAGCCATCCTTTTTGCTCATGATGAGAAAATTCGCTACTATTATATTCTCAAATTATTTCCATTCTCATTAAAGGGTGATGCTAAGACATGGTATAATACTCTTGCTCCTGGTTGTGTTCGTAGTCCCCAGGATATGATTTATTACTTCTCTGAAAAATAGTTTCCTACTCATAAGAAACAAGCTGCCTTACAGGAAATATTTAACTTTGCGCAAATTGAAGAAGAGAGTCTCCCACAAGCTTGGGGGAGGCTTCTCCAATTGATTAATGCTTTGCCTGATCATTCTCTAAAAAATGAAATACTTGATATCTTCTATAATGGACTAACCGATGCTTCTAGGGATTTCCTAGATAGTTGTGCCGGTTGTGTTTTCAGGGAACGAACTATTGGACAAGCTGAAGAACTATTGAATAACATATTGAAAAATTATGATGATTGGACTCTTCCTGAACCACCACTTAAACCTACTCCGAAGAAGAGGGGTATCTTATATCTCAGTCCCGAAGATATGCAAGAGGCAAAGAAATCTATGAAAGAAAAAGATATTAAAGATGAGGATGTCAAAAATTTACCTCCTATTGAAGAAATACATGAGCTTGAAACACCACCACCTAAGGTGGTAGAGGTAAATTCTTTAATGAAATTCAATGACAATGATAATCCTTATAATATGCATCCTATTCAATGCCTCTATGAGTTTGATAATTACATTAGAAAGCAAGATCTCTTCAATGCAAATGTTATGAAACAATTGAAACACAATTCTGATATGATTGCAAGCTTGAGTGATTTCTTATTTAGAATTACCAATGATGTTAGAGGTGTAGGAAAACATGCCTCTATGGTTCAAACTCAACTAAAACAAGTTGCTAAATCTCAAAGAGAATTGCTTGATGAAATGAACAATAACATAAATGACTTTGTTGTTAGAGTAGCAATTAGAGGAGGTAAAATGACTCAGGAACCACTTTATCCTGAGGGACACCCTAAAAGAATTGAACAAGACTCTCAAAGAATTAACGTTGATCACTTTGCTGCAGATAATTAATCTCCAGGTGTGGTTGAATTGACAACTCAGTTGCTAATACTTGCAAATATTCTTTGGCTCCCATTGTGTCGAATCAATAAATTTGGGTTGAATACTCTATCATCGAAAACTGTTGCGATCCCCTATACTTGTGGGTTATCGATGCTATGGTTGGGTTTTACCTTAATGATCTTTAGTAGTTGCAGATGCTTGCTAGAGTTCCAATCATATGTGCATATGATCCAAGTAGAGAAAGTATGTTAGCTTATGCCTCTCCCTCATACAAAATTGCAATAATAATTACCGATCTTGTTAACAATTGCCTAGGATAATTCCGCACACCGATCCATCATTATTCCACACTCGCTATTTATATTATATAGTAATATATTCTAACTTTATGTTAACAGCACCTATTTTTATATTTTAGTTCTCCGATATAATGCAAAGCTATCCTTTTCATTCCCACAACGTAGTTTTATTTCTCGTTTCTAGATAGAAGCAAACGTTCGGTGTACGTAGAGTCATATCAGTGGCAGATAGGACTTGAGAGAATATTGATCTTACCTTTAGCTCCTTGTGGGTTCGACACTCCATACTTATCACTTCCACCTTTGGAAATTGCTACGATGATTCCTTGCACTTGGGGATTATCAGCCTACAATGGAATTACTCACACAAGATTGTGAGCATCATGAAATTGTTAATGGAGAAAAGTTGGTGATGACGACGGTACTTCTTTGCTCTAATTTTTTTATTTATTCCATACAAAATCTCCATAAAGATTTTTCCAATTCCGAGAACTTTTATTTCTGCACAAAAATAAACACCAAGGTAGTTCTGCTGAAAATTGCGTCAGTCCGGCTTTGTTCACTCAAATCATAGAAATTAGAGGTCAAAGCAAGAGCAAAAATGTTTGAGAAAAGTAGATACGATGGAGACGTATCAGTCGCCTCCACTAGTCTGGTCGTGGACGCCGGACGTGGATCAGCCTAGTGCCCACTCTCTGTTCACCAGTATGTCTCAACCGGTGAGCCAGCGTATGACGACGCTGGCATGCAGATGTTGGAGATGATTCATGATGGAGGTGGAGGTGGAGGTGGAGGCGGTGGCGGTGGCTACTACGAGGACAGACAAGTGGTGACTCGAAGCCGAATGGGAACGCCTAGCCTGGTACGGGCACGTACACCCAGTCGGGCATGGGCACGAGAATGTACACCCAACCGGGCACCCAGTCCGACACGTACACCCAGTAGCTAGACTCGTACACCTTACAGCCGGAGCAGGACGATGGTGAGGGCCTTGATTCGGAGGACGAGCCGACGGATCCAAAGAGGAGGGGTAGAGGGGAAAAAATCAGCATGAGGGAGGACGAATTATTGTAAGATGCATTGTTGGCCAAAAGCATCGATCTGATCCATGGCACGGCGCAAAAGGGCGCAACATTTTGCTCCAACATCTAACTTGGTTCCATGAGAAAAAGAACTTAGACCCCTATCAGATTGCCACCGCTTTCTTGAACAAGCCGACCGAGCAACAAACTCATCCGCAATCTGGGATAAAGCCACTCAAACATCGATGGTACATCATTCAAGAGGTCGTGAGAAAGTGTTGCGGCCATTTAAAAAATTCATCGGTCGGTGGCCAAGTGGTGCGCTAATCACCGAACAAGTAAGTTGTTCTATGTGTTCTACATTCGACCTCTATGCTCTATGTCCTTTGGCCAGATATGCAATTTATTGGCTGGATATGCTCTATGTCATTTGTTCGAATATGCTCTATGTCATTTGGTCGGAGATGCTTTATGATATTTGCCTAGCTATGTTCTATGTCATTTGCCCGGCTATGCTCTATGTACATTGTTGACAATGTCTTCTTTTGTAGATATCCCGTGCGTGCAACTTATTCTTGAATAAGAGGAACTACGTCCTCGTTCATTGTTGGTTGAAGTTGAATGGGCAACCCAATTGGCAAATGGCATTTCCAATTCCATCAAGGCTGCCTGCATTGGCAATGAGGAAGAGGCAGATGATCTAGCCGACCCAACAATGAGCTGTCCAGAAGTTTAGAAGGGGGTTCCCGGGAAATAAATGGGACGGTGAGAAGGAGAAGTGAGAAGGGGCGGCGGCCAAGATGACAGAGAGGTTCGAGGGCATCTTGATGAAGAAGGAGGAGGCATGTGTCAAGTGCTCCAAAATGTAGGAGGAAAAGAAGGTGGAGAGGTTTGGCATCTTGATGGCGTCGACCGATAAGAAAGCCAAGCTCGAAGAAAGGATAGTTTAGCTCACGGCCGCTTCGGAGGGAACAAAAATGTTGACCATGAAGATTGAGGAGTTTGATCCCGAAGCGGCGATAATTGTGCACGCCATCCGTGTCAAAATGCTGAAGTGCTTGGCGGCCGAGAAGAAGGCGGCTAAAAAGGAGATGGCTGGTGAGGAGCCACCGACGGTTGGGTGAACGAGGAGGCTCAGACAGTCGGTCTGGTAGGGCAAAATTGCTGGTTTTGTGCACATACAGTCGGACTGTAACTTTTATGATCGCCCGTGTGTAAATACAATGAGCATCTGCCTTTTTTTGTGATAGCGGCTATGAACATTGCACTTTAATTTGATCCATATTGCTAAGGATTTGAAATGAAATTTTCGCCTGGCATGGATGGACGTTTAGGGGATGCGGTTGGGTGACCGATTCTCACATACTGGTTCGGACCACTTTGCAGACCAATACTGTGTCGTTTTAGAGGACGGTATTTGGGATGCCCTTAAATATATATACCATGAAAAACGTAGCATCACCTTGGTAGGATTAGTTATACTAATTAATCATATGATAAATCTCTGCTTGTTCCTAAGAGCAACTCCAGCCGGGCGATCCATTTCGTTCGCCCATGTCCGTTCGGGTCGCCACGGACAAAAACATTGGCCCAACACGCCGATCCATTACTAAAAACCGTCCGCTTCGCATCCGCGCGGACCCATTCCCGGCCCAAAATTGCGCCTGAAATGCGTCGGCGCGGACACGAAGCGGACGCGTCGCGCGTCCTCTCGATGTCCGCCGCGGCCCCGCATGTCGGCCGCTCAACCACCCCAGCGGTCATAATTAACGCGGCCATCAACCGAGGGCCCGCCTGGCAGTGTATGGAAGGGCCGCGTGCCCGTCCTTTTTAATAGACACGTGCGGTGGGGCCGGCCTCATCCACTCCCCCCGTCCACATCTGACCACCTTTGCTCTCTCGCCGGCGACCAGGAAACCCTAGCCAGCCAGCCAGCAGCAAACCGTAGCAAAGCCATGGGAATCTTCAACGGGAAGGGAGGGAAGAAGGGGAGTTCTTCCCGTGGGCACCCTGCTACATCGCCGTCGGCTAGACTCGGCACGCCACCGCGGGAGCGGGAGCGGCTGTACTTCCCAGTCCACCAGGCACGGTGGCACTGGCAGTACCGCCAGCCCATGCCGTATCCAGATGTGAACTTGCCGCACGGCTGGCATCTGGACCCGCAACACATCCCCGTCCCGGCGGCGCCACGGTCTGCGTGAGGAGGTTTTCTGACGGCACCAGCTCCAAACGTCGGAGCAGCGCGCCATGCGTGCCTACGCGCCAGACTCTCCCAACTGGGAGCGCTGGTTTGCGCTAGAGCACGAGGAGGAGCGCCGCGTAGGCGTCTACATCGACCACGACCTTCCACCGCCGCCCTGCGAGTAAAGCCGGAGGAAGAGGAGGCGGAGGCGGAGTACCAAGCCGCCCTCGAGGAGGCGCTGCAGCACACGCTAGAGGCACGCCGGCTCGAGGAGGACGCCCATTGGGATCGGCTGGAGCAAGCCCTAGCTTTGTCCGTGGCGGAGGACTCCGTCCAGGCGCCCCTGTTCGTGCCGCAACCGCCGCCGGCGCCGCCTCTCGTCGAGCCCAAGGCCGAGCCGGAGCCGGAGCGCAAGCCAACGCCCACGCGGAAGCGGTCGCCGCCGCCCCCCACTTGGCCGGAGGAGTCCTATTTGTGGACCGGCCAGCTCCGCGAGTTGGTGAGTGTGCCTCCCTGCTACTACGCATCCACGCCGGAAGAAGAGGCGGCCCACCTTGAGCGTTGGAAGGCGCATTGGCTCGCCGAGGAGGGGGCCGACGACGAGCGGCGGATGCAATATCAGCAGCAGCTGCGTCGCGACGAGGAGGCGCTGCGGCTTGAGGAGGAGGAGGAGCACACCCGCCTCGCCGCTATGCCGCCGCCGCAGCATACGCCGGAGAAGGCTTCCCTGGCGGCCTATCAAGCCGCGTTCGGAAGGGCTGGGCCTCCCCCCGTCTTCATTGACCTCACCGGCGGCGACAACGACGACGGCAAGGGCAAGGGCAAGGGCAAGGCGGTCTACTAGGGCAGCGTGCGGGCGTTTATTAGAGTTTTTTAATTTTTAGTTATGTTTAAGTGGACTTTGGCCAGCGTTTGACCGGCCATTTATGTATAATTATGCGTAATTAGCCAGATTCGGCCACGTCAGCAGAAATGGGTCAGCCTCCCGTTAGACGCACCTGCCGACCCAAATAAAAAAGTGGACTCGCACGGCCGACACAAACGGACGAAAAGCGGACAAAGCGTGCGTACGTTTGGGTCGCCCGATTGCAGTTGCTCTAACCACGTGTAGTTTTGCCGCGTCTCTCCCAATAGGCACCTGTACTTGTGTCTCTTGCAAGTTGCAACAATACGTATACTCAAGTCATCAATAAAGAAGAACACAGTTTTTCATTACTATTTGGCTCTAATTTTCCTCTTAATTAGATATCCGGTGGAGTGATTCCAAGGGGTTGATGAGGAGGGGACTTTCCAGTCAGTATCACACTTTTGGATAAAAATACAAAATAATACCACCTGGGATGACCATGACCAAAAATAATAATACTTCGTGTACGAGTCTAGTGTATCAGCTACTCTACTCTCCACTGAAGCAGCACCCGGCACCATTTAAACTCTACCACTCACTAGAGTACAACCCTACTCTACGCAGCACCATTCTGACAAGCAATGCGAAGCATCTTGCAGGCAAAAGAAACCAGAACAATTTAAAAGAGATGATAAATACTCCCTCCCTCCGAAAAAACTTGTCCCAATCTTGTTCCTCAAATGGATGTATCTAGCACTAAGAGCAACTCCAACGCGGCGACCCAAACGAACGTGTGTTTTGTCCGCTTTTCGTCCATTTGGATCGGCTAGGCGAACGTGCGCGTCCGCATTTTCATATGGGTCGGCTTGACCACCCAACGGGAAGCGGACCCAAATTTGCCGACGTTAAAAAAATAGGTCGCAGAAATAAACATAATTAAACATTAAGTGGTCGGTCAACCACTAGTCAAAGTTCGCTTAAACCTAATTAAACATTAATTAAAACATAAAAAAATCTGCGCCCGCACGCTGCCCTAGACGTCCTCCGCCTTGCCCTTGCCCTTGACATCGCCATCGCCGCCGGTGAGGTTGATGAAGACGGGAGAAGGGCCAGCCCACCCGAACGCCGCTTGGTACACTGCCAGGGCAACCTCCTTCGGCGTCTGATGGGGCGCCGGCATTGCGGCTCGCCGGGCACGCTCCTCCTCCTCCTCCTCCTCAAGCCGTAGCGCCTCCGCGTCGCGGCGCAGCTGCTGCTCACAAAGCATCTACCGCTCGCCGTCGGCCTCCTCTTGGGCAAGCCAGTGCGCCTTCCAGCGCTCAAGGTGGGCCGCCTCCTCCTCCAGCGTCGTGGCGTAGTGGACCGAAGGCGCGCTCACCCACTCGCGGTACTCGCCGGTCCACGTGTAGGCCTCCTCCGGCCAAGAGGGTGGAGGCAGCGAGCGCTTCCGCGTCAGCTCCGGCTCCAGCTTGGGCTCGACGATGGGCAGCGGTGGCGGAGGAGGGTCGAAGAGCGGGGCGTGGACGGAGTCCTTGCCGCCAACAAGGCGAAGGCGCGCTCCATCCCATCCCATTGGGACTCCTCCTCGATCCTGCTTGCCTCCAACGCGTGCTGCAGGGCTAGCTCGAGGGCGGCTTGGTACGCCGCCTCTTCGTCCTGCTCGTGCGGCAGAACCTCAGGCGGCGGAGGAGGAACGTCGTGGTCGACGTCGATGCCCTGGCGGCGCTCCGCCTCGTGCTCTAGCGAGAACCAGCGCTCCCAGTTGGGGGAGTCTGGCGCGTAGGCACGCATCTGCCGCTGCTCCGGAGTGAGGGCCTCGCGACGCCGGCGGACCTCCTCGGCGTGCGCCTGCGGCGTGCGTGGCACTGCCGGAATAGGGATCCGCTGCGGATCCAGATGCCAGCCATGAGGCAGGTTGACATCCAGATACTGCAGTGGCCGGCGGTACTGCCAGTGCCACCGCGCCTGCTGGACTGGTATGTACAGACGTTGCCGCTCCGGTGGCGAGCCGCGTCTAGGAGCGACGGCGGAAGAGCTCACCACGGCGAGCCGCGTGAAGAGCTCGCACCGGGGGTCAGCTTCCCCTCCCCTTTCCACTGAAAAACCCCATGGTGATTTGGGCTTGCTAGGGTTCCTGGTCGCCGACGAGGGAGCATGGTGTGGCCAGATGTGGACGGGGTGTTGGAAGTGGATGAGGCCGGCCCTGCCGCACGCTTCCATTAAAAAGGACGGGCTCGCGGACCTTCCACACGCTGCCAAGGGGGTCCCCGAGGTAGGTGCTGGCATTTAATAAGACGTGGGTGGTGGTTGGGCGGCCGACAAGTGGTACCGCGACGGACATCGAGGGGACGCGCGGCGCGTCCACGCCGACGCATTTGAGACGCTATTTTGCGCCAGAAATGGATCCGCGCGAACGCGATGCAGACGGATTTTGAGAATGGGTCGACGCGTTGGGCCGGTGTTTTTGTCCGCGGCGACCCAAACGAACGTGGGCGGACGAAATAAGTCGTCCCATTGGAGTTGCTCTAACTTGATGCTAAATACATCCATTTAAAGTACAAGCTTTTTCGGACGGAGGAACTAACAAGCAAATATCAAGTGTTGCAAAATAGAAGCCATTCAAAAGAGTTCACAGCGTCATAATCATGATCAAAAAATTTCACAAGGACAAAATGTTTCTCAATGACTGATAGGGCTACTACTTGCTCAGGCTACGTTCTTGTGCCCTGTTCCTAGGAGTACCAATTGAAGAAGCAGAGTTGTTCGTCAACGGCCTTGGCCTTCTGCCCACGTAACTTCTTCTGAACCTCGGCCTCATCGTCACGCTCTTCCTCGGGCTTCTTCGGCCTAGACACACATCCACATAAGCTGGTCAGTATCATAGAACTACCATACCATACAGCAAGAGCAACAAGGGATTCAGCAATGAGAAATGGATATAAATAAACAATTACAACATACTCGGGTTTTGGGCGCGTCCGGAAGATCAGCTTCTTGAGTAACCACCTGAAACCGGCTTCATCTTCAACCTTCACCACGGCCAATGCCAGATACTCTTTGGCCTTCTCTTTTGTCATTTCATTGTCTGCCAGAGGGAAGAAAGTTTCAACCAATTGTTCGTGCAGCTCTTTCCTTGCAAACTGCATGCCTACCAAGAAACCAGGCACAGCAACACCTAGGGTCACCACGAAACACCACGCAAGAAAGATCTTGAAGTCCCAGGACGATTCATCGGCAATGTCCTGAACTTCGGCACTGCAAAATTTGGTGTATGGCCATTAGCACTTAAACAACACAATCTCAGATTATTTCATGAAAGTGTGCCTGACCAAGTCAGGTGAATAGTCGACCTAGCTACTCCTACCTATCAATCTAGTGTATCTCTTTTCTCCTACTCAATTCTATTACAAGTCAAGTAGGATATTTGAAACCGACATAGCTTATGAACCTCAGTTTTGCTTTATGATTTTGGATATTGAGATTCCTCGCGACAAGACCTTTTAATCAAGATTAGACACGGATATATTTTGAAATATACATCGGACAAGAATTGCATGTGTCATATAATCTCCAAAAAAATGTAGGAAGAACATCATACAGCTAACAAGTAACGAAAAGGGGGCGCATTTCTCCTCGAACAACAAAAGCAACAAGCAAGAGGGGGGGGGGGGGGGGGGGGAGTTGAACTTACGCCATGGACTTGGTAGTAGCTTGAACGATGCTTTTCTCAGTCTCCTCCATGAGCTTCTTCATAAACGCCTGTTGTCCCGCAAACCCCCTCATGATTATGGCTTGCTGCCCTGAGAAACGCCACTTGTGCGGGCGCGGCGGGAGTTTAGGACCGGCAGAGCCGAGCGGGTTGCTCTTCTTGCCCGCTGTCGCCACAGCCAGCTCCGCCGTCTCGAGGGCCTTGACCTCGGCCTCGGTCGCTGCCGCCTTGATGACCTTCAGCTCGGCGTCGGTCGCGGCGGCAAGCTCCGCCGCCGTGAGCTTCTTGGTGGCGGTTGCCGCGGCCAGCTCCGCCGCCCTCACCGTCTTGGAGGCGGTCACCGCAGCCAGCTCGACCGCCCTGAGCGTCTCGGAGGCGGTCACCGCGGCCAGCTGCGCCGCCCTGACCATATCGGTGGCAGTGCGCGCGGCCAGCTCCGCCGCCTCGAGGGCGCCGGGCTCGGCGGCAGTCGGCGTGCCCTTGTCCGGCGCCTTGAGGGAGTTGTTGTCGGCGGCCGCGGTCGGCGTGTTCTTCTCCCGACGCCTTGAGGGAGTTCTTGTCGGCGGCCGTGGTCGGCGTGTTCTTCTCCGGCGCCTTGAGCGAGTTCTTGTCGGCGGACGCGGTCGGCGTGATCGTCTCCGGTGCCTTGAGGGAGTTCTTGTCTGCGGACGCGGTCGGCGTGATCTTCTCCGGCGCCTTGAGGGAGTTCATGTCGGCGGCCGCGGTCGGCGTGATCTTCTCCGGCGCCTTGAGGGAGTTCTTGTCGGCAGTCGCGGTCGGCGTGTTCTCCGGCGCCTTGAGGGAGTAGTTGTCGGCGGCGTTCGGCGCGGCCGTCTCCGCTGCCTTGCGGAGGTCGGACTTGATGCCAGTCGCGGCGGACGGCTCCGACGTCTCGAGGGAGTCGCGCTTGACGGCAGTTGCCGCGTCCTCGTGCAAGGCCGGGATGCCGACCTCGACGCCGCCGTCCTTAGGAGCGATGGTGGGCGCCGGGATTTGAAGCATGGGGCCGGTGGTAGGGGTAGCCACTTGCTTACCCCGATGGATCTTGTCCTCCGGGTCCGGGATCTTGGACGAGACGTCTCCTCCCGAGCCGTTCGTCGACGGGCGAGAGCAGAGGCGCCGCGCCGAAGCATACCGCGCCAGCGCCGCCGCCGCGGGAGAGCTGGGGTGGCATGCGAAGCGTGGGGCGAGCTTCGACGGGAGGAGACCATGGCGGGTGGAGTGGGAACGGCAGAGGGGGCGGGCGATTGCTAGAGCGGCGGCGGCGGCGGCTTGCGCGGCCCGCTTGGAGGCGGCCATGGTTGCCTGCATGCCGCTCCGCAGCGGCGCGCGTGACCTAAGCGAGCGAGGGGTGTGTGATGGCCTGATGGGACGGCCCTGTGGAGGGAGGATGAAGAGAAAAAGAGAGCCCGAGTTGGTGTGGGTGGGGGAATGGGTGCGTGACGCGTGTCCGGCGAGCGGTAGCCTGGGTATTTCACCCTGGCGGCCGCGTCTGCCCCGCTCTCCTCCTCGAAAGCAGAGAAATCTTTCGGACAGTGGATCAAACGAATGTTTGCTTTACCAACTCTGAACTGACTAGAAATTAATTTAAATATTCCCAGGATCACGTACAAAAAGTGTGTATATCAGACTTGTGTTCTCCAATTTGAACAAATAATTTACATCAGAAGCTCGACCGCATGCGTAGAGCATTCCATGCTTGGGATCAAAGAGCGAAATTGCTTTGCGTACGATTTTGCATGTACGATTCACGTCCGACCAAGTGATTCCACCATTGCCATTGATGCATAGATTTGATCGGAGGGTGATTGAGCAGTGTTCGTACAACGTCCTATAAGAATTCATCGTACGCCTAGCACTGCTCATCAAAGAGTGTTGAAGAAGCCGAAAAAGAGATTGAGAAAAGCACAGAAGGAACTTGAAAAAATAATGACTAGTCCTATCTCTGATGAGAGTGAAGAGAAGAGGAAAGAACTATCCGAACTTGTTGAATATCTACTGGAACTAGAAGAGATTCATTATATGCAGAGATCCAAGGCAAATTGGATAATATTCGGTGACTGAAAAACCAGGTTTTTTTCTTTAGGCTTTTGCATCGGCCAGAAGAAAAAAGAACTATATCCGAAAACTCCATGATCAAAATGGTAATGCAGTAAAAGGTATCGCACTTGGCAGTACTGAGTTCTCATATTGATAATTATTTTAGTAACATTCTTACTTTAGAGGTGCAGCATGTTGATCCTTATATTCTTGAGAGGGTTCAAACAAAGGTTAATCATCATATGAATAATATGTTAATGGCTCCGTATGCGCATGCTGATGTTCGTAAGGCTGTTTTTAGTATTGGTGATCTCAAAGTTCTTCATGCGATCTTTTTTAAAAAGTTTTGGCATATCCTAGGTGATGAGATTACACAGGAAGTTTTGTTTGCTATTAATTCTCGGCAGATCTCGGCTAAATGGAAGGATACATCTATTGTTCTCATACCCAAGACAGAATCACATGACCTGTTAACTCAATATAGACCTATTAGTCTATGCAACGTTTTATACAAGATCATCTCCAAAACGTTAGCTTCAAGGTTGAAATGCATCCTGCCTGAAATAATATCTCCTTTTCAGAGTGCTTTTGTCCCAGCAAGGCTGATCATGGATAATGTACTCATTGCATATGAATGTGTGCACAAAATAAAAATAAAAATCAGGACAAGAAAGTTTATGTGTTGTGAAATATGATATGCACAAGGCATATGACAGCGTGGAGTGGACATTCCTCGAAGCTATGATGCAAAAACTTGGGTTTCATGAACAGTGGATCGAAATGATAATGGCATGTGTAAGCCTAGTAAGGTATAAGGTGAGATTCAATTCTCAAGAAACATATGTGTTTACTCCTTCAAGATGTATTAGGCAAGGAGATCCCATCTCGCCCTTCTTTTATTACTCTGCGCAGAAGGGTTATCTAGTATGTTGTAGTATGAAAAAGAAGTTGGTGGCATGGATGGGGTTAGAGTGTGTAGAAATGCACGGTCAGTATCACATCTCCTATTTGCTGAAGACTCTCTAATTCTCACGAGAGCAGATGTTCTAAATGCAACTTTCTTACAGCATGTTCTGGATACCTATTGTCAGAGTTCTGGACAGATGGTGAGTCTAGCAAAATCAAGCATTTTCTTTAGTCCTAATACCAGTGTGGTCTCGAGAACAGAGATATGTGAAATCCTACATATAGACACCGAGGCCTTATTAGATAAATATCTTGGTTTGTCAGCAATAGTAGGTGCAGATAGAAGTGACTGTTTCAGGCATTTCTATGAGAGAATCAGAACACGGCTCATTGGTTGGATGGAGAAGCAGCTCTCAACTGGAGGTAAAGAAATCTTATTAAAAGCAGTAGCCTAGGCAATACCAGTTTTTGCTATGTTTGTATTTAGTTTACTTAAGGGTATATGCAAGGAAATAACAGATATTATTGCACAATTCTGGTGGGGTGATGATGAAGAAACCAAAAGAATGCACGGGATGGCGTGTGGAAGCTTTGCATTCCTAAATGTGAAGGAGGCATGGGCTTCAGGGGACTTATATTCCTTCAATTTGGCAATGCTCGCAAAATAGTGTTGGAGGCTGATTACCGATCCAACATCATTATGTGCAAGGGTATTAAAGGCGAAGTATTACCCCAACGAGAGCCTTCTTGATGCCACCCCGAAGAGCGGGGCGTCCTTTACATGGCAAAGTATACTGAAGGGATTGGAAGCTTCCAAAAAAGGCTATATTTGGAGGGTCGGAAGGGGTGAAGATATTAACATATGGAGTGACCCTTGGGTCCCTTCGAGCGCTGACAGGAAGATAATCACCCCTAGAGGACACACAGTTTTGACTAAAGTATGTGAGTTGATTGATCCCGTGCAAGGAACGTGGGATGAGAACTTGATCCAAACTAATTTTAATCCTGTTGGTGTCACAAGGATCATGCAAGTACCTCTAAACAATAACGCTTTTGAGGACTTCACTGCATGGCAGCCGAATAGATTTGGAATCTTCTCAATTCGCACCGCGTACCATTTATAGTGGGTACATACTTACAAGGCACATGCAAACATGCTAGATCATCCGGGTGGCTCCAAACCTCTGGCCATATGGAGTATTCTTTGGAAACTGAAAGTTCCACGTAAGGTCCAGATTTTCGGTTGGCGGGTGCTACGAGGAATCATTCCGCTAAAGGCTATACTCACAAACAGACATTTCGGGTCAAATGGCGCATGTCCTGTTTGCCAACAAGGTGCGGAAGATGTTAGGCATCTCTTACTTCTATGCGTCCATGCTAAGAAGTTATGGAGAAGATTGGGGATCATGGATCAGATCGACTTGGCCATTCCAGTTGATAGGTCGGGGTCTGTAATCATGGAACACCTACTCTCTTTGCCGGATGAACAACTAGCAATGCATCCTTCTGTAACGATGAAAGAAGTGCTAATTATTGAGGGCTCGTTCCTGTGGTGGATCAGACGGCAGGTAACACACAAAGAATATGTTCCACCTAGATGGAGATGGCCTATTTCGGTGGTGGCTATCGCATGTAATTTTCAGAATAGCATCACTAAGAGCATCCCAACTACAAAGAGGAGATGGACTAAGCCTGAACCAAGGTTTATTAAATTACATGTGGATGCAGCCTTCTTGGACGATGGAATGGGTGCTACTACAGCTATACTTTGAGATGTAAAAGGTACTTTTCTTGCTACCCAATTCAAATTTATACAATATGCTGCTGATGTGATCACAACTGAAGCAATGGCAATGAGAGATGGATTAGAGTTTGCAAACTCCCTTGGATTTAATCGTGTTGAAGCAGAATCAGATTCTTCACAAGTAATTGAGTTTTGTTCCGGGCAAACTCAATGGTGGGATGAAGCATTAGCAATTTATGATGAGTGTGTAGACACAACGTCGATGATTGGGAAGGTCAAGTTTAGGCATTGTTTTCGTTCCGCAAATCAATCGGCTCATGTGCTAGCGAATTATAGTTTTTTTAATCAGACCTCTTTTGTTTGGTTAGATGAGCCACCCGACCCTATTCGAGTTTTAATAAACCTAGCCATGATGGCCTTCCCTCAAAAAAAGTATTAAGTCAGAGCATCTATAACTAGGATAGATATGGGATGCCCGGACATGTCCGTCACATCGGATCTGACACGACCGTCCCATCCCAAATCTGCTACAAATTGATTAAGTCCACCATATTTATTGTGCCTCTCCCCCGTTCGAGTCGTCGCACTACTCTACCCTTGCTTCCCTTTCTGCTCCACCATATCCCGCCGCCACCATGGACAATCCCTGGGCGGAGTTTGTGTCGCTCCCGACTGTCGTCTCTTGTAAAGCAGAGAACATCGCCCTTAGGAGGCGGCAAAGGAAGCAGCACGAGTGGGAAGCTGTTGTGGCGGAGATGGTTGTTGTTGAGGACATGGGCTTAGGCTTGGGGGCGTTCGGTCTGGCGACCGCCACCGATCCGTCTATCATGGCCGTGGGAAGCAAAAACCTATCAGCGCAGCCCGAGTCCTTGCTGGCGTCCAAGTGGTCATGCATCCCGGACTACTTCTCGGAAGACGCTGCTGCCAAGGAGACGATGTACAAGTCGCCGCAACTGCAAAGGCAGCGTACAACATCGCGCCGGCACTGGGCATGCCCACCTGCTATCCAACAATATGCCCGACCAAAGACCCGCTACATTTGTGCCCCATATATGTTTTGCATTGCTTCCTTGATTTGTTGCACATACCATTGCATCAAATCTAGGGATGGTGCTATGATTGATATGCATATGCATATTGTAGGACAACTTCATGTTAAACATCATTAATATGGTCAAGTGCCTACGCATTTTAACTTGGGGGATACCAATTCCCCATTGTTTGAAGCCGGAAAACATCATACATTAAAAAGAAGAAAAATTGAAAGGTCCAACATTCACAACCTTTGAGGGTGTGTTGTTGGTTGAATCTTGTTGTCTACAAGCATGAATCCAATATGCGGGGCCGAGCAAAAGGGCATCATATATTGGTAAAAAAATCCACAAAGTCTACCATGACAAAAAAAAAAACTATGCGGAGCCAAACCCTATCCATAGCACTCCCAATGAGGGCTCTCTCCAACATAGATGGTCCATCATGCAAGAGAGTGTCTACAAATTTGTTGGCTACTATACACAAGTATTTGGCCAGAATCAAAGTGGCATTGGAGTCCAAAGTCATGCAACTTTGGCAGTGAGCTTGTACCAACAAACTGAGAAGAAGCCATTTACTTTGTACCATTTTTGGTTGAAATTGAATGGGAAGTGGGAAACCGTCGTTGATGAGCTCAAAAATAGCCCCCAGAAGATGAAGAAAAAGATGGCTCTAGCTCCAATCAATCTATTGGATTGGATGACGAAAAAGAACAAAATGGGGAGGGGGCAGACATACAAGACACCGTACCAAAGAGGAACCAACAGATGATGGGAAACAAGTGAGAGGTGGAGAGAGGGTCGCGCATGATGGCATGACAAGCAAAATGTCTGGCGTGTTTGCATGAATTTCATTCGATATGTTGAAACAGAGTTTGAATGTATGCGCATACGGTTGGATGGCGGCCTCTCGCATCCGTGTCCACGGACGGACCCTCCTGTCAACGGACAGATGAGAGAGGAAATTTGTGGGTTACCATTGGAGATGCACTGAGAGGGGGAGGGGGTTTGAGACATCCGGTTGTAGATGTTCTTAGAGCAACTCCAACGCGTCGAGGCACTTTTGTCCGCTTTTTGTCCGTTTGAGTCGGCCGCCCGCTTGGCGTCCGCCCTGTTTAAGATTTGGGTCGGCAGTGCACCCAACGCGCCGACCCATATTTGCCGGCGTGGCCGCCCTTTTTCAACAAATATGCACACATTTCTGCATTATTTCACAAGCAAACATATAGTTCCACAACCAAATAAATAGCATAGTTTCATAACCAAATAAGTTAAGCATAGTTTTACAATCCAAATAAAAATAAAATAGTCTCACATAGTTCTGCAAGCCGAATAAAAAAGATACATCTATTGGTTACCAACATGAGCCCACATATGCTCAACCAAATCATTTTGCATGTGCATGTGAGTTTCCCAATCACGCATGTCATGATGAAATTGGGTGAACTGTTCAAACGTTGCCGCTCCTCCATGCTCAGGTACAACACTCTCACCCTGAAACTGAAACCCTTGATCGTAGATACGTTTCGGGTGCTCATCTTCTACGATCATATTGTGCATGATTACACAAGCAGTCATCACCTCCCACAACTTCTTCGTGCTCCAAGTCCTAGCAGGATACCGAACGATGCCCCATCGAGATTGCAAAACACCAAAGGCATGCTCGATGTCCTTCCTAGCACTCTCTTGCTCTTGGGCAAATCTTTTCCTCTTCTCTCCGACAGGGTTGGGGATTGTCTTCACAATAGTGGTCCACTAAGGATAGATGCCGTCACCTAGGTAGTATCCTTTGTCGTAGTTGTGGCCGTTGATGGTAACATTCACCGGTGGGTTGTTGCCTTCGGCAAGCCTAGCAAACACCGGCGAGCGTTGAAGCACGTTGATATCATTGTGTGATCCGGCCATGCCAAAGAAAGAGTGCCAGATCCAGAGATCTTGTGAGGCCACTGCCTCAAGTATGACAGTGCAAGCCCTGACATGGCCCTTATACTGCCCTTGCCAAGCAGAAGGGCAGTTCTTCCTGTGATGACCCTGGCTTAATCGTGCACTAATCATGCACGCAAATGCGCATGATCAAGCCTAAGGACTCACTTGAAGATATCACAACACAACTCTAAAACATAAATAAAGTCATACAAGCTTTATATTACAAGCCAGGGCCTCGTGGGCTCGAATACATAGCTCGATGGCATACAAGCGTCAGCGGAAGCATCAGATATCTGGGTACAGATATATTACAGAAAGAGAGATAGGCCTTCACAGAGGCGGGGCAAAATAAAATACTACGATCGAAAGGCGTAGGCCTCCTGCCCTGGACCCTCCGATCCTACTCCTGGTCGTCAGTCGGCTCCTCGTAGTAGTAGTACTCGCCAGGCGGGTAGTAGTACTAGTCACCGACTGGGGCAACTGGCTCTGGAGCTCCGTCATTTGGTGGCATCAAGTGGATATGGGGGAAAACGAAAGTAAAGCAAACGTGAGTACTCATCCGAAGTACTCAGCACGCAAGGATCTACACTACATATGCAACATTGTCAAAAGGAGGCTGTATATGTGGACTGGGCTGCAGAAATGCTAGAATAGAGGGGGAAAGCCTAGTCCTATCGAAGACTAGCATCTTCAGCATCTTCAGCAGTCTTGCAGCATTAGAAGAGTGCAGATTAGCATAATGTAAAGTAGTAGTAGTATCATCAACCTCGACCTGAGATCCTTTCTCGACTCCCTGCGAGAAAGCAATCCCAGAGCCGTACTATCCAGTTATCATCTCAAGTTCTAGTTGTACCGATCGGGATACAACTCCGAGTGTCCGTTACCGTAGGACAGGCTATCGATAGAAGTTTCTTCCCTGCAGGGGTGCACCAACTTACCCACCACGTTCGCTTAACTCCGGCCGGACACACTTTACTGGGTCATGCCCGGCCTCGGCTAAGCAACACGCCGCAACCCGACCTAGGCTCTAAAGAGAGGTCAGCACGCCGGACTAACCTATGCCCCCGGGGGTCTTGGGCCTTCGCCCCGGGAACCCTGCATGTTGCGAGGACGCTTCGAAAGCAGACCTAACCCCCTTAATACAAGCGCGGGCTTAACCAGTCCAATCCAAAGCGGGCCGCTCCTCGCTGACGTCAATAGAGCTTCGGCTGATGTATACGACGCAGAACGCCCATACTATGCCCACGTGATGGTTAGTGCTATCGGGCCAGAGGCCCCTCGGATCAAATATCCAAACCATTTAGTGTGTTGGCAGTGCGGTAACGAGCAGAGACTCACGAAAGATGTGACCCCGTCGCCCCGTCTCGAGGACTTGCGGCAAGGGCTAGGAATGCCCGGCCACGCCTCGTGTTCAACTCTCGGGTACCCTTCAGGTACACCCGATTACACATTCGCATAAAGCTCGCGCGGGTACCCCTCAGGGCCGACCCGTCTTTAGTATCATGGTTCAGTTCAAGTCGCAGTAACAATAGTAACTGTGTGTCTGACACCAAGGGGAACCCTGAGGAATCACCCTCGATGGAATTCCCACTGATGTTACCGTCAAGGTGAACGAAGGAGGAATCACCCTCGAGGTCCACACTTGAAGCGTTGCACGACGATGCTGTTATCGGGGGTGGTGTAGGAGGAATCACCCTCGCTAACCACGACCGAGTAACTAACCTACAAGGTTATCATCAGAAGTGCTGACGAGGTATCACCCTCGGCACTCGATAGTAACCCAGTAGTGTCAGCAACTAAGGGGAAGTGATGTGCGGTGCCAGGGTCTGGTCTTCAATCCCGATGATCGGGTCTTCTGATATCTAGCGGGGCAGTCGGGATCACGTGGGGTTCTCTGATAGGTCTCTACCCAGCCTATACTAAGCAATCTAGGATAACCAGTAATGTAGCAAGGCAAGTTACAATAAACAGGCTATGCAGCAGATATAGGAAAACAGTAGCAGTAGCAGTTCTAATGCAAGCATAAGAGAGAAGAGAATAGGCGATATAGGCATGTTCAAAATGGGGGTGCTTGCCTGTTTGCTCTGCGGCAAGGGCAAGGTCTTCGGTGGTGTCGTCGGGGACGTAGTCGTACTCCGGAGCTGCGTCTGCCTCGGGAGCTATGTCAACGTCGGGGTCTACCGAGAGAGAAGAGGGGGAAGAAACAGGTAAACATAATGCAAACAGATGCAACACAGTGCGTGCTATGCTACGATGCAGTGCAGAGTTGCCTAAATATGCATCTAAGTCATTTTAGTTATTTTTAGGATTATCGCGGGATTTATTAACCGGTGTGTGTGCACTATTCATCTGCCGGAATCGGGCCCGGAGTTACGAGTTCTCCTACGTAGGAGGTTCCGGCAAGGAAACAGACGACACGATCAGACTCGTCTCGTCGTTCTGAGCAACTTTCATGTTTTAACTTTTTCAATCCGAGCTACGGTTTAAAAGTTATTAATTTTCAAAGATTATATGATTTTCTGGAATTTATTTATTTTAACAGAAAAGGGAATTATGACGTCAGCATGAGGTAATTCTGACATCAGCAAGTCAACAGGTCGGCTGACGAGTCAAACCTGACATGTGGGTCCAGTGGGACCCACATGTCAGCCTCTGTGGCTGAATAGATTTTAGTTAAAACTAATCAGAGGGTTATTTAGCTGCTGGCCCCACATGTCATTGACTTATTAGTATATTTAGTTTATTTTTATTTACAAAAACATTTAGTTAATTAACTGAGTCGTGGGGCCCGCGTGTCAGTGGCTCTGGGTTGCCATGTCGGCGTTGACCCAGGTCAGCGGGGTCAAAGGGGCCCGCGGGGCCCTACCGTCAGTGGCCCAGAGGTGGGGGCCACCGAGCCACGTCGGCGGTGGCCGGCGGCTCGCCGGCGGCGACGCCAGAACGCAGCGGAGGCCTCGGGCCTCGTCACACATCGCAACCCTACCTACGGCTCAGCAGAGAGGTCCTCGCCGGTCTACATCCTAAGCGCAAGGGGGTCTTGGCCATCGCCCCTCACCCTCTGGGTCGTTGCGCACAGGGTGGATACCAGCATCGCCTCGGGTGGCCGACACGATCCGACCGTGCCGCCATGCTGAACTGGACGTCTGACAGAGCTTTCGGCTGATGCATACGATGCAGAACGCCCATACTATGCCCACGTGATGGTTAGTGCTATCAGACCAGAGGCCTGCTCGGATCAAATATCCAAATCGTTAGGACTAGGGGCTTGCGGAAACGAGCAGAGACTCACGAAAGATGTGACCCCGTCGCCCCGTCTCGAGGACTTGCGGCAAGGGTTAAGAATGCCCGGCCGCGCCTCGTATTCACCACTCGGGCACCACACTGGCAACCCGCCTTCACATCACACGCGGGTACCCCTCAGGGTCGACCCGCCTTTCCAAGTAACATTGTAAAGTCCAAGTATCTGTGTGTCCATAACACCAGGGAATCTGAGGTATCACCCTCATTGAATTCCCACTCGATGTATCCGTCAAGGTGAACTAGGAGGAATCACCCTCACTGGGTCCACACTTGAGGTGTTGTACGACAGCGTCGTTATCGGAAGCGGTGAAGGAGGAATCACCCTCGATGACCACGACCGAATAACTACTCTACAGAGTTAACATCAGAAGTGCTACATGAGGTTTCACCCTCGACACTCGATAGTAACGCTGCAGTGTCGTTACAACTAAGGGGGGGGGTGATGTGCGGTGTCGGGGCCTGGTCTTCAATCCCGTTGATCGGGTCTTCTGACGATCCAGCGCGGCAGTCGGGATAAGTGGGGTCACTGATAGGTCTCTACCCAGCCTAGACTAAACAGTTTAGGATATGTAGGTAATTATCAACAGCAGGTTACAATGAACAGGCTATGCATCAGAATAGGTAAAGCAGCAGCAGCAGCAGCAATTCTAATGCCAGCATGGGAATAGAATGGGCGATATCGGGATGATCAAAAGGGGGGGCGTGCCTGGTTGCTCGGCGGCAAGGGCAAGGTCGTCAGTACTGGAACCAATCACCGGAGCTGCGTCGGCACCGGGCTCTATCGAAGAGAGAAGAGGGGGAGGAAACAGTATAAATATAAAGCAAACAAGAGCAACACAAAGTACGACATGATAATACGCAGTGTCGGGTGTGTCCTAACGTATGGTTGCACGTCACTGAGGAAGGAGGATCCATCCGGGAAGGTTTTCCCCGTTCCGGGCATTTGTCAGACAGATGACCGGAGGGGAAGTTTGCATGTTCGTGTTTAGTTGAGACGTGTGGCGGACGAACGGACTGCGTATTCGGATTCGTCTCGTCGTTCTGAGCACCTTTCTGTACCAGTTTTCGATCTGTGGCTACGGATTATTTTATATGATTTTCTAAAGTTTTTTAATATTTCTGAATTTATTTTTATTATTTAATTTCGAATTATCCCAGAACTAGTAACTGATGACATCAGCATGACATCATGCTGATGTCAGCAGTCATTAGGGTTAAGTTAATTAATTACTGCTTAATTTAACTAACTAATTAATTAGACTAATTAGTTAAATTAATTAATTATTTAATTAACTAATTATTTTATTTTTATTTATTTATTATTTATTTATTTGTAAAATCATTTTGGGGGCGGCCCACGTGTCATAGGCCCAAGGGGGCCAATCGGGCGCCGGGTTCGGTTGCTGGGCGCCAGCGGGCACCACCCGTGCGGCGCCGAGCCGACCTCCCCAGGGGACCGGGGCGAGGCCACCGGGGCGCGGTGCGGCGCCACCAGGGCCACGGGCGGCGGTGGAGGCGGCAATCGGGTCCGCTGGGCATCGGCTTACATTGCCTCTTTTTTTACTCTCCGCCTGTGACTCTATTCTATTCCCACGTCGGTGGGGGTTGCGCTGAGGTGGGGCCGCGGTCAGGCAGCAGCAGGACGAACGGGGGATGTCGCGCGGGGGGCGGCAGCAGCGCGGGCCAACGCGCGCGACCCATTGCGCGTGAGCTATTCCCTCAGAGGGCGCATGGCGAGCGGCGCACGGGGGCCCGAGCACGGGGCGGATCGCGGCGCTGGGCTCGGGGCGGCGCAGCAGCACGGGCCGGGCGACATAGGCGTGGCGAAAGCCGCGCGAGCGAGGGGAGAGGCTAGGGAACTCCTCACCCGGCGTTTGCTGGCACGGGTCGTCCGAGGCTCGATGGAGCGAGGCGAGGGGGAAGACGGGACGCAGGCGATACGGGCGGAAGGTCGGCGCCAGGGATGGAGGTCCGCGACGGAGGCGTGGGGCCGGCGCGGGATCGAGCGCTCCTTGGAGGGAGGGAGACGTCCCCGGGGGCCGTGGACGGGCGATCGCAGGGCCCCGATGCAGCGGCTTTCTGGCGCCTGGGAAGGGCGTACTTCTTTTCTTTCTCCTCTTTCCCCGATCCAGATGGGGGGAGGAGAGCGAGGGGAGTGGGTGGGGATAGGGTTCAGGGTGAGGAGTGGGGGTTAATGGGGGGGGAAGGTTTGGCGGGCCGGCGAGGAGGGGGCGGGCGGCGGCGGTCAGGCGCGGGGCCAGGGCCGGAAGGATGGAGGAGGGGACTGGGGGGGGGGAATGGATCGGTGGGGGGGTTAGGGTTCGGGGTCCGGGGGATAAGAAGAGTGGGGGTGGGCCGCAGCTGGGCCGGTCGGGCCAGCTGGGCTGGGGCCCAGTTGGGCCGTGGGGGGGGGTTCTCTTTTCTTTCTTTTTCTTTTCTATTCTGTTATTCTTTTTCCTTTTCTTTTATTTATTCCCTTTTCTCTGTTTAGTAAATAGCTAGGCCTCAAAATGGTTTTTGTAAAACATGAGACCTAGTTCATAAATACCAGTGTATTATTCCCTAACACCTAAAATTAGTTTGGACAAAATATAATTTCATATTTATTTTAGATTTAATAAATGGTTATTAAATATTATCTTTATCCACTCTTTGAGGTTGTTCGAGTCACTTTTCCAATTCCAATGATGTTGGTTTCAATTTTAGAATAGCCTCTGGAATATTTGTTATTTAGCTGACATTTTAGTTTATGTGTTTGAACAACTTTTATTTTCACTTTCATTTAAAATTTTGAATTTGACTTAGAAGTTGAAATGCAATATGATGCAAATAATGATCATGCACTGTTGACCATGATGACATGGCATAATCAAAAGGGGATTACTGTAGTTTAGTACATGGGGTGTTACAAATCTCCTCTACTAACTAGAATTCTCGTCCCGAGAATTAAGAGGTAGAAGGAAAAAGTTCGGGGTATTCCGCACGAAGATTATCCTCGCGTTCCCAAGTGGTTTCATCTTCAGTATGATTTGACCACTGAACTTTGAGGAACTTGGTAACTTTCTGGCGGGTTCGACGTTCAGCTTCATCGAGAATGCGGATCGGATGCTCCTTATAAGAAAGATCATCATGCAATTCGAGCATTTCGTGATCCACAGCTCGGTGCGGAGATTCCTTGAAGCATTTACGAAGTTGTGACACATGGAAGACATCGTGGATATGAGAGAATTGCGGCGGCAATTCCAATTTATATGCCACCTGACCACGTCTGGCAACAATGCGAAAAGGACCAATGTAGCGGGGAGCTAACTTGCCCTTGATTCCAAAACGGCGGGTGCCCTTCATAGGAGTGACGCGCAGATAAACTTGATCACCAGGTTGATAAGTCAAACCCCATCGTTTGCGATCATAGTTGCTCTTCTGGCGGTCCTGAGCCGCCTTGAGATTTTCCCGGACAATACGAACTTGTTCTTCAGCGTGTTGAATAATTTCTGGACCAACAAGAGGTCGTTCCCCAGTTTCTGACCAATTCAGAGGGGTTCGACACTTACGTCCATAGAGAACTTCAAAGGGGGCCATTTTCAAGCTGGCTTGATAGCTGTTGTTATAGGAGAACTCGGCATATGGAAGAGATTCTTCCCACTTCTTGCCAAACGATATAACACAAGCTCGCAACATGTCTTCAAGCACTTGGTTGACTCGCTCAACTTGGCCTTGGGATTGGGGGTGATAAGCTGAACTCCAGGTAATATGAGTTCCCATAGCCTTTTGAAAACTTTCCCAGAAATGACCAGTGAATATGCTGCCACGGTCTGAACTGATCTCTTTTGGAATACCGTGGAGTGAAACAATTCTAGAGATATATAACTCTGCTAACTGACTAGCAGTGATCGTCTCCTTGACAGGCAGAAAGTGTGCAACTTTGGAGAGTTGGTCGACGACGACAAGAATAGCATCGTGACCCTTCTGTGACCTGGGAAGTCCTGTAATGAAATCCATCTGAACCTTATCCCATTTCCATAGAGGAATAGGCAACGGTTGCAGAATTCCAGCAGGCTTCTGATGTTCTGCTTTAACGCGTCGACACACATCACATTCAGCAACATAACGAGCAATGTCCTGCTTCATTTTAGACCACCAGTACCTTTGACGGAGATCACGATACATCTTTGTGCTACCCGGATGAATAGACAGCGGTGTATCATGTGCCTCCTTCATAACCTTGTCAGTCATAAGCTCAAAGCGAGGTACTACAATGCGGTTTCTAAAATACAAGGTTCCATCTTCAGACAGCGAGAAATCCCTGTACTTTTCAAGGTGAAGACTTTTCTTCATCAGATCAACTTCAGCATCTTTAGCTTGTGCACTCTTAACAGCTTTCTCAAGGTCTGGTTCAACAACCAAGGTTTTTAAGTATCCTTGAGGAACTATCTCGATATTTAGCTTTCGAAGCTCTTCATATAGAAGGGGTTGCTGTAGCTGAACCTCAAGTTCGCAGCAATAGGATTTGCGGCTCAACGCATCAGCCATTACATTAGCCTTGCCAGGGGTATAAGAAATACCCAAATCATAGTCCGCAATGGTCTCCATCCATCTTTGCTGACGGAGATTCAGAGATGGCTGAGTGAACAAGTACTTCAAACTTTTATGATCCGTGTAGATCTCGCAACGATTACCGAGGAGGTAATGTCGCCACAACTGCAGTGCATAGATGACAGCAGCTAGTTCTAGATCATGTACCGGATAATTCTCTTCATGTGGGCGCAACTGACGAGAGCCATAAGCAATCACTTTACGCTCTTGCATTAGGACACAGCCTAATCCTTCACGGGATGCATCACAATAAATCACAAAGTCTTTGCGGGTATCTGGAGGAGACAGTACTGGGGTATTGTAACGGATTGACATATGCCCCAGTGGATAAAGAATGTACTCTGGATGTATCCCTGCTCGAACAGCTGGTAGCTGCGTCGCAGGGTGTGGTGGAAACAAACGATCCATCTGAAACAGAGGAAACTCATGATTGTCAAAAGACAAGGAGAAGTATAACCGATCTCGGAGAGAAAGGTTAAACAAAACAATGGAAAGGAAAATGATTATCAGACTAATCAGATCAATGTCAGGGAAATCGCACATATATCCAGCTCTCCGGGTGGACGAGAATTACGAGATCCTAAGTGTCGGCGTTAGTAAACTTTAGTTAACCCGAAAGGAAGAGAGGTCAGAGTCCCAGAGTAAAGATGAGGAATAAAAGATACTAATACCACCCAATTGGCGACGTGGGCCCGTAAGCCACACAGCCAAGTTAGTAAAACAGTTTTCCGGTTTCTAGACTCAACTTCGGCCAAGGAGTTGGAAAGGGGATTCCTACAGGCAGTCGGCTCTGATACCAACTTGTGACGCCCCCGGCCCGATCGTGCACTAATCATACACGCAAATGCACACGATCAAGCCTAAGGACTCACGGGAAGATATCACAACACAACTCTAAAACATAAATAAAGTCATACAAGCTTTATATTACAAGCCAGGGGCCTCGAGGGCTCGAATACATAAGCTTGCGAACAAGCGTCAGCGGAAGCATCAGATATCTGAGTACAGATATGAAATAGAAACAGAAAGGCCTTTAGAAAGGCGGGGCAAAATAAAACACTACGATCGAAAGGCGCAGGCCTCCTGCCTGGGACCCTCCGATCCTACTCCTGGTCGTCAGTTAACTCATAGTAGTATCCATCCTCTGGGTAGTAGTAGTAGCGATCGTCGGCAGGGCAGCTGTCTCAGGGGCTTCGTCATCTTGGTCACGACAAACTGATATGGGGAGAAAAGGAAAACAAAGCAACCGTGAGTACTCAGAAGTACTCAGCAAGCAAGGATCTACACTACATATGCAACATTTTCAAGGGGAGGCTGTATATGTGGACTGGGCTGCAGAAATGCCAGAATAGAGAGAAGGCCTAGTCCTATCGAAGACTAGCATCTTCAGCGGTCTTGCAGCAGTAGAAGAGAGTAGAACAGTACAATATAATGTAGTAGTATCATTAAGTCTCAACCTCACCCAGAGATCCTTTCTCGACTCCCTGCGAGAAAGCAATCCCAGAGCCATACAGTCATCAACCTCGTCCGGAGATCCCTTCTCGACTCCCTGCGAGAAGCAATCCCAGAGCCATATATACAGGTCTCATCACAGGTATCCAGTTCTAGTTGTATCGATCGGGATACAACTCCGAGTGTCCTTTACCGTAGGACCGGCTATCGATAGAAGTGTTCTTCCCTGCAGGGGTGCACCAACTTACCCAACACGCTCGATTAACTTCGGCCGGACACACTTTCCTGGGTCATGCCCGGCCTCGGCCAAACGACACATCGCAACCCTACCTACAGCTCAGCAGAGAGGTCCCCGCCGGTCTACATCCTAAGCGCAAGGGGGTCTTGGCCATCGCCCCTCGCCCTCTGGGTCGTTGCGCACAGGGTGGATACCAGCATCGCCTCGGGTGGCCGACACGATCCGACCGTGCCGCCATGCTGAACTGGACGTCTGACAGAGCTTTCGGCTGATGCATACGATGCAGAACGCCCATACTATGCCCACGTGATGGTTAGTGCTATCAGACCAGAGGCCTGCTCGGATCAAATATCCAAATCGTTAGGACTAGGGGCTTGCGGAAACGAGCAGAGACTCACGAAAGATGTGACCCCGTCGCCCCGTCTCGAGGACTTGCGGCAAGGGTTAAGAATGCCCGGCCGCGCCTCGTATTCACCACTCGGGCACCACACTGGCAACCCGCCTTCACATCACACGCGGGTACCCCTCAGGGTCGACCCGCCTTTCCAAGTAACATTGTAAAGTCCAAGTATCTGTGTGTCCATAACACCAGGGAATCCGAGGTATCACCCTCATTGAATTCCCACTCGATGTATCCGTCAAGGTGAACTAGGAGGAATCACCCTCACTGGGTCCACACTTGAGGTGTTGTACGACAGCGTCGTTATCGGAAGCGGTGAAGGAGGAATCACCCTCGATGACCACGACCGAATAACTACTCTACAGAGTTAACATCAGAAGTGCTACATGAGGTTTCACCCTCGACACTCGATAGTAACGCTGCAGTGTCGTTACAACTAAGGGGGGGGGTGATGTGCGGTGTCGGGGCCTGGTCTTCAATCCCGTTGATCGGGTCTTCTGACGATCCAGCGCGGCAGTCGGGATAAGTGGGGTCACTGATAGGTCTCTACCCAGCCTAGACTAAACAGTTTAGGATATGTAGGTAATTATCAACAGCAGGTTACAATGAACAGGCTATGCATCAGAATAGGTAAAGCAGCAGCAGCAGCAATTCTAATGCAAGCATGGGAAATTAGAATGGGCGATATCGGGATGATCAAAAGGGGGGGCTTGCCTGGTTGCTCGGCGGCAAGGGCAAGGTCGTCAGTACTGGAACCAATCACCGGAGCTGCGTCGGCACCGGGCTCTATCGAGAGAGAAGAGGGGGAGGAAACAGTATAAATATAAAGCAAACAAGAGCAACACAAAGTACGACATGATAATACGCAGTGCCGGGTGTGTCCTAACGTATGGTTGCACGTCACTGAGGAAGGAGGGATCCATCCGGGAAGGTTTTCCCGGTTCCGGGCATTTGTCAGACAGATGACCGGAGGGGAACGGTTGCATGTTCGGGTAGTTAGAGACGTGTGGCGGACGAACGGACTGCGTATTCGGATTCGTCTCGTCGTTCTGAGCAACTTTCATGTACCAAGTTTTTTGATCTGAGCTACGGATTATTTTATATGATTTTCTAAAGTTTTTAATATTTTCTGAATTTATTTTTATTATTTAATTTCGAATTATCCAGAATAGTAACTGATGACATCAGCATGACATCATGCTGATGTCAGCAGTCATTCGGGTTAAGTTAATTAATTACTGCTTAATTTAATTAACTAATTAATTAGACTAATTAATTAAATTAATTAATTATTTAATTAACTAATTATTTTTATTTTTATTTATTTATTATTTATTTATTTTGTAAAATCATTTTGGGGGCGGGCCCCACGTGTCATAGGCCCAGGGGGCCAAATCGGGCGCCGGGTGCGGTTGCTGGGCGCCAGCGGGCACCACCCGTGCGGCGCCGAGCCGACCAGGGGAACGGGGCGAGGCCACCGGGGCGCGGTGCGGCCCCACCAGCGGGCGGCGGGTGGAGGCGGCAAGCGGGGCCGCGGGGCAGCGGCGGACATGGCCGCGGTGGGGACTCGCCGCCGGGGCGCGAGGCGAGGCCACGGCGGTGGGGGTGCGCGAGGTGGGGCCGCGGCAGCAGCAGCAGGACGACGGGGTCGCGCGAGGGGGCGGCAGCAGCGCGGCAACGCGCGCGCGGGCGCGTGAGCGTGCAGCAGCAGGGGCGAGCGGCGGCACGGGGGCGCGAGCAGCGGGGCGGAGCGCGGCGATGGGCTCGGGGCGGCGCGAGCAGGCACGGGCCGGGCGACAGAGGCGTGGCGAAGCGCGCGCGAGCGAGGGGAGAGGCTAGGGCCTCACCGGCGTTTGCAGGGGCACGGGGTCGTCGAGGCTCGATGGAGCGAGGCGAGGGGGAGACGGGGACGCGAGGCGATGACGGCGGGGCGGCGCCAGGGATGGAGGCCGGCGACGGAGGCGCGGGGCGGCGCGGGATCGAGCGCTCCGTGGAGGGAGGGGAGACGTCCGGGCGGTGCGGCGATCGAAGGGCCCGAGGCAGCGGCGTGCTGGCGCCGGGAAGGGCGGCGGCGGGGTCTGGCTCCTCTTCCCCGATCCAGATGGGGGAGGAGAGGAGCGAGGGGAGTGGGGGTGGGGATTAGGGTTCAGGGTGAGGAGTGGGGGTTATGGGGGGGGAGGTTGGGTGAGACGTAGAAGAGAAGACTCAGCAAGCAAGGATATACAATACATAGCAACATGTCAAGGGGGGAGGGCTGTTAGGTGGACTGGGCTGCAGAAATTGCCAGAATAGAGAGAAGGGCCTTAGTCCTATCGAAGACTAGCATAGCTCAGCGGTCTGCAGCAGTAGGAAGAGAGATGAACAGTACAATAAATGTAGTAGTATCATTAAGTCTCAACCTCACCAAGAGATACTTTCTCGACTCCCTGAGAGAAAGGCAATCAGAGCCATACAGTCACTCAACCTCGTCCGGAGATCCCTTCTCGACTGCCCGTTGAGAAGCCAATCCCAGAGCGCCATATATACGGTTATCACAGGTAATCCAGTTCTAAATTGTACAATCAGTGATACAACTCCGAGTGTCCTTTAACCGGTAGGACCTGGCTATCGATAGAGATGTTCTTACCTCAGGGTTGCACCGAACTTACCAATCCCAACAGCTCGATTAATTCGGCCATGACACACTTTCCTTGGTCATGCCCGCCTCGTCCAAACTGACACAATCGCAAACCCTACCTACACCAGGTTGATAAGTCAAACCCCATCGTTTGCGATCATAGTTGCTCTTCTGGCGGTCCTGAGCCGCCTTGAGATTTTCCCGGACAATACGAACTTGTTCTTCAGCGTGTTGAATAATTTCTGGACCAACAAGAGGTCGTTCCCCAGTTTCTGACCAATTCAGAGGGGTTCGACACTTACGTCCATAGAGAACTTCAAAGGGGGCCATTTTCAAGCTGGCTTGATAGCTGTTGTTATAGGAGAACTCGGCATATGGAAGAGATTCTTCCCACTTCTTGCCAAACGATATAACACAAGCTCGCAACATGTCTTCAAGCACTTGGTTGACTCGCTCAACTTGGCCTTGGGATTGGGGGTGATAAGCTGAACTCCAGGTAATATGAGTTCCCATAGCCTTTTGAAAACTTTCCCAGAAATGACCAGTGAATATGCTGCCACGGTCTGAACTGATCTCTTTTGGAATACCGTGGAGTGAAACAATTCTAGAGATATATAACTCTGCTAACTGACTAGCAGTGATCGTCTCCTTGACAGGCAGAAAGTGTGCAACTTTGGAGAGTTGGTCGACGACGACAAGAATAGCATCGTGACCCTTCTGTGACCTGGGAAGTCCTGTAATAAAATCCATCTGAACCTTATCCCATTTCCATAGAGGAATAGGCAACGGTTGCAGAATTCCAGCAGGCTTCTGATGTTCTGCTTTAACGCGTCGACACACATCACATTCAGCAACATAACGAGCAATGTCCTGCTTCATTTTAGACCACCAGTACCTTTGACGGAGATCACGATACATCTTTGTGCCACCCGGATGAATAGACAGCGGTGTATCATGTGCCTCCTTCATAACCTTGTCAGTCATAAGCTCAAAGCGAGGTACTACAATGCGGTTTCTAAAATACAAGGTTCCATCTTCAGACAGCGAGAAATCCCTGTACTTTTCAAGGTGAAGACTTTTCTTCATCAGATCAACTTCAGCATCTTTAGCTTGTGCACTCTTAACAGCTTTCTCAAGGTCTGGTTCAACAACCAAGGTTTTTAAGTATCCTTGAGGAACTATCTCGATATTTAGCTTTTGAAGCTCTTCATATAGAAGGGGTTGCTGTAGCTGAACCTCAAGTTCGCAGCAATAGGATTTGCGGCTCAACGCATCAGCCATTACATTAGCCTTGCCAGGGGTATAAGAAATACCCAAATCATAGTCCGCAATGGTCTCCATCCATCTTTGCTGACGGAGATTCAGAGATGGCTGAGTGAACAAGTACTTCAAACTTTTATGATCCGTGTAGATCTCGCAACGATTACCGAGGAGGTAATGTCGCCACAACTGCAGTGCATAGATGACAGCAGCTAGTTCTAGATCATGTACCGGATAATTCTCTTCATGTGGGCGCAACTGACGAGAGCCATAAGCAATCACTTTACGCTCTTGCATTAGGACACAGCCTAATCCTTCACGGGATGCATCACAATAAATCACAAAGTCTTTGCGGGTATCTGGAGGAGACAGTACTGGGGCATTGTAACGGATTGACATCTGCCCCAGTGGATAAGGAATGTACTCTGGATGTATCCCTGCTCGAACAGCTGGTAGCTGCGTCGCAGGGTGTGGTGGAAACAAACGATCCATCTGAAACAGAGGAAACTCATGATTGTCAAAAGACAAGGAGAAGTATAACCGATCTCGGAGAGAAAGGTTAAACAAAACAATGGAAAGGAAAATGATTATCAGACTAATCAGATCAATGTCAGGGAAATCGCACATATATCCAGCTCTCCGGGTGGACGAGAATTACGAGATCCTAAGTGTCGGCGTTAGTAAACTTTAGTTAACCCGAAAGGAAGAGAGGTCAGAGTCCCAGAGTAAAGATGAGGAATAAAAGATACTAATACCACCCAATTGGCGACGTGGGCCCGTAAGCCACACAGCCAAGTTAGTAAAATAGTTTTCCGGTTTCTAGACTCAACTTCGGTCAAGGAGTTGGAAAGGGGGTTCCTACAGGCAGTCGGCTCTGATACCAACTTGTGACGCCCCCGGCCCGATCGTGCACTAATCATACACGCAAATGCACACGATCAAGCCTAAGGACTCACGGGAAGATATCACAACACAACTCTAAAACATAAATAAAGTCATACAAGCTTTATATTACAAGCCAGGGGCCTCGAGGGCTCGAATACATAATCTTGCGAACAAGCGTCAGCGGAAGCATCAGATATCTGAGTACAGATATGAAATAGAAACAGAAAGGCCTTTAGAAAGGCGGGGCAAAATAAAACACTACGATCGAAAGGCGAAGGCCTCCTGCCTGGGACCCTCCGATCCTACTCCTGGTCGTCAGTCAACTCATAGTAGTATCCATCCTCTGGGTAGTAGTAGTAGCGATCGTCGGCAGGGCAGCTGTCTCAGGGGCTTCGTCATCTTGGTCACGACAAACTGATATGGGGAGAAAAGGAAAACAAAGCAACCGTGAGTACTTAGAAGTACTCAGCAAGCAAGGATCTACACTACATATGCAACATTTTCAAGGGGAGGCTGTATATGTGGACTGGGCTGCAGAAATGCCAGAATAGAGAGAAGGCCTAGTCCTATCGAAGACTAGCATATTCAGCGGTCTTGCAGCAGTAGAAGAGAGTAGAACAGTACAATATAATGTAGTAGTATCATTAAGTCTCAACCTCACCCAGAGATCCTTTCTCGACTCCCTGCGAGAAAGCAATCCCAGAGCCATACAGTCATCAACCTCGTCCGGAGATCCCTTCTCGACTCCCTGCGAGAAGCAATCCCAGAGCCATATATACAGGTCTCATCACAGGTATCCAGTTCTAAATTGTATCAATCAGGATACAACTCCGAGTGTCCTTTACCGTAGGACCGGCTATCGATAGAGATGTTCTTCCCTGCAGGGGTGCACCAACTTACCCAACACGCTCGATTAACTTCGGCCGGACACACTTTCCTGGGTCATGCCCGGCCTCGGCCAAACGACACATCGCAACCCTACCTACGGCTCAGCAGAGAGGTCCCCGCCGGTCTACATCCTAAGCGCAAGGGGGTCTTGGCCATCGCCCCTCACCCTCCGGGTCGTTGCGCACAGGGTGGATACCAGCATCGCCTCGGGTGGCCGACACGATCCGACCGTGCCGCCATGCTGAACTGGACGTCTGACAGAGCTTTCGGCTGATGCATACGATGCAGAACGCCCATACTATGCCCACGTGATGGTTAGTGCTATCAGACCAGAGGCCTGCTCGGATCAAATATCCAAATCGTTAGGACTAGGGGCTTGCGGAAACGAGCAGAGACTCACGAAAGATGTGACCCCGTCGCCCCGTCTCGAGGACTTGCGGCAAGGGTTAAGAATGCCCGGCCGCGCCTCGTATTCACCACTCGGGCACCACACTGGCAACCCGCCTTCACATCACATGCGGGTACCCCTCAGGGTCGACCCGCCTTTCCAAGTAACATTGTAAAGTCCAAGTATCTGTGTGTCCATAACACCAGGGAATCCGAGGTATCACCCTCATTGAATTCCCACTCGATGTATCCGTCAAGGTGAACTAGGAGGAATCACCCTCACTGGGTCCACACTTGAGGTGTTGTACGACAGCGTCGTTATCGGAAGCGGTGAAGGAGGAATCACCCTCGATGACCACGACCGAATAACTACTCTACAGAGTTAACATCAGAAGTGCTACATGAGGTTTCACCCTCGACACTCGATAGTAACGCTGCAGTGTCGTTACAACTAAGGGGGGGGTGATGTGCGGTGTCGGGGCCTGGTCTTCAATCCCGTTGATCGGGTCTTCTGACGATCCAGCGCGGCAGTCGGGATAAGTGGGGTCACTGATAGGTCTCTACCCAGCCTAGACTAAACAGTTTAGGATCTGTAGGGTAATTGGTTGGTAGATTATCAACAGCAGGGTACAATGGAAACAGGCTATGCATCAGAATAGGTAAAGCAGCAGCAGGAGCAACAATTCAATGCAAGCATGGGAAATTAGAATGGGCGATATCGGGATGATCAAAAGGGGGGGCTTGCTGGTTGTCGGCGGCAAAGGGCAAGGTCGTCAGTACTGGAACCAATCACCGGAGCATGCGTCGGCACGGTCTATGACGAAGAGAGGAGGAAGGGGGGAAACAGTATAAATATAAAGCAAACAAGAGCAACACAAAGTACGACATGATAATACGCAGCCGGTGGTGTCCTAACGTATGGTTGCACTCACTGAGGAGAGGAGGACCATCCGGGAAGGTTTTCCCGGTTCCGGGCATTGTCAGAAGATGACCGGGGGGAACGGTTGCATGTTCGGGTAGTTAGAGACGTGTGCGGACGAACGGACTGCGTATTCGGATTCGTCTCGTCGTTCTAGCAACTTTCATGTACCAAGTTTTTTTGATCTGAGCTACGGATTATTTATAGATTTCTAAAAGTTTTATATTTTCTGAATTTATTTTTATTATTTAATTCGAATTATCCAGAATAGTAAACTGATGACCTCAGCATGACATCATGCTGATGTCAGCAGTCATTCGGTGTTAAGTTAATTAATTACTGTTAATTTAACTAACTAATTAATTAGGACTAATTAATTAAATTAATTATTATTTAATTAACTAATTATTTTATTTTTATTTTTATATTATTTATTTTGTAAATCATTTTGGGGGGGGGCCCCACGTGTTCATAGGCCAGGGGGCCCAAATCGGGCGCCGGTGCGGTGCTGGGCGCAGCGGGCACCACCCGTGCGGCCGAGCCGACCAGGGGAACGGGCGTATGGACCACCGGGGCGCGTGTGGCGTCGCCACCAGCGGGGGCGGGTGGAGGCGGACAACGGGCCGCGGGGGCAGAGGCGGACATGGACCGGTGGGGAATCGCCGCCGTGGGAGCGCGAGGAGAGTCACTGCGGAGCGGAGCAGAGAGAGACAAAGGTTGGGGACCAGAGCCCCACCTCCCCACTCCTCCCCCAAGCTCCTCCTACCCACCAAGCACTGCCCCCAACACGCCTTACCCACCAAAGTCCCACATCCGATCTCCCCAAGCATAAACGGAATCCACGGCAACAACCAGAACCCCCATCAGATAGAGGACAGAAGGTGGACTCGACGACTTAGAGCGGTACTCACACGACAACCCCTGTCAGGGAACGGAAGAGACGGAAAAGATTAGCAGCTCGAAAGCATTCCGTATGAGAGCATGTGAGAGTAGAGCAGCAAGATCACGGTCGCTTGTCAACAGACACGAGAGGAATAGACAAATGCGGGGAGAGAGAAAAAGACGAGGGAGGCGAGACAACCAGGAGATGCGGATCTCGGAAGGACGGACCAGAGAGAAGGAAAGGGGCACTCTATATTTTACTAAAGGAGAGAAAGGAGGAGGGAGCGGACACCTGACTAGCCACAACCCATCCTACCTAGCTACTCTCGCATCACCCTCCACTTACACCCCACTCGACCCAGATCACATACACCTCACTCAACAGAAACACCACCGTCCCCAACACCCCTATTACTTAACCACGACCCTCTCCCTCTCCCAAACTACTCCACCCAGTTCCATTTTGAATCCCCAGGTCTCACAACCCACACACACCGTCCAATTTATCGTCTTCCATCGCTACATGGAGCGAGCGCGGGGAGAGGATAGGGCCTCCAGCGTTGCAGGGGCACGGGGTAGTCGAGGCTCGATGAGCGAGGCGAGGGGGAGACGGGGACAGGAGGACGATGACGGCGGGCGGAGGCGAATCAGGGATGGAGGGAAGGCGACGGAGGAGAGAGGGGCCCGGGGATTCGAGAGCTCCGTGGAGGGAGGGGAGAGTACCGGGGGGGCGGCGATCGAAGGGCCCGAGGCAGCGGCGTGCTGGCGACGGGAAGGGCGGGCGGGGGGCGGGGTTGGCTATCATATTACGAAAGATGGGGGGAGGAGAGGGAGCAGGGAGTGGGGGGTGGGATTAGGGTTTCAGTGGTGATGAAGTTGGGGGTTAGGGGGGGGGAGGTTTGAGCGGAAGCGAGGAGGGCAGGAGGAGGAGGAGTCAGGAGAAGGGGAGGAGGGAGGATGGAGGAGGGGATCGGGGGGGGGAATGGATCGGGGGGGTTAGGGTTCGGGGTCCGGGGGATAAGAAGAGTGGGGGTGGGCCGCAGCTGGGCCGGTCGGGCCAGCTGGGCTGGGGCCCAGTTGGGCCGTGGGGGGGGGTTCTCTTTTCTTTCTTTTTCTTTTCTATTCTGTTATTCTTTTTCCTTTTCTTTTATTTATTCCCTTTTCTCTGTTTAGTAAATAGCTAGGCCTCAAAATGGTTTTTGTAAAACATGAGACCTAGTTCATAAATACCAGTGTATTATTCCCTAACACCTAAAATTAGTTTGGACAAAATATAATTTCATATTTATTTTAGATTTAATAAATGGTTATTAAATATTATCTTTATCCACTCTTTGAGGTTGTTCGAGTCACTTTTCCGAATCCAATGATGTTGGTTTCAATTTTAGAATAGCCTCTGGAATATTTGTTATTTATCTGACATTTTAGTTTATGTGTTTGAACAACTTTTATTTTCACTTTCATTTAAAATTTTGAATTTGACTTAGAAGTTGAAATGCAATATGATGCAAATAATGATCATGCACTGTTGACCATGATGACATGGCATAATCAAAAGGGGATTACTGTAGTTTAGTACATGGGGTGTTACATTGTGGCCAAGGGAACGACGGACACGCAACGGCGGTGGCGGTCGGCCGTCGGTGGAACAAAGAGAGAGAAGGGAGGAGCGAGCGAGGAGAGTGGGGGAGAGTGACAGAGGGAGCCAGGGGGAGCGAACGGCCTCGCCCTTATCCTCCTCGCCTCCCTGTAGTGTCGGCGGCGTTGGCGTGTCGACGCCACGCCAGCGCGCGCGCGCGTGGCCAGAGGCGCGCCGACACGCAGGGGAGAGAAAGGGGAGATGGGCTAGGTGGGCCGTGTCCGGGGCACTGTGCACTAAGGCCCAGTGCACAGTGCCTCGTTTTATTTTTCTGTTTTCTGTTTTACATTTTCTTTTATTCTTTTCCGTTCTGAATTAGTTAGGGCACTTTTGCACTTTTGTAAAATGTGGGACTTGGTCCAAATAATGCAATGCAAGTTTACCCTTCACCAAAAACTTGTTTGGACAGATTTGGATTTCATTTGAATTTAATATGATTTTAAATGGATTTAATATTGCTGTTTTGGTGCTGATTCAAGTTGTTTGAGTCATTTATCTAACTCCAACTATTTTGATGATAGTTTTTTAAATGTTCCTGGATTATTTGCCAATTAATGAACATTTTTCCAACAGGGTTTGATCAACTTCATATTTCACTTATGAATTTGAGTTGATTTTCATAATGGAGTTGATTTGCTTTGGATAACCACTATGTTTAAGCACTGCAAATGATATGATTTGGCATTATTAGCAGTTGATCACAGTGGCAATTACACAGGGGTGTTACACTTCCACTCCTAGTGCATGCAGTCTGTGCTGCCAAGCATCCCTGGGAAGCCCCTGCTGGCATTCATCGCCAACAAGCGGGCTGTATCTTGACGAGTCGGCTCTCTCAAGTACTCAGGGCCAAACACAGCAATCACAATCCTGCAAAACCTATACATGGACTCTAGGCATGTGGACTCGCTCATACGGACATACTCATCAATGAGATCACCGGGCACCTCGTATGCAAGCATCCGGATGACTGCAGTGCATTTCTGATAAGATGAGTGAAAGTGCATTATATCGACTAGAGGGGGGTGAATAGGCGATTTTTACAAATTCGTCACTGAGGAATTTCAAGGTGAGGAAATTTCTAAGCAACGAACTACTTAGCAGCGGAATAAGTACTCAGAAGCATAATATGGCATAAGCACAGTCATCATGATGAAATGAAATAGGCACAGAATACAGGTAGCGTGAAACACAGGATAAGCAGGCTGAAGACTAAGTGACTGAAGAATTGGGATTGAGGAAATTGAGAAAGTCTTCAGTCAAAGTCTTCAAACAGTAACAATCAAGTTCATCAACACATGAATGAGGAAATGAAAGGGTTGAGGAGATAGAACCAGTAGCTTGGTGAAGATGATGATTTGGTAGACCAGTTCCAACTGCTGTGACAGTTGTACGTCTGGTTGGAGCGGCTAGGTATTTAAACCTGAGGACACACAGTCCGGACACACAGTCCTCACCGTATTCTCCTTGAGCTAAGGTCACACAGACCTCGCCCAATCACTCGTGGTAAGTCTTCAGGTGACTTCCAAACCTTCACAGACTCGGTCACTCGGCAATCCACAATTCCTCTTGGATGCTCTAGACTATGACGCCTAACCGCCTGGAGGATGCACAGTCCTCAAAGGTAACAAGTGTCGGTTCCACACAGGAACAATCTCTTCAGTGATGCTCAATCACTTTGGGTTTGTAGGTGTTTGGGTTTTGGGTTTTTCCTCACTTGATGATTTTCGCTCAAAGTCCTCGGAGGATGGGATGCTCTAATGACAAGTGTCAATCTATCTCTTGGAGCAGCCAACCAACTAGTGGTTGTAGGGGGCGGCTATTTATAGCCTAGGAGCAACCTGACATGATAAGACATAAATGCCCTTCAATGATATGACCGTTAGGTGGGTAGATATTTTGGGACAGCTGGCGCACAGCACAGCAACGGTCGGATATTTGAGTATCAAATTCCTCAGGGCTATCATGTTCCTCACTTGTAGGCAATCCGCACTGGCGAATTCCTAACTCCTCAGTCAGGACGAATTCCTCAGAGACCAGAAGATCTTCGTCTCTGTCACTGAAGAAATTGACTGAACTGTATGAGATTTCCAATGGCTTCACTCGAAAGGATTGGGTAGGTGTAGGATTTTGAGATGAGCATCACTTGGAAACTTTTCCTTAGTTTTACCTCGACCCACTTTAACAGTACGGTGTTTCCTATGACTCAAGAAGGAGAAAATGAAACTACGAAAACAAAAGTCTTCACGCTTCATAATCCTCGCATGAATATTGTGATGACCCCGGCTTAATCGTGCACTAATCATACACGCAAATGCGCACGATCAAGCCTAAGGACTCACTTGAAGATATCACAACACAACTCTAAAACATAAAATAAAGTCATACAAGCTTAATATTACAAGCCAGGGCCTCGAGGGCTCGAATACAAGCTCGATGGCATACAAGCGTCAGCGGAAGCATTAGATATCTGAGTACAGATATTTTACAGAGAGAGAGATAAGCCTTCACAGAGGCGGGGTAAAAATAAAAACTACGATCGAAAGGCGTAGGCCTCCTGCCCTGGACCCTCCGATCCTACTCCTGGTCGTCGAACGGCTCCTCGTAGTAGTAGTACTCGCCAGGCGGATAGTAGTACTGGTCGTCGGCTGGGGCTTCTGGCTCAGGGGCTCCGTCGTCTGGTGGCATCAAATGGAAAAATGGGGGGAAAAAGAAAATAAAGCAAACATGAGTACTCATCCGAAGTACTCAGCAAGCAAGGATCTACACTACATATGCATCATTGTCAAAGGAATGGCTGTATATGTGGACTGGGCTGCAGAAATGCCAGAGTAGAGGGGGAAAGCCTAGTCCTATCGAAGACTAGCATCTTCAACAATCTTCGACAGTCTTGCAGCATCAGGAGAGAGCAGATGAACATAATGTAAAGTAGTAGTAGTAATATCATCAACCTCGACCTGAGATCCTTTCTCGACTCCCTGCGAGAAAGCAATCCCAGAGCCGTACTATCCAATTCTCATCACATGTTCTAGTTGTACCGATCGGGATACAACTCCGAGTGTCCGTTACCGTAGGACAGGCTATCGATAGAAGTTTCTTCCCTGCAGGGGTGCACCAACTTACCCACCACACTCACTTAACTCTGGCCGGACACACTTTTCTGGGTCATGCCCGGCCTCGGCTAAGCAACACGCCGCAACCCGACCTAGGCTTATAAGAGAGGTCAGCACGCCGGACTAAACCTATGCCCCCAGGGGTCTTGGGCCATCGCCCCGGGAACTCCTGCACGTTACGGGGCCACCGAGAGCAGACCTAGCAACCCCTTATACAAGCGCGGTTGCGTTACCAGTCCAACTCGGCGTGCGCCGCTCCTTACTGACGTCAAACAAGCTTCGGCTGATGTGTACGACGCAGAACGCCCATACTATGCCCACGTGATGGTTAGTGCTATCGGGCCAGAGGCCCCTCGGATCAAATATCCAAACCGTAGTGGATTAGGAGCGCGCGGAAACGAGCAGAGACTCACGATCGATGTGACCCCGTCGCCCCGTCTCGAGGACTTGTGGCAAGGGCTAAGAATGCCCGGCCACGCCTCGTAGTTATCTCGCGGGCACCATCCAGGTCAACCCGACTCCACATCACTTCGTAATAAGCTCGCGCGGGTACCCCTCAGGGCCGACCCGTCTTTAGTATCATAGTTTAGTGCAAGTCATAATATCCAAGGTAACGGTGTGTCTGACACCGAAGGGAACCCTGAGGAATCACCCTCGATGGAATTCCCGCTCGATGTTATCATCAAGGTGAACGAAGGAGGAATCACCCTCGAGGTCCACACTTGAGAGGTTGCGCGACGATGTCGTTATCGGGGGTGGTGTAGGAGGAATCACCCTCGCTTACCACGACCGAGTAACTAACCTACAAGGTTAACATCAGAAGTGCTAACGAGGTATCACCCTCGGCACTCGACGGTAACCCAGCAGTGTCGGCAACTAAGGGGTAGTGATGTGCGGTGCCAGGGTCTGGTCCTCAATCCCGATGATCGGGTCTTCTGATATCCAGCAGGGCAGCCGGGATCAAGTGGAGGTCTCTGTCGTGTCTCTACCCAGCCTATAATAATCAGTCTAGGATAACCAGTAAGGTAACAAAGCAGGGTACAATAATCAGGCTATGCAGCAGATATAGGAAAACAGTAACAGTAGCAGTTCTAATGCAAGCATAAGAGAGAAAAGAGTAGGCGATATAGGCATGCTCAAAATGGGGGTGCTTGCCTGTTTGCTCGGGGGCAAGGGCAAGGTCTTCAGTAGTATCGTCGGGGACGTAGTCGTACTCCTGTGCGGCGTCTGCCTCGGGAGCTACGTCAACGTCGGGGTCTATCGAGAGAGAAGAGGGGGAAGAAACAGGTAAACATAATGCAAACAGATGCAATACGGTGCGTGTGATGCTATGATGCAGTGCAGGGTTGCCTAATTATGCATCTAAGTCATTTTAGTTATTTTTAGAATTATTCTGGGATTTAATATCCGACGTGTGTGCACTATTCATCTGCCGGATTCGGGTCCGGAGTTACGAGTTCTTCTACGTAGGAGGTTCCGATGGAGAAACAGACGGCACGATCAGACTCGTCTCGTCGTTCTGAGCAACTTTCATGTTTTAACTTTTTCGATCCGAGCTACGGTTTAAAAGTTTATTAATTTTTAAAGATTATTTGAATTTCTGGAATTATTTTATTTAACAGAAAATGAATTATGACGTCAGCATGACGCGCTGCTGACGTCAGCAAGTCACAGGACGGTTGACCAGTCAAACCTGACATGTGGGTCAGTGGGACCCACATGTCAGCCTCTGTTCTTTATCCAGCGAATTAGTTTTAATTACCAGGATTAATTAGGGGGGTGGACCCCACATGTCAGTGAGACATTAGGTTAATTAGTTTATTTTTATTTCTAATTTGTTTTAACTAATTAAACAGGAAGGTGGGGCCCGCCTGTCAGCGGCTGGGCCGGTCCAGTCAGCAAGGCTGACTGGTCAACTGGCCGGCCGGGCCCCTGGGACCCACGGGTCAGTGACCCAGGTGGTGCCACGTGGGTGCCACGCCAGCGCGGCGACCGGAGACGCGCCGGCGACCTTCCCAGCGGCGGAAGTTCGCCGGAGCTGCCCGGAAATCCGCTACGCTGCGTCAAATCGCCCGCAACCACTTGCGTTCGATCGGTCTCTCGCCCGCGCATCTAACTACGGTGGTAGTTCGACCGAACACGGCCTCTAGTGACGGCGGCTAGCGGTGGAGCGGTCGCCGGAGTTCGGGCTTCGACGAATCCTTAGCTAGGGGGTACGGGAGAGCGTGTGCGCGGGCGTGTTCGACTCCTGGAAGCAGTAGGAACAGAATGCCGTGCTCAAACGAGCACGACAGGGGCCATGGCCACGGCGGCGAGGCGAACCGCGGCGTCGGGCTCACGGCGTCGTCGGCTGCTAGCTACAGGCGACGGCGGGCAGCGCAAAGAATAGGAGAGAAAGGCTGGAAGCTCACCGAGCGGCGCAAGGTGGCCCGTGTGAGGATTAGGAGCTGCAGGGGTCGAGGTCGCCGGAACCGCGCCGGAGATGCAGAAGAGGGGCGCGGCTCGATCCGCGCAACGTGGAGCTCCTCGGCCCCAATCAACGGCGCCCAAGGCCGTGGCAGTCCATGGCGATGGCGCAGGACATGGCAGAGCGGCAGGCAGGGCTCGGTGGCCGCGGGGACGAACGAGAACGGCGGCGGTGGCGCTCGGACGCCTCGGATCTGAAGAGGAAGGAGGCAGAGCGAGCGAGGGAGAGAGATGGGGAATGCCAGGGGAAGCCAGGGGGTCGAGTGGCTCCGGCCTTATCTCCTCCTCCTCCCTGTAGCGTCGGTGGCGCCGCGGTGTCGCCGGCCGACTGGCGCGCGCGCGCGCGGCCACGGCGGGGACGACACGGGGAGGAGGGAGACGAGGTGGGCCTGCTGGGCCGCGACTCGGGGCACTGTGCACTAAGGCCCAGTGCACAGTGTCCCGCTTTTGATTTTCTGTTTTAGCTTCTCCATTTTCTTTTATCCTTTTCTGTTTCAAAATGTTTAGGGCACTTGTGCACTTTCGAAAAATGTGGGAGTTGGCCCAAATAATGCAATGCAATATTAGCTCTCACCAAAAAGTGGTTTGGACAGTTTTGGAGTTCATTTGAATCTGCAATGATTTTAAATGAATTAATATTGCTGTTTTGGGTGCTGTTTCATCTTGTTTCACTCACTTAGCTAACTCCAAAAATAATGATTATGATTTTGCCATGACCACTGGATTATTTGCTAACTAAATAACATTTCTCCAGCAGAGTTTGATCAACCTTATATTTCACTTATGAATTTAGGTTGATTTTTTTTAAAAATGGAGTTGATTTACTTTGGTTAACCACTATGTTTAATCACTGCATATGATATGACTTGGCATTATTAACAGCTGATCATGGTGGCTATTACATAGGGGTGTTACAAATATCAAGTCTTCATGGTCATACCGATTTCTTCACTGTCAAAGTCTTCAAGAAAACCAAAGTCTTCAACTGAAGACATACATTTTTAGGGGTCGACTTTCATCGTAAATATCAAACACCTCATAGACTTATAAACCTGTGTACACTCACAAACACATTAGTCCCTTAACCTATAAGTCTTCAATACACCAAAATCACTAAGGGGCACTAGATGCACTTACAATCTCCCCCTTTTTGGTGATTGATGACAATATAGGTTAAGTTTTCAACGGGGATAAAGATATGAAGTGTAAATACTGATATTGAGGAATTTGATTGCAAGATATAGAAGAACTCCCCCTGAAGATGTGCATATTTGAGGAATTTGCTTTGAATAGCAAATGTACATTGTAGAGTAATATCATGGAGATCTCCCCCTATATCTTGTAATTCATACACACATTCTACATATGATATGAAGAATTTGAAATGCATGATGAAATACGGTGTCTGATGAAATTCAGCATGCGTGCATTAACGTACTTGAGGAAATAGCATGCAGAAAACAGAGCAAAAGTATCAGACCACCATAGGACTTAAGTTTACAACTCGATCAACAAACACGTCAGAAGAGCGAGAGTTGTAACTTAACAAAAAAACGCCCATACAATAGACCCGCTTGAAGACTAACTCAAATTTCTCCCCCCTTTGTCATCGACTGACCAAAAGGGACGAAAAAATGAGGACTAACGCCCGTGAAGAATATCATCAAAATGTCGATGGAGGAGCGTCAGCGTTGTTGGGGTCGTCTATTGAGGTAGGGCCTGCCGCGGTGTCATCCAAGTCTTCAGCTTCGTCCGTCTCGCGCGATGAAGAATATGAACTGGCAACAAGTTGAGGAACTTTGACCTTCTTGAATTTCTTCGAAGGTGGCTGTGACCAATCAAAGTCCTGTTGAAATTCCATCTCCTTGAGTTCTTCAGCACTATAAAGATTAGACAGAATAGCCCAAGTGCGGTCAAAGACTTCATGCAAATAGTAGTGGTTTTTCTTCACTGAATTCTGAGAGACTGTCATGTTCTGAAGAATTACACCAAACTGTCTCTTGACCCACTTGTGATTTCTATCAACTTTTTGATGAAGACTAAGGAGCAGCTCACGGTCAGTCATCACACGCGGAGCAGTGGCTTGAGGATATTGCTTTGAAGCTTTGGCGGCAGAATCTTGTGTTGCAGAGTCATCATTGGTGGAATAGGATGCAGCTTTGCGAAACTGTCCATCCAATGGACGAGTGCCTTCATCAATAATAGCAGCCTTGCCCTTCTTATCAGCTGAGTAAATAGTCTGTTTGAGGACTTCAATAGGGGGCAAATAGCTGAGATGATTTTGAAAGTCAGCCTTATAATGAATTGAAGACCTTGATCTGATGAATTTCATGATCCATGGAGCATAAGGCTTCAACTCAAAAGGTGACAGAGCAGCATTGGCCAAAGTCCTCATGAAGAAATCGTGGTAGTTGATAGGAATACCATGAATGATATTGAACAGCAGATTCTTCATTATGCCAACAACCTCTTCTTCATCAGAGTTGTGGCCCTTGATTGGACTGAGGGTTTTGGTCAATATGCGATAAACTGTCCTTGGCACATAAAGCAATTCCTTTACGAGGAATGTGGTCCTTGGAACTTGGCCAGGCTTCAATGGCTTCATCAGCACTTGCATCAGATGATTTGATAATTCTGGTTCTGCATAGATGAGCCTTGCACCTTCAGTGGGAGGACTGACTGGGACGGCGTGAAGCAATTCAGAGGCCGGTGCTTTGTAATGAGTGTTTTCAGTCATCCAGTCTAGCACCCATGAGTTCACATCTTCAACAATACCAGTGATGTGCAATGTGGCATAGAACTGAAGAATGAGTTCTTCATTCCAATCGCAGATGTCGGTGCAGAAGTTGAGCAGCCCAGCATCATGAAGAACACTGAGGACAGGGGTGAAGCACGGAAGAGACTCCATATCCACATGAGGAATTTGCTTGTGCTCAAATACTTTGTCCTTATCAAATAGGAGTGAAGAGTAAAAGTTCATCTGACTGGCTGTCTAGAAATGCTTGCGTCAAAGTCTAGCAGAGTCATAGGGATTGTAGTCCGTGAAGAAATGATGTTCAGCTAAGAAATCATCAGCTTTGAATTTCTACTTCTTGGTATGAGGATTTTGTGGCTTGGGCTGAAGATTAACAGTTGAAGTCTTCACAGCCTCTTGATGTACAACCTCTGGAGCCACAGGCTGAGGAATTTTAGTAGCCGTGTCATCAGTAGCAGCCTTGGCCTCCATTTCTTCAGCACTAGCGGCTGGAACTTCTTCTGGAATAGAAAGAAGTGAAGCTTGATGTTCTTCAGAGCCCGTATGAATTTCTTCAGTTTGCACAGGGGACTGAGTAACATGATGTAGTGGGGTAGTCAGAGGTGAATTGGGGTGATGACTTTCCCAATAGTCATCATTCAGAATAGGAGTTGTAGACCCAATATCCACATCCTCATCTTCTTCATCAATTTCTTCAACGCCTGCCTCTTCAGCTGTGAACTGAGGCATGGGCGATGATACCAGCGGAGTTGAAGGGATAGTATCCACTTCAATTTCTTCATCCAACTGCTCTGAAGAAGTAGCAGAAGGATTTTCTTCATCACTGTCATCAGGTATGATAAATTCCTCACCAAAGGGAACAATCTCCTTTGATGGCATGCTTGATATTGGAACAACATCAATTGGGTTTTCAATTGAGCTCGTCAAAGTCTTCACTTTCTTGGGAGCTGAAGACTCTGGAGATGCTGATGCTCTTCCTTTCTTCACCGCAGCCTTCTCTGCAGCTTTGGTCTTCTTCGCTTCTAATGCAGATGGAAGGTGGACATCTTTCATCTGTGATGACTTTGCAGGAGGAGCAGATGAAATTGGTTGAATTTCTTCAGGCACAACTAATGCAGTTGCCCTGGCTTGTTCAGATTCCTCAGGCACAACATTGGAGGTTGCCTTGGAATTTTCTTCAGAGACTGGAATTTCTTCATCAGCCCTGGTGCTTTCATTTTCCTCAACAGTCTGATTTTCATAAATGAAATCAAGGATCTCCCTTGGATCCAGCATGAGGGGAACAGCACTACCTTTGGCACTAGCGGCCCTTTGTTGTCGATCTCTGATGATCTCAGCTAATTCTTCATCATCAGCTTCGTCTTCGCTTGACGGAACCTGAAAGGTGACCTACTTCTTGTGAGGACTTGGCCTTGTGCCTCGTCCTGCAGTGGCATTTTTCTTCAGCAAGGTCGGAGCTGTTGAAGACTGAGGTGGAGCTGAGGAACTTGCAGATGCTCCTGAAGCAATTGAGATTCTAGTAGTCCTTTGGCACGTGGCAAGATGCACAGGTGGTGAGGACTTTGCAGGAGCAGCTGAGGATTTTGCAACTGAGGGAGTTGGAGCTACTTTTGAAGAAGTTGCTTGAGGATCAGGCCGTGAGGGCTTTGAAGAGCTTGGCCGTGAGGGCATAGCAACTGAGGAACTTGGCTTCAGAGCTTATTTCTTTAGCATAGCCTTCTTAGGCTTTCTAGCAGAGGCCTCAGCAGCGGCAGTACCAGAATCTTCATTGAATTTCTTCACTGCTTCTTTTGCCACCTTAGCCAATTTGGCTTGACGCTTAGCCCATTCTTGAGGAAATTCCTCACCATGCCTGATGCTTGTGGGATCAGCTTCTTGGCCTGGACCCAATGGAGGTCTTGGGCATGGAGGGTGTACGGCGAATTTCTTCATGTATTTCGGAGTAACATATCTGTACTCCCTCCATTCCTTCGCCCATCTCCTCTCAATTCTCTGAATGCGCACTTTGCGCTGAGTCTTGATTTCTTTGCCATGAGTTGCTTCATCAGGAGTGCAGTACCCTGCATATATGTCATCAGGGATCTCAAAAGCAGTATTTGTCTCTGGCCTCTTTCCTCCCTTCTGAGGTCTTTTACCATCAGCCATTTTCTTCACTTGAGGATTTTGAACAATCGAATTTTCTGACGAGGTATGCAATTTGTCTTCAAGGAACGCTGCAAATGAGTTAAGTTGATGAGAACCTAGAGATTCAGCAGCGGACATGTGTACCTGTGAACAGAGTATAGGTGCGAAGAATGTGGAGAGGTCATATGCGTTCTCAGAAGTTTTTCAAAAGAATCAAGTTTGAGGAATTTGACCATTGGTTGTCTTGAGGAATTTCACTAAGCGTTCTTGACTTAGGTTCCAGAGTTGTATAGATTTGAAACTCCACACAATTGAGGAATCTTGAGGAAAAATGTTGCTTAGAGAAACAGATCAAGAACAGAAGCAAGTTGGTGTTTTAAGAACATGAAAGTTGAAGAATAAACACCTTTTGAAGATTTTGTGGAAATCATTAGAATCAACAAGGGCAGTAAAAATAGATTGTATTTACCCTTGACGAAGAACACGACGAACTGTGAGTAGTAGTGGAGAAGCTCATCCGTTCAGATCTTCCACGCCCTAACTCGGTGATGGAAAACAGCTACGGCGGCGGCGGAGTGAAGATTTCCATGGCCGGCGTGAGTACGACGGCGACGAGGTCGAGGCAGTGAAGCTCTTCCTCACCGGCGACGATGAAGAGTAGCGGCGGCGCTAGGTCAGAGAGCTCGAGCGAGGGGAGTGAGATCGATCGGGGTAAATGAGGTCTGAGGAGGGCGAGGGGTATTTATAGCCGAGGTGAAAAACCGCTCGTCCAAGGAAAATGGACGAACGTGCCCCTGACCCTTCCCATCCTAGCGACATGTGTCACCCACGTACTGCGAAGTGGAGATCGTGTTAGATTGTGGGTGAATAGAATAATCTCATCGTGGGATGTGGAACGGTTTGAGCGGCAAAAGCCGAAAATTCAGATAAGAAAATTTTAATGTTTCGTTCGCAAATTCTTCAGCTGACAAGGACACAGTGAAGATTTTGAACGGGTTTCAAATAGAACGCACATGAAGAATTTGTGAACAGACTGGGTTGAGTTTAGCATAGAGGGGGACGGGTCCGATCACATTCACTTAGAAAAAAAAAACAACTTGAAGAAATAGCAATAAGTGAATGCTGTAGAGGACTGAAAAACTCAAATATATATATATAGTCAATGAAGAACACAGTCGAAAGAGTGAAGACTTTGCAAAGTTGAAGAATTTGAACAACTGAAGAATTTCAAACTGAAGAAAAACTCAAATTGAAGATTTTCAACTTTTGTTGGTGGCGTGACCCATCGTATAAGAATGATGATTTCAGACATAGCATACAATTGTCGTAGGGCTCTGAGAATCAAATTCTTCATTAATTTCTTCACACTTAGAGGATTAGTCTTCATTGATTGAAGAAAAACGTTACTTCATGTGTTGCACATCTAAGTCATCAATTTTGCATAAGTGTTAGGATGTGTGTCCATTTCAAAGATCATTTGAAGAATATGCTTCACAGCCTTATGGTGTGATTCCTTCGGTGTAGCTTGAAAACGGGCACACATGTAAACACTAAGCATAATATCTGGCCTAGATGCACATATATACAATAAAGAGCCAATCATGGAGTGGTATACCTTTTGATCGAAGTCTATACCATTTTCATCAGTGCATAGATGGCCATTTGTGGGCATAGGAATTTTGACGCCTTCGCAATCTTGCATGCCGAATTTCCTCAACACGTCCTTGAGGTATTTCTCTTGAGATATGAAGATGCCGTTGCGTTGTTGACGAATTTAAAGACCTAAGAAGAATTTCAATTCTCCCATCATAGACATTTGATATTCCTCACTCATCATATAGGCAAATTCGTCACTGTAACGTTGTTTAGTACAGCCAAAGATAATATCATCAACATATATTTGGCACACGAATAATTCATCATCATAGGTTTTGGTGAAAAGAGTTGGGTCAAGTGAACCGGGTTTGAAGCCTTTCTTCATGAGGAATTCCTTCAAGGTATCATACCACGCCCGAGGGGCCTGCTTGAGGCCATAGAGGGCCTTGTTGAGTCTGAAAACTTTGTCAGGATGCTTAGGATCTTCAAAACCTGGGGGTTGAGCAACATATACTTCTTCCTCAAGCTTACCATTGAGTAATGCACTTTTCACATCCAATTGATATAAGATGATATTATGATGATTAGCATAAGCAAGCAATATGCGAATAGCCTCAAGTCTAGCAACAGGTGCAAAAGTTTCATCGAAATCAATTCCTTCAACCTGTGTGTAGCCTTGAGCTACAAGACGAGCCTTATTCCTCACCACAAGGTCATTTTCATCTTGCTTGTTACGGTAGATCCATTTGGTGCCGACGATATTGTGCTTGCGTGGGTCTGGTCACTTGACAAGTTCCCAGACATTGTTGAGCTCGAATTGATGTAATTCCTCTTGCATCGCTTAAATCCACTCAGGCTCCAGAAATGCCTCATCAACTTTGGTGGGCTCTGTGATAGAGACAAAAGCAAAATGCCCACAAAAGTTAGACAAGTGTGAAGCTCTTGAGCGTGTGAGAGGACCTGGTGCGTTGATGTCGTTGATGATTTTCTCGATCTGCACTTCATTTGCAACGCGAGGATGAGCAGGTTGACGACGTTGAGTGGGCTTAGCATTTTCTTCAGAGCCATTTTCCTCAGGTGCACCAGCATGCTGTTCTTCACGATCTGGAATGACTTCTTCAGCAGATTCTTCGGTAGGAATGACATCCTCAGTAGCCTTGAACTTGATTGATTCCTCAGGTGACATTTCATCTAGCACAGGAAGTAGGTGCTCTCTTTGCGAGCCGTTAGTTTCATCGAACCGCACATCCACAATTTCAACAACCTTGTGGTGAAAGGTGTTGAAGACTCTGTAGGTGTGCGAGTCCTTTCCGTAACCAAGCATAAAACCTTCATGTGCTTTCGGTGCAAACTTAGAATTGTGATGAGGATCTCTAATCCAACATTTAGCACCAAAGACTTTGAAATAACTCACATTGGGTTTCTTGTCAGTGAGGAGTTCATATGAGGTCTTTTTGAAGAATTTGTGAAGATATACCCTGTTGATGATGTGGCACGTAGTATCAATTGCCTCAGGCCAGAAGCGAGGAGGTGTCTTGTATTCATCAAGCATAGTGCGAGCCATCTCAACAAGAGTCCTGTTCTTGCGCTCCACGACGCCATTCTGCTGAGGAGTATAAGGGGCAGATAACTCGTGAGTAATACCAAGTTCATCAAGATAGTCATCAAGACCAATATTCTTGAACTCGGTCCCATTGTCACTCCTAATGTGCTTGATCTTCACACCGAAGTTTGTTGAAGCCCTCGAGGAAAATCGTTTGGAGACTTCCTGCACTTCAGTTTTGTAAGTGATGATATGCACCCATGTATAACGAGAATAGTCATCAACAATAACAAAGCCATATAGAGATGCTGCATTTGTTAGAGTGGCATAATGAGTAGGGCCAAAGAGATCCATGTGAAGCAATTCAAAAGGACGAGTGGTAGTCATGATAGTCTTCGAGGGGTGCTTGGCTCTGGTCATCTTTCCAGCCTCACAAGCCCCGCAAAGATGATCTTTGAGGAATTTGACACCCTCGATGCCAATGACATGCTTCTTCTTTGCGAGTGTGTGTAAGTTCCTCATGCCAGCATGACCTAGTCGACGATGCCATAACCAGCCTTCTGAAGTTTTTGCAAGTAGACATGTGGCAGGCTGTGGTCCTGTAGAGAAATCAATAATATACAAGTCTCCTCTCCTAAAGCCTTCGAAGACTTTGGAATGGTCAGCTTCCATGATCACAACACAACGATATTTTCCAAAGACGACAACCATATCAAGATCACAAAGCATTGAGACAGACATGATGTTGAATCCTAAGGACTCGACAAGCATGACTTTGTCCATGTGTCGCAACCTTACCTAGACCCAATCCCTTGCTTTTGCCTTTGTCAGCGTAGGTGATATGCTTCAGATGCGATGGAGATAAAGCAGTGTCCATCAATAAGTTCCTGTCACTGGTCATGTGATTTTTACATCCACTGTCGAGGACCCACTCAGTAGCTTTGGGTTGTTCATCCTGCAGATGAATTAGTACAACTTACGAACTCATATACTTCATCAGTGAAGAATATGACATCAAATTCATCAGATTGAATTTCATCAAGCAAACAACAGATATAGCAGTATGAGGACGTGAGAAATGAATTTCATTTCTTCATGATTAGCTTGCGTCCTTTCAAGCATATTCAGGTCTCCAGCAAATTCTTCAGACATTTAAGTTTGTCTGGAGACCTGACCCTGCATAAGAGATTAGTTCTTTTTCTTCACCACCCACATCTGGAGGGGTGGCAAAGAGTTCATCATTCTGCGAGCTCCATAGGAGAAAGGTGGCATTGAAGCCAGTGCACTTCGTTTCACAGAAGAGGGGTTAGAGTAAGCATATGAATAAGCAGAGAAATTCTTCCAGGACTTATGAATATAATGATTTAAAGAATAATGCACATATTCATAACCCTTAGACTTTCCCTGCGAAATAGAAGTGTTAGCACGATGTTAATCATATGAGGATTTGGATCCACTTGAGGAATATAGTCCATATGAGGACTTGGATCCATATGAAGACTTTGATCCATATGATGAATTTGATCTGGGGTTCCTATTCTTCACGGGTGGTGTCATGATGACATTCACCTGAAGACTTTCAAGGCACTTTTTGGGAACCCAGATTTTCTTCATAGGGGGACCGTTCCTGCAGTTAGTTCCAACATATCTAGCAAATACTTCACCATTCTGATTTTTGAACAGTTTATAGTTGGAGTCAAATGACTCATCAGATGAATATGAAGATTCACATGTAAAGCCAGATAAAGTGGATGGATCTACGGGAGGTCCTTTTGCAGTAACCCATGAGGTTTTGGGATACTGCTCAGGTTTCCAGTAGGTTCCATCAGCATTGAGTTTCCTCTCAAAGGCAATACCCTCTTTCCTAGGGTTCCTGTTCAAGATCTGCTTTTTGAGCACATCACAAAGAGTCTGATGCCCTTTGAGGCTTTTGTACATGTCTGTCACATACAATTCCTTCAACCCTGCATTATCGTCAGTGATACTTGTGGTATCCAACAGATGAGGAATTTATGACAACAGAGACAGTTGAAGAATTTGCAGCAATAGAAGCATTTGAACTTTCAGGTGATGAATTGGCAGATTCACGTTCAATGCATTTCAAACATGGCGGAATGAATTCTTCCTGAGCGGAACTGATCTGTTGAGCAAGCAATGAATCGTTTTCCTTCTGAAGATCTTCATGACTCACCCTTAGCTTCTCAAGATCTTGCTTTCTTTGAAGAAATTCATAAGAAAGCTTCTCATGATCGGCTAAGAGAGTGTTATGATGACTTTGAAGTTTATCAAACTTAGACTGTAGTCGCTGAAGATTATCGGTCAGAGTTTGAGTTCGATCCATTTCCTCACCCAACAGGTCATCGCTTTTGTCTAGAGAATTTTGAAGTTTTTCCAAAGCCTTTTGTTGTTTAATGGCAATATTAGCAAGCTTGGAATAGCTGGGTTTGAGGTTTTCATCAGATTCGTCTTCACTTGACTCAGAGGAGGGATATTTGAGTGCCTTAGCACCTTTTGCCATGAAGCAATAGGTGGGAGCGTAGTCATCGTCGCCATCGTCAGCGGTGTTGGTGTTGCCATGTTCCTCAGTGTTGAAGATGGACTTGCTGACGAAAGCAGTAGCGAGGGCTAGGCTCGCCACACCAGATTCTGACTCCTCAGATTCCTCCTCTTCCTCAATTTTTTCAGATTCAGCTTTCGAGTCCATTTCCTTGCCAATGAAAGCCCGAGCCTTTTTGGAACTGCTCTTCTTGAGAGATGAAGACTTTTTGAAGATTTTGATGATGATGACTTTGAAGATTTCTTCTTTTTCTTCGAGTCATCAGAACTGTCATCCTTGTACTTTTTCTTCTTTGCTTCCTTAGCCCATTGAGGACAATCAGTCATATAGTGACCTGGTTTCTTGCATTTGTGGCAAGTCCTCTTGTAATCGCGGGATGAGGAATCTGATCCCATGTTATCACCTCTTGAAGATTTTCCAAAGCGACCATGTCTTGAGAACTTCTGGAATTTCCTCACGAGCATTGCTAGCTCCTGGCTCAGTTCTTCAGGGTCACCAAGGCTGCTACCAGAATCCTCTTCTTCAGATTCGGAGACTGCTTTGGCCTTCAATGCGCGTGATCTTCCATAGCTTGGTCCGTAGAGATCTCTCTTCTCAGCAAGTTGGAACCCATGAGTATTTAGCCTCTCGAGGATATCAGCAGGATCAAGTGACTTGTAGTCTCCACGTTCTTGAATCATCAATGCAAGTGTGTCGAATGAGGAATCAAGTGATCTCAGCAATTTCTTCACCACCTCATGGTCGGTGATGTCAGTGGCACCAAGTGCTTGAAGCTCATTTGAGATGTCAGTGAGGCGATCAAAGGTTTACTGAACATTTTCATTGTCGAGTCTTTTGAAGCGGTTGAAGAGATTGCGAAGAACGTCAACTCGAGAGTCACGTTGAGTTGAGACTCCTTCGTTGACCTTGGACAGCCTATCCCAGATAAGTTTTGCTATCTCCAAAGCACTCACTCTGTCGTACTGTCCTTTACTCAGATGGCCACATATGATGTTCTTCGCTTGAGAGTCGAGTTGCTTGAATCTCTTCACATTAGCAGCGTTCACGGAAGGAGTGATGGAGGGAACACCATTTTCCACAACGTACCAGAGATCGTTGTCAATTGCCTCAAGATGCATGCGCATCTTATTCTTCCAGTAGGGGTAGTCCGTCCCATCGAAGGTAGGACACCCAGCCGAGACCTTGATCATGCCTGCAGTCGACATAACTAAAACTCCAGGTGGTTAAACCAAAATCACACAGAACAAGGGAGTACCTTGCTCTGATACCAATTGAAAGTGCGTTATATCGACTAGAGGGGGGTGAATAGGCGATTTTTACAAATTCGTCACTGAGGAATTTCAAGGTGAGGAAATTCCTAAGCAACGAACTACTTAGCAGCGGAATAAGTACTCAGAAGCATAACATGGCATAAGCACAGTCATCATGATGAAATGAAATAGGTACAGAGTACAGGTAGCGTGAAACACAGGATAAGCAGGCAGAAGGCTAAGTGACTAAAGAATTGGGATTGAGGAAATTGAGAAAGTCTTCAATCAAAGTCTTCAAACAGTAACAATCAAGTTCATCAACACATGAATGAGGAAATGAAAGGGTTGAGGAGATAGAACCAGTAGCTTGGTGAAGACGATGATTTGGTAGACCAGTTCCAACTGCTGTGACAGTTGTACGTCTGGTTGGAGCGGCTAGGTATTTAAACCTGAGGACACACAGTCCCGGACACACAGTCCTCACCGTATTCTCCTTGAACTAAGGTCACACAGACCTCGCCCAATCACTCGTGGTAAGTCTTCAGGTGACTTCCAAACCTTCACAGACTCGGTCACTCGGCAATCACAATTCCTCTTGGATGCTCTAGACCATGACGCCTAACCGTCTGGAGGATGCACAGTCCTCAAAGGTAACAAGCGTCGGTTCCACACAGGGACAATCTCTTCAGTGATGCTCAATCACTTTGGGTTTGTAGGTGTTTGGGTTTTGGATTTTTTCTCACTTGATGATTTTCGCTCAAAGTCCTCGGAGGATGGGATGCTCTAATGACAAGTGTCAATCTATCTCTTGGAGCAGCCAACCAACTAGTGGTTGTAGGGGGCGGATATTTATAGCCTAGGAGCAACCTGACATGATAAGACATAAATGCCCTTCAATGATATGACCGTTAGGTGGGTAGATATTTTGGGACAACTGGCGCACAGCACAGCAACGGTCGGATATTTGAGTATCAAATTCCTCAGGGCTACCATGTTCCTCACTTGTAGGCAATCCACACAGGCGAATTCCTAACTCCTCAGTCAGGACAAATTCCTCAGAGACCAGAAGATCTTCGTCTCTGTCACTGAAGAAATTGACTGAACTGTATGAGATTTCCAATGGCTTCACTCGAAAGGATTGGGTAGGTGTAGGATTTTGAGATGAGCATCACTTGGAAACTTTTCCTTAGTTTTACCTCGACCCCCTTTAACAGTATGGTGTTTCCTATGACTCAAGAAGGAGAAAATGAAACTACGAAAACAAAAGTCTTCACGCTTCATAATCCTCGCATGAATATCAAGTCTTCATGGTCATACCGATTTCTTCACTGTCAAAGTCTTCAAGAAAACCAAAGTCTTCAACTGAAGACATACATTTTTAGGGGTCGACTTTCATCGTAAATATCAAACTCCTCATAGACTTATAGACCTGTGTACACTCACAAACACATTAATCCCTTAACCTATAAGTATTCAATACACCAAAATCACTAAGGGGCACTAGATGCACTTACAATGAGAAGCCAATCTTTCCAAGGGCGTCCTCTTTGCACTCGAAATAGTTATCGTATCCGACCACTCCCTCTCTAATACGGTTGAAAACATGCCTAGCCATACGAAAACGCCGCCGGAATTTCTGATGTTTGAATAGCGGGTTGGTTGTGTCAAAGTAGTCCTTCCAAAGAAGGAAATGGCCGCTCTTTCGGTTGCGATTCAACGGCGGAACGTGCCCCGGGATGGAGCCACGGAACAACGGCCATTGGCTATTAAGGTGGTGAAGGACCAACACGGCAGCCAACATCTCTTCCTCATCATCGGACAAGGAATCGTCTGAGTCGCAAAGGAAATTGTGGAAAAGAACTCGTCGGCGGAGTCCATTTTGTACCTTGGCAAACTGTCGAATAGCTTGCGGGCGTCGACAAAGGAGCCGGCCGGTGAGGAGACGCGCGCCTCCCTTGGACCAGGTGGCTGCCTTGGAGGCGTCCGACGAGCGTGCCGGCGTCAGGCCGAAGGAGCTGGCCGGGGTGGCGAGGCGGCTTCCTGCTCGCGTCGGCGTCGGGAGGTGGGGGTGGGAAGCTTAGGTGCACCGGCGGCGAGACGATGGTGGCGGCGACGTGGGAGGTAGCGGCGTTGGGGGAGGTGCGTCGGCACCGGCTGCTGGCAGAGGCACCGGCAAAATGGGTGGCGGCGGCAACACGACGGAGGTGGGTGAGGGTTTGCTGTCGGTCTTGGGGGTGGGAGAGGATGGCCAATGTGCCACCGACTAGCGGGCCAGGGGGAGCAGGAGGCGGGCACCGCGCGCGTCCTGTTTCGTGTCCGCGCCGACGAAAATGAGGCTCGAAATTGGGCCAGGAATGGGTCGACAGGCGGATGAAAAGCGGACACGCGTCCGTTTGAGTCGGCGCGTTGGGCCGACTTTTCTGTCCGCACCGACCCAAGCGAACGCGCGCGGACAAAATGGGTCGCCGCGTTGGAGTCAGCTCTTGTACTCGAGACACGACAGGAGCTTGACCAGGGTCTTTTGGGTGCCTGCAGCAACTCGTGGAAACGAAGCCAAACGAAAACAAAGAGGAGACCGTGAAAATGGACGAAATTGGCCCTTTTTCGAAACTTTAACACAAAATGGCCTAAATCTGAAAATATTTCACAAACTGGCTTCTTTTTGCATGACGCCCGGGGCTGGGGCGTCATGCTAGAGAGCACGACGCCCCGGACTAGGGCGTCATGGTAGCGACCTGTAGCATGGCGCCCCCGGCTAGGGCGTCATGCCAAATAGCATGGCGCCCTAGCCCGGGGCGTCGTGCTCTCTAGCATGACGCCCGGGGCTGGCGTCATGCAAAGGGGCCAGTATCGGAAATATTTTCAGATTAGGGCCATCTTGTGTTGAAGTTTTGAAAAATGGTCAGTTTCGTCCATTTACACGAGGAGACCAGGGTGGGGTGATCGGAGGACTGGTACTTTGTGGGACCGCATAGCAGCTTGATTGCTGCTGCTACTGCTACCCTGCCCATCTCTGCAGCCCTCTGCCCATCTGTGCAGCCCTCTGGTTTCGTGGCCCCAGGGTCACCCCCTCCTCTGTGTTTCTCGCTCTCCGTGCCTCCGTTGGGTGCCGGCCAGCCAGCCAACCATGTCCTCCTTTTACCGGAGACCGGGTTCATTTCGAACTTATTTTTTCGTTCGTGCGATCTATCATACAGTACGTGGTTGCGGTGCGGTGCATGCATCGATGACCGATGGACTTGCATTTTTTTTTTTGAGACTTGCAGGAGGTGATAGCTAGTGTCCGGATATAGCAGAACGATGGGTGGCTCCGGCTGGATCGTTGTTTGAGAAGGAGCGTCTCCCCACGAACGAATCGCCCAAGCAGTCACGCACCGGGCCGGCCGCGGTCTCGTCTCTGGCCGCGCCGGGCGAGCAGGTGGACAGGCGAGTACGAGCGCGCGTCAGCACCGGCATTGCTTTGCCCGCTTTTCCCGGCGCAGCGCGCAGCTGCATGCATGCATGGATGGCGGGTGTGGCGGGGCCCGCAGCAAAAGGAAAAAAGCCGGTGCGCACGTACCCGCCGCGCCTCTGCTCGGCCGCTCCGCGAACGGGGGCGAGTGCCCGCTCGACACGTGGCCCGCTAGCACTTGAGCGGCGTGGGATGGGATGCGCCAGCACGAGGGGTAACGGTGGCCATCTCCTTAGGGATGTAAACCGTTTGAACCCACTTATGATCTAATAGTTCGATAATTTGTACGTATTTTTTATGGAAAATAAACTGCCGAGCTAGATAAAACTAATTAGACGGGACTTGCGGACGTCGTTTATTTGCCATTTATATGGCTACATTTTCTCCGTGGAGGCAATGTCCGTTCCAAAAAGCATCGTCAGGGAAGAAAAGATGAAACCGTCCGAGTGCAGAGTAGATGAGACCGTCTGTGTCCAAAAATGTTCCGAATTAGTTTCTCCGGAGCCGCACCAAGCTGAATTGAAATTGAGCAGCGTACCAGTACTAGCCAGCGACACACCCGTACACTGTTGAAAGCTTTGATCAGTAAAAGAAATCAAATTTACCTTTCACCTAATATTAGAAGGTTTAAGTTTAAAAAAAATACTACTAGAAAGTTTAGAGTGATTTGCTGCACCGTTGATGTTAGGCTTGTCTTAAAAATTTGCTTCCTATGTTTCAAGATTCAAGGTGTATTGGTTTTTTGAAAAGACTTTTTAAGTTTGACATAATTTGAGACAAACATATCAATATCCATAATATCAAATCGGAATCATTAGATTCATCGTGAAATAATTTTTCACATTTTTTTATTTAGTATTATGAATATCAATATTTCTGGCTCTGAGCTTGGTCAAAGTTAAAGAAATTTGACTTTTCAAAAAACGAACGCACCTTGTGTTTTGAAATCGAGAGAGTATTCGGTTTGGCGAGTGGAGGGAGATGATGGAGTGTGTTTTTTTTATGTTGTGTTCTAGTGAGCCTTCTATCATGTAATTGTGTATCTGCTAATCAACTCATACTTATGTGGGAAATTTTTCTACATCGGTGGTTGCATGTACTACATTGACGCTTCTTTTGTCAAGGTGGTGAGAGCATACGCGGGACTGATATGTTATTTAGGTCAGTTGTTGCCGATTGATTTGAAAAATCGCTGACCCGGTCAAAATCATGAACTGAATCCAAATTGAATGCCTCAATCGAATGAAAGAGTTTCAAAATTACGGAGCATAATGAATTAAAAGATTGAATGAGAGAGCTCCTTGAAAAATTGTTGACCCAGTAAAAATTGGGTGACCAATTCTAAATTAAAGACTCCAATTAATTGCGAGGCTTTAAGAATTAGGGAGCATAGTCTATTTAAAGATGGATATATATGCGTAATCGATAAGAGCAAATACAACCGGACGATCCATATCCGCCCCAAACGTTCGGGTGGCTAGCTCGGTCGCTGCCCAGACGTAAAATTGCCATCCAACCGGACGCCCAAAACGCAGCACATATGCCCGTGCTGGCCAACAACCCCCATATCCAGCCCATATGTGGGCAGATATAGGACGCTCAGGCGCGTCTGTCACGTCGGATTCGGTCCACTATGGCCATCCACGACCCCACATATATTCATCCCTATCCACACTCTGGACCAAATCCTAGCCATTCCATTTCTCTCCACTCCCCTCCGCCCCCTAGCTCTTCTCAAGCGAACTTCGGCCATCTCCGGCATGGCTGACAGCGAATCTAGCTCCGAGAGTTCCGGATTCATCGACCGGGACCTTGTCCCTTGCGGTCCCGACAAGGAGATGGTCGTCTGCATGATTGTCCACCGCTCCAAGGAGGAGTGTGCCTGACCGCAGACGAACTTGTTCCAGCGGGAATCCATTGTGTCCGTGCAAATGACAAGCGGATCTGATTTTTTTGGAATCATAGATGCTCGAATGCGCTAGGTGCGAGCAAATATTTTTGGTCACATGAAATTCGAGGATCTCTCGGCAAAAAATGCCCCCCCTCCCCCAAAGAATCTTTGAAAAAGAGCAATGTTTGAAGCCGATTTTCTTGTACAGCTCCTCGAACGTCATTTTACCCAGATAATCTAGATGCTACTAGCATAGCGGAGAATCTTCAATGCAAAAAAAAAAAGAATTATATTTTATTTTTTAAAGAAATTATTGCTCTTCATGTGCAGATAAGCCTGGGCTCAGACGTGAATTACCGTCAAACTAGTGCATAAACACAATCATGAAAGTAATCGCGTTACAGTTTTTCTTACAAAACTTTCGATAAATGGAGTAATCTGGGTTAAAACTGCCAAATAGGTTAATTAACGTCAACAATATCAAAATACTCCCTCTGCTTATATTTCTTTATGGAGGGAGTAGAATGTACAAACTAGAATTCACCTTTTTAAATACATTTTTTTCAATGTACTATATACTATAGTATTGATTCTAAAAAAATAGAGCCTAAATGACTGGGCCTCAATCCTCTCGTACCGTGCCACCCGGGCGGCGACTTTTTGCGTGACTGGTGGTGGGCCAGGCAGCGATCCTCATGATAGTACGAACGCTGACCGGACATCACCCGGTAGACGTGGCTAGGCCATCGGCGCCATCCCGTCGCGCGGCCGCGCAACGTAACGGAAAGCATGCGCACGGTGACGCTGTGCTACAGGAACGGGCGATGACCGACGCGCTCTTCGACGAACTCGAGGCGAAGATGAAGGCGGTGGGCGGCGCGGAGCAGCCAGAGCTGCTGCCGCCGCCCATGTATCTGGAGCCGGCACGGAGATAGTAGACATCTCCGACGAGGATTAGGGCAGTATAGGTTACCTGATCTATGTAGTATGTGGATTTCATCGTTTGCATGTTTTTGTACGGATTTAAGTTTTCTAGTATGAGGTATTTGGATGCAGATGACAGAATTGGAGGCTTGACGCGGACACGCCCTAGGACGTTTGAAGGTCGAATTTGCTGTTGGCGGGTGTAGATGCTCTGAACACGGGCGGACGCGTCCACTTTGGGGCTCGTATTTGTCCACCGTGGTTGCATATGCTCTGAAGCGTTGGTGGATGGGATGGGATGGGTTCCGAGTTGCATTTATGGCCGAGATTCGAGAGCAGCTTCGCCGGGATGTGCAAATGGCCGGGTGCGCGTGGAGAATAAAGCCAAACCAATACAGAAAGGAGCCAGGATGAGTGATCGGGGGACTGGTACTTTGTGGGACCGCACATCTCTTCCGCGTCTGGTTTCGTGGCGCCAGGGTCGCCAGGGTGTGCCTCCCTTCCCCGTGTTTTTCTCCCTCTCAATCCGCCTCCATCGGATGCCAGCCAACCAGTGTACTGCCCGTCCAGTTTCACAAAAAAAAAGTGTACTTTATGTCCTGCTTCGCCACGATCACACCCACCCAAGACCCAACCCCGTCACGCACCAACGGTCACGAGATATATGGGTGCCCGGTGCGGTGCATGCACGCACGCACCCGTCCCATCCCTCCATCTCTGGCTGCGCGTTCGTAGCCTCGGTCTCCCTCCCTAGTGATGGCCGGGAACCAGCTCTACTCTCTGGCCGCACCACGCAAGCACGAAGATTAGATAGGCTAGGCTAGTAGTACCACGCGCAGCCTTCGCATTGCTGTGCGCAGCGAGCAGCATGCATGGATGGAGGGCGTGGCGGGGCCCGCAAAGCCGAGGCGCACGTAACCGCCGTGCCTCTGCTCGGCCGATCCGCTGGCGGGGGCGAATGCCCGCTCGACGCGTGGCCCGCTGGCACGTGAACTGCGCGGGATGGGATGGTGGTAAGTCCGTTCCTCTCCCGTTCTTCGTAAAAAGCAGCAGACGAGACCGTCGCGTATTCTTTGTCCCCTGGCTGAATTAGTTTCTAGCACTGCCCGCCAGTTCATAAAAAATCTACTCCGTCTGTTTCAAAATGTAAGCTGTACTAGTTTTTTGAAAAGTCAATCTTTTTTAAGTTTGACCAAATTTGAGACAAACATATCAATATCCATAATATCAAATCGGTATCATTAGATTCATCGTGAGATAAAATTTTCATATTTTTTTATTTACTATAATGGGTATCGATATTTTTGGCTCTAAACTTGGTCAAAGTTAAAGAGATTTGAATTTTCAAAAAACTAATGCACCTTATATTTTGAAATCATTTTGAAATCAAGAGAGCGTTCGGTTTGGCGGGAGGGGGGGGGGGGGGGGGTTGATGGAGTGTGCTTTCTTTCTATTTTTGATGTTGTGTTCTGGTGTGCCTTCTCTGGTGTGATTGTGTTAATTATCTGCTAATCAACTCATATCTATGTGGGGAAATTTTCTACATCGGTAGCTGCATGTACTACATTGATGATGGAGTATCACTTGTTGGCGCTTCCTTTGCCTAGGTGGTGAGAGCACACGCAGGACTGATATGTTATTTAGGTCTGTTGCTGCCAATCGATTTCAAATATTATTGAACCGGTCAAAATCATGAATCAAATTCAAAATTGAATACCTCAATCAAACGGAAGAGTTTCAAAATTAGGGAGCGTATTGAACTAAAAGAATTGAATGAGAAATCTTCTTTGAAAAATTGTTAACACAGTCAAAATCGGATGTCCAATTTCAAATTGAAGACCTCAATTGATTGTGAGGCTATAAAAATTAGGGGATAGATATGCGTAATCGATAAAAGCAAATATAACCAGACAATCCATATCCGCCCCAAACGTTTGGGCGACCAAGTTGGTCACTATCCAGACGCAAATTTTCCAACCAACCGGACGCCCAAAACGCAGCCCATATGCCCGAGCTGACCGACAACCCCCATATCCAGCACATATGTGCGGCGGATATAGGACGTCCAGGCGCGTCCGTCACGTCGGATTCGGTCCACTATGGCCCGCCACGACCCCACATATATTCATCCATATCCACACTCTTGACCAAATCCTAACCACTCCATTTCTCTCCACTCCCCTCCGCCCCCTAACTCTTCTCCAGCGGACTCCGGCCATCTCCGGCATGGCTGACAGCGAATCTAGCTCCGGGAGTTTCGGATTCGTCGACCGGGGCCTTGTCCCTTGCGGTCTCGACGAGGAGATGGTCGTCTACATGATTCTCCGCCTCTCCCAGGAGGAGTGGCCTGACCACAGACGAACTTGTTCCAGCGGGAATCCATTGTGTCCACGCAAATTACGAGCGAATCTGATTTTTTTTTTGGCATCATAGATGCTCGAATGCGCTAGGTGCGAGCAAATATTTGTGGTCACATGACATTCAAGGAGGTCTCGGCAAAAAAAAGCCCCCCGAGAAACTTTGAGAATGAGCAGTGTCAAAGCTGATTCTTTTATACGGCTCCTCGAATGTCATTTTGCCTAGATAATCTGCACGCTACTAGCGTACCGGAGAATCTTCAATGCAAAAAGATAATAATTTATTTTTATATTTCAAAAAAGTTATTGCTCATCAGGTGCAGATGAGCCTGGGTTCAGACGTGAATTACCGTCAAACTAGTGCATAAACAATCATGAAAGTTTTCGTATTACGGTTTTTCTTACAAAACTTTTGATAAATGGAGTAATCTGGATTAAAACTGTCAAATAGGTGACGTCAACAATATCTAGGTACTCCCTCTGCTTATATTTTTTACGGAGGGAGTAGAATGTACAAACTAGAATTCACCCTTTTAAATACTTTTGTTTTTTCAATATACTACATACTATAGTATTGATTCTCAAAAAAAAAAACATAGAGCCACCCGGGCGGCGACGTTTTGCGTGACTGCTGGTGGGACGAACGCCGACCGGCCAGCAACGCAACGGACAGCGTGCGCGCGGCGACGCTGTGCTGCGACTGTAGCTTGGGTCACGCATGTTTACAGTACTTCTGTACTTGTCTAGCACCTCACGCCGACCGGACAGCCCATCCTATTCCTCGCTGTGTCCTGTGTGTCTGTCTGTCACTGCCACACAGCGGCATGCAGCTCCCTCCTCTCTGCCTTTTTCTAACCCGTGCCGTGCGACGCAGAGCGCGGCACCCGCTTCTGGTTAACATAACGGCGTGTTTGTGCAGTACAATGGGATCGTCAGCTCCTCCGAGTATGTCAGGCGTGTTGGTCTCGCGCTTTGCTTAGTAGCAGCGCACAATATGGTCCTCGCACCTGCCCCGTGCGACCGCGGTGGTATCAACCTTGTGCCGCTGCGCACCCGTGCACGGTCCACCATTCACCCCAACGGTGCGACTGGATCTAGAAGCCTAGAACTACACCGGACTTCGTATGTACTCCTACATAAATTCTTTTTGAGCTGGAACTACACAGGATTTCTTATATCAGTGAAGTAGTTAGATCAGTCAACACAAGAGGATCCCATTTACCATAATTCAAAACAAAAACAACGAGCTTCTGCGATCATCGCCCCTCGAAAACCCCTGGGCGGGTCTGCGGGCACCGATCGGTCACATTTAAAAATTTTCTTCTCACAACTAGACACCTCAATTGGCATACTTCAAATCCATACAAAATTATGCAACTACGTAAATGATGCATTACACAGATTATTCAGCTATTAAATTGTGATGACCCCGGCTTAATCGTGCACTAATCATACACGCAAATGCACACGATCAAGCCTAAGGACTCACTTGAAGATATCACAACACAACTCTAAAACATAAATAAAGTCATACAAGCTTTATATTACAAGCCAGGGCCTCGAGGGCTCGAATACATAGCTCGATGACATACAAGCGTCAGCGGAAGCATCAGATATCTGGGTACAGATATATTACACACAGAGAGAGATAGGCCTTCACAGAGGCGGGGCAAAAAAAAATACTACGATCGAAAGGCGTAGGCCTCCTGCCCTGGACCCTCCGATCCTACTCCTGATCGTCAGTCGTCTCCTCGTAGTAGTAGTACTCGCCAGGCGGGTAGTAGTACTGGTCGTCGACGGGGGCATCTGGCTCAGGGGCTCCGTCGTCTGGTGGCAACAAATGGATATGGGGGAAAAAAGAAAGTAAAGCAAACGTGAGTACTCATCCGAAGTACTCAGTAAGCAAGGATCTACACTACATATGCAACATTGTCAAAAGGAGGCTGTATATGTGGACTGGGCCGCAGAAATGCCAGAATAGAGGGGGAAAGCCTAGTCCTATCGAAGACTAGCATCTTCAGCATCTTCGGCAGACTTGCAGCATTAGAAGAGTGCAGATTACTTAAAGTAAAGTAGTAGTAGTGGTAACATCAACCTCGACCTGAGATCCTTTCTCGACTCCCTACGAGAAAGCAATCTCAGAGCCGTACTATCCAGTTCTCATCATATGTTCTAGTTGTACCGATCGGGATACAACTCCGAGTGTCCGTTACCGTAGGACAGGCTATCGATAGAAGTTTCTTCCCTGCAGGGGTGCACCAACTTACCAACCACGCTTGCTTAACTCCGGCCGGACACACTTTACTGGGTCATGCCCGGCCTCGGCCAAGCACCACGCCGCAACCCGACCTAGGCTCTAAAGAGAGGTCAGCACGCCGGACTAACCACTAGTAGAAAAACAGGGCTTTGGTCCAGGCCTGCCCAACCCATTAGTCCCGGTTCGTGCGCCCAGGGGGCCGGCCGGGCCTCGTGGGGCATTGGTCCCGGTTCGTCTGGACCCTTTTGTCCCGGTTCCGGACATGAACCGGGACCAATTGGCCTCGCTCCTGGCCCACATCCATTGGTCCCGGTTCGTGGCTGGAACCGGGACCAAAGGGTGGCCTTTAGTCCCGGTTCCAACCACGAACCGGGACCACCCTTTGGTCCCGGTTCCAGCCACGAACCGGGACCAATGTTGTGCCTATATATAACCCTCGCCCGCGAGCAGAGCACTCCACTGCTCTATTTTTTTCTGGCCGGCGAGGGGAGGGGTTTGTGGTGCTCTAGCTCACCTCCTATGCACATGACGTGTTCGATGAAATGCCCGAGCAACACTACTTAAGCTTTCTCCTCTCCAAACTCGACCTTCAAGCTCCATTTTCCTCAAGATTTGTCTAGGTTTAGCGGTCCGTCACGTCCCGTCCCCGTCTTCACCGCCATCGATCGCCCGCGCCGATCTCGTCGCCGGCATAACCGTGGTGAGCCTCTTGTTCTTATCTTCTTTCTAAAAGAAAAAAAAATTCTTACTTGTATGATTTAGATAGATACTTGTCTAATTTTCTTACTTTTATTATTGTTTGTTATTATATAGTGCGATGGTTTTGGTATCCGCCCCCATTGGCCCTCGTCCTGTCTATGATTCGGATGTGGTATATATTATATTTTATTACTATTTGGTTCATTTATTGTTTATGACAATTATGCCGACCAACGTGACATAGATTTTTTTATCTAGGAGGTATGTGAACCGGAAATTCCAACCGACCCTATTGTCGAGAGGTTAAATTTAGTTGAAGAAGAAAACAATTACTTGAAGGAAAAATTGAATAAAATTGAGGAGGAGAAGATGATATTGGAGTTGCATGTTGCGGATGTCGTCGATGATCACAAGATCAAGATGGATGCAATGCGCTTCAAGATTAGAAAGTATAGAAAATATGCCATTCATACCGAGGTTTGGTATCATTATGCCGTTGGATCAATTGTTACCTTGGTTGCGATTATGATCGCATTTGTTGTTGCATTGAAATGTTTTACATAGTTTCAATGTATGGTTTAATTAGATGCGCTGGAGAGCTATATGTTGTTCAATGAGAACTATGTATGTACTTTGGTTTTAATGTGATGATGAACTTCTATTAATTTGGTCACTTATCTATTCATGATGTTTTGTAATGGTTCTTGACACACTTAATTATATATAATGCACGCAGATGAACCGGTAATGGATGTACGGTGACAGACGCACCTCCGAGTACATTAAGGGCGTGCATAATTTTCTCGAAGTGGCTGAGACAAACAAGCAGAATGGTTTTATGTGTTGTCCATGCCCTATATGTGGGAATATGAAGTCTTACTCTGACCGGAAAATCCTTCACACCCACCTGCTTTATAAGGGTTTCATGCCACACTATAATGTTTGGACCAGGCACGGAGAAATAGGGGTTATGATGGAAGACAGCGAAGAAGAAGAGGACGATGACAACTATGTGCCCCCTGAATACGATGATGCTGCAACGGGGGAAGCTGAAGATCAAGAGGAACCAGACGATGTGCCCGATGATGATCTCCGCCGGGTCATTGTTGATGCAAGGAGACAGTGCGAAAGTGAAAAGGAGAAGCTGAAATTCGATCGCATGTTAGAGGATCACCAAAAAGGGTTGTACCCCAATTGCGAAGATGGCAACACAAAGCTCGGTACCGTACTGGAATTGCTGCAGTGGAAGGCAGAGAATGCTGTGCCTGACAAAGGATTTGAGAAGCTACTGAAAATATTGAAGAAGAAGCTTCCAAAGGATAACGAATTGCCCGACAGTACGTACGCAACAAAGAAGGTCGTATGCCCTCTAGGATTGGAGGTGCAGAAGATACATGCATGCCCTAATGAATGCATCCTGTACCGCAGTTCGTACGAGGATTTGAACGCATGCCCGGTATGCGGTGCATTGCGGTATAAGATCAGACGAGATGACCCTGGTGATGTTGACGGCGAGCCCCCCAGGAAGTGGGTTCCTGCCAAGGTGATGTGGTATGCTCCTATAATACCACGGTTGAAACGTCTGTTCAGAAACAAAGAGCATGCCAAGTTGATGCGATGGCACAGAGAGGACCGTAAGAAAGACGGGAAGTTGAGAGCACCCGTTGACAGGTCGCAGTGGAGAAAAATCGAGAGAAAGTACCGGACTAAGTTTGCAGGTGACCCAAGGAACGTATGGTTTGGTTTAAGCGCGGATGGCATTAATCCTTTCGGGGAGCGGAGCAGCAATCACAGCACCTGGCCCGTGACTCTATGTATCTATAACCTTCCTCCTTGGCTGTGCATGAAGCGGAAGTTCATTATGATGCCAGTACTCATCCAAGGCCCTAAGCAACCCGGCAACGACATTGATGTGTACCTAAGGCCATTAGTTGAAGAACTTTTACAGCTATGGAATGGAAACGGTGTACGCGTGTGGGATGAGCACAGACAGGAGGAATTTAACCTGCATGCGTTGCTGTTTGTAACCATCAATGATTGGCCTGCTCTCAGTAACCTTTCAGGACAGACAAACAAGGGATACCACGCATGCACGCACTGTTTAGCTGACACCGAAAGTATATACCTGGACAAATGCAAGAAGAATGTGTATCTGGGGCATCGTCGATTTCTTCCGACCAACCATCAATGTCGAAAGAAAGGCAAGCATTTCAAAGGCGAGGCAGATCACCGGAAGAAGCCCGCCATGCGTACCGGTGATCACGTACTTGCTATGGTCAATGATTTACACGTAATCTTTGGAAAGGGTCCCGGCGGACTATCTATTCCGAATGACGCTGAGGGACGCGCTCCCATGTGGAAGAAGAAATCTATATTTTGGGACCTACCCTACTGGAAAGACCTAGAGGTCCGCTCTTCAATCGACGTGATGCACGTGACAAAGAACCTTTGCGTGAACCTGCTAGGCTTCTTGGGCGTGTATGGAAACACAAAAGATACATCAAAGGCACGGGAGGACCTGCAACGTTGGCACGAAAAAGACGGCATGCCTCCAAAGCAGTATGAAGGTCCTGCCAGCTACGCTCTTACCAAAGAAGAGAAGGAAATCTTCTTTGAATGCCTGCTCAGTATGAAGGTCCCGTCTGGCTTCTCGTCGAATATAAAGGGAATAATAAATATGGCAGAGAAAAAGTTCCAGAACCTAAAGTCTCATGACTGCCACGTGATTATGACGCAACTGCTTCCGGTTGCATTGAGGGGGCTTCTACCGGAAAACGTTCGATTAGCCATTGTGAAGCTATGTGCATTCGTCAATGCAATCTCTCAGAAAGTGATCGATCCAGAAATCATACCAAGGCTAAGGAGTGATGTGGCGCAATGTCTTGTCAGTTTCGAGCTGGTGTTCCCACCATCCTTCTTCAATATCATGACGCACGTCCTAGTTCATCTAGTCGACGAGATTGTCGTTCTGGGCCCCATATTTCTACACAATATGTTCCACTTTGAGAGGTTCATGGGAGTCCTGAAGAAATATGTCCATAACCGCGCTAGGCCAGAAGGAAGCATCTCCATGGGCCATCAAACAGAGGATGTCATTGAGTTTTGTGTTGACTTCATTCCTGACCTTAAGAAGATTGGTCTCCCTCAATCGCGGTATGAGGGGAGACTGACTGAAAAAGGCACGCTAGGAGGGGACTCAATAATATGCAGGGACGGGCATTCTTGGTCTCAAGCACACTACACAGTTCTACAGAACTCTACCTTGGTGACCCCGTATGTCGATGAACACAAGAACATTCTGCGCTCCAAACACCCGGAGCAGTGTGACGACTGGATTACATGTGAACACATCTGGACTTTCGGCAGTTGGTTGGAAACACGTCTCAGAGGTGACAACACTGTTTTTGATGAGCTGTACTCGTTGTCCAGGGGACCATCTTCGACTGTATTGACTTACAAAGGATACGAGATAAATGGGAATACATTTTACACGATCGCCCAAGATCAAAAGAGCACCAACCAAAACAGCGGTGTCCGCTTTGATGCAGCAACCAAGAGGGGAAAGGACACATATTATGGTTACATAGTGGACATATGGGAACTTGACTACGGACATGATTTTAAGGTCCCTTTGTTTAAGTGCAAATGGGTCAATCTGTCAGGAGGCGGGGTACAGGTAGAGCCACAGTACGGAATGACAACAGTGGATCTGAACAATCTTGGGTACACAGACGAACCATTCGTCCTAGCCAATGATGTGGCGCAGGTTTTCTATGTGAAGGACATGTCTACCAAACCGAGAAAAAGAAAAGATAAGGAAGCGAATACATCATACGATGAGCCAAAGCGCCACATAGTTCTTTCAGGGAAAAGAGACATCGTGGGAGTGGAGGGTAAGACAGACATGTCTGAAGATTATGAAAAGTTTCATGAAATTCCTCCCTTCAAAGTCAAGGCTGACCCAAGCACCCTGTTAAGCGATGAAGAATATCCATGGTTACGGCGCAATAAGCAAAGGACACAAGCGAAGAAAAAGTGAAGACAGATGAAGTCAGAAAGGGTTGAAAATTGATGATGTGGCTTTGAATGGTTCATTTTGAGCACATAAAAAGTCTGGAGTTCAAATAAGTTCAAAAAAATGAAATCCCTTTGTAACAGATGAGTTTTTGTCCAAAACCCTGATACTTCGAAAGAGATTGTCCATTTTGTACACGAAGTGCATCCAGTTTTTGCCGTAACCCTCTCAACTTTTTAGCACATGCTATGTGGGTGAAATGATGATATCATGCCAATTTTCAACCTCTTCAGAGTTCATTTGAAGAACTTTTTTTGTTAGAAACTTTAATAGCAAAAAGAATTATCATAAAGATTTTTTTTGTTAGAAACTAAAATAACAAAAACTGTTTTTGAATATAATGATAAAACACAGTAATATTAATAGCAGTAAAAAGAATCACTCAAAAATCTATTTTTATAGTAAAGTTAATCACAAACTAGTGATTCACACAAATTTCAAAGAATTCAAATTTAAACTATTCGAATTGGAAAACTAGTGGAACTAACAGAAAGTTTATAATATTTATTACCTAAAAGCAAAAAGAATTAAAAAATAAAAGAAAATAAATAAAGCAAAAAACAAAACAGAAAAACTGGAAAAAATAGAAAAAAATGCCACCTACTGGGCCACCACGGCCTGAATACGACTAGAAACCCAACCACGGTCCAGGATTCAGGCACGCAGAAGGCCCTGCAGGCCCACAGGCATAGCAGTATCAGATTAGGCCCACAGGCCTGCAGTTCAGAGGAGTTCAATTGGGATGAGGCAGTTGAGCTTATAAACAGGTGCGGGGCGCTCTCAACTAGCGAGGTGAGACTAAACTCCCACCACCACGCCGCTGTGCAAGCCCATTAGTCCCGGTTGGTGCCACGAACCGGGACCAATGCTCACCTTTGGTCCCGGTTCGTGGCACCAACCGGGACCAATGACCCCCTTTAGTCCCGGTTGGTGCCACCAACCGGGACCAAAGGTCTCTGTTTCCCGCCCTTTGGGCTGCTGAAAAGAGCCCTTTGGTCCCGGTTGGTGGCACGGACCGGGACCAAAGGTAGGCATTGGTCCCGGTTGGTGCCACGAACCGGGACCAATGCTTAGTGTATATATGCAGCACTTGTGAATTTTTCAGTTTTCATCGACCATTTGCCCCCCGACGACGCCGAGCTCATCGACGCCGCCAGGCTGCCCGTGCTTGCCGTCGCCTCCCCGAGGTCGCCGTCGCCGCCCGCTCCTCGTCGCCATCGCCCCGCGCCCCTGCCCTGCCCCGACGTCCCGCCTCGTGCCCCCTGCCTCGTCGTCGTCGCCCTGTGGCCCCTGCCTCGACGCCGGCCGCCCCGTGGCCCTGCCCCGACGCCGCACCGCGCCCCCGGCTTGCCCCGACCACGCCGGCCGCCCCGTGGCCCTGCCCCGACGCCGCCCCGCGCCCCCGGCCTGCCCCGACCACGCAGCCGCCACACGTTTGGTCCCGCCGGCCTTCTCCTCTGTTTTTTATAGATATATGATGATTTTTTTCAGATTATATGTATGTGTGTATATATGATTATATGTCCTCTCTTTTTTTAGATTTTTTGTTCATGTATATGATGATTTGTTTTTTGCATTTTTAGAAAAATGTATATATGTATATATGTTCTCTGTGTATATATGTTCATATATGCAAAAGTTACATTTTTAGAAAATTATCTATGTATGTTCTCTGATTTAGTGCATTTTAGGTTAGTTTCATTTTTAGAAAAGTTTTATATATATAGGAAGAAGGAAGAAGGAAGAAGGAAGAAGAAGAAAAAGTTTTATATATGCAAAAGTTACATTTTTAGAAAAGTTTTATATATATATCAAGCTAGGAAGAAGGAAGAAGGAAGAAGAAAAAAAAACTTTTATATATGCAAAAGTTATTTTTTATCGGGTATGTCGTTGTTGATATACCCCCTCCCCAATAACTTCGACATGAGGGGGGGGGGGGGGCGGGGTCGATATACCCCCTCCCTGATAACATTTTTTTCCATGTATGTATGTCATCATTGTCGATATACCCCCTCCCGGATAACTTCGGCATGAGGAGGGGGGTCGATATACCCCCTCCCGGATAACTTCGACATGAGGGGGGGGGTCGAGGAAGGCCGAGGGGTCGAGGGTCGGGAACTAGGGTAGAGGGTCGAGGAAAGCCGAGGGGTCGAGGGTCGAGGAACACCGAGGGGTCGAGGGTCGGGAACTAGGGTGAGGGTCGAGGAACGCCGAGGGGTCGAGGGTCGAGGAACACCGAGGGGTCGAGGGTCGGGAACTAGGGTAGAGGGTCGAGGAACGCCGAGGGGTCGAGGGTCGTCGGGAACTAGGGTAGAGGGTCGTGGATCGCCGAGCGGTCGAGGGTCGTGAACTAGGGTAGAGGGTCGAGGGTCGCCGAGGGGTCGAGGGTCGAGGGTCGTCCAGGGGTCGAGGGTCCAGATTTATCAAGAATGCCCCCATTATGGAGTGCACAAGTTGATCCAATTTTTTTTGATCTCAATATATAATATTATATATATATAATAATATATATATTCTTCATATGTCACGTTGTCTGTCAAAGTATTGAAGAAATCCATGGCTTCATCATTTGCCAGAAGTAACAGGCGTATGATGCTACGAAGCTCTTCAAAGTTGTTTTGGAACGGAGTTCCTGATAGAATAATTCGCCTTTTGGTACGAATTTCAGCAAAGGCCTTCCAAATAGCGATATTCGGAAGGCTCTTGCTGAACTTTGTACCAAAAAGCGAATTATTCTATCGGGAACTCCGTTCCAAAACAACTTTGAAGAGCTTCGTACCATTATACGCCTGTCATTTCCGGCTAATGATGAAGTCATGGTTTTCTTGAATTCTTTGACACTAGACAACGTGCCATATATAAGGGTAGATGAGATCAGGAAAAATATGGACCATTTTCTGCACATCCAGAATGGCGTCATTTTGTTAAATCCCTTGTCGGTCCGGACGTCGGACATTCATGAGAGAGGCGGTCCGACCCAAACCCTAGAAGCATTGTCGAGGCCACCCCAAACCCTAGAAGCGTTGCCTAGGCCACCCCAAACCCTAGAAGCGTTGTCGAGGCCACCCCAAACCGTAGAAGCATCGAGCTAGCTAGGTCTACGTTTGCACTAATATATCCATCGGTCATGTTTGTATATTAATTGCCATGTTGTAATATTTGCAGAAACTATGGAGCACCAAGACATCGAAGCAGAACAGTTGTTGGGGGACATAATCCTCGGCGGAGGTGATATCTTGTCGTTTCTTAACGACACCGATGGTCTGGAAGGAGAGGGTGAAGCAGGCTCCTGTGATCGAACAATGGAGGTGGAAGGACATGATTATGATGGCTCCGGTGACGGAATGCCGGTGGAAGAAGGAGACCGTGATGACTGCTCCGGTGAGCGAACGGAGGAAGGAGATGCTGCAAAGTCCGGCGAGGTATATATATTAATTAAGCCTGTGCTGACTAGCTAATTGATGCATTAATTTTTTTGGTATGTACACATATTAACTCTCTTCTTTCTTCTTTTCTAGCCCTCCGGATCGAGCCAAACTTCGGTAACGAGACGAGGCCCGAAGAAAAGGTTGCGCCAGGATGAAAGGTTCACGATCACAGCAATCAAGGGCGATGGCCAACCGATTGAACCCAGCCGGACCAAGGAAGCATTTTCTGCTCAGTGCGGGGTTCTTGTTAGGGACATGATCCCGATCAGCATCCACCAATGGAATAAGCCTAAGAGCGAAGACCCTCAAGTGTCTTTTGTCAACGATAGACAGAAAGATGATCTTTGGACCGCGCTGAAGGCAAATTTCACCCTACCGCCAGAGGAGGATCCGGATAAGCCAGTTATAGAGCCATTGGTCAGGCTCATGCTCTTAAGAAGATGGCAGATCTATTCAGGAGGTGGAAGAATGAGTTGAAATCAACGTTTGTCGACAAAGGGAAGACTCCAGAATTCACCGGCCAATTTGAGAAGATAAGAGATCACTGGCCCGCATTTGTGGCCCATAAGACATCGGAGAAGAGTAAGAAGATGTCAGCGACAAACAAGAAAAATGCTGGAAAGAAGGAGTATCACCATCGCACGGGGTGAGGTGGCTACCTCAAAGCCCGGCCGTTGTGGGACAAGGCTGAGAAGGACCTGCTTGATAAAGGGGTCAAACCAGAGACATTGAACTGGCCAGACCATTCAAGGACTTGGTTCTTTGGGGTTGGGGGAACCTTGGACCCTAAAACAGGGAAGTGCCGTTGGACGAAGGAGCAACTTGAAATACCCGTCAAGAAGCTTCAGAAGTATATCGCCGCAGCACAGGAAGGGACGTTCGTTCCCGACAGAGAGAACGACGAGCTCACACAGGCCCTCGGGAATCCTGAGCACCCAGGACGAACACGAGGCACGACAGGCTCCGTTGCGTGGAAGGTTGGGTTTCCCAGCGCAGGCGGTTACTAAACCCGGGAGAGGAAGAGGAAAGTGGAGCAGACCGAACTGCAGTCGCTGACTGCAAGGGTACGAGCGCTAGAGGAACAAGCACTACTAGTTCAGAGCCAGCGACCTGCCGGAGCTACCCCAGAAGCTACCCCTCCATCTCAACGGGGAAGCAGCGTGGCTTCCACCGAGGTCCTTCAGCAGCCTGACTTCACGGCTCCTAGCTACCCCGTGGATGCTATCACGGAGGCTCAAGATTGCCACCTTATGACGCAATGGCAGCACCTCAAAGTCAAGGTGGCTATCGGCTCTGTTGCACCTCCTCAACCCGGCGCAACTTTTCACTGCCTTTCGATTCCACAAGGCTATGCTGTTGTGATGGTCGATGAAATAACGGAGGGATTTGAGGAGCTCCAGCTTGACCACCCTACCGGTGAAGGGGAGACTCAGCTGGGTCTTGCTCTGAAGACTCCATGTCTATGGCGGAAGGAGCTCATCAACCTTCCGAACTGGACGCCTCCGCCTCCTCCTCCGGCGAGTCAGGGCACTCCGCCTCCTCCTCCGCCTCCTCCTCTGGCGAGTGATCAGGGCACTCCGCCTCCTTCTCCGCCTGCTCCGGCGCGTGGCGGCACTCCGCCTCCTTCTCCAGTTGCTCCGGCGCGTGGCGGCACTCCGCCTCCTTCTCCGCCTGCGCCAGTGCGTCATAGCAGCCCGCCTCCTCCTCCACCTCGTCAGCAACAACGGAAGACAGCCGCCGCCGCTCTGGCTGCTTCGGCGCATCGTAGCACTCCGCCTCCTTCTCCGCCTCGTAAGCAACGAAGGAAGACAGCCGCAGCCACTCCGGCTGCTCCGACGTCTAGCAGTACAGCCAGAGGTGGGAGGCAATACATATTCGGTCCATCTCTCAAGCCTCTAGAGAAGTTACCATACGAGATGACCGAGGAGGAAAACACGGAGATCTGTCAAGCCCAAGTGAAGGACTTTTTTGCAAAGAAAAATCCACCTCCGGAGGAGAAGATAGATCCGGTGAAATTGAAGCGCATTTTGAAGAACCTGAAGCGACCACCACCACCTCCGCCGGATGACAACCATGTCCGCGCTCTTAAAAAGGCAGTGGAAGGAGCGCGCCGGTCGGGAACTACTTCAAGTGACAAAAGGTTACAAGAACGAAGAAGTGGGAACGAAATTCCCCAGCTCAGTGAACAGGCAAACCAATCATGCCCCCCGCTCAAGGTGTCTAGAGATATCGTCGCAAATCTGCCGGGGATGCTGCCAGGTACCAATCCTGGTGATTACCTGCCCGACGATGCACATTTTGATACAATGGAGGTGGACGAACACAAATACCAGTACGGGAAGCCTCTCGTCAGACCTGGTGATCCTCCTCTAACAACGATGATGCGAAGATTCCATAAGTGGTACATGGACACCTGCAAGTCTGGGAAGGATATTTTGACGCTGAGAGTTAAAGAGGAGCACGACCTTGTTGGAATTGATCTGTTGTCTATTCCATTTGAGGAGTTCTTCCAGTTTTACAATCAAAAGGACCTCGATAAAATAATCATCACTTGCTACTGTCTGTAAGTACTATACTTCTGTAATTAAGTCTCTATATATAGCTCAGCTCTTTCATTGCATGTATATATAATTATCCTCACTATATCATGCAGATTGAAGATCGTCGAATGCAGAAATGCACAAATCTATGATATTGGGTTCATTAACACAAATCTCTTAGATGAATGGACGGTTAAATATAATGCGAAAGAAACTGAGGCCAACTTGCTACAATCGTTGATTAAAAATCAAAACAAAGATAAAATACTCTTTCCTTACAACTTCAAGTGAGTGTTACTGTCTTCTGCATATTCGGTTTCCATTATTACTCGAGGTTATAGTAATGTAATTGATGAGTTATGCATGCGTGAGCAGCTTCCACTTTATTCTCCTAGAGATTAAGCTTGAGCAGGGACTAGTAATCGTCTTAGACTCAAAACGAAAAGATCCCAAGGAGTATGCGGCCATGACTGAAATGCTCCAGAAGTAAGTTCAATCGATCATTATCGCACCATATCGGCAACTTTGTTCATTTCCTGATATCAAGTAATTATTTTATTTGTCTCGCAGGGTTTGGAAAGTGTTCACCGCAGAAGTTCCGGGACTGCGGGGGGGGGGGGGGGCTGCGATTTACACACCCGAAAGTAAGTACTACTAGCTAGTTCCGCGCATCTCCCATTGATTCTATCTAGTTTCATCAATACCATTTATATTGCTTGATTATCAGTTTGATTGACCTCTATTTCTCGTAAAGTGGTTGTGGCAGGAAGGCGGAAATAATTTTTGTGGATACTACGTTTGCGAGAACATCTACAACGCAACGACCTCTAAGCGGGGCTACTCTGAAAAACAATATGAAGTGCGTAAGCAAAAATATTCACAATTTTATTTTATTACCATCATTTGTGTTGAGTTTCATTCATATATATGTATTGACCCCCTTCTTCAAATTAGATTTGGCAGATGCGGGATGAACTCCTACCACAAGATCGCATAAAAGCAATTCAAGAGGAATTGGCGGGATTCTTTCTTGACCACGTCATCAATCCAGCCGGAGAATACCATGTGAAACTTGACATCAGATGTTAGGGATTGTAAGAGATCTTATATTGTATATATGTAGCTAGTCGCGTCGGATAGATATATGAAAACTTGTTGTTCGACCAATCTCTCGGAGAAGGAGGAGGTCGATCACTTCTCTCTGTATATGTTCATGACGATCTTGTGTACTTAATGGTTTCCTTCATTTGCTTACTAGCTAGCGTGTCGAGTCCTCTCTATGCATATAGTACGTAGCGTCGACCAAGCACGGAGATAAGAGAGGACACTTCTCTCTATTAGCTAGCTAACACAATATATGAAACCCCTAAATTAACCCTACAAAACCATCAACCCCCCCCCCTTTCAAAACAAAAAACAAAAACCCCAGCTCCTGAGCTGCTGACGCGTGGATGCTCTTTGGTCCCGGTTGGTGTTACCAACCGGGACTAAAGGCCCTCCTGCCTGGGCTCGCCGCAGAGGCCACGTGGAGCCACATCTGTCCCGGTTCGTAAGCGAACCGGGACTAAAGGTGTTGGGCTTTAGTCCCGACCCTTTAGTCCCGGTTCCAGAACCGGGACAAATGGGCCTCTGGAACCGGGACAAATGGGCCTTTTTCTACTAGTGAACCTATGCCCCCGGGGGTCTTGGGCCTTCGCCCCGGGAACCCTGCACGTTGCGAGGACGTTTCGGAAGCAGACCTAGCAACCCCTTAATACAAGCGCAGTTGCGTTTCCAGTCCAATCCAAAACGGGCCGCTCCTCGCTGACGTCAATAGAGCTTCGGCTGATGTATACGACGCAGAACGCCCATACTATGCCCACGTGATGGTTAGTGCTATCGGGCCAGAGGCCCCTCGGATCAAATATCCAAACCGTTTAGTGTGTTGGTAGTGCGGTAACGAGCAGAGACTCACGAAAGATGTGACCCCGTCGCCCCGTCTCGAGGACTTGCGGCAAGGGCTAGGAATGCCCGGCCATGCCTCGTGTTCAAGTCTCGGGTACCCTTCAGGTACACCCGAACACACATCACTTCGCATAAAGCTCGCGCGGGTACCCCTCAGGGCCGACCCGTCTTTAGTAACATGGTTTAGTGCAAGTCAAATCAACAACAGTATCTGTGTGTCTGACACCAAGGGAACCCTGAGGAATCACCCTCGATGGAATTCCCACTGATGTTATAGTCAAGGTGAACGAAGGATGAATCACCCTCGAGGTCCACACTTGAGGTGTTGCACGACGATGTCGTTATCGGGGGTGGTGTAGGAGGAATCACCCTCGCTTACCACGACCGAGTAACTAACCTACAAGGTTAACATCAGAAGTGCTGACGAGGTATCACCCTCGGCACTCGACGGTAACCCAGCAGTGTCGGCAACTAAAGGGGGAAGTGATGTGCGGTGCCAGGGTCTGGTCTTCAATCCCGATGATCGGGTCTTCTGATATCCAGCGGGGCAGTCGGGATAAAGTGGGGGTCTCTATCGGGTCTCTACCCAGCCTATACTAAGCAGTCTAGGATAACCAGAAAGGTAGCAAGGCAGGTTACAATAAACAGGCTATGCAACAGATATAGGATACAGTAACAACAACATTTCTAATGCAAGCATAAGAGAGAAGAGAATAGGCGATATAGGCATGCTCAAAATGGGGGTGCTTGCCTGTTTGCTCTGGGGCAAGGGCAAGGTCGTCGGTGGTGTCGCCGGGGACGTAGTCGTACTCCTGGGCTGCGTCTGCCTCGGGAGGTACGTCGACGTCAGGGTCTACCGAGAGAGAAGAGGGGGAAGAAACAGGTAAACATAATGTAAACATATGCCACACATTGCGTGCTATGCTATGATGCAGTGCAGGGTTGCCTAAATATGCATCTAAGTCAATTTAGTTATTTTCAGGATTATTCTGGGATTTATTAACCAGTGTGTGTGCACTATTCATCTGCCGGATTCGGGCCCGGAGTTACGAGTTCTTCTACGTAGGAGGTTCCGACAAAGAAACAGATGGCACGATCAGACTCGTCTCGTCGTTCTGAGCAACTTTCATGTTTTAACTTTTTCGATCCGAGCTACGGTTTAAAAGTTATTAATTTTCAAAGTTTATTGGATTTTCTGGAATTTAATTTATTAGCAGAAAAGATTTGTGACGTCAGCATTGCATCATCATGACGTCAGCAGGTCAACAGCTGCTGACCAGGGTCAAACCTGACATGTGGGTCCAGTGGGACCCACATGTCAGCCTCTGTTACTTTAACAGTGAATTAAACTAATTACCAAAGTTAATTAGGGGTGTGGGCCCCATCAGTCAGTGGAACGCTAGTATATCTAATTTGATTTTATTTAATTAAACGTTTAATTAGGTTAATTAGCCGCGGGGCCCCACATGTCAGTGTCTGGGCTGCGCCCAGTCAGCACGTTGACTAGGTCAACGGGTCAACTGGGCCCCCTGGGACCCACTGGCAGTGGCCCAGGGGTGGACCCCACGCGTGCCACATCGGCCGTGGCCGGCGGCTCGCCGGCGGCGACGCCAGAACGCGGCGGAGGCCTCGGGCCTCGTCGGATTTCGCCTACGGGCGTCCATTTGGCGCGCGCGAGGGCGCGTTCGAACGAGTCGAACGAGCCGCGTCGATTGGTGGTGGAGGCACGGCCGGACTCGGCAGGAAACGACGCCGACGACGAGCAAAGGCGGCGGCGCGTTCGGGAGCTCGATGGAATCGACGCTGTGGTGCGCGGACGCTCGAACGGAGTAGCTAGGCGCGCTCTACGCATTGCGGCCGACCTAACAGACGCACGCCCGTGACCATTTGGTCACCGGAGCCTCGTCGGCGACGAGCTCCACGGCGGCGGGTTCGGGCTAACGTGGATCCGCGCTCACAGTTCAATTGGAGCGGGTAGGGGTGAATGGAGAGGAGCTGCTGCTCACCTAGCGGCTACGAAAGGCCTTCGACAGCTTAGGAGCAGCAGAGCAGCTCGAGGTCGCCGGAGTTTGTCGGGGACCCGAGGACGACGTGCTCGATGCAGGAGGTCCCGGCTCCGCCCGGTGGCACTGATCGACGCAGCGGTCGTCGGCGGAGCTGCCGGGCACGGAGAGACGGCGAGGTAGGGTCTGTGGCCGCGGCGAACGACGGAGCGCGGCGACGGTGGCGCTCTGCTTCGCTCGGATCTGGGGGAGGAAGAGGAGGAGGCGACCGAGGAGAGGGGGAGAATGACGGAGAGGCCAGGGAGGAGTGGAGGGGCCTCGGCCTTATCCTCTCCGCGCCCCTGTTTCGTCGGTGGCGTCGGCGTGTCGCCGCGCCGATGGCGCGCGCGGGCTCGGCCATGGTGCGGCCGACACGCAGGGGAGAGAAGGAGGGGAATGGGCCAGCTGGGCCGGACCGGGGCACTGTGCACTTAGGCCCAGTGCACAGTGCCTCGTTTTTATTTTTCTGTTTCTGTTTTACATTTTCATTTATTCTTTTCTGTTTTGATTTAGTTAGGGCACTTTTGCATTTTTGTAAAGTATGAGAGTTGTCCCCAATATTACAATGCAATATTCCCTTCCACCAAAAATTGGTTTGGGCAGATTTGAATTCCAATTAAATTAGAAATGATTTTAAATGGATTTAATAATGTTGTTTTGTTGCTGTTTCATCTTGTTTGAGTCATTTGTCTAACTCCATCTTTGTTGATAATGGTTTTACAAATGTTCCTGGATTATTTGCCATTTAATGAACATTTTTCCAACAGTGTTTGATCAACTTCATATTTCACTTTTGAATTTGAGTTGATTTTCAAAAGGGAGTTGATTTGCTTTGGTTAACCACTTTGTTTAAACACTGCAAATGATATGACTTGGCATTATTAGCAGCTGATCACAGTGGCTATTACACAGGGGTGTTACAAGTTCTCCTCCTCTAAAAGAAATTCTCGTCCCGAGAATTTAGGAGGTAGAAGGAAAGAGTCCGGGATATTCTTCCCGAAGATGATCCTCGCGTTCCCAAGTGGCTTCATCTTCAGTGTGATTCGACCACTGCACTTTCAGGAACTTGGTCGTCTTCTGACGAGTTCGACGTTCAGCTTCATCAAGGATGTGGATCGGATGCTCCTTATAGGATAGATCATCTTGCAGCTCGAGCATTTCATGATCCACTGCACGGTGTGGAGATTCCTTGAAGCACTTACGAAGTTGCGACACGTGGAAGACGTCGTGGATATGAGAGAATTGTGGTGGCAACTCCAATTTATAAGCCACCTGTCCACGTCTAGCCACGATGCGGAAAGGACCAATATATCGAGGAGCTAGCTTGCCCTTGATTCCGAAATGACGGGTGCCCTTCATAGGAGTGACACGAAGATAAGCTTGATCACCTGGTTGATAAGTCAGACCCCGTCGCTTGCGATCATAATTACTCTTCTGACGGTCCTGAGCCGCCTTGAGATTTTCTCGGACAATGCGGACTTGTTCTTCAGCGTGTCGAATAATGTCCGGTCCAACAAGAGGTCGTTCCCCAGTTTCTGACCAATTCAGAGGGGTTCGACATTTACGACCATAGAGAACTTCGAAGGGGGCCATTTTCAAGCTGGCTTGGTAGCTGTTGTTATAAGAGAACTCGGCATACGGGAGAGATTCCTCCCATTTCTTACCGAAACATATAACACAAGCACGAAGCATGTCTTCAAGCACTTGATTAACGCACTCAACTTGGCCTTGGGATTGTGGATAATAAGCCGAACTCCAGGAAATGTGAGTTCCTATTGCTTCTTGGAAACTTTCCCAGAACTTGGAAGTGAATAGCCCACCACGGTCCGAACTAATCTCCATCGGAATACCGTGGAGAGAAACAATTCTGGAGATATACAATTCTGCTAACTGACTAGCAGTGATAGTCTCCTTGACAGGTAGAAAGTGTGCAACCTTGGAGAGTTGGTCGACGACGACAAGAATGGCATCGTGACCCTTCTGAGACTTGGGAAGACCAGTAATGAAGTCCATTTGCACTTTTTCCCATTTCCATAGAGGAATAGGAAGCGGTTGCAGAATTCCGGCAGGCTTCTGATGTTCTGCTTTCACGCGACGGCAAACGTCACATTCAGCAACATAACGAGCAATATCCTGCTTCATCCTAGACCACCAGTACCTTTGTCGAAGGTCACGATACATCTTGGTACTACCTGGATGGATAGTTAACGGTGTATCATGGGCCTCCTTCATGACTTTGTCCGTCATCAGCTCGAAGCGAGGTACTACATTGCGGTCTCTGAAATACAAGGTTCCATCTTCAGCAATGGAGAAATCCCTGTATTTTTCAAGGTGAATCTCCCTTTTCATCAGACCAATTTCAGCATCTTTAGATTGCGCAATCTTGACATCTTTCTCAAGATCTGGCTGTATCACAAGATTATTAAGAGAACCTTGTGGGATGATGCAGAGATTCAGCTTGCGCAATTCTTCATATAACTAGGGTTGAGCTTGTTTAACCATGAGGTTGCTGCAATATGATTTGCGGCTCAAGGCATCAGCCATCACATTAGCTTTGCCAGGAGTGTAAGAAATACCACAGTCATAATCTGTGATTGTTTCCAACCATTGCTGCTGACGAAGATTAAGTTCTGGTTGAGTGAATAAATACTTCAAGCTCTGATGATCAGTGTAAATCTCGCACCGATTACCAAGAAGGTAATGACGCCACTGCTTCAAAGCATAAATCACAGCAGCAAGTTCAAGATCATGCACTGGGTAATTCTCTTCATGTGGACGCAACTGTCACGAAGCATAAGCAATTATTCTTCGCTCTTGTATTAGGACACAACCTAGTCCTTGGCGAGAGGTGTCGCAGAAGATAACAAAATCTTTGCGAGAATCTGGTGGAGCAAGCACTGGAGCGGAAGTCAGCTTGTCCTTGAGGGTCTGGAAGCTTTCTTGACATTTGTCTGTCCACTCAAACTTAACGCCTTTGTGGAGCAGATTTGTCAGGGGCTTAGCAATCTTGGAGAAATTCTCGATGAAACGGCGACAATAACTTGCAAGCCCGAGAAAACTTCTCACTTGCTTAACATTGTTCGGAGGGGTCCAGTCAAGAACAGCCTGAACGCGCTCCGGGTTAACTGCGATACCATCCTTGGAGATGACATGTCCAAGGTAGGTTACCTCAAAAAGCCAGAATTCGCACTTAGAGTACTTGGCATATAACTTGTGCTCTCGAAGTAGCTCCAGAACAAGACGAAGGTGCTCAGCATGTTCTTCTTTATTCTTCGAATACACCAGAATATCATCCAGATATACCACGACAAACTTGTCGAGGTAATCCATGAATATGTAATTCATCAAACGGGAGAATGTAGCTGGGGCATTTGTCAAGCCAAACGACATGACGGTGTACTCGTATGAACCATAGCGAGTAACGAATGCAGTCTTTGGAATATCCTCTTCGCGGACACGGATCTGGTGATAACCCAACCTCAAGTCGAGTTTAGAGAACACCAAAGATCCAGCGAGTTGATCATATAAATCATTGATCCGGGGAAGCGGATATTTATTCTGGATAGTTGCCTGGTTGATAGGACGGTAATCTTGAACCAACCTATTTGTACCATCTTTCTTTTTGACAAAGAGAGAAGGTGCTCCCCAGGCGGAGGAACTAGGGCGGATGAAACCCTTCCTTAAGGATTTATCAATTTCTTCCTTAAGCTCAATAAGATGGTGCGGAGGCATCTTGTAAGGACGCTTCGCAATAGGAGTGGTGCCAGGCTTCAAGTCGATGACGAACTCGACAGCTCAAGCAGGGGGTATTCCTGGAAGTTCTTCTGGAAAAACATCCGGGAAGTCACAGACAACTGGGATGTTCTCGATCCCATCAAGCGGAGAAGCGTTCAACGCGTTCAAGGCATAAATTTGAGCCTCAACGTTCTGGGTGAGGTGAGCTTGATAATTCACTATCTCGTTCGATGGATGCAAGAGGTGTACAACTTTAGTGGCACAATTGATTGAGGCGTAATGGGCCTTCAACCAATCCATTCCCAAGATAAGATCAATCTTGGAAGAGCTCAAGATAATTGGGAGTGCTTGAAACTTCAACCCCTCAATTTCAATAATAACTTCGGGGCTGAACAGGGAGGCTCGGCATCTACCCGCGGGAGTGTAAACTCCTAATGGATGATGCAGGTTGTCGCACTTAACGCCATGCATGAATGCAAAATCTTCCGACATGAATGAATGCGATGCTCCTGAATCAAATAAAACAGATGCTGGTACTGAATTAACGAGAAGTGTACCCATCACAGTATCTGGTTGATTCGGAGCTTCAGACATGTTGACGTGGTAGTACTGCCCACGACCATAAGGAGGTCTGGCATTGTTGTTGCGTTGCTGAGGGATACCACGACCAATACCACGGCCAGCAGAGGGAAGATCCAGTTGATTCTGATTCTGAGAACAATCTCTAGCACGGTGACCTGGCTGGCCACATTTGAAGCATAGTCCGCTGTCAGGACGAGGTGCTGGAGCTCGAGGTGCTGGAGCTGGCAGGGGCTGCCTCGGTGGTGGAGGAGGCAGACGTGGTGCAGCATAAGAGGGCCTGTTCACAGGAGCTGCTGAACGGAACATGCCTTGAGGGAACCAGATGCGACGCTTCTAGGAAGACGAGCCCGAAGATGAGCCCGCCTCACGAGTGCGTCTGGACGCTTCTTTGTGCTTCTTCAGTCCAGTTTCAGCCATGATAGCCTTATTCACCAAGGTGGCGAAGTCAGGATAGTCTTGGACAAGCAGAGCTAACTGAATGTCATGGTGCAGTCCGTCACGGAACTTCTCTTGTCTTCGTTCATCAGTAGGAATGTCCTCTTCAGCATAGCGAGACAATTCAAGAAACTCGCGCTGATAAACTTCCACAGTCTTGTTACCTTGTACAAGACTACGGAACTCGGCCTTCTTCCGAGCTATGACAGCTAGAGGAATGTAGCAGGCACGGAAAGCAATCTTGAACTCTGCCCTAGTGACGACGGTACCAGGTGGCAGGGTCTATCGGTGAGTGGCCCACCATTGGGCAGCGGGACCCTTCAGAAGATATGTCGCGAAGGTGACATAATTAACCTGGGTGACACCAGCAGACTCCATCTCATAGGAGATGTCACGCAACCAGTCATCGGCATCCAAGGGGTTGACCGTGTTGCGGAAGAACGACGGTTTGAGCTTCATGAACTCTGGCAATGTGATGGAAGGTGGCTGCTGATTAGCATCAGGACGAGGGAATTGCTGCATAATTCCCGTCATAAATTAGCGGTTGAGTTCAAACTGTTGCATCATCGCTGCCATGTAATCAGGTGGTGGCGGCGGCGGTGGATTGTTGTCACCCATCCTGCTAATTCAACAGGGGTAGTTTAGCAGTAGAGTATGCAAGTGTTTAGCAATAAACATGATGTAACTCGACGTTATTGAAAGAGTGCAATAGATGCTTAAGGTAGTCACTTAAGACATACGGATCCATACACAGTCGGTTACAATCGGGCAGCATAACGGCGCAAATTGAAAAGCTAGACACACTAGGCGGCACGCAGGCACGCGGTAAGGAAGTACACAACGTGACATAGCAAAGGCTACATCAACGTCGGAGAAAACCATTGAAACGGGGTAACTGCAAGTGCGGACGACGAATGTTCGTCGCGGCAGGATCCTGAGCTCCATGTGCACTCTGATGCAGAACCCGGTCTCGAACTGTAAGAAGAGGTCCACGTGCAGGCGTGTGATCTCCTACTATAGGCCAATCAATACCTGACGGCATCTCGGTCCTGCGTGTGTAAAGGATATGCTCCGGATGTATCCCTGCACGAATAGCTGGTAGCAACTGTGTCATAGCCTCGTAGTAGCGTGCTCGAGTGGCGAACAACTCGACGGCAAGAGCCCGAACAGTGCGATCCAGAGCCTGAGTGCACTGAATCAGAATCTGCGGGTCATAGCGTCGAGACTTGTACGGGGCACAGATAGCTGTGTAGTATCCAGTAGCATCTCCAACAGGTGCATACGGAATGTACCAAAACACAGAGTCATCCAAGCTAGCAGTATGCTCTCCTCGGAGACGTGCGACAGCAGAGTAGGCGGCATCATGTACTGCCATCTCAATCGTCACGCCTATACCGTGGAAAGGGTGTAGCTCAGTGTCTGAGTCATTATGCTGATCATAGATCCAAACATCAGCATAGTACTGCTCCTGGTTGAACTCGCGGTAAACCTCATAGACCATGTACTCGGGATACCAGCGGTAACCCAGTCTAGTCAGGAGGGCGATGAGAACAGCTGGAAACCCAGGGGCATCACGAACCCAAGTGCGAAGCACAAGCTGGGTCGTAGGCTGCGGTGGAAACAAACGATCCATCTGAAACAGAGAAGTTCAGGGTTGTCGTAAGACAATGAGAAATATAAACGATCTCAGAAGGAAAGGTTAAACAAAACAATGGAAAGGAAAATGATTATCAGACTAATCAGATCAATGACAGGGAAATCGCACAGATATCCAGCTCTCCGGGAGGATATGAATTACGAGAGCCTAAGTGTCGGTGTTAGTACAATCATTTAACCCGAATAGGAGAGAGATCAGAGTCCCAGAGTAAAGATCGAGGAGTAAAAGATCCTAATACCACCCAGTTGGCGACGTGGGGCCATAAGCCACACAGCCAAGTTAGTGAAACAGTTTTGGACCACTAGACTCAACTTCGGCCAAGGAATTGGGAAGGGGGACACCTAGGGCAGTCGGCTCTGATACCAACCTGTGACGACCCCGGCTTAATCGTGCACTAATCATACACGCAAATGCATACGATCAAGCCTAAGGACTCACTTGAAGATATCACAACACAACTCTAAAACATAAATAAAGTCATACAAGCTTTATATTACAAGCCAGGGCCTCGAGGGCTCGAATACATAGCTCGATTACATACAAGCGTCAGCGGAAGCATCAGATATCTGGGTACAGATATATTATAGAGAGAGAGAGAGATAGGCCTTCACAGAGGCGGGGCAAAATAAAATACTACGATCGAAAGGCGTAGGCCTCCTGCCCTGGACCCTCCGATCCTACTCCTGGTCGTCAGTTGGATCCTCGTAGTAGTAGTACTCGCCAGGCGGGTAGTAGTACTGGTCGTCGACGGGGGCATCTGGCTCAGGGGCTCCGTCGTCTGGTGGCAACAAGTGGATATGGGGGAAAAAGAAAGTAAAGCAAACGTGAGTACTCATCCGAAGTACTCAGCAAGCAAGGATCTACACTACATATGCAACATTATCAAAGGGAGGCTGTATATGTGGACTGGGCTGCATAAATGCCAGAATAGAGGGGGAAAGCCTAGTCCTATCGAAGACTAGCATCTTCAGCATCTTCGGCAGTCTTGCAGCATTAGAAAAGTGCAGATTACTTAAAATAAAGTAGTAGTAGTAGTAACATCAACCTCGACCTGAGATCCTTTCTCGACTCCCTACGAGAAAGCAATCCCAGAGCCGTACTATCCAGTTCTCATCATATGTTCTAGTTGTACCGATCGGGATACAACTCCGAGTGTCCGTTACCGTAGGACAGGCTATCGATAGAAGTTTCTTCCCTGCAGGGGTGCACCAACTTACCCACCACGCTTGCTTAACTCCGGCCGGACACACTTTACTGGGTCATGCCCGGCCTCGGCCAAGCAACACGCCGCAACCTGACCTAGGCTCTAAAGTGAGGTCAGCACGCCGGACTAACCTATGCCCCCGGGGGTCTTGGGCCTTCGCCCCGGTAACCCTGCACGTTGCGAGGATGTTTCGGAAGTAGACCTAGCAACCCCTTAATACAAGCGCAGTTGCGTTTCCAGTCCAATCCAAAACGGGCCGCTCCTCACTGACGTCAATAGAGCTTCGGCTGATGTATACGACGCAGAACATCCATACTATGCCCACGTGATGGTTAGTGCTATCGGGCCAGAGGCCCCTCGGATCAAATATCCAAACCGTTTAGTGTGTTGGTAGTGCGGTAACGAGCAGAGACTCACGAAAGATGTGACCCCGTCGCCCCATCTCGAGGACTTGCGACAAGGGCTAGGAACCCTGAGGAATCACCCTCGATTGAATTCCCACTGATGTTATAGTCAAGGTGAACGAAGGAGGAATCACCCTCGAGGTCCACACTTGAGGTGTTGCGCGACGATGTCGTTATCGGGGGTGGTGTAGGATGAATCACCCTCGCTTACCACGACTGAGTAACTAACCTACAAGGTTAACATCAGAAGTGCTGACGAGGTATCACCCTCGGCACTCGACGGTAACCCAGCAGTGTCGGCAACTGAAGGGGGAAGTGATGTGCGGTGCCAGGGTCTGGTCTTCAATCCCGATGATCGGGTCTTCTGATATCCAGCGGGGCAGTCGGAATAAAGTGGTGGTCTCTGTCGGGTCTCTACCCAGCCTATACTAAGCAGTCTAGGATAACCAGAAAGGTAGCAAGGCAGGTTACAATAAACAGGCTATGCAGCAGATATAGGATACAGTAACAACAACATTTCTAATGCAAGCATAAGAGAGAAGAGAATAGGCGATATAGGCATGCTCAAAATGGGGGTGCTTGCCTGTTTGCTCTGGGGCAAGGGCAAGGTCGTCGGTGGTGTCGTCGGGGACGTAGTCGTACTCCTGGGCTGCGTCTGCCTCGGGAGCTACGTCGACGTCAGGGTCTACCGAGAGAGAAGAGGGGGAAGAAACAGGTAAACATAATGTAAACATATGCCACACATTGCGTGCTATGCTATGATGCAGTGCAGGGTTGCCTAAATATGCATCTAAGTCAATTTAGTTATTTTCAGGATTATTCTGGGATTTATTAACCAGTGTGTGTGCACTATTCATCTGCCGGATTTGGGCCCGGAGTTACGAGTTCTTCTACGTAGGAGGTTCCGACAAAGAATCATACGGCACGATCAGACTCGTCTCGTCGTTCTGAACAACTTTCATGTTTTAACTTTTTCGATCCGAGCTACGGTTTAAAAGTTATTAATTTTCAAAGTTTATTTGATTTTCTGGAGTTTAATTTATTAGCAGAAAAGATTTATGACGTCAGCATTGCATCATCATGACGTCAGCAGGTCAACAGCTGCTGACCAGGGTCAAACCTGACATGTGGGTCCAGTGGGACCCACATGTCAGCCTCTGTTACTTTAACAGTGAATTAAACTAATTACCAGAGTTAATTAGGGGTCTGGGCCCCATCTGTCAGTGGAACACTAGTATATCTAATTTGATTTTATTTAATTAAACGTTTAATTAGGTTAATTAGCCGCGGGGCCCCACATGTCAGTGTCTGGGCTGCGCCCAGTCAGCACGTTGACTGGGTCAACGGGTCAACTGGGCCCCCTGGGACCCACTGGCAATGGCCCAGGGGTGGACCCCACGCGTGCCACGTCGGCCGTGGCCGGCGGCTCGCCGGCGGCGACGCCAGAACGCGGCGGAGGCCTCGGGCCTCGTCGGATTTCGCCTACGGGCGTCCATTTGGCGCGCGCGAGGGCGCGTTCGAACGAGTCGAACGAGCCGCGTCGATTGGTGGCGGAGGCACGGCCGGACTCGGCCGGAAACGACGCCGGCGACGAGCAAAGGCGGCGGCGCGTTCGGGAGCTCGATGGAATCGACGCTGCGGTGCGCGGACGCTCGAACGGAGTAGCTAGGCGCGCTCTACGCATTGCGGCCGACCTAACAGACGCACGCTCGTGACCATTTGGTCACCGGAGCCTCGTCGGCGACGAGCTCCACGGCGGCGGGTTCGGGCTAACGTGGATCCGCGCTCACAGTCCAATTGGAGCGGGTAGGGGTGAATGGAGAGGAGCTGCTGCTCACCTAGCGGCCACGAAAGGCCTTCGACAGCTCGCCGGAGTTCGCCGGGGACCCGAGGAGGAAGACGAGGACGACGTGCTCGATGCAGGAGGTCCCGGCTCCGCCCGGTGGCACTGATCGACGCAGCGGTCGTCGGCGGAGCTGCCGGGCACGGAGAGACGGCGAGGTCAACCCTCAACTTGTAGACGGGTTAATTGATTTATAAAAGAAAAATGGATTTTGTCTTGTTGTTCGTGGTGGTGGTCTTCCAGCCACCAAAATCTTGTGGTTATAGGAAACTCATGCCAAATGTGTCTATATATGAGCATATGTATGCTACCAATCATCGGTGCGATCTTAAGTTTCTCCCATCAGAAGCAAAGAAATGTGATTGTGATCTGTATATGATAGCACCATGAAAGAATTTCTTTTTCTTCTGCTTGAAATTCCACAATGCACACATTCATTGTTCTGCCTGCTTCTAGGTTAGCACCAACGCTTTGTTATTCCTAATCCTAAAGTAGACTTGATATCCCAGTCCATTACTGATGTGCTCTTCTTACCATATGGAGCAATCCCCCTTATAAAATATGACTGCACCATGCTATTGTTTCATCCTATGATTTCTGTTGAAACATCTGGGTTAACTTGTTAGTTGTTCCCTCCGCATTACGGCCATTACAATTTTCTGATCGCATTACTTATATTTATTGAGTATATGTTTGAAAGAGCTTTTCTGTAGGTTCATCTATTTCTGTGCTTTCGCTAAAGTTTCTTATCATATATTGAAGAAAAAAGCTTGGTCTAACAATGTTGCCTTCTTGCTAATCAGGTACCAGTGTACCACACACCTGGGACAGGTTGAAGGCGCAGGTGCACAAGAGGTTGATCGACCTCATGAGCTCCCCAGATAACGTAAGTCAGATAACCTCGATCGCCATCGACAGGTCAAGGTGACCATCATCGATCAGTAGTCACCTTGAAGGGAGCTAAGGACAAGCAACTGTGGGCGGACAGCCCCGTGAGGATGCCCACCAAGGTGCTCAATATCACCACCAGGAAGTCCATTTGTGGCAAAGGTGACCTCTCCCGCCTCTCTGTTGGATCCTGTTTACTTGGTTGATCTGTATCGTACCTGCTTCTGCCATGCCAATATCGCTAGTATTGTTATTTGGTTATCCCACATGCCCCAGTTCCTTATGGCATCAGAATAATTGTGTTGTGTTGCTCGGTTATCAATTGGAATAAGTTGTGCTCTGCCGAGTGAACATGTTGTGCCCCAGTGGTTGAACTAGTCAGTTGGCCTCATTGCTCCTGCAATATTAATTTTGTCCTGTGACTGGGATCTGTTTTTTCTTGGCCATGGTTGACTGTTTTATTCTCCAGAGAAGATAGATTCTTTTATGTTAATTCTTTTGATTTTGTTGGTTAATATGTTCAGATAGTGCAAGCTAGGTGTTATCCACCACCGGAGCTCCTTCTTCTAACCATGCTTTTCTTTTACGCTTTTTGGTTTCCTCGATTCTTTATGATTATTTTCTCAACACAGTAGTATCGTCTATTGGTTCTTAGCCCGCCCGCCTTCAGATTTTTTTTATTGTCTCCTGGGTTTCTCTCTGTTTGTTTATGGATGGATGTTTCGATTTGATTGCTTGCACATATCGAAGGCTTTCTAGGCGTCACTATCCAAAGCCTTTTGAGCTCAATGTTTGTGCCAAATCAAATTTCTTCATCTCCTCGCCATGTGATCTCCAGCAGTGCTACCCTGGAGACCATGCAAGGATCATGAACACACCCTGATTTTGCTTTCATTCACTATTGTCGATTCATTTGTTCAGTTGTTCTTGACAAATCTGAAGGATTTTGTATTTTTGCTAGTGCTGATAGATGAGCGTTTGATTGATCCAGGAGTCAGAGAAAGAAGCCATCTTCGTAAATTGGAGAGAATAATTTTGCCTGGGTTCTTTTATGTTCTGTTTGTCAGTGGATGTGTGAAGTGGAGAGAATAATTTTTCCTGGGGTCTTTTATGATGTTTGCTTTCTACGGCTGCACTATAAATTTAGATGAAAAGAGTGATATTAAGAGCTCCTCTAAAATAATTTTCCTTGCAGCGGCAGAACTTTTGGGTATGTGTGGAGTTTGATGGTGATCCCACTGTGGTCTCATCTTTCCTGCACTTCCCCTATGCACGCAGTCATCGGCACGACTTGGCGGGACATCATTGTCATGGTCTGGGACTTTGTAAGTTTTCTGTTTCACCTATCCATCATGCCCTGGGATCTAGTCTTGAGCTATGGCCAGAGTGTGCTTTGCTCTGTCCATCGGGCCGATGATCTAGTGCTTTTGGACTGTGGTGGTGGCCTGGCCTACGTTTCTATGTTATTACCGTTGACATGTTCATGCTTAGTAATATGGTCTCTGTTTATGATCATGGCTTTGGTTTGTGGATGGATAGTCTCTGTTTAACAACTTGATGGCTAAACAATCTTAGATGTCCCCTATTTTTATGCTACATATGGCTATGTCTCAACATGCTACTGTTTGATAACAATCAGTTTGGGATAAGAATTTTCGGTTGTGGTTTATCTATTTAGATTTTAGTCATAGATGTGCTATAGGGTGATGGATATGTGGTATGTTGTGGAAAGTTCATGGATCTGGCATGTATACTACCCAATATTTACATGCAGTTATCAACTTTGGGGGGGATTACTCCAGTTTACATAACTTTGCTTTGGATGCTTCATATACCCCCTAGATGACCTCTCAAAAAGACAACATTTTTCTGATACAAGTTGTTTAATTATTTTGCTGTGAGCAAGAAATCGTTTGACTTGTTGGAGTCAGATTAATGCAATTCTATATAGAAATGTTTGTTGTAACTATGAGAATGTCAGTTTGGTCCTTGTGTGGTTGGTCCCTAATTAGGACTATTCACGTATACCACTTCTTCTTTTTGTTAATTTGCGTGCAATCCTTTGTTCTCGTTGATAACCAACTGAGCTGTGGTTATTTCATGTTTTGCGAAGATAGTTTCTACGTGATGCAACCATCGATATCACCATGATTCATCTTGTTATTGCGGCCATGTTGTTAGGTGACTATACCTGTTCGCACTCGCGCGCCAGCCGCGCCGCCCTACGCGCCTAGGCGGACGATTTAGACGCCCTAGGATCTAAAGCGGACGCTTTACGGCGCTGTATAAGGCAGGTTCGACGCCCTGCCATCGGAGGGCACCCCGCCGCCTTAAAAACAATGCATTTTACATGTATTACTGATTTACCACTTGGGACCTTGAGTGAAACAATGGTATCCAGTTATGCGGACAGAATTAACTTGTTTTTTCTAGACTAGATACATGGGTAATCTTAGCTATTCATAAGGTCATATACTTGGTTAACCGAGTGCGATGCTATTTGCTTAATTCACTGAATCACCGATGTTTATGTCCAAGTTGCATTGTTAGGAACAAACAAGCCTGCACATAGTATTGACACATATTTTTCCTTGTAAAAAACTATATATTTATGAGAACAGTTTGTCCTTTCCTGTATGATCCTTACCGCTGCAGCTCTCTAGTCAATTGTCGTGTAGTCACTTTCTTTATCCCTGTTGTAGGTGCCCTGTTTCTGTGACTCTTCTTACTTGGCCTTGTTATGTTGTAGCACTTTCCAAATTATGGGTTTCCATGCCTGATCATGCAAAGTCCATCTGACCACTTCTTGAGGGCAATCAATACCGACTTTGACAGAATCATAGCCATGTGCAAGAATGTGCAGGTATCTTTTTGTTTTTATTCTGGCATAAATTTTGATTTTATCATCAGTCCTTTCCGTTAACTTGTTGGAAAAATGTACTTTTGTTGTGAGGGATAAAAAGCTTTGTAGTTATTAACAGGGTGATCAAGGGGATTTCTCATCAGTGAGCATGCACACTGCTGTGGCAATCCGTACACTAGAAGCAACGTACAAATCATCATCGTCTGAAGCTGCCTCTGTTGAATCAATGATTGCAAAATTGATTTAGAAGGTACTCCCTCCGTCCCAAAATAAGTGTCTCAACTTTGTACTAGCTCTAGTACAAATTTGTACTAAGCTAAAGACACTTATTTTGAGACGGAGGGAGTACTAAACTACTACTGCTCTATACCCTGGAATGATGTACAGGTCATCCATGTTTGTCTTGTTACCAATCATATAGTAGGAATGCCACAATCAACCATGTTAGATTGACATCCTCCATGCGGAAATAGGACACTGCTATATCCATAACAATGAATAAACTCTTGTCTATCTGCTTATCCTGACACCCTCTTTCTAAATACTCCCTCTGTCCAAAAATACTTGTCGCTCAAATGGATGTATCTAGCACTGAAATATGTCTAGATACATCCGTTTCTGGACGGAGGTAGTAACTCGATATGAGGATTCTTGTGAATTTGTTGGAATGATATAGGATTTGGCATCCCTGTTGATGAGGAGAATTTGGCTTTCTGTCCAGTCCAGAGATTTGACTAGCAGAGCTGTCATGTGATGGGGAGCAGGTATCATTTTGTGGTTTGGCCGTGTGATGGGCACCATTGTGGACTTCCTGTCAGAAATGAGCTCATCTTTGAGCTTGAATCCATCAAGCATCCTATTGAGAACTGACTGACCCCTTGTTGTGTCATGTTTCTACTGCAGGAAGCAATGGAGGATCGATCCAGCAACTTTTTTGTTTCTGTTGGTCGGCATTCGGAGCCCCTGGTTGGCATCGCTGAGCAATGGAGTTGGTGTTTGCTGTTCCAGCGAGTGTGTGATGGGTCCTTCTTGTGTTGCTGGGCGCCGGCTCGCAGCTTGTGAGCATTTGGTTGGACTTCAGACATCTTGGTGAAGAAGGGCGGCGTGATGAACATGATGTAGTAGAAGCTGGGCTCATGTCTTGGATAGGATTCACCAGATTAATTAGTTTGTCTTGTTGTTTCAGAATTGTGGTGAAGTGCCAGCCGGCGTGCGTGCTTGCTGTGTTTGATTTCTTTTATTGATTTGAGTACCTGATTTGGTAGGATGAATTTGGGGTGTAGTGATTTGGAGTGCATGGATGAATTTGTGAATTCCAAACGCCTTCATTACTGAGCCGCTGCTTATCACCTCAATGTATGTTGACCTCACCTCCCTGGGCCTTCCTGGGCAATATATATACAATTGCTTTGTTGGGTGCCAACTAGTCAATTACTACAGCAGCTGCAAATTGTGAAGTTATACATAATTGTTCTAACAAATCATTTGTTCAGATGCACTTCTGTTAGCTTGTGGGCAATGCCCAGATGATAGTTGGCATCCAGACTCTTCATGTCTTATGAAAAGAAAAGGAAAGAAATCATCTCACGCTGCTTCATCTTGCCTTGCAAAACAAGACAAAATGCTCATCTGCCTCACAAAAAAAGAAAAAATTGTTCTTCTGCTCAAGGGTCTATTCTGTTAACAGGGCTTTGGTCCAGGCCTGGCCAGCCCATTAGTCCCGGTTCAGTCACGAACCGGTACCAATGGGGGAATAGGTCCCGGTTCGTGAGCCCAGGGGGCCGGCCGGGCCTCGTGGGGCATTGGTCCCGGTTCGTCTGGACCCTTTTGTCCCGGTTCCAGCCACGAACCGGGACCAATGGCCCACATCGATCGGTCCCGGTTCGTGGCTGGAACCGGGACCAAAGGCTGGGTGGATCGTGGCTGGAACCGGGACCAAAGGGTGGCCTTTAGTCCCGGTTCCACCCAGCCTTTGGTCCCGGTTCCAGCCACGAACCGGGACCGATGAGGTGCCTATATATACCACCTCGCCCGCGAGCAGAGCACTCCACTGCTCTGTTTTTTCTGGCCGGCGAGGGGAGGGTTTGTGGTGCTCTAGCTCACCTCCTATGCACATGAGGTGTTCGATGAAATGCCCGAGCCACACTACTTAAGCTTTCGCCTCTCCAAGCTCGACCTCCAAACTTCATTTTTCTCAAGATTTGTCTAGGTTTAGCGGTCCGTCACGTCCCGTCCCCGTCTTCACCGCCGTCGATCGCCCGCGCCGATCTCGTCGCCGGCACCACCGTGGTGAGCCTCTTGTTCTTATCTTCTTTTTAAAAGAAAAAAATTCTTACTTGTATGATTTAGATATATACTTGTCTAATTTTCTTACTTTTATTATTGTTTGTTATTATATAGTGCAATGGTTTTGGTATCCGCCCCCGTCGGCCCTCGTCCTGTCTATGATTCGGATGTGGTATATATTATATTTTATAACTGTTTGGTTCATTTATTGTTTATGACAATTATGCCGACCAACGTGACATAGATTTTTTTATCTAGGAGGTATGTGAACCGGAAATTCCAACCGACCCTATTGTCGAGAGGTTAAATTTAGTTGAAGAAGAAAACAATTACTTGAAGGAAAAATTGAAAAAAATTGAGGAGGAGAAGATGATATTGGAGTTGCATGTTGCGGATGTCGTCGATGATCACAAGATCAAGATGGATGCAATACGCTTCAAGATTAGAAAGTATAGAAAATATGCCATTCATACTGAGACTTGGTATCATTATGCCGTTGGATCAATTGCTACCTTGGTTGCGATTATGATCGCATTTGTTGTTGCATTGAAATGTTTTACATAGTTTCAATGTATGGTTTAATTAGATGCTCTGGAGAGCTATATATATGTTGTTCAATGAGAACTATGTATGTACTTTGGTTTTATTGTGATGATGAACTTCTATTAATTTGGTCACTTATCTATTCATGATGTTTTGTAATGGTTTTTGACACACTTAATTATATATAATGCACGCAGATGAACCGGCAATGGATGTACGGTGACAGACGCACCTCCGAGTACATTAAGGGCGTGCATAATTTTCTCGAAGTTGCTGAGGCAAACAAGCAGAATGGTTTTATGTGTTGTCCATGCCCTATATATGGGAATACGAAGTCTTACTCTGACTGGAAAATCCTTCACACCCACCTGCTTTATAAGGGTTTCATGCCACATTATAATGTTTGGACCAGGCACGGAGAAATAGGGGTTATGATGGAAGACAGCGAAGAAGAAGAGGACGATGACAACTATGTGCCCCCTGAATACGATGATGCTGCAACGGGGGAAGCTGAAGATCAAGAGGAACCAGACGATGTGCCCGATGATGATCTCCGCCGGGTCATTGTTGATGCAAGGAGACAGTGCGAAAGTGAAAAGGAGAAACTGAAATTCGATCGCATGTTAGAGGATCACCAAAAAGGGTTGTACCCCAATTGCGAAGATAGCAACACAAAGCTCGGTACCGTACTGGAATTGCTGCAGTGGAAGGCAGAGAATGCTGTGCCTGACAAAGGATTTGAGAAGCTACTGAAAATATTGAAGAAGAAGCTTCCAAAGGATAACGAATTGCCCGACAGTACGTACGCAGCAAAGAAGGTCGTATGCCCTCTAGGATTGGAGGTGCAGAAGATACATGCATGTCCTAATGAATGCATCCTGTACCGCGGTGCGTACGAGGATTTGAACGCATGCCCGGTATGCGGTGCATTGCGGTATAAGATCAGACGAGATGACCCTGGTGATGTTGACGGCGAGCCCCCCAGGAAGAGGGTTCCTGCCAAGGTGATGTGGTATGCTCCTATAATACCACGGTTGAAACGTCTGTTCAGAAACAAAGAGCATGCCAAGTTGATGCGATGGCACAGAGAGGACCGTAAGAAAGATGGGAAGTTGAGAGCACCCGCTGACGGGTCGCAGTGGAGAAAAATCGAGATAAAGTACCGGACAGAGTTTGCAGGTGACCCAAGAAACGTATGGTTTGGTTTAAACGCGGATGGGGACAAATACATGTGCTGTCGGGTGGGCCAGTGTGGGTGGGATCCAACATGGCGGATGCACCCAGTCGCACCCGGGCCTTTCTATATCCGCCCTCATATTTAGGCTGGATATGAGGGGTGCCGCGTGCCGGTTAGCCCGGATATTTGAGCCCGTTTTGAGGCGTCCGACTAGATCAGTTTTTTTAGTTTAACCGGTTAATCATCGGGGTGTCGGCACGGACATACGAGGGAGGTTTGTGGCTGTAGATGGCTGTAGATGCTAGGAGTACCATCAAAAGAAAATATTAACGCTTGGAAGAATGAAAGTGCAGTGCTAACATTTTGTTGCAATCCATGGGACCTTGCGGATTAATCATACAGATGACGAAGCACTCATTTTTCGAATTGATTTTCTTTCACTGAAATGTAGTACTATAAATTTTGATCACACGCATCTACTACTTGACACGAGAACAAGAGTGGTAACCAATCATGGACGATGGTGGTGATTGATGAACGCAGGTGGTGTGGCATCCATGGACGACTTCTTGGTCAAGTTCTTCCCGAGCGTGTACAGCCGGAAGCACGCGCACCTGCACGAGACGGACTACTGCAAGTACGACAACCAGGTGCTGACGCTCTTCACCTCGTCGCTCTACTTCGCCGGCCTGGTCTCCACCATTGGAGCCTCCTTCGTGACCAAGCGCCACGGCCGGCGCGGCAGCATTATGGCGGGCGCCGTCAGCATCTTCCTGGGCGCCGCTGTGAACGTGGCCATGCTCATCGTCGGCCGCGTCCTCCTTGGCGTCGGCATCAGCTTCGGCAACCAGGCCGTGCCGCTCTACCTGTCCGAGACCGCGCCCTACAGGATCCGCGGCGCCGTGAACCAGCTCACCACCTGCATGCCTCGGCATCCTCGCCGCCAACGTGATCAACAACTTCACCGACTGGACCCACCCGTGGGGCTGGCGCCTCTCGCTCGGCCTCGCCATGGGCCCCGCCACCGCCACCTTCGTCGGCGCGCTGTACCTGCCGGAGACGGCCAATCCTTGTCCAGCGCGGGCGGCTCGAGGAGGCGCACCGCGTGCTGGAGAAGGTGCGCGGGACGCACAAGGTGGACGCAGGGTTCGAGGACCTCAAGGAGGAGAGCGAGGCAGCGCGGGCCGTGCGCGGCACGTTCCCGAACCTGCTGGCCGTGCGGAACCGGCCGCAGCTCATCATCGGCGGGCTGGACATCCCGGCCTTTCAGCAGCTGTCCGGCATGAATTCCATTCTGTTCTGCTCTCCGGTCATCTTCCATGATATCAACGTTGTGCCGCTGTGCTCATACCAACCGCGGTGGCATCCACGTTGTGCCGCTGCCCGCCTGTGCGCGGTCCATCCTTCGCCACAACGGTGCACGTGGGAGCTAGAACTGCACCGGATTTTTTTTTCTCGAATACGCACGAGTGTGCGTACTATATATTAAAGGAGAAGGAGGGGTAAAGAGTCCTCATACAACCGTTTGCTATTTACATCGCCAAAAACAGAGACCACTCTACCCACACTGGGCTACACAACACAGCTACCTCCTCCCCTCCGCCCACCTTGACAGCGCCACGAAGAACGCTGTAGTGTCACACTTGAACAGCCCGGCCGTCTTCCATGTCCGCCCTTCATCCCGTACTCGCTGAAACACATGCTGGAGGGAGGGTGTTTCGCCGTCAAACACGATTGCATTCCTGTGCTTCCAGAGCTCCCACATCACCAGGAGGAAAAGTGTCCGGACGTCCTTCCTGGCTGCCTTAATTCCGGTTTTGTCGGTGCACCAATCCTGTCGCTGCACCGGATTTCTTATGTACACAAATTCTTCCTGAGCAGCAAAAAACTCATCTATTAGTTTTATTGTGTAGAAAATCTAACGAAACAGCTGTGCAGACGATAAACAGCCTGCACGATGGCCAATCCATCGTCCGCTGATATGCATGGACGCACAGATATGCTCTGTCGGGCAGAAATCGTCGGCTGTTTATCGTGTGCATAGCAGCGCTCCAAAATCTAAAGGCCATATATTAAGTAATACAAAACCATACAAAATCACCCTTACAAAACACTAAATCTGATCTTTACCCTACCACCACCTCCCGTAGTCGAAGCACTGGGATCCCCGCTACCTCCTGTCGTGGAAGCGACATACAGAGGGAGAGAGACCCGGTCACGCCATGGAATATGAAGCCCACACTTTTGAAGGACTCAACTAATAATCTTTTGCGGTTTTCTGGTCAAAGGATCTGAGAAATTGACATGATGCTTTTACACTGAATCCCTTCAATTTGTTTTGTAACACAACAGACAGTAGAGAAAAAACCTGTTGTGGAATGCTTGTAGCGAGCGTGCATGGGCATGGTCATATATATTGCGGTGTGCATGTTCGGTAGTACTCCTACATCAAAGGTAAAAATAATTATAAATATTCCATCGAATTGCCGAACCGAAGCAATGGAAAACAAAAAACAAAAGCGACCACACAGCGAACCAACCTGTGATTGGATGGTTAGGTGGACAGTGGTATCCCCAACCCACCAGGGTTCAAGTCCCGCTGCTTGCACTTATTCTGGATTTATTTCAGGATTTTCGACGATGCGTTCAGTCAGAGGAGACATTTCCGCATATATGAGCGCTTGCGTCTGCACTGTATTAAAAAAAGACATCAAGTTGTGCAAGGGTTTTTCTGCAATAGAAGTTGCTCCTCCTCTTATTGTCCTAGCTTGTCCCCTTGAACTCGCTTGGTATTGTTTTCTCCTTTTCCCTATTGCATTGATGCCCCTGCCCCTACCAGCTCATCCTTCTTTCTGATCTTGTATTGTGCCCCAGCCCCAGCCCCTGCACTCACCCTTCTTCTAGACATCGTTGTCGTCAGCCTTCCCCTGCCTTGTGGAATTGATGCCCAGATAGTAGCTACAAATGAGCTTTCTTGTAGAAAAGGACCATATGTCTTGTCAGGTACTACATAGTCTCTCTCCTGTAAAAGAAAAATTGGTGTTGCTGTATTGTAGAAATGTGATAAGTTCATCATTAATGTATTTTAGAAATGGGATAAGTTAGTTACCAGCTGCCCCATGTTGTAAACCATGCTTCCAGGTACATTTGTTGGATCCTGACTAGGGTTTGCTTTGTGGGGCACTATGTTCTGCACATATTATTGACTTTGCAATTCGCAAACAAGTGATGCAGGGTTCATTGGAATTTATGCAAGAAATACATACCTGCGGAATTGATGAATCTTCTTCTTCTTCTTCCTTTGCGACTTCTTGATTTTAGCTAGATTCTGCATGTAGTTGGTGTGCCTTTTTTTGTTGTAATCTGGACTACCACACATGAAAAAAAATGTTTGATCCTCTTGCGTCTAGAATGTACTACCTCCGTCGTGGTTTATTAGTCCCCTTCGTATTTTGTGCCGAAGTTTGACTAGAGATTTAACTAACAAAATATTAATGCATGTCACTATAGATTATATCAATGGATTTGTATTTGAGCATAGTTTTTAATTATCTTATTTTTTATGACATGCATTAACATTTTGTTAGTTAAATTTAAGGTCAAAATTTGGCACAGAATACGGAGGGGACCAATAAACCAGGACGGAGGTAGTAACTGTTTAAAGAGCAAAATGATAAGGACAACATGATATCATTTAAAAACAACTGATAAGGACTACAAGCTATCACATAAAAACAAATGATAAGGAACCTATGCTATGATATGGAAACAAACTGATGTGGAGTAGATGCTATCACATGAAAACAAACTGATAAGACACGTACGCTATCACATAAAAACATGTGATAAGGAAACTGATAAGAACATACACTATCACATGAAAACATACACAAACTGATAAGTACCTCATCTTATCAAACATAACAAAATGATACTAACAACTACAAACCTGTTCGGAAATTCACAAGACACGCAGGTGCGGGGGCACACACCTATGCAGCCATGCTTGGCCGCCCGATTGCTTCGCGATTCGCAAAGTAGTTGGATCACGCACGTGCATGCCCCCGCACATAGTAAATTGAAGTTTTAATATTTGAAATTACGACATTGCATCTGAAACTTGCGATTTTCTCGCTCGCACGTACCATGTTTCAGATAAAACTTTAACTGATTTTTTTCAGTCGTTGGCACAAAAGTCATTATTTTATCTATCGCTCGTACTAAGTTTCAAAAGTTGAAATTTAACATATTTTTAAAAAGTTTTCAAAATATATTCAAAATAAATCTTCTTTGAAATACTTTAATCCAATAGCTAAGGGGGTATTCCTCGGTTCATTTGAATGCCTCAAAACTGTCATCTTTCAACGTGCACGGACATGGTCATGTATATTATGGTGTGCATGTTTGATAGTACTCTCCTTGATCCAAAGTGAATAAAATAATTCCATTGAATTGCCCAGAAGCAAAGGAAAAGAAAAACGAAAACGACGACATAGAAGCTTTCTTTGTTTCCCCACGATAAAAAAGAGAAACATTTCTTCGTTGCAGAAAAATATGGTAACCGTACGCAGGTTACATGTAAAGGTCGTTCGTGCCTGTGCCACCACCGTCCTTGCACAGGGCTAGACCCAGACGGATCGAGTGACCGGCTCGGTGGCAAACACGCTCATCAGTACCGGCGACACCCCGCGTACAACCCACGCTATCCCCCTTGTGGTATGTACTGACCGCGGAGATACGCACGCACGTCACGACGTGGGGGCGGCCTTTGCTTTTGCTGCTACAGTACTATTTTTCCCTGGCCGGCGCAGCGGGTAGCGGGCTGCAGCCTGAGCAGCAGTTGGACGCATATGAAGACCAGGCGGCATGGGGATGCATGTTCCCCGGCCCGTCCTTATCCTCCCCACCCACACGCAGCTCTCCCTATCTCTCGTAGTCACCCCGCGTACAACCCACGCTCTCACTCTCTCATTTCCTTGCCTCCGCAGCAGCCATCTCGAAACTATGCCATCCAAGCAATGTAGAGTAGAGAAACTACATAGATCACCGTACATACAACTAGATCAACATGTAGCAACATATAACGCCGCCGAACACAGCATAAACTTTGTACAAAAGATCAAGTTCATCACCGGACAAATACTAGATAGAAACTAGACCAAAAGATCAAGTTCATCACCAGACAACTACTACCACATAGAAACATAGATAACGGAGTGCAGTCGCCGGCGCGGCTGTAGCCCTCCGTGTAGCCGTCAGTGGCAGCATGGGCGCCATCCGAGTCGTTGGAGGAAGAGATGATGTCGGTCAGCCAACCACTACTAGGGAAAACCTTATAGACAGAATATTACCAGCAACGCGGTTTAAAAAGGGGCGCTACTGCTACTTAGCAGTAGCGCTCTACAACAAACCGCGCTACTGATATCCACATAGCAGTAGCGCGTCTGGTGGAAACAGCGCTACTACTACAATTGCCACGACCTTGCCGCCAGACTAGGTATAGCAGTAGCGCCTGTTTCCTAAACACGTTGCTGCTATATCGTTTAGCAGTAGCGTTGTATCCTAACGCGCGCTACTACTAAAGCCATCCTATCTTCTCCAACCGGCCGCCCCTCACTCTCCACTCTCACTCTCCCCCGCACCCCCCGTCGTCCGCCGCCGCCGCCGTTCCCGACCATCGTCGTCGCCCGCCGCCGCCGCCGCTCCTGCTCCTCCTCCACTGAGGTAGTTCCTCCATCCCTCCTCCTTCCACCTCCCTCCCCTCCTCGTCCCTCTCCCGATCCCTCCCTCCCTACCGCGCCCTCCTCCCTCCTCCTCCTGGCTTCCGCCGTCCTCCTCCACACCCCTCCTCTCCATCTCCTCCGCCCATACTCCCTGGTCCGGCCACCTCACTCCCTGGTCCTCCCTCCTCCTCCTCCCTCCTCCTCCCCCCCCCTCTCCTCTCTCCCACCCCCTCCTCCCTCCTCTCTCCAAACACTAAACTGTTTTACTGTTCTTATATAATGTAGTTTTTTTTTACTGTTTTTTAGTAGTGTTTTTAATTAGAAATAGTTTATTTAGGAAGTGGTTAATAGAACTAGTTTATTTATAGTAAGTGCTTAATAGAACTAGTTTATTTTATAGTAAGTGCTTAATAGACTAGTGAATAGATTTTTTGAATATAAAAAAGTTTTAGTAATAGAAAATTTTAGTAATATAATTTTTTTAGGTATAGAAAATTTTCAATTATAGAAATCTATTGGAATGCTATATGAGAAATTTTTAGGTATAAAATTTAGTAATAAAAATTTTTAGTAAGAAAATTTAGGTATAGAAATTTTTTATAATTTTGTTTTTCAATATATAAATGTATTAGAAAATTTAATTATTTTTATGTCATTATCACTTTGTTATCAAAGAATGCTATATGAGATTTGATGATCTAAAATTTTACTCGGTGGAATATGCAGGCTTTGTAGAGTCATGTCTCCTTGGAGTGATCGTCATCCGAGCTACCTCTACTTCCTCTACACCCAAGTCGGTGAGCTAAAAGTCCACCTCCTCCTTCTCTACTCCTCGGTGTTGAATAGAGTAGAACTAGGGTATTTAGTTATGCTTCTTAACCAAATGAAATGTTCGGGTTATAAGATATATTGAAATGTTTTTGTCAATATTGAACCATTGAAATGCAATGAGCACCGGTTTATGCTCATGTGCGAATGCTTATGATAATTGATTCGGATATAATTTCAAGTTTAAGCATCGTTGTATGTGTATGGACATCTTTGTATAGCAGGGAAAATCCAAGTGGCCTATGTTTTTCCAGAGTGTTGATTCATTTCCGTTCCGGCAAATTTCAGGCGCTCGATATGTCCTATTTTAGCAAAGGTCATGCCGGATTTTTCCGTGAATTTAAGCATGACTTGTGCTAGAATATGTAGAAAATATCGAGTGCCTCGGATTTGCTAGAAAGGGAATTAAACGACATTTAGAGTTGACTTTAAGTCTGTCGGGGCTCCATACATGAAAGTCAAAAAATCAGTGAGGGAGAGTCTCCACCATATATGAGAGAAGAAGAATGCCGACTGTTGTCGTGGGGGTCGCTTCTCCTTCTTCTCTTTGTGCTAGACCTTTGTTATGCACTAGGGGAAGAAGGAGTAGCGACCATCATCGACGGTCGAAAAATCGGTGAGGGAGTGTCCACCATATATGAGAGAAGAAGAATGCCGACTGTTGTTGTGGGGGTCGCTTCTCCTTCTTTTCCTTGTGCTAGATTGTCACGCCCAATATGCGATCCTATCCGAGAGGAACTCGAAGGTCCCACCAAGGATAGAGCCGCATATTGAAGACGCTTTGCAAGGTGGATATCATTACATCGTACCATTACATAATAGATGGCGATACATACAAAGGCATACATATGCCACATGAATACATCAAACATCATACAGAAGAGAGGCATCCGACTATGGATGAAAACAAACGAAAAACACAAACGACATCCACCCTGCTAGCCCAGGCTGCCGACCAGGAACCTATCCCCTGATTGAAGAAGAAGAAGAAGCAGAAGAAGAACTCCAAAACAAGCAAACGTCGCACTCACGTCAGATCATCGCATTACCTGTACCTGCAACTGTTGTTGTAGTAATCTGTGAGCCACGAGGACTCAGCAATCCCATTACCATGGGTATCAAGACTAGCAAAGCTTAATGGGTAGGGAAAGGATAAGTAGTGAGGTTGCAGCAAGCGACTAAGTATTGAATGGTGGCTAACTTACGAGTACAAGAGTAAGATGAGAAACTACGCAAATGGTCGCAACTAGTAATGATCAATAAGTGATCTTGAACTACTTACGTTCAAACATAACCCCACCGTGTTCTCTTCTCGAACTCACTCGAAAAGAGACGGTCACGGCTACACACGTGGTTGGTGTATTTTAATTCGGATCTGGTGTCAAGTTATCTACAACCGGATATTAAAAAATTCTCATTTGCCACATAACCGCGGCACTGCTTTCGGAAAGATTACACCCTGCAGGGGTGTCCCAACTTATCCCACGACAAGCTCATGATACGCGGAGACAATCCTCCATCGCGGGACAACCCGATCAAACTCGGGATCCCGGTGCACAAGACATTTCGACAATGGTAAAACAAGTCCAGCAAGACCTTCCGACGTGCCGACATCCTGATAGTAGCCGCGCGTATCTCGTCTCAGGCCACGACGGATGAGCGACGCGTACAGGTGCCAAAATACCCCAAGTTGCCAAGGGGCGGCCCCGCACAGTGCTCTACTTTGGACCAGCACCAACAGCACTGGCCCTCCTGTATTATGTTGAATAACGAACCTCGGGTAGCGCTAACTCCCTATGCGTCAAATTTATTATCATGTTTAATTATTATGTTGGGCAAATGGTAAAACCAATGTTGGGCCTTGCTGGAGGAGTTTTATTCAAAGCGAACTGTCAAGCGGGCCCCATAAACCCCGACCGTGTTAGGAACGCAAAATCAAGGAACATAACACCGGTATGACGGAAACTAGGGCGTCATGAGTGGAACAAAACACCAGGCAAAAGGCCGAGCCTTCCATCCATTACCAAGTATATAGATGCATTAATTAAATAAGAGATATTGTGATATCCCATGATATCCATGTCCCAACATGGAACAAACTGTAACTGCACCTGCAACTAGCAACGCTATAAGAGGGGCTGAGCAAAGCGGTAACATAGCCAAACAATGGTTTGCTGGGATGGTGAAAAGGTTAGAGGCTGTTTCATGGCATATTGGGAGGCTTGATAAACAAGTGGTGGGTAGCACGACATAGCGATAGCATCGAGACAACTAGCATAACAAAGATAGTAGTGGTATCCAAGGTTACGATCATCTTGCCTGAAATCCCACTAGAAGAAGAACGAGTCCATGAAAAAGACGAACGGGCGTAGACGAACCAAGCGTAGTCGAACGAATCCTCACGATCGCAACGAAACAGGAACTATCGAGAAGAAGCACAACCGAAAAGAAGCAAACAACATGGTAAACACACAACACATAACATGGCATGATGCTCAACCAAGTATGATGCATGGCAAGGCTACATGATGCTACTCATGGCAAAAGATGATGCATACAAGAACATCACATCAAAGCAAGTTTAAATGAGGCCGGAAACAACATATAACAATTCCGGTAAGTCCTCACAGGCAAATTTCGAAATTGGTCCAGATCTGAAAAACACATAATGTTGAATTTGTTAAACAGTAAGTTAATATGCACCATGATGATCTACACGTTTTTCTAGTCAAGTTGCATATAAAGTTCATTTAATTCGGAGCTACGGCCTAAAACATATGAGCAAAATAAGTTAAACATGGCATTGATGCAAAATGCATACAAACATCAAGAACACATACTCAAATCAAGGATGCAATATGACATGATGAAACTATATGCAAAACCAAGCAACTTTCATATAGGACATGATCAAAACGGAGCAACGGTTCAACACATACACCCAAGACAAGATATAACAATAATCTACCTAAACAGCAACTAGGCACTTTGCAATCATCAAAACAACATGCTACAGGAACCATATCAGCACAAACTTGATATGCACTTAAAGTACAGATGACATGCTTCAAATAACATTAAGGTTCAGGTTCATAGGCATCAAGATTAATCCAACATGATCAATGCAAGAAGTAACTTTATAACACATATTAGGACTTGGTGAAAAACAGGGCATGCATGTGAGCAGGAGTAACATGTTGACATGTTAGAGGCATGGAACAATGATGCTACAATGCAAGAACATAGCAAGTAAAAGCATGACATTAAAGTACAGGTTAAACATGGCAAAACATGATTACTAAGCATCTCCATATAACCACCAGATCAATGACATTCGTCAAGACAAGATAGCAAGTTATAACAGATTCTCAGACTTGGTGAAAAACGTATGGCAGAAAACAGATTCATGATGCATACTTTGAGACAACAAAAGTATATGCTACAGGAACTATTCATGGCATCAAAGGGCATGACAAGCATGTACTAAACACCCTTAACAAAACATCATTAGTGAGCATGATCATTGGAGCAACAGATTTGATGATAGCTTCAAGTGAACATGGCAAGATGATATAACAGACGGTGAAAACTAGGCATGCTGACAGTTATATTTTCAAGCAACTTGAGGGCACCAAAAGAACAAGCTACAGCAGATTATCAATGTAAAAAATTGTATGGATGGATAGAACATAATATGGTATTCAAAACATGATGACTGAACATCTCCAGATTATGCATAGATTTGATGGTAGCATCAAGTAAACAGGGCATCACAAAATAACAGTTTCATACTTAGCAGAACAGTAACAGCAAGTACCCTACTTTGTAAGCATGTTTCAAATAACACAGGGCATATCATGATAAATGGATTACACCACTGCAAATATGGCATGATTATGCTCCTAAAACATGTTGACATGATGCTCAAAAGAAAATCACACAAAATGATATGAAAAAGACAAATAGGCAAGTTACAACAGATTTCAGCAACTTATATCACTTAGCACTTTTACAACGAAGATTAAGGCATCAATATAGACAATAACATGCATGAAAACTACACCATCATGTAGAGCATTCAGAGATGAACATTTTGACATATCATACATGCAAATCGGAGCCACATGCACAAAGTTATGATGTGATGAAGATGCACACATGCTAACATAATCCAAGGACTTAGAAGAAAATTAGACCTCGAGATCTAGGGTTTCGGTGGCGAGCAATCCGAGGCGGCGGCGAGCTCGTCGACGGCGGCGATGGCGGACCACGATGAGGGTGGCCGAAGGGGAGGCGGAGTTGATGGGGACGCCGGATCCGGTCCGGCCCGACCGGATTCGCGGCGAGGGCCCGTGTCGCGCGCTCCGGCGAGCAGCAGCGCCGGGCGGAGGCGGTTGGGCGACGGCGGAGGCGCGTGGAGCAGCGGGTCACCGACGAGCGGCTCGGCTGCGACGGCGGTGCGGCGCTGGTGAGGCGGCGCCGGCGAGCGAGGCGGCGGTGAGCGGAGCGGGAGGCGGCGGCTCGGGCGCGCGGGCCGGGAGGGCCGCGGCGGCGGGGAGAGGCGCGGGGTGATGTGGCGGGCGCTGATTGGTCCGGGCCGTCGGCGCGGCGAAGAGGGGGAAGGCTAGGGTTTGGTCCGAAATTTGTGGAGGGGGGACTTATTTATAGGTAGAGGGAGTTAGGAGAGGGCTATTGAGGTGCGGTTTTTGCCCACACGATCGTGATCCAACGGCGAAGAGCATGGAGGGGTTTAGATGGGCTAGTGGGCTGTTGTGGAGGGGTGTTGGGCTGCAAAGAGAGAGAGAGGTCCGGCGGTTAACGCGGTTAACCGTTGGGGCATCAAACGACCTCCAAATGGAACGAAATTTGACAAGCAGTCTACCGGTGATATACCAAGACCACTTGTCAACTCTCGGCCCCATTCCGAGAACGTTTTTCTTCCGCTCATGAAACAAGATCTGTGACGTGCGGCGGGCGCTTGCGAGTGTGAATGGGCTCGGAACGGATAACGGAGAGAACTGGGAGACGCGGACGGATGCAAGTTTTGAAAAACATGCAGATGAAATGCACATGATGACATGGCAAGGTGCAACACGCAAGCGAATGACATGGCAGTGACGGCGAATAACTGGAAGACATCTGGCGCATCGGTCTCGGGGCGTTACATAGATATTTGTAATGCACTAGGGAAAGGAGGAGTAGCGACCATCACCGACGGTCGCAATATCAGAGAGGGAGTGCCCACCATATACGTGAGATAAGAGTTTAGGAAGGAAGACTCGACAGACCTAAAGTCAACCCGTTGCATATTGAGTAATAGTGATCTGTGTGTTGAGTTTCCTGGTAGTTGCCTTCGATCGATTTTCAATTAATGTTTCAACTATGAACATAGCAAATGTCTGACGACGAAAGAGAATTCGTTATGTGCGAATTCTGCGAAGACGAGCGCGGCATGTGCGACAGGCCTCACCTAGTTGGTGGTAGGCACTTCAGCATCATGCTGGATGAGAACTTCGAAGTGGATACAGTAAGTCACAATGACAAGTCTTTTTTCGTAATTAAGCATGACTTCTGCTTCTTTTGCTTCAACTTACAATTTTAATTTTTTACAATTCTACTACCGTATCCCCTGCCATGCAAGAATTTATGTCTTGGATAAGATTGGTTTCAGTACTATGAAAAGTATGGAGGTAAAGAGAGTTTACTTGAGGACCGAGCATGGTTATACTTTTGCCATAAAATTATACAATGCAGACACCTACTCCTATTTTGAATACAAAAATTGAAGAGCACTATGCAAGGCTTATGCATTTGAGCCGAATATGCTTATCATCTTTGATATTCGTCCGGAAGATGAAATTGAAGGTAATATCGACATCTGGGTCGATGTGCAGACGCCTCCAGTTCTACCATTATGTGAGTTTCTTAACCATATTTATTAAGTAATTTATATTATTTATTTAAAAATAGTTGATAACTAATTTCTATTGACAGCTTATTTTCATTCAAGCAAACATGTCCCGCGCTTGGTAGACAACACCTACTACTGTCCCGGGGCTGAACTAAACTGCGAGGAGATAAGTCATTATGTTTCATGGATTGAGGATCTCGATACTGTCAAGACAGGTTATTTTCCTGGACTTCAAAATATTAGTACTCAATACGTGCGACCACTAATGTGCGTATTGAACTACGGTTACATCTATTTAGGAAAGATGATAAGAATTTTACTATTTGTCCTCAGTGCATCTTTTGCATACATTATTTTTTAATCTAAACTTCATTGCTAAGTATGTTATTACGATGTTCTTCAAGAGGGACTCCCGATGAATGTTGTGCCTCGTTGGATCGAGCCTAAAGGTCGCATGCCAATGGTTAGCTTACGGCCAAGATATCCTGCATTGCACATGAGTGCATTCATAATTTCTCAAAGCGAACAAGTCTTAATAGTCAAAGACTGGAGCAAAATTGTGAAGGATCACAGCAGAGAAGTACTAGGGGGCAGCAATCAGAAGCGCAGCCCACAATTAGTAGACAGGTTCATCTGCATTCTCCAATATGATGAAGCAGGAGTGCTACACATGTTTTATGCTATTTTACCTGTGAGAGAGCAGCAGGAGTGATTAGCTAGTTAGAATGAGTTTGAAGATGATGATGTGCTACACTATGACTATGATGATTAAATATCTAGTGTTGGTGGTAATGACTATGATGATTATTATTAGCTAGTGTTGGTGGTGATTAGATAGCTACACTATGACTATGATGATAAAATAGTGTTGGTGGTAATGACTATGATGATTATTAGCTAGTGTTGTTGGTGATGATATGATGCAAGAGTTTTTATATTAATATGATTATGACGTTGATCATGATTATCATGATGATTTGTTATTATGATCATGATTAGTTATTATATCATTGTTGGAAGGAACGCGGATTAGATTCATATGGATGGATCAAAAGTGACCAAAAGTCGTCCTAATTCAACTTTTGATTCATCCAAATGAATCTAATCCATGTTTCTTCCTCACAATGATATATTAATTCATCATGGACATAATGATATAACAACCTCTTAATTGGTACTATATCAAAATTTGTATAACGGTGTATAAATACACTAAAAAAAAATAAAAAACAGAATACTAGTAGCGCTGGACAGGAAGTAAGCTACTACTAGTTATAGTAGCGCTGGACAGGAAGCAAGCTACTACTAGTTAGATTAGCAGTAACGCTGGAAACAGTACACGCTATGGTTATATGTCTTAGACGTAGCGTGTGTTACACGCCTACTGCTAAGGAATAGCTGTAGCGCCTTACTAGTAGCGCGTTACCCCGCGCTACTAGTAGGCATTAAACCCGCGCTACTACTAGGCTTTTCCCTAGCAGTGGACGGACTACGCATGCCTGCTCCTTCGCCAGCCGGGAGGCCTCTGCCTCGCGCTTTTGACTGCTTGATGGTGAGTCGAAGAGCCTTGGCGTTCTTGCACCGGAGCCACCGTGGTGAGCAAGCGGTGGAGGACCGCCGTGAGTAGCTGGTCGCCCGAATCGACCGGCGTGTGCACCCAGGGCCCGCGGGAGGACATCGCCACCGCCGCCAACGCCCTATCCCTCGCTCGTTGCCACTCGCAGTGTGTGGGGTGTGCCTCGGATTCGAGTGTCCGCGTCCGTGGCAGCGTCTTCGCGGGCCTGAGGGCCCAAGGATGGCTGGGGACGACAACAGAAGCAAGGAGAGGAGGGGTCGGAGAGGGGCGCTTGGAGTGGCAGACCAGGGGGCACGAATTGGCCAGAGCAGCACGGTCATGACGAGCTGACGCCGTCGTACCCACTGCGTCGCCGGGCGATAGGGGGCGACGCAGAGCCAGAGCTTCCGCCCCTGTCCACCCGCGACGGGTGTGGCACAATGCGGACGATGAGAAGACGGAAAGGCAGTGTGGTTCCTTGGATTTTGAAGGACGACACTAACAGTTCTCCAGACCTCTCGATTCAGTATTTTCAGTGGCTTTGCAATCATAGACATCTCCTAAGAGGGACACGATTTGGATGTCATTGATGTATATGGAGAAAGACTTTAACATCTACAATAGCTGCCATTTGCCGAGTTGATACACCTCCGTCGAAGTGGGACTCCCGTTTAAGATCAGCCCCGGCTACCTGAACCTCGTCTTCTACTACTGCACGTAGACAGCGGCACTTCGGGACATGGCAGGGCACTGGTGAGGATGCGATGCTTGACCGCAATCAACGTGTCGTTCGCACGATGAGACGAAATGTTGGCCGCTACAGGTCTACTCCAATATGTATTTTGCTGACGCTCAAGAGGGCGTCAACAAAATACGTATTGGTCCCTCATAATCATTACACGATGGTTCACACCGCGAAAAATGCCACAAGATAACACATTTATAACACGGTTATATATAGATTCCTCATAACAACAGTTGTACATCCCTCATACAACCATGGAAATTAGATCCCACAGAACATGACAGCGGCGCATCGGGACATGGCAAGGCTCTGGTGGGGATGAGATACGTGAACGCGATCAACGTGTTTGTTCGCACGATGAGATGAAATGTTAAACCGGAAAGAAGACGTCATATTTGCTAAACCCTGATGATCAATTCAGGTCCATAGTGGATCCTACCTCCTACATCTGCTTCTCGAACTGAATGAAGTTCAGCGACTAATGGTGTTGATGCTCGCTTGGTGTAGCTCAAAATGAAATCACTCACCACAAGCCGACTGCCCCGGTTGAAAGCTTCTTCCCTTCTGATATGGGCAAGGTTGAATATGTTAATAGCGTGCCTGTCACCGAAGGAAGACGGATCAGTAGGAGCAGCTAGGTACACAAATCAAGCAGAATTAACAGGTGCCCTCAGCCCGGACAGAACAAACAGCAAAATACATATTGATCCCTCATAATCATCACTCGAAGGTTCATACCGCGAAAATGCCACAACAGAACAGATTTATAACACAGTGATATATAGATTCCTCATAACAACAGATTTATACCCCTCATACAACCACGGAAATTAGATCCCACAAAACCTGCATCCCCCATCAGACATATACAGTAGTGGTCTTACACAAGACAACCCAAGAATTACAGAGTACACTGGCTAGTTATGAACATTCATGGTATAGTAGATAGACTTGGAGTGCAGAATAGATATCCCGGTCATTGATCCCTTCACTAGCCTCATCAACTGAGGCGACTGACCCCAAACAAAAAGGTGAGTACTCCAAGACTTAAGCCAGCACCAACGGCCAAGGCCTCGTCCCTTTGCCTCTTCTTGTGGTTCTCTATAATCTTCTGCAGTGAGCGGCTTCCAAAGAGGAAGGAGAAAGATGAAAGTTAGGATGTGTTGCACAATGGATGAATAAATCAATGAGACGACGATCTTGCATGTTTAGTGCCTTACCGAAACTCTGCGACGAAGGGGTCGAGGTCGGGATCAACCCGTGCCTACATGCAGTTGAGTTTGAATCGTTAAAAATGGGATGGCAGCTAACGAAGGCTGAAAGTCTGGTACAGAATTAACAACAAGACTCCAAAAACAGGTATTGCATGCATCCTGTTTGGATGAGTGGTGTTCATTGGTAATGTTTGGTATTTTCAGGTCAAAACCTGAAGCTACTAAATTCTAAATATAGAAGTATTAACCAACGTTGGCAGTCACTGTCTATCCATCTATCTATCCCAGATCTCAAAATCAAGACTCTAGAAGAACTTCAGAAATTCCAGCAATTGAAACAATATTACCAATTCAATCAGAATAACTATATTGCTAAGAACATGAGGAGACTCAAAGCCATCTGGCTGGTGTCTCTCTAGCTAGTAACAGAAAGATCATGGACTGCACCCGTTGATTCCGATTGATAATACCAAAATTTAACCCGACAACGCAGGTAAGCAGGGCCTATCCATACCCATCCCCGCCTCCATCACTTGAAAAACATGCAACAAACTCCCCGTAGGAGCAGAGGAAGAAGAATGGATCCGACTAATCGCGCGACGCAAGATATCAGAATCAATCGATTGCATTACATCAATCAAGACTCAGACGGGGGCAGAAGATCGAGATGGGGAGCGAACCGGAGCACGAGAAGAGGCGAAACCCCGCTGGACAGCGGCGGGGATCCTCTGCTTCAGGCTCGCGGCCATGGTGCGCAGCGCCATAGCCATATCTCCACCACCAACCAAGGGGGTCGCGACGAGCAAGACGACGGCGACTAGGGTTTCAGGCGGTTCGGAGCTCTCGGCGAGATGCGTATGCGTTTCGCCTAAGAGAAGCGAGCGGAGGGTCAAAAAGTTGAGCGGTAGGGTTTGTAGAGGGGCTCGATCACGGGCACGGAGTCCCTGGCGTGCACGAGATCGATTCGGAGCGGGGCGGCGGGGTCGTCTCGGTCGAAGGTGGAAGAAAGTGGCGTGGGGCCCGGTGTCGGCGGCACAGAAGCCAGGGAGAGGCCGAGGTCGATGCGATTATTGCTGGCATTAAAAATGAACTATATCTTGCAGGGCAAATTGGATGCAAAAGTCTGAAAGTTGAATCAGATTGCACTTACGCGGTGGATGCGATCAATCTTGATGATGGTTACCAAGGGCCTGATGTCGCCACAATAACAGAGTGCCAAGACTTGATACGAAGATTTTGCAAAAGTTCAGGTGCATAACAGGTGCCACAATAACATATTGCACTTACGCGGTTCAGAGAAGCAAACTCTGCAGCAGATGGCTTGGCTAAACATTGCTTTTGGAACGTTTATATCCCTAATTTTATTTCTCACCTTCATGTGAATGACATATCTATTACTCCCTCCGTTCCTAAATATTTGTCTTTTTCTAGAGATTTCAACAAGTGACTACATACGGAGCAAAATGAGTGAATCTACACTCTAAAATATGTCTATATACATCCGTATATGATAGTCCATTTGAAATCTCTAAAAAGACAAATACTATTTAGGAACGGATGGAGTATATGAGAAATAAAGTCGTTTTGCTTTTAAAAAAAGGGCATGGGGCGGAAGTGAACGGGAGAGCGAGGGCTGGCTTCTGTTGTCTCTCTCGCGTGTGGGCAAGGAATATATGATAGGTTGCAGGCGCACAGTTCTGGAGTCCGGGGAGACCCTTGCTCCAGGCTTACTGGAACAGTGATGGCGGCGCACCTTGTGTCCTGGTCCTTCTTGAAGGCATTACCTGTATCCGTCTTGGTTTGCAGGTTATTAGAAAATACAAGTTATAAGCCAAATCAGTAAAATCTCTGAACCTTGCATAACAGAATTAGAACTGTTCATGACTACAAGAGTTCACTTAAGGTTTTGAAGTTGACACAAGAAAGTCCACAAATGTATGGGGATCATCCAAATCCCTACAAAAAAAAATGTCAAGCCATTTGGTGTTCATCATAACAAGCATGCATTAAATTTGGAGAATATAGCTACTGTAAACTATATGCAATAAGCACCTCTGCCATCGAAAGTGAGCTTCGCCCCCATTTGTAGACATCTAGTAAATTAAAGTTAGGGAAAACAACTTTTCTTGCAATAACTCGAAAAAGGAGACAAGAGTCCAGATACCGAGCGGCTACATAGAGAAAACAAATAGGGTATAGATCACTAGTGCAGAATTAGTCCCGGTTCGCAAGGGCCTTTAGTCCTGGTTCACCAACCGGCATTAAAAGGTGGGGAATAAAGCCTCCCCCCCCCCCCCCCCTCTTTAGTGCCGATTCGTCACGACCCGGGACCAAAGACCCATCACGTGGCACGAGTACGCGCGGGGGGCTGGGGGTCCTTTATTTCCGGTTGGTGACACCAACCGGGACTAAAAGGTTTAGGGATTTTAGGGGTTTATTTTTCCTTTTAATTTTGTGTTCTCCATTTAATTCTTTTTCATTTCAAACATATTTTACGCTACTACGTACTGTACGTGTTATGCATATATATATAAATAGAATTTCTCGTAGAACCGATCATATATATATATATATATCATCGAATTTCTCGTACGACCATTCACATATATATATATATATATATATATATATGTACCTCTGCGCCCGAATAATTGATAGAAATTCCAAAATATACATTTTAAATATTGATAAGGTATTATCAATTATATGGGCAGGGAGGACCACCCTGTAAAAAAATAAATAAATAAATAAATAAAAATATGAATAAGCAATGTCGAATATTTAAATTAAATTAGAATAAATGAATAAGCAATGTTGAATATTTGAGCAGCCTTGGCATATTGTACGCATACACTGACACAAGGATTCCGATGGAGGAGCTATCTATCTGAAGGCATGAAGATTTGCATCGCTGGCAAGCGAAGATGAAAAGAAGAGCCAGCAAATTATTCACCGAGAGACAATGCCACGTGAAGAAAGCAAAGATTCCTGAAGATTGAAGCTTGTCGGCACTCTCTCTCGCATTTTTCTATATTATTAGAAGGACACGCATGTACCCTAGTAGGACACGCGTGCATACTACCGTGTGTAAAATAAGTGAAGGAAGGCTCCCGAAGGCCTTCCTAGCAGCCACCCCTCTCGGCTATAAAAGGAGACGCTGGGCTCAACAACAAGAAAAAAACACAAGACTGGAGAGCGCGAAGCACTCAGAGCATCGAGACTCTCCACCAGAGCATCACTTCCTTCGTAGTATAGCCACCACCACTGCTAGTAGAATAGCCAAGAAGGCGCTTTGTTCGCCAAGAGTTTGAAGGTAATTTCCTAGTTGTGTGTAATCCCTTCGGGGCCTCCCGAAAGGGAAAGCCATATGTAAATTATGTTGTGGAAATGATGTAGTTTCTTGGTTTCACTTGGTATTTTTATTTATGAATTTATGGGAAGAGTTCTTATGCTAGGGATCCTATAGGAGAAACCTCTGCGTGTGTAGTTCTCTGTGTAGCCCAGAGTGGCGTTTGAATGAGAACCTTGTGGCCGTAGAGAAGTGTTCCCTTCGGGTGGAACTGGCTTGGAAGACGATAGGAATTTACCCCATAAATTTGCAATTAAAACTACTAAGTGAACGTGACTAGCTACATCTGATATAACATAATGAAAAATATGGTGAGTATTGAGTAAGGATTTTACACCTCTGCGCACAGCGTCGGACGAATTGTTGGCCTCGCCAGCCCATAATAGATCCTGAACCAAAGAAATAAATAAGTTAGAACGTGCAGATAATTGAATTGAATTAAATATTGCAGTGAATAGTAAAATACTTTTCCAAACAGTGTTTTGAATAGTAGAGCATTATTGTGAATAGTGCCCTACCTAGTGAACAGTAAATACTATTCAAGATAAAAAGCATACCTGTCTACCACTTCCACCTAATCACACATTAATCTAATCAAAATATAATCTAATATTTATTAACAAAAACTTTATAATTTCCCTATATTGTTGGTATCAGGTCCAGCGTTTAATCATTGAAAGGTTAAAATATTTAAACTTAGAAGTTAGCGCAGGTAAAGTAATAAATACTAAAGAAAATTTAAATATAAGGTGCAGAGTAAATCCCTCTGAAGAGCATATTTGGCATACATCTAATAGCCAGTTAAATACAGTCGTCGATTTGATATATAATTTTTACATATCTTGGGGGAAAAGACAAGATAATTTAGACCAAAAATTTGAAAGTTTATTCAAAGAATACCAAAAGCTTGCTGATAAGTATTCAGGGTTGAATAATAAATTTGATCTAGCTTTACATAAGCTAGAGGAAGCAAAAGCAAGACAGAATACCGTTTCTAAGAATAACGATTATATTAAAGAAGAAGTGTTATCAATAGGCTGTTACTTAAGTAAAGGCAAAGAGTCACTCCCACGCACTGAAACAAGACAAGATATACTTGAAATAAAAAAGTCGGTGCAAGAGGTTAAAACTTTGATTATCTCATAATTATATGACTGAATATACTCAAGCATTAAACGAAGTTGCTAAATACCTGTCACCTCCTGTCGGATTCTTCGATCACGACTCCCCAAAAGAAGATTCCAAAGTAATAATAAGACAAAATAACACCATCCTCCATCTATTAATCCAAATTTTAAATAAACTAAATAGTGGTCAAAGCAACAAAGAAATTGTGCTTTCATCATCCGGAATAGTTGCCTCTGCTAGAAATATTAATTCAGAAAAATGGACGTATCTAAAGGCTTCCTTAGAAGAGACAAAACCCTCCAATTAGTAAGGCAAGACTCAAGACCTCTAGCCATGAAGCATAGATTATCATGCAAAGCTGATGATATTGATAGTATTGAAGAAGTTATAGATATACAAAGAGATCTAGAAAGATATCAGAAAGACACCCTAAGAAAAATAAATCCGCAACAAGTATATCATATGGGTATGTTTGAAAGTAAGAGTGGTCTATACAGAATATCTCGAGAAGTAGAATTAAGTGTGTTAACACATCCAGTAGATTTAAGAATTGTAAGCAAAAATATTGAAAATGAACTAAAATATTGTGGTTATAAATATATTCATCAAGGTATGTATATCATAGGAGTCAAAGGCATGACAAGGAAGAAATTAGGTGCAAAGGTTTTAATAACGTTATTAGACAGAAGATGGGAATCAGTAGACAAAGCAGCATTAGGATTTTTGGAAGGAGACATGAATGAAAATAGATTAATAACCTATATAGCTCCAGACCTAATGATGCCCGTAAAAGAATTTATTGAAAAAATGAGTTTTGGTTTCCAAACTAAAGGTTATGAAGATTTTAAAGGAACAAATTTGCTAGTAAGCATAGAATTTATAGGAAGGCTCACTAATAGAAGTAGCTCCAGATATAGAGTAAATGTGAATGACGTAATTGATAGTATGCAATCAAAAGGTATAAAGTTTATGAATCCTCTTAAAATTGGTTCTGAAGAAAGAGCTGGAGAAGAATGGAAGATAGGTGAATTAATAGAGAAAAAAGAATTAAAGCAGCCTGAAAACTACATAAGCTATCAAAATTGTGAAGGAAGTAGCAGCATTCGATTTATGAACTATAAAGCTGCATCAATAGAAGACTCTGAATCTTTTATGTCAGAATCAGAAATTAATAATGATAAAGGTATATCTGAATGCATGGAAAAGGCTGATTTAGATGATGAAATAATTCATTGGGAAAAGAAGCTAAAACATATTGAATGGGAATATAGTCATTCTATGACAAAGGATTGGCCTAAAATTAGAGAAAGAGAACTATTTATCATTAGAGAAATTGCAAGGTTAAAGAAACTAAAAAATGATAAAAAGTTTTTCACTAGTAGGTCAACCATGGAAGATAAAATTATGGCATCCGCAGAAAGAAAAGCAAATGCTATTATTAATAAAAATGCTATCATTAATAATAATAATAATAATAAAGACAAGAATATTGTTCAAAAAGAAGAAGTTATTAGTGAAGAAGAGCAATGGGATATCAATAATAAGTTATTATTAGAAAGTTATGAGGAGGAAGAATTAATAAAAGAAATGTGGTTAGAAGATGAAAGATATGATGATTCAGAACAAAATAGTGATTTCTATAACTCACTAGATGATGTGGGGCTACATAATTTAGACAATGCAATGGAAGCCATGGAAGTAGAAAATAGTGGTAAAAGAAGAAGAGGATATGGAGAATCGGCTGTAAAAAGAGAAGGAGAAAGAGAGAGACCTACCAGATCAGCTGGACAATGGCCTCCAGAAAAAGATGACTATCAACCTACGTATATCCCTGGACAATATAGATATATGGGTACTAAAAGAAGAGATTTTGAAAAACCAGTGCAATTTCAAAATTATAAGAATGATGGCGCTATATTAAACCTAGCAGCTCATGATCCAATAGATTGGCCAAATATAATCAGCATATGGAAAGGTTTAATAGTGCAAAAATATATACAAAATCAGTACAATATAGGCACTAAGGTAGAAGATATGTTAACATATCTTGAAACATTTTTAGGAGAATCTGTAAAAGTTCTATGGGAACAATGGGTAGAGTCATACCCTAGTCAATATGAAGAATTAAAAAGGGCAGGAAGTAACCCTAATAACTTTGCGAATGTTATCTCAAATATGATCATAGCAGAAGATCCAGAATTAGGACATACCTCATTGCAAAATGAAAGGTTAAGAGAAATAGAAAAATTAACATTAACTAGCTGGAAAGGTATTAAAGAATTCTCCCAGCATTATTTGTACAATGCTACTACTGCTAAACAAGGTTTTAATGTAGGTGTAGTAGAAAGATATTTTAATAAATTGCCTGATCCTCTAGGTTCCATAATATTTGAGGAGTATAAAAAAGAAACAGGAGGAAATGTGGTAAATATATCCCAAGCCATAACATTTGTTTTCAAACAACTAAGAAAGGTATGTACTAGCATTCAAGCCCAAAGATCTATGAAGAAATCAGATTATAACTTTTGCAATAACATAGTCCAAATACCACTTACATATGGAGAAGAAAGGCATAGGAAAAACAAATATTATAAACCACAAAGGAGAGATAATAGAAATTTTAGAACAAAGAAAAGATATTTCTTAAGAAGGTCAGACAATAGAGCCCCATTCTTGCATAAAAGAAATGTAAGAAGATATAATCCTAAGAAAACCTATGATAAAACATGCAGGTGTTTCATATGTAACTCTCCTGATCATCTAAGTAGAACTTGCCCTAATAAAGACCAGAAAAGATACTCTAGTAAATATGAAGAACAAGAGAGAGTGTTAATTATAGATAGCGTTAATGAAAATATATTAGTATGTGATGATGAAATAAAAGACGACGAGTCAATATATTCAATTATAGAAACAGATGAAGTAGAAAATGAGGCTCCAGAATATGAATCAAGTCAAGATGAAATAGACCTAATAGATGAATTAGCCGGTTTAAAAATTGAAATGATGAACCAAGTAGATTGTGAACATGATTGGATTAGAGGAAAAGGTGATTATAACATAAAATGTGCTTTCTGTATATATTACCCAAGCCAAGATAATAGGTTCACATGTAGCTTGTGTTTAAAACAAGCATGTGCCTCATGTCTAAGAGCCAATAATCAAAAGTGGAGACAAGAAATAGAATTAGAACCAGAAGATAGAATATTATCTAGTAGAGTCAGAAACCTAGAAAATAGGATAAATACACTAGAAGCAGAGTTAGAAAAACTAATAGATAAGTTAGAAGAAAAAGAGGTTAATAGAAACACAGAAATGGAGCAACAAATGGTGACAGAAAGAGATAAAATATTAGAACCACATAAATAGCAATAAAGGTTCTACCAGAACATGGCAGACACCATAGCAGAGAATTGATATAAGTAATATATCAACATATTAAAGGCAAATTAAATAGTTTACCAAACATATTCCACTGATCACCATTTCTATAGGAATGAAGAGAAGTACACTCGCAGGAAGAAGAGAAGGCTACACATCAGGAAATAACACCAGATTAAGGATATTGCCGCCAAGCACATTCAATTTCAAACCAAAAGATCATATGCATGTTGATGATATCGAAAGATGCTTATTAGAAATTAATGACATAATCAAAAGACAAGAGAAAGGTTATATGCGATCTAATATCAATACTCATGCAATATATTTTACACCAAGACCAGTGTATATTATGTTCGATGGAACACCTATGACATGGGAAGAAATCCAAATAAGGCATGATAAAATTATTTATGCCTCAAATTGGGCGAAGATAATGAATAGCTGTTATTTCAAGTTTCGAGAAATAGAATATAAAGTAAATTTTTCAAAATATTAAGCATATCAAGAATGCCTTCTAAGGGGTTTGACCCTTTAGACAGTGAATACATAGATCAAGAAATGGATAAAAGATTTGAAGAATTTTCAAAAATAATAAAGAAAGAATTGAAAGAAGAAATATTAAAAGAATTAAGGCATGAAATAGACAAAAATTTGAAGAAATAAAGAAAGAATGCGATCAAAAATATGATTTCAATCTGTTAAACGATGATGATGATCAAATGGACATAGCAGGGCATGGGCAGCGACCTGAATAAAGCCCAAATTGCCTATATTGATATTGCTATCAATTATTCGGGCGCGGAGGACCTATACCTCACCTGAATATTGATAGAAATTCCAAAATATACATTTTAAATATTGATAAGGTATTATCAATTATATGGGCCGGACGCCATCGCCACCGCCTCCTCCCCTACGCGCCCCCCCCAACGCGCGTCGCCTCACCCCGTCCGGCCCGACGCCTGGCGCCCGCGCCCGACCGCCGCCGCGTTGCCCCGGCGCCCCTCCGCCGCGCCCTGGCTGGCCTCCTCACCGCCGGCCATCACGCCGCCCCGCCTCACCTCCTCCTCGTCTCTCCTCTGCCGCGGACAGACCCGACTCGGCAGCCCGATGTGAGCGCCGCCTCCCCCTTGCCCCTGGCCATCGCCCCAGTCGCCGCCTTTTTCCCCTCGGCCGTCACGGCCGTCGCCACGCGCACGCGCGCTCGGGGCGCGCCCACGTTCCCGCCCCCGCGCTCGCCTCACCTCTGCAGGCCCCCCCAACGGACATCGCCCCTGCGCCACTCCCTCGCCGCCCTGCCGCAGCGTGCCCGCGTGCCCTGCTGCTGCTCCAACCGCGCCGCGCTTCGGCCCTGGCCTCGCCCTCCTCTGCCGGCGCCGTGCCCGCCGTGCCTGTTGCCCCCCCCCCCCCCCCGCGCGCCGCGCGCGCGTGTTGTGCGGCCCCGGACGTGTCCGGCGCCCCGAACGGGCACCGACGGACATGTCCGGCTTGGGCCACTGTCAAAAGGGGCCCACGGCCCAGAACGTTTTTAATAATAAAAAATGAATAATAAAATAAATATTAATTATGATTAAATATGTTTATTAATCTGATTAGGTTAATCTAATTAATTAATTAGTTTAATTAAGTATTAATTAATTAGTTAACCCTAATTAACCCTAACAGTCCTGACGTCATGCTGACGTCAGCAAGACACTGTTGACTAATGTTAATTTAAATAATTAATTAAATTAGAAATTAATAAAAACTTTAGAAAATCAATTAAATAATCTGTAACTCCGATGAAAATACTTTGTACATGGAAAGTGTCTCAGAACGACGAGACGAATCCGAATTCGCGATCCGTTCGTCGTCACACGTCCTAAATATCCGAACATGCAACCGTTCCTCTCGGTCATCTGTCTGACAAATGTCCGGAGACGGGAAAACATTCCGGATGAATCCCCCCTTCGCCAGTATCACGGCAGTGCGTTAGGTCAACTCCGTCACCGCGTATTGCCATGTTATGCTTTGTGCTGCACTTGTTCGCTGTGTATTTATACTGTTTCCTCCCCCTCTTCTCTCTCGGTAGCCCCCGACACCGACGTCGTCCCCGAGGCCGACAGCAGCCCGGAGCCCGAAGACACCATTGACAACCTTGCCTTGCCGCCGAGCAACCAGGCAAGCCCCCCTTTTGATCATCCCGATATGCCCATTCTATTTCTCATGCTTGCATTAGAAGTGCTCTGCTGCTGCTGCTGCTTTACCTATTCTGATGCATAGCCTGTTCATTGTAACCTGCTGTTGATAATTACCTGCATATCCTAAACTGTTTAGTCTAGGCTGGGTAGAGACCTATCAGTGACCCCACTTATCCCGACTGCCGCGCTGGATCGTCAGAAGACCCGATCAACGGGAATTGAAGACCAGGCCCCGACACCGCACATCACCCCCCCCCCCTTAGTTGTAACGACACTGCAGCGTTACTATCGAGTGCCGAGGGTGAAACCTCATGTAGCACTTCTGATGTTAACTCTGTAGAGTAGCTATTCGATCGTGGTCATCGAGGGTGATTCCTCCTTCACCGCTTCCGATAACGACGCTGTCGTACAACACCTCAAGTGTGGACCCAGTGAGGGTGATTCCTCCGAGTTCACCTTGACAGACACATCGAGTAGGAATCCAACGAGGGTGATACCTCGGATTCCCCTGATGTTATGGACACACGGATACTTGGAATGTACTATTGTTACTTGGAAAGGCGGGTCGACCCTGAGGGGTACCCGCGTGTGATGTGAAGGCGGGTTGCCAGTGTGGTGCCCGAGTGGTGAATACGAGGCGCGGCCGGGCATTCTTAACCCTTGCCGCAAGTCCTCGAGACGGGGCGACGGGGTCACATCTTTCGTGAGTCTCTGCTCGTTACCGCAAGCCCCTAGCCCTAGCGATTTGGATATTTGATCCGAGCAGGCCTCTGGTCTGATAGCACTAACCATCACGTGGGCATAGTATGGGCGTTCTGCATCGTAGCATCAGCCGACAGTTCTGTCAGACGTCCAGTTCAGCATTGTGGCACGGTCGGATCGTACCGAACCTCCGAGGCGGTGCTGGTATCCACCCTGCACACAACGACCCGGAGTGCACAGGGCGATGGCCCAAGACCCCTGAGTGCTTAGGATGTAGACCGGCGGGGACCTCTCTGCTGAGCTTTAGGTAGGGCTGCGGTGTGTCGTTTGGCCGAGGCCGGGCATGACCCAGGAAAGTGTGTCCGGCCGGAGTTAATCGAGCGTGTTGGGTAAGTTGGTGCACCCCTGCAGGGAAGAACACTTCTATCGATAGCCGGTCCTACGGTAAAGGACACTCGGAGTTGTATCCTGATTGATACAATTTAGAATTGGATACTTGGATACTATGGCTCTGGGATTGCTTCTCGCAGGGAGTCGAGAAGGGATCTCAGGACGAGGTTGACGACTGTATGGCTCTGGGATTGCTTTCTCGCAGGGAGTCGAGAAAGGATCTCTGGGTGAGGTTGAGACTTAATGATACTACTACATTATATTGTACTGTTCTACTCTCTTCTACTGCTGCAAGACCTCTGAAGATGCTAGTCTTCGATAGGACTAGGCCTTCTCTCTATTCTTGCTTTTCTGCAGCCCAGTCCACATATACAGCCTCCCCTTGAAAATGTTGCATATGTAGTGTAGATCCTTGCTTGCTGAGTACTTCTGAGTACTCACGGTTGCTTTGTTTTCCTTTTCTCCCCATATCAGTTTATCGTGACCAAGATGACGGAGCCCCTGAGACAGCTGCCCTGCCGACGATCGCTACTACTACTACCCAGAGGATGGATTCTGCTATGAGTTGACTGACGACCAGGAGTAGGATCGGAGGGTCCCAGGCAGGAGGCCTTCGCCTTTCGATCGTAGTGTTTTATTTTGCCCCGCCTTTCTAAAGGCCTTTCTGTTTCTGTTTCATATCTGTACTCAGGTATCTAATGCTTCCGCTGACGCTTGTTCGCAAGCTTATGTATTCGAGCCCTCGAGGCCCCTGGCTTGTAATATAAAGCTTGTATGACTTTATTTATGTTTTAGAGTTGTGTTGTGATATCTTCCCGTGAGTCCTTAGGCTTGATCGTGTGCATTTGCATGTATGATTAGTGCACGATTAAGCCGGGGCGTCACAAGTTGGTATCAGAGCCGACTGACTGTAGGAACCCCCCTTTCCAACTCCTTGGCCGAAGTTGAGTCTAGTAACCGAAAATTGTTTTACTAACTTGGCTGTGTGGCTTACGGGCCCACATCGCCAATTGGGTGGTATTAGTATCTTTTACTCCTCGACCTTTACTCTGGGACTCTGACCTCTCTTCTATTCGGGTTAAAAGTTTACTAACGCCGACACTTAGGATCTCGTAATTCTCGCCCACCCGGAGAGCTGGATATTCGCAACTGATCCTTTCCTTGGAACGATTAGTCTGATAATCATCATTATCCTTTCCATTGGTTTGTTTAACCTTACCTTTACAAGTATATTACGTTTCTCACACTGTCATTTGGCACTTTTGGAATCTCCCAGAAAAATGTGTCGTGTTCAGCGTCAACATTTTGACTTCTTTCGAGATGTTAAATGAATTCATGAACAGCAATTCCATCCTTGCCTCTAGTGGTCGATGATATCATCGTCAGCCTCTTTGACTACCTGCCCACGAATTGCTGTTAACCCAGAACGAGTTCAGGCTATTCTTGACTGGACTCCTCCGAAGAACGTTAAGCAAGTGAGAAGTTTTCTCGGCCTTGCGACCTATTGCCGTCGATTTGTCGAGAACTTTTCCAAGATTGCTAAGCCTTTGACTGATCTGCTTCACAAGGGCGTTAAGTTCGAATGGACAGACAATTGTCAGGAAAGTTTTCAAGCACTCAAAGACAAGCTAACATCTGCCCCAGTACTTTCTCCTCCAGATACCCGCAAAGACTTTGTGATTTATTGTGATGCATCCCGTGAAGGATTAGGCTGTGTCCTAATGCAAGAGCGTAAGGTGATTGCCTATGGCTCTCGTCAGTTGCGCCCACATGAAGAGAATTATCCGGTACATGATCTAGAACTAGCTGCTGTGATCTATGCATTGCAGTTGTGGCGACATTACCTTCTCGGTAATCGTTGCGAGATCTACACGGATCATAAAAGTCTGAAGTACTTGTTCACTCAACCATCTCTAAACCTCCGTCAGCAAAGATGGATGGAGGCCATTGCGGACTATGATTTGGGTATTTCCTATACCCCTGGCAAGGCTAACGTGATGGCTGATGCCTTAAGCCGCAAGTCCTATTGCGACAACCTCATGGTTAGGCGAGCTCAACCTCGTATTTTCGAAGAACTGTGCAAGCTGAATCTGCGTATTGTTCCACAGGGATCTCTTAATAACCTTGTGATACAACCAGATCTTGAGAAAGCTGTTAAGAATGCGCAAGCTAAAGATGCTGAAATTGATCTGATGAAGAAAGACCTTCACCTTGCAAAGTACAGGGATTTCTCGCTGTCTGAAGATGGAACCTTGTATTTTAGAAACCGCATTGTCGTACCTCGCTTCGAGCTCATGACTGACAAAGTAATGAAGGAGGCACATGACACACCATTGTCTATTCATCCGGGTAGCACCAAGATGTATCGTGATCTCCGTCAAAGGTACTGGTGGTCTAAAATGAAGTAGGACATTGCTCGTTATGTTGCTGAATGTGATGTGTGTCGACGCGTTAAAGCAGAACATCAGAAGCCAGCTGGAATTCTGCAACCACTTCCTATTCCTCTATGGAAATGGGATAAGGTTCAGATGGATTTCGTTACAGGACTTCCCAGGTCATAGAAGGGTCACGATGCTATTCTTGTCGTCGTCGACCAGCTCTCTAAAGTTGCACACTTTCTGCCTGTCAAAGAAACTATCACTGCTAGTCAGTTAGCAGAGTTGTATATCTCCAGAATTGTATCACTCCACGGTATTCCGAAGGAGATCAGTTCAGACCGTGGCGGCCTTTTCACTTCCAAATTCTGGGAAAGTTTCCAAACAGCTATGGGAACTCATATTACTTGGAGTTCAGCTTATCACCCTCAATCTCAAGGCCAAGTCGAACGAGTCAATCAAGTGCTTGAAGACATGCTTCGGGCTTGTGTTATTTCATTCGGCAAGAAGTTGGAAGAATCTCTCCCGTATGCCGAATTCTCTTACAACAACAGCTATCAAGCCATCTTGAAAATGGCTCCCTTCGAAGTACTCTATGGACGTAAGTGTCGAACCCCTCTGAATTGGTCAGAAACTGGGGAACGACCGCTCGTAGGTCCGGATATTATCCAACAAGCCGAAGAACAAGTTCGTATTGTCCGGGAAAATCTCAAGGCGGCTCAGGACCGCCAGAAGAGCAACCATGATCGCAAACGATGGGGTTTGACTTATCAACCTGGTGATCAGGCTTATCTTCGTGTCACTCCTATGAAAGGCACTCACCGTTTTGGAATCAAGCGCAAGCTAGCTCCACGCTATATTGGTCCTTTCCGCATTGTTGCAAGGCGTGGACAGGTGGCGTATAAATTGGAATTGCCGCCGCAATTCTCTCATATCCACGACGTCTTCCATGTGTCGCAACTTCGTCAATGCTTTAAAGAATCTCCGCACCGAGCTGTGGATCACGAGATGCTCGAATTGCAAGATGACCTATCTTATAAGGAGCATCCGATCCGCATTCTCGATGAAGCTGAACGTCGGACCCGCCAGAAAGTTACCAAGTTCCTCAAAGTTCAGTGGTCAAATCATACTGAAGATGAATCCACTTGGGAACGCGAGGATAATCTTCATGCGGAACACCCCGAACTTTTTCCTTCTACCTCTTAATTCTCGGGACGAGAATTCTTATTAGTAGAGGAGATTTGTAACACCCCCAGTGGTTAGCCACAGTAATCCCATTTTCAATAATGCCAAGTCAGCATGTTTAACAGTGCATGATCATCATTTGCATCATAATGCATTCCAACTCCTAACTCAAAATTCAAATTTAGATGAAAGTGAAATATAAAAGTGGTCCAACATAAAAACTAAATTGTTCATTAAATAGCAAATAAATCAGAGACAATTCTAAAATTGAAACCAACATTATTAAAATTGGATAAGTGACTCGAACAACTTAAAACAGTGGCTGAAAATAACATTTAGTAACCTTTTAATTTATTTAAAACAAATATGAAAAGATATTTACCCCAAACTAGTTTTTGGTGATAGGGTATAAAGCACTGGTATTTATGGACTAGGTCTCCCTTTTTTACAAAAACCATTTGGGGCCTAAACAATTAACAGGACAGAAAAGAAAAGAAAAGAAAAACAAAATAAAACAAAAAGAAAAGGCCCCCCCCCGACTGGGCCTCGGCCCAGCAGGCCACCAGGCCGGCCCAGCCGCTCGCCCCCTTTATCCCCCGGTCCACCCCACCCCGCTAACCCTAATCCCCACTCTCACCCCCTCTCGCTCTTCTCTCCTCCCTCTTCCCCCCGATCCAGGAGGGATCGGGCGCGCTCGCCGCCGTTCGACGCCGCCCCGCGCCGACACCGTCGCCGGACGCCATCGCCACCGCCTCCTCCCCTACGCGCCCCCCCAACGCGCGTCGCCTCACCCCGTCAGGCCCGCGCCTGGCGCCGCGCCCGACCGCCGCCCGCGTTGCCCGGCGCCCCTCGCCGCGCCCTGGCTGGCCTCCTCACCGCCGGCCATCACGCCGCCCCGCCTCACCTCCTCTCGTCTTCCTCCGCCGCGGACAGACCCGACTCGGACAGCGATGTGAGCGCCGACCTCCCCTTGCCCCTGGCCATCGCCCCAGTCGCCGCCTTTTTCCCTCTTCCGGTCGTCACGGCGTCGCCCGCACGCACGCGCGCTCGGGGCCGCGCCACGTTCCCGCCCCCCGCTCGCCTCACCTCTGACAGGCCCCCGCCACCGGAACGCCCCCTGAGCACTCCCTCGCCGCCCGCAGCAGTCTGCCCGCGTGCCCTGCTGCTGCTCCAACCCGCCGCGCTTGGCCCTGGCTCGCCCTCCTTGCCGGCGCCGTGCCCGCCGTTGCCTGTTGCCCCCCCCCCCCCGCGCGAGCGTGTTGTGCGAGCCCCGGACGTGTCCGGCGCCGAACGGGCACCGACGGACATGTCCGGCTTGGGCCACGTCAAACGGGGCCCACGGCCCAGAACTTTTTTAATAATAAAAAATGAATTAATAAATAATTAATTAATTAGTGAATTAATTAGTTAATAATCCTGATTAGGTTAATCTAATTAAATTAATTAGTTTAATTAAGTATTAATTAATTAGTTAACCCTAATTAACCCTAATAGTCCCCTGACGTCATGCTGACATCATGCTGACGTCAGCATGACACTGTTTCAGATAATGTTAATTTAAATAATTAATTAAATTCCAGAAATTATAAAAACTTAGAAAATCATATTAAATAATCGTAACTCCGATGAAAATACTTTGTACATGAAAGTTGCTCAGAACGACGAGAAGAATCCGAATTCGAGGTCCGTCGTCCGTCACAAGTCCCTAAAATATCCGAACATGCAACCGTTCCTCTCCGGTCATCTGTTGACAAATGTCGGAGACGGGAAAACATTCCCGAGAATCCCACCTTTGCCAGTATCACCCGGCACTGCGTTTAGGTCAACTCCGTCACCGGTATTGCCATGTTATGCTTGTGCTGCACTTGTTCGCTGTGTATTTATACTGTTTCCGCCCTCTCTTCTCTCTCGGTAGCCCCCGACACCGACGTCGTCCCCGAGGCCGACGCAGCTCCGGAGCCCGAAGACACCATTGACAACCTTGCCTTGCCGCCGAGCAACCAGGCAAGCCCCCCTTTTGATCACTCCCGATGCCCATTCTATTTCTCATGCTTGCATTAGAATTGCTGCTGCTGTGTGCTGCTTTACCTATTTGAGTCATAGCCTGTTCATGTAAACCTGCTGTTGATAATTACTGTCATATCCTAAACTGTTTAGTCTAGGCTGGGTTAGAGACCTATCAGTGACCCACTTATCCGACTGCCGGCTGGATGTCAGAAGACCCGATCAACGGGAATTGAAGACCAGGCCCCGACACCGCACATCACCCCCTCCTTAGTTGTGTAACGAACCCGCAGCGTTACTATCGAGTGCCGAGGGTGAAAACTCATGTAGCACTTCTGATGTTAACTCTGTAGAGTAGCTATTCGATCGTGGTCATCGAGGGTGATTCCTCCTTCACCGTTCCGTAAACGACCTGTCGTACAAACACCTCAAGTGTGGACCCAGTGGGGTGATTCCTCCGAGTTCACCTTGACAGGACACATCGAGTAGGAATCCAACGAGGGTGATACCTCGGATTCCCCTGATGTTATGGACACACGGATCTTGGAATGTACTATTGTTACTTGGAAAGGGGTGACCCTGAGGGGTACCCGCGTGTGAGTGATGCGGCGTTGCCAGTGTGGTGCCGAGTGGTGAATACGAGGCGCGGCCGGGCATTCTAACCCTTGCCGCAAGTCCCTCGAGACGGGGCGACGGGTGTCACATCTTCGTGAGCTCTGCTCGTTACCGCAAGCCCCTAGTCCTAGCGATTTGGATATTTGATCCGAGCAGGCCTGGTCTGATAGCACTAACCATCATGGGGCATAGTAATGGGCGTTTGCATCGTAGCATCAGCCGACAGTTCTGTCAGACGTCCAGTTTCAGCATTGTGGACGTCGGATCGTACCGACCCTCCGAGGCGGTGCTGGTATCCACCCTGCACACAACGACCCGGAGTGCACAGGGCGATGGCCCAAGACCCCTGAGTGCTTAGGATGTAGACCGGCGGGGACCTCTCTGCTGAGCTTTAGGTAGGGCTGCGGTGTGTCGTTTGGCCGAGGCCGGGCATGACCCAGGAAAGTGTGTCCGGCCGGAGTTAATCGAGCGTGTTGGGTAAGTTGGTGCACCCCTGCAGGGAAGAACACTTCTATCGATAGCCGGTCCTACGGTAAAGGACACTCGGAGTTGTATCCTGATTGATACAATTTAGAATTGGATACTTGGATACTATGGCTCTGGGATTGCTTCTCGCAGGGAGTCGAGAAGGGATCTCAGGACGAGGTTGACGACTGTATGGCTCTGGGATTGCTTTCTCGCAGGGAGTCGAGAAAGGATCTCTGGGTGAGGTTGAGACTTAATGATACTACTACATTATATTGTACTGTTCTACTCTCTTCTACTGCTGCAAGACCTCTGAAGATGCTAGTCTTCGATAGGACTAAGCCTTCTCTCTATTCTTGCATTTCTGCAGCCCAGTCCACATATACAGCCTCCCCTTGAAAATGTTGCATATGTAGTGTAGATCCTTGCTTGCTGAGTACTTCTGAGTACTCACGGTTGCTTTGTTTTCCTTTTCTCCCCATATCAGTTTATCGTGACCAAGATGACGGAGCCCCTGAGACAGCTGCCCTACCGACGATCGCTACTACTACTACTACCCAGAGGATGGATTCTGCTATGAGTTGACTGACGACCAGGAGTAGGATCGGAGGGTCCTAGGCAGGAGGCCTTCGCCTTTCGATCGTAGTGTTTTATTTTGCCCCGCCTTTCTAAAGGCCTTTCTGTTGATGTTTCATATCTGTACTCAGATATCTGATGCTTCCGCTGACGCTTGTTCGCAAGCTTATGTATTCGAGCCCTCGAGGCCCCTGGCTTGTAATATAAAGCTTGTATGACTTTATTTATGTTTTAGAGTTGTGTTGTGATATCTTCCCGTGAGTCCTTAGGCTTGATCATGTGCATTTGCATGTATGATTAGTGCACGATTAAGCTGGGGCGTCACACCAGATCAGCTGGACAATGGCCTCCAGAAAAAGATGACTATCAACCTACGTATATCCCTGGAAAATATAGATATATGGGTACTAAAAGAAGAGATTTTGAAAAACCAGTGCAATTTCAAAATTATAAGAATGATGGCGCTATATTAAACCTAGCAGCTCATGATCCAATAGATTGGCCAAATATAATCAGCATATGGAAAGGTTTAATAGTGCAAAAATATATACAAAATCAGTATAATATAGGCACTAAGGTAGAAGATATGTTAACATATCTTGAAACATTTTTAGGAGAATCTGTAAAAGTTCTATGGGAACAATGGGTAGAGTCATACCCTAGTCAATATGAAGAATTAAAAAGGGCAGGAAGTAACCCTAATAACTTTGCGAATGTTATCTCAAATATGATCATAGCAGAAGATCCAGAATTAGGACATACCTCATTGCAAAATGAAAGGTTAAGAGAAATAGAAAAATTAGCATTAACTAGCTGGAAAGGTATTAAAGAATTCTCCCAGCATTATTTGTACAATGCTACTACTGCTAAACAAGGTTTTAATGTAGGTGTAGTAGAAAGATATTTTAATAAATTGCCTGATCCTCTAGGTTCCATAATATTTGAGGAGTATAAAAAAGAAACAGGAGGAAATGTGGTAAATATATCCCAAGCCATAACTTTTGTTTTCAAACAGCTAAGAAAGGTATGTACTAGCATTCAAGCCCAAAGATCTATGAAGAAATCAGATTATAACTTTTGCAATAACATAGTCCAAATACCACTTACATATGGAGAAGAAAGGCATAGGAAAAACAAATATTATAAACCACAAAGGAGAGATAATAGAAATTTTAGAACAAAGAAAAGATATTTCTTAAGAAGGTCAGACAATAGAGCCCCATTCTTGCATAAAAGAAATGTAAGAAGATATAATCCTAAGAAAACCTATGATAAAACATGCAGGTGTTTCATATGTAACTCTCCTGATCATCTAAGTAGAACTTGCCCAAATAAAGACCAGAAAAGATACTCTAGTAAATATGAAGAACAAGAGAGAGTGTTAATTATAGATAGCGTTAATGAAAATATATTAGTATGTGATGATGAAATAAAAGACGACGAGTCAATATATTCAATTGTAGAAACAGATGAAGTAGAAAATGAGGCTCCAGAATATGAATCAAGTGAAGATGAAATAGACCTAATAGATGAATTAGCCGGTTTAAAAATTGAAATGATGAACCAAGTAGATTGTGAACATGATTGGATTAGAGGAAAAGGTGATTATAACATAAAATGTGCTTTCTGTATATATTACCCAAGCCAAGATAATAGGTTCACATGTAGCTTGTGTTTAAAACAAGCATGTGCCTCATGTCTAAGAGCCAATAATCAAAAGTGGAGACAAGAAATAGAATTAGAACCAGAAGAACGAATATTATCTAGTAGGGTTAGAAATTTAGAAAATAGAATAAATAAGCTAGAAGCAGAACTAGAAAAACTTAAAGATGAGTTAGAAAATAGTAATAAGCAAGACAATAATGTTGCTGAAATCACGGAAATGAAAGAGCAAATGGTAACGGTAAGGGATAAAAAAGGAGACAAATTAATACAATTGAAAGATGCAATTACTAGTTTTGGAAACAAATATATTGTTCGATTACCATTCAAAGAAGTGTTAGGGATAAGGATCCCAGTTAGGATTGTTCTAAAGCCAAATATTTCATATAAAATACTGGCACTATTAGATACTGGTTGCACTAAGAATATCATCCATGATAAATATTTTACGAGGTGTCCCGAAATAGTTGAAACTATAGATAATTATAAAGCTGAAGTATCTACTGATATGTCAGGAATAAAGAAGATCCATAATCAGCTAGCATATAATATTGAAGCTTATATAAATGGCACAAAATATATAATAGATGAAATTACAATAAGAGATTTGTCAGTAATAAATGATGACATGATAATAGGGTTAAGATTTTTACAACAATCTTTACAAACCACAATCATACATGAAGAAGGGGTAACATTTATCCCTTATCAAGATAATGTTCCATACATATCTGAAGTGCGAAAACAAAGAAAGTCCTTGCAAAATGTAGAAATATCTAATTTAGATGATAAATATAGCACAAGTCCAGATCCCCTTGAATTCTGTAAAGACGAAGAACTTAGTGAGACCATAGAAGAATATCATATAGAAAATACATGTACAGAATGCATTGGGTTACAATCATTCTCGCCAAATTGGTATATAGATATAAAATCTAAAAAAGATATAGATAAGATTGTGCAAAGACTAGAAAGCATACAAATTATTGGAGAAATACCAATGAAACATTGGGATAAGAATTCTATAGTTTGCAAAATAAATATCATAAATCCAGATTATATAATTAAGTCAGGACCAATAGAAGCTACTCCAAAAGATATTGAAGAGTCCAAAATGCATATTGAAGAGCTATTAAAGTTAAAAGCTATAAGAGAAAGTAGAAGTCCTCATCGATCTGCTGCTTTTATAGTTAGAAATCATGCTGAAGAAGTTAGAGGTAAATCTAGAATGGTAATTAATTTTAAAAGGCTTAATGATAATACAGTTGATGATGCATATAATATACCTAATAAGCAGGAATGGATTAACAGGATACAAGGAAGTAAATATTTTTCTAAATTTGACTTAAAGGCAGGATTTTGGCAAGTAAAAATGGCTGAAGAATCTATTCCTTGGACAGCATTTACTTGTCCACAAGGCCACTATGAATGGCTAGTAATGCCATTAGGTCTAAAGAATGCACCTGCACTATTTCAAAGAAAAATGCAAAATATATTCAATGAGAATCAAGCATTTATATTGGTATACGTAGATGATTTGTTAGTATTCTCAAAATCATACAAAGAGCATATAGCCCATCTTGAAGTGTTCTTTCGAAAGGTAGAACAAAATGGGCTCATACTATCCAAAAAGAAGATGGAAATTTGCAAAGAGAAAATAAATTTCCTTGGTCATGAAATAGGAGAAGGAAAGATATATCTACAAGAACATATTGCAAAGAAAATATTAGAGTTTCCTGATAATATGAGTGATAAAAAGGCTTTACAGCAGTTCTTAGGAATTGTAAACTATGCACGAAACTATATAGACAACTTAGCAAAGCTAGCAGGACCTTTATATGCTAAATTAAGGAAAAATGGTCAAAAATACTTCAATTCTGAAGATATAAAATTAGTAAAGGCCATCAAGGAAAAGGTTAAGAGTTTAAAACCCCTAGAATTGCCTCTAGAAGACAATTATTTTATAATTGAGACAGATGCATCTAAGGTAGGATGGGGTGCAATACTAAAACAAAAGCCCAATAAATACTCTCCAAAAGCAGATGAAAAAATATGCAGATATGCTTCGGGAAGTTACAAATTAAACACGGTAAATAATATTGATAGGGAAATCCTTGCCGTTGTAAATGCAATAAATGCATTTAGGCTATATCTAGGATTTAAAGAATTTACAGTGCGAACAGACTGTGAAGCTATATGTAGATATTACAATAAAATTAATAGTAAGAAAAGCTCAACCAGAAGATGGGTCTTATTTGAAGACACCATAGCTGGCAATGGTTATAAAGTTATTTTTGAGCATATTAAGGGAAAGGATAATACCTTACCTGACATATTTTCTCATGCATCAAATTTGCAGAAATGAGGAAAGGATTATTCGCCACCAAGGAGGAATATATCTTCTTTGGAGAAGAAAATAGGCTGAAAGTATTTCAGCCAAATACATTCAATTTCAAGCCAAAGGCTCATATCAAGCTTGATGAACTTCAACGCTGCATATTGGATAATTTCTGGTTCCAATATACCACCAAAAGAGAGGAAATGGGATATATGTTATCAATTCTGAATAGCTTGGCAGAATATTTTAGCGAACTGAACAAAAAATTGCCAAAGCCAGGAAAGATTGAAATGCCAAAAGGAGAAACACTATATATTATATTTGACGAAAATAAACCCGGCATATATCTGGAATGGGAAAACATTATGATTGAAAAGCTAGATGCAAAAAGAAAAGGAGAAGATTTAACATTCAAAAGATATGATAGTATAAATGATGCCTTATTTTGGGCAAGAAAGATATTCGGACCAGATTATTATATTGACCCAAAGGCTAAAGACTATATCCAAATAAAAAGAGGCATACCTGCTTCACCAACTCCCACAAAGGGGGAGGCATCAAGCTCAAAAAATATAAAGAAGGAAGAGTCTCCAAAATATAAGACATATCAAGAATGCCTTTTAAAGGGGCTTGACCCTTTAGACAGTGAATACATAGATCAAGAAATGGATAAAAGATTTGAAGAATTTTCAAAAATAATAAAGAAAGAATTGAAAAAAGAAATATTAAAAGAATTAAGGCATGAAATGGACGAAAAATTTGAAGAAATAAAGAAAGAATACGATCAAAAATATGATTTCAATCTGTTAAACGATGAAGATGATCAAATGGACATAGCAGGGCATGGGCAGCGACCTGAATAAAGCCCAAATTGCCTATATTGATATTGCTATCAATTATTCGGGCGCGGAGGACCTATACCTCACCCGAATATTGATAGAAATTCCAAAATATATATTTTATATATTGATAAGGTATTATCAATTATATGGGCAGGGAGGACCACCCTGTAAAAAAAATAAAAAAATAAATAAAAAAATAAATAAATAAAAATATGAATAAGCAATGTCGAATATTTAAATTAAATTAGAATAAATGAATAAGCAATGTTGAATATTTGAGCAGCCTTGGCATATTGTACGCATACACTGACACAAGGATTCCGATGGAGGAGCTATCTATCTGAAGGCATGAAGATTTGCATCGCTGGCAAGCGAAGATGAAAAGAAGAGCCAGCAAATTATTCACCGAGAGACAATGCCACGTGAAGAAAGCAAAGATTCCTGAAGATTGAAGCTTGTCGGCACTCTCTCTCGCATTTTTCTATATTATTAGAAGGACACGCATGTACCCTAGTAGGACACGCGTGCATACTACCGTGTGTAAAATAAGTGAAGGAAGGCTCCCGAAGGCCTTCCTAGCAGCCACCCCTCTCGGCTATAAAAGGAGACGCTGGGCTCAACAACAAGGGGAACTCAAGACTGGAGAGCGCGAAGCACTCAGAGCATCGAGACTCTCCACCAGAGCACCACTTCCTTCGTAGTATAGCCACCACCACTGCTAGTAGAATAGCCAAGAAGGCGCTTTGTTCGCCAAGAGTTTGAAGGTAATTTCCTAGTTGTGTGTAATCCCTTCGGGGCCTCCCGAAAGGGAAAGCCATATGTAAATTATGTTGTGGAAATGATGTAGTTTCTTGGTTTCACTTAGTATTTTTATTTATGAATTTATGGTAAGAGTTCTTATGCTAGGGATCCTATAGGAGAAACCTCTGCGTGTGTAGTTCTCTGTGTAGCCCAGAGTGGCGTTTGAATGAGAACCTTGTGGCCGTAGAGAAGTGTTCCCTTCGGGTGGAACTGCCTGGGAAGACGATAGGAATTTACCCCATAAATTTGCAATTAAAACTACTAAGTGAACGTGACTAGCTACATCTGATATAACATAATGAAAAATATGGTGAGTACTGAGTAAGGATTTTACACCTCTGCGCACAGCGTCGGACGAATTGTTGGCCTCGCCAGCCCATAATAGATCCTGAATCAAAGAAATAAATAAGTTAGAACGTGCAGATAATTGAATTGAATTAAATATTGCAGTGAATAGTAAAATACTTTTCCAAATAGTGTTTTGAATAGTAGAGCATTATTGTGAATAGTGCCCTACCTAGTGAACAGTAAATACTATTCAAGATAAAAAGCATACCTGTCTACCACTTCCACCTAATCACACATTAATCTAATCAAAATATAATCTAATATTTATTAACAAAAACTATATATTTTCCCCATATTGTTGGTATCAGATTATATAAATACCTCACCCGAATATTGATAGAAATTCCAAAATATATATTTTAAATATTGATAAGGTATTATCAATTATATGGGCAGAGAGGACCACCCTGTAAAAAAAATAAAAAAAAATAAATAAAAAAATAAATAAAAATATGAATAAGCAATGTCGAATATTTAAATTAAATTAGAATAAATGAATAAGCAATGTTGAATATTTGAGCAGCCTTGGCATATTATACGCATACACTGACAAAAGGATTTCGATGGAGGAGCTATCTATCTAAAGGCATGAAGATTTGCATCGCTGGCAAGCGAAGATGAAAAGAAGAGCCAGCAAATTATTCACCGAGAGACAATGCCACGTGAAGAAAGCAAAGATTCCTGAAGATTGAAGCTTGTCGGCACTCTCTCTCGCATTTTTCTATATTATTAGAAAGACACGCATATACCCTAGTAGGACACGCGTGCATACTACCGTGTGTAAAATAAGTGAAGGAAGGCTCCCGAAGGCCTTCCTAGCAGCCACCCCTCTCGGCTATAAAAGGAGACGCTGGGCTCAACAACAAGAAGAGAACACAAGACTGGAGAGCGCGAAGCACTCAGAGCATCGAGACTCTCCACCAGAGCACCACTTCCTTCGTAGTATAGCCACCACCACTGCTAGTAGAATAGCCAAGAAGGCGCTTTGTTCGCCAAGAGTTTGAAGGTAATTTCCTAGTTGTGTAATTTATGGGGTAAATTCCTATCGTCTTCCCAGGCAGTTCCACCCGAAGGGAACACTTCTCTACGGCCACAAGGTTCTCATTCAAACGCCACTCTGGGCTACACAGAGAACTACACACGCAGAGGTTTCTCCTATAGGATCCCTAGCATAAGAACTCTTCCCATAAATTCATAAATAAAAATACCAAGTGAAACCAAGAAACTACATCATTTCCACAACATAATTTACATATGGCTTTCCCTTTCGGGAGGCCCCGAAGGGATTACACACAACTAGGAAATTACCTTCAAACTCTTGGCGAACAAAGCGCCTTCTTGGCTATTCTACTAGCAGTGGTGGTGGCTATACTACGAAGGAAGTGGTGCTCTGGTGGAGAGTCTCGATGCTCTGAGTGCTTCGCGCTCTCCAGTCTTGTGTTCCTCTTGTTGTTGAGCCCAGCGTCTCCTTTTATAGCCGAGAGGGGTGGCTGCTAGGAAGGCCTTCGGGAGCCTTCCTTCACTTATTTTACACACGGTAGTATGCACGCGTGTCCTACTAGGATACATGCGTGTCCTTCTAATAATATAGAAAAATGCGAGAGAGAGTGCCGACAAGCTTCAATCTTCAGGAATCTTTGCTTTCTTCACGTGGCATTGTCTCTCGGTGAATAATTTGCTGGCTCTTCTTTTCATCTTCGCTTGCCAGCGATGTAAATCTTCATGCCTTCAGATAGATAGCTCCTCCATCGGAATCCTTGTGTCAGTGTATGCGTACAATATGCCAAGGCTGCTCAAATATTCAACATTACTTATTCATTTATTCTAATTTAATTTAAATATTCGACATTGCTTATTCATATTTTTATTTATTTATTTATTTATTTTTATTTTTTTTATTTACAGGGTGGTCTTCCCTGCCCATATAATTGATAATACCTTATCAATATTTAAAATATATATTTTGGAATTGCTATCAATTATTCGGGCGCGGAGGTATATATATATATATATATATATATATATATATATATATATATATATATACAATTTGGTATATACAATTTCTCATACAATTTGCAGATCATTACATGCAGGCATTAGATGTAATGGTATTCTCCTTTGGGATCTATGACCTGGTCGAGCAAAAATCCCGATATTTCCTCTTGAATTGCTTGTACGCGATCCGTTGGTAGGAGCCGATCTCGCATCTCCAACATCTTTAAAGAAGGAGATCAATATGAATGTATTAGTTGTGTGTATATATATTAGGTAATGATATAAAAATTGTGAATAGTGTTCTGACAAACGTACCCAAGTTTTCTTGCATCTTTGGTCCTTTCGGACATCATAATGCGAATGTTCTCGCAAACGTAGTATGCACATAAATTATTCCCCTGCGCCTGCCTCAGGCACTTTACGAGAATAGAATTCAATCAGATAATAATTAATCAAGCATGATAATGGTATTGAAACTAGAATTAAAGAGATGCGCAGACGTAGGTAGTACTACTTAATTACCTTGGGTCGCACTCATTTCAGCTGTTATTTCCATTGGCTTTAACCTGAACTTTTGCCAAGCGCTGCCCGCCGGCAAAGAAAATGAATAAATGAGTTATTAATTAGTTGATATCAGGAAATGAACTAAAGAGGCCGACATAGTGCGATAATGATTGAAATTACCTGTCGATCATCCCCCTCATGATTGCGTAATCATTAATGTATTTAAGTAGTGAGTCCAATCAAGGTTGTCAGAATCGTGATTCTGTTATATGATTCTACTACTTTACGATCCAAACTAACCCCTATGATTCTACGATTTTAGTTCATAGAATTTACGTTTCTACGATCCTGATAGTGAAGATTCTACGATTTACGATTTGCGATCGTATCATCGGAGCTCCGATCCGATTCAAAATCACGATTCTGACAACCTTGAGTCCAATACATGAATTTTTCCCTCGTCAACTTCAATGATTAGCAGGATACAGTGGAAACTGCATACGCACATATTTGTATAATTAAGCAGGCGTGTGCATAACTCATCAACTACACTTATTAACATCTAGTAAGTAAAAACAGAATTTGTAGTACAAGACAGTAACACTCACCCGTAGTTGTAAGGAAGTAATATTTCTGGTTGGGTATTTAGTCGCTTCAAAAACTCAAGCAAGCTTCTCTCTGTGTCTTTTCTCGACGTCTCAAGTAACCATGTCTTTTCATTAATGGTATTTAGTTCAATGAACCCAATGCCATAGCGTCCTGCTCTTTTCATTTCATACATCTTCATTCTGCATAATACCACAGAAAAGAATATAGTGAGAATAATTACAGGTAATGAACGAGCACAACTAGATAGAGACTTAAATTACAGAAAGAAATCACTTACAGACAATAGCAACTGACGATAGATTTGTCGAGTGCGTCTTGATTGAAAAACTGAAATATTTCTTGAAATTCAACCCACAAATCTTTTTCATGAAAGTAATGCTCTTTTTTGACTTTCACCATGAGAGACTCTCGCCAGTTATTTACTTCTCTCAGGTACCATTCATGCAATGTCTACATTCTCGTTGATAGAAGCGGGATCTCTTCAGGCTTCACTAGAGGTTGGCCGCAGACATATTTCCATGATAGTTCCTCCTCTGTAAACCCGGGGAGTTTATCGATGCCTAGGAGTTGTTCAACAGTGACACCGGCCTCTTTAGCCTGCCTTCTATGATCGTCGGTTATTACCAGCTGATCGGCGGTACTCATCTAAACAGTGCATGCATGCGTGATATTCCTTATTTGTCTGTCCTGAAAGGTTATTGAGGGCAGGCCAATCATTGATGGTTACAAACAGCAACGCATGTAGGTCAAATTCCTTCTGTTTGTGCTCATCCCACACACATACACCTTTTCCATTCCACAGCTGTAAAAGTTCTTCAACTAATGGCCTTAGGTAGACATCAATGTCGTTACCGGGTTTGCTTAGGGCCTTGGATGAGCACTGGCATCATAATGAAATTCCGCTTCATGCACAACAAAGGAGGAAGGTTATAGATACATAGAGTCACAGGCCAGGTGCTATGATTGCTGCTCTGCTCCCCAAAAGGATTAATGCCATCTGCACTTAGATCAAACCATACGTTCCTTGCGTCATCTGCAAAGTCGTCCCACTTTCTCTTGATTTTTCTCCACTGCGACCCGTCAACGGGTACTCTCAACTTTCCGTCTTTCTTACGGTCTTCTTTGTGCCATCACCTCAACTTGGCATGCTCTTTATTTTGGAACAAACGTTTCAACCGTGGTATTATAGGAGCATACCACATCACCTTGTCAGGAATATTCTTCCTGGGGCGCTCGCCCTCAACATCACCAGGGTCATCGCGGCTGATCATATAGCGCAATGCACCGCATACCGGGCATGCATTTAAATCCTCGTACTCACCGCGGTAGAGTATGCAGTCATTACGGCATGTATGTATCTTCTGCACCTCTAATCCTAGAGGGCAGACAACCTTCTTTGCTTCGTACGTACTGTCGGGCAATTCGTTGTCCTTTGGAAGCATCTTGTTTAACATTATCAGCAACTTTTCAAATCCCTTGTCAGATACACCATTCTCTGCCTTTCATTGCAGCAATTCCAGTGTGGTGCCCAGCTTTTTCTTGTCATCTTCGTAATTTGGGTACAACAATTTCTTGTGATCCTCTAACATGCGCTGCAACTTCTTCTTCTCCTTTTCACTTGCGCAGTTTCTCTTTGCATCGGCAATGACCCGATCAAGATCATCAGCGGGCTCATCTGATACCTCTTCTTCAGCTTCTTCCCCCATTGCCGGCTCAGCATCTTCCCCCATTGTTGTACCATTGTATTCAGGGAACCCATGACCAGGATAGCTGTCATCATCCTATTCTTCATCATTCTCTTCCATTAGGACCCCTCTTTCTCCGTGCTTGGTCCAACAGTTATAGTCGGACATGAAACCAGACGTAAACAGGTGGAGGTGAATGGTTCTTGAGTTAGAGTAATTTCGATCATTCTTACAGACAGCACATGGACAAGACATAAAACCATCCGGCCGCTTGTTTGCCTCAGCCGCAAGCAGAAAAGTATGCACGCCATTAATGAACTGGGGAGAGCATCGGTCATTGTACATCCATTGCCGACTCATCTTCATTATACACCACCGAAAAGACCAAATTAATATAAGTTCATACACACTTATTCTCATAAAACAACATACAAACTCTCTAGCTAAAACATTTAAATGCAACAACAAATGCGATCAAGATCGTAACTAAGGTAACAATTGATCTAACAGCATAATGATACCAAGCCTCATTATTAATGGCATATTTTCTGATCTTTTTAATCTTCAAGCGCATTGCATCCATCTTGGTCTTGTGATCATCGACGACATCGGCAACAAACTACTCCAGTTTCATCTTCTCTTCTTTAATTCTTTTTAAATTTTTTTTCAAATACTCATTTTCTTTTTCAACTAAATTTAACTTCTCGACAAGAGGGTCGGTTACAATTTTCAGTTCACATACGTCCTACATAAAAATATCTATGTCAACTTGATGGGCATAATTGTCATAAACACGAAATGCAATAAATAGTTATAAAAGAGAATATACCACATCCGAATCATAAACCGGACGAGGGCCGACGGGGACGGATATCAAAACCATGCCACTATGTATAACAAACAACGTACGGGTAAGAAAATTATACAAGTAACTATCTAAATCACACAAACATGATTTTCTTTTTATAAAAAGGATAAGAATAAGAGGCTCACCAAGGTGGTGCCGGTGACGGGACGGTGCGGGCGATCGACGGTGGTTAGGTCGGGGACGGGAAGGCCCTAAGCAAAATACACCTACATATGCAAACTAAGAAGTTAATTTGAGCTCAAATTGCATATAAATCAAATAAACTACCACATATAATTACTTCCAAACTAAAACCCATAAATCACTATACTTATAGAGCATTGCAAGAGCTTATCTAGCAATGAGAGATGAAAATGCAAAGGTGATAACCTTTGTGAACACTTGGATGGATGGGGTGCCTCCAAATCTTGACCAATTTTGGCAAAAATGAAGGTGAGCTTGAGCAAGAGGGGTAGAAAACAGAGAGCTTCGACTCGGGCTGGATGAAGGGTTTATATAGGAGCATCTTTAGTGCCGGTTGGTTATAAAAATCGGGACTAAAGGTGAACCTCTAGTCCCGGTTTGTGACACGAACCGGGACTAAATGTGCTCGTGGGGCCCCAGCCTGCCACCACCCCTTTAGTCCCGGTTCGTGTCACGAACCGGTACTAGAGGTTCAACACGAATCGGGACTAATGATGCCCGCCCCCCTAGCCCTAGCCGTTAGAACCGGGACTAATGGTCACATTAGTAACGGGCCGTTTCCAAACCGGGACTAATGGGGCTCACGTAAAGTCGTTTTTCTACTAGTGGATATAAGTTAAGAACTTGTTTTATACCAAGCTTCAACAGCAAACATACTGAAACACAATCCGATGGTCATGAACGGGACATAGCCATATTAGTTACAAGAAAAGCAGCAATCATATATATTTGCTTGATGGGTATGGTGGCAGTGAGATCAGCATGAGAATCTCCCAGCTGCTTCAACACAATCTACGCGTCCACGCCCCCAGAATGGAGGTAAAGTCATCAAAGAGGTTGCGTTGCGCGAGCTTCCCAAACACGAGCTCATATGCCGGCACCAACATCCTGCATGATTGATGAGGTACTTGAGCGTGCATACAGGAATCAAAGAGAAATCTAGAGCTATACATATAGTGTTGTGTTCACAGTAGTGCCGATTGTCATGATGCCAAATCTTTCAGTTGGTCAGTCAGCGGATGTTGTTTTCTTCAGGTAAAACAAAGCGAAGTGTTAATTAATTGGGATCGGATGGTCCACAGCGAAGCAGGAGATATGAATGGCTCAGATTGGCCAAGCGCGAGAACGAAGTTGCCGCTGCCTGCTACTCATTCATTGTGTTTCTAAGTTTCAGCTCTCAGTTAAGCTGGTGCTAATCACCGGTTAAACTAGTGCAATCAGCTGAATAGCCAGGGATGGCGTAATGAGAAGGGCAACCCCAGTGGTGATGCCAAAACTTAGCTTGAATCTAGTTTCTCTCTAGGCTCTAGCCCATGGTTTGTATAGCTTAAACCCTAGTTTACTCAATCCCCAATTTCCTTGCTATTTGCGCTGCAAAATCAGATGTACTCCCTCCGTCCCATAGTATAAGAGTGTTTTTGACACAGAGAGAGAGTATATTTTTGGGGGGGAGGGAGACAATGCACACATCATCAGATGGGGAAGTGGTGTTCCTCTTCTCAGAGTCGCAAGCGATGGGAATCAAGAGAACTTTCAGGAAAGAGACGGCGACTTGGTGCGGGTGACCAACGCAGGGAAGTCGAAGACGGGCGGCACTAGCAACTGTGGGTCCGGCTTCGGTGCCTGCTCCGGCTTCTTGTCCGTCATCTCCTGCTCGATGTCTAGATCCTGCCTGCCCTCCTTGAAAACCAGCTCGCTGCAGAAAAAGATCAAGTGTTATGCGCCAATTATTCCTCCCTCCCCTCCAGATCCCTCCCGATCCCCTTCGCCTCCTGTCCGCCTCCCCTCCCCTCCGCCTCCCCTCCCGCCGCCGTCGGATCCCGGCGGGCAAAGCCCGTGCGGGGGGATGATGGCGGCGGCGGGGCGTCCCTCCATCGCGGCTTGGAGGCGTGGCTGTGATGGTGGATCTTGAGCGGGCGCCTCGGGATGACGTGTGTGCGGCCATGGCACCGGTCACGCAGCGATGTGACCCCCTCTACCTTTGGTTGTCTTCGTCGTCGGTCCAAAGGGATCTGGTCGGTGGGTGTTGCCTCGCGGTGGGTTCCCGGCGGAGGATCAAGTGGAGGAGGAGATGGTGGTCTAGCTGCTGAAGTGGGTGAGGATGCCGCCATCGTCGGCGGCGCCCGTGGGTGTCATTTTCCTCGTTGGAGGCGATGGTGGGGGTGCCCCTCGCTCCATTGTTTTCGGGGGAAACCTCAGATATGGAGGAGGCTACTATTGACGGCGACGCCCGTGGGCATCGTAGCCCTCGTTGGAGGCGTTGGGGGGACTCCTGGATCGGATGATGGCGACGTCTTCGTTGTCACCCCCGTGGGGGCATCATCTTTGGAGACATTCATCGGCTGGACGGACATGTGGACGGCTTGGTGGTTGGGCGTCGGTAGGTGGTGGAGCGGTGCTTCATCCTACACATCGATGGCGGCGGATCTCGGTGGCGTGGCGCAGTGGAGACTCGGCGTCCGATGGGTGGCAATGGCTCGTGCAGGAGGACGACGCTGTCTGGCGTCGTGGCGGCGTCGATGGAAGAGAGGCCTGGCAAGGTCGATGCGTCAGTATCTGATCTGAGGATGGATCGTTGGATCAAGGAGGTGACGGCACTTACAGCGTGCGCATGTGGTGCCCACTGAAAGTGCGTCGGACCGGTATGTGACCCAGTCCAGGTATTGTGGCTTGGATGGGGCATCCGACATTAGATATTAGGTGTGGTGCGATGTCTGTTTGGTATTAAGCTCGGACATTCGGCACCCCTTCATCACGGGGATAGGAGTAGCGACATGTGTTGCTAAGAGGGTGGCTTCAAACTTACTGATGTATTACCTTGTAAGGGCTTTGTGAATAATTAATAAAATGGCTGCATGCATCGTCCAGATACAAAGGCCGGGGTACATCCTCCTTTTCAAAAAAAAAAAAAAAAAGGTGCGACGGCCGGGGACTGTTTCCTTTCTTTGTGCTAATAATAAAGAAGAAGAAGTAGAAGAAGAAGCATAGTCCGTGTTCTTTTGTCTTTGACACTTCAAAGTTCAAACCCCTCTTTTATTTATCAGTGACAAGGGTTACATCCTTCACAAGCATATATAGGGATCAAAGCAACAGCTGCCTCATCCATCCGAGCCGACATCCATACGCACCTCCCTATACCACAAGTTCAACGTACTTACTATCTTACACAAGTCCTCTGGGCATATTTTTTCGAGTCTGTTTGCTTGCTGACACAAAATACAAGTCTTACTATGTTCCAAACTTCCGATGGCTCCCAGCTGCCGGTTCCTACCCTTCATCTAGGTTTTGTGGCTGCCACTGGTGCTCACCGAGGCCGAGGAGGGGGCGGCGCCAGGGGTCTCCTTAGGTCTTCACATGAATACAAAAGATTTGGTGATGTGTGTGTATATTGTAGTTATATTTGCTGGTATTTGGTACAAACAAATTTCAATGAATACCATGCCGATGGTTCCTGCCTCCGCTACTGGGGCCGAGCATCTAAGGGAAGACTGCTCGATGAAGAGGTACGACGACCTCAGCATCTCCGACCCATTCTGGCACTGGTGGGGATGAGATGCGTGAACGTGAACAACGCACACGTTTTTACGATGAGACAAAACGTTGCATGCTGCAGGTTTACTGCCAAAAGGAAGACGTCGACTTAAGAGCGTATCAGATTTGCTAAAGAAACCCTGATGATTAATTCAGGTCCGCAGTGGATCTTATGTTCACTTCTTCAGATAGAGTGAAGTTCAGGGTCTGATGGTGTTGATGCTCCCTTGGCATGGTTCAAAATGAAACCACCCACCACAAGCCGGCTTCTTCCATTCTGGGATTGGCAAGGTTGGATATGTTAATGGCATCTCTGTCACGGAAGACGGATCAACATCAACAGGGGCAGCTAGGGTTCTTGTTTGGCACACAAATCAAGCAGAGTTAACAAGTACCCTCAGCAACACTTCACATCCAAAGCAACCAGACAGAAAAAACAGCACAATACATATTGATCCCTCATAATCATCATACGACACCGCGAAAATGCCACAACAGAACAGATTTATAACACGGTTAGGTTATATATATAGACTCCTCATAACAACAGATTTACACCCCTCATGCAAACACGAAAATCAGACCCCACAGAACCTGCATCCCCCGTCAGACATACAGTAGTGCTCTTACGTAAGACAACCCAGGAATTACCCTATCTCTATCTCGATGAGAGGAAACAAAAGCGATTTAGTAAAATACATATCGATCCCTCATAATCATCACAAGAAGGTTCACATCGCGAAAATGCCACAACATAACAGATTTACAACACAGTTATAAATAGATTCCTCGTAACAACAGATTTATACCCCTCATACAACCACGGAAATCAGATCCCACAGAACTTGCATACCCCATCAGACATATACAGTAGTGGTCTTATGTAAGACAACCCAGGAACTACAGAGTACACTGGCAAGTTATAAACATGCATCGTATAGTAGGAGTAGATAGTAGAACTTGGAGTGCAGGAAAGATATCCCAGTCATTGATCCCTTCCACTCGTCCCTTCAGGCGAGGTGACGAATCCCAAACAATAAGGTGATGAATCCAAGACCGCCGCCAGCAACAACGGCCAAAGCATCATCCCTGCGGCTCTTCCTGTTTTGCTCCACAATCTTCTCCAGTAGCCGGCTTCGAAAGAGGAAAGAGAATGCATGTTGGGATGTACCGCACAATGAATGAATCAATCGGACAAAGACGATCTTGCATGTTTAGTGCCTTACCGAAACTCTGGGCCGAAGCGGTCGAGGTCAGCATCAGCCGGTGCCTATACACAGTTGAGTCACTCATAGTTAAAAATGGGATGGCAACTAATTAATGTAGGCTGAAATTTGGTACGGAATTAACAACCAAGCAATTGAAAGTTGAAACTACAGCGACAGTTTCGTCTAAAAACATACGTATATCGCATCTGTCTGTTGTCTCTGGTAAAAGAGAGATTCTGGATGAGTGGTGTTCATTGGTAAAGCATGGCATTTTCAATTCAAACATATATATTGCATTCGTCTGTTTTCTTATCTCTGGTATCAAAGAGAGATTCCGGATGGCAGATGATGATTCCAAAAGCAGTATTGCATCCTGTTTGGATGAGTGGTGTCCAATGGAAAGTTTGGCATTTTCAGTTCAAAATTTGAAGCTACTAAATATAGAAGGTTTAAACAACGTTGGCAGTAACTATCTATCTGAAATCTCAAAACTCAAGACTAGAAGAACATTCAGAAATTCCAGCAATGGACACTATATTGCTAATTTATATTGCTATAAGAACATAAAGTGACTCAAAAGCCATCCGGCTGGTGTCTCTATAGTAGGAACAGAAAGAAAGATCACAGATTGCACAGTTGATTCCGATTGCTAATATCAAAATTTATTAACCCAACAACGTAGGTAAGCAGGGCCTATACATACCCATCCCCGCCTTCATCACTACCAGAACATGCAGCAAAGTCGCTTAGGAGGGGAGGGAGAAGTATTGATCCGACTAATCGCGCAATGCAGGATGGAATATCAATCGATCGCATCAATCAAAGGCTAAAGACTGCGGTGGAAGGTCGAGACCGGAGCACGACGAGAGGCGAAAACCCGCTGGACAGCGGCGGGGACCTTCTGCTTTAGGTTCGCGGTCATGGTCCGCAGCGCCATAGCCATACCTCCACCGACCAAGCGGATCTGAACGAGCAATACGATGGCGGCTAGGGTTTCCTTTTTTTTGCGAATCAAGAGCTTATATTACTCAAAAAGGGGAATTACATCAAACTGAATACAATCAGCTAGGAAAGTAGGCATATAATTAATCCATAGACATCTCCTTCTCTCCTCCGTGGCCTGTTTTGCCCATCGGTGAGCCGCTTCATTGGCTTCCCTGTGTACAAAAGTAAGCTCACATCTACTAAAACCTCCCATTAGCTCTTTGATCTCATGGCAAACGGCAGCAAAGGCCGATCTCTCTGAAAAATCATAGTTGCACATTTTTACCATCTCCTTAGCATCACTCTCAATACAGATCCTGGTGTGACCCAGATCTTTTGCTATTTGGATTCCATCCCGGATGGCCAACAATTCCATCATTTGAGCACTGGATGCAAAACGATACCATTGAGCCTGAGCTCTTATAAGCATGCCATTCGCATCTCTGATCACCATACCTGTGCTACCACCACCGGTATAATCAAAGAACGCGGCATCAACATTGATCTTAAGGATTCCCCTATCTGGAGGTACCCATTGAAATGTCTCCAACTTTGCCGGAGGCTTAACTTCTTTGCATATGGTTGTTAGATCAACAGCATTATCCAGTGCCCAACGAACAAAAGCTTGCACTGATCTTTCCTTCTTCCCATGGGCCCTATCATTTCTCTCCGACCAAACCACCCAGCAACCACAAAGGACATTACATGTGAATTGATCAGAGCCTAGCTTACCTTCAATCAAGTCTGACGCCCAAGTTTGCGGGTGTAGCTCTGGAATTTTAATGTGCGCGAACTCTTTCATTTCTTTCCAGAAGAGCCTTGCCCAGGTACACTGAAATAGAGCATGGATGATAGTCTCCTCCTTCCCACACAATTCACAAAAAGGCAATTTCTCTATGTGCCTTTTCAACAGAACAAACCTACAGGGAACAAATTCCTTTATGACTCGCCACCAGAAATTCTTTACTTTAGGCGGTACAACTATTTTCCACAACTTTTTCCAGAAAGAACTTCCAGCAGCTACTGACGTAGATGGAGCGTCTGACTGTCGCACCCAATTGCTTAGCGTTTTATAGGCCAAACGAACAGTGAAATTGCCATGTTTCTCCTTCTCCCAAGCCCATACATCATCTCCCAGGTTGCCGATCGGCATTGCACATATTGCCTGAATATCCGGCGCCACGAAGTTTGACGAAAAAGGGTTTCCCCCCGCTTTAGAATATAAAGGAACATCCAACCGATACAACCAGCTTGCTGGGGCCGCAGCACAAACAAGCCCAAAGGAAAAAGGAGAGAAAGAAAAAAGAAACAAATGCCGACGCCGGCAGCTCAACTAATCAAAGATAGCCGACACCCGCTGCACTCTCCGGAGAAGTACCACCGCCCGCCAAGCACTCCGAAGCCTCGCGTACCAAGCAACATCTTCATGAAGAAATGCGACGACGACGCCACTGCTGTCCGGACAAGTCCTAGGGTTTCCCCCGGTACGCGGATGGCAGTGGGGAAGGGGTATCACCGACGCCCCTCAGGAGGGTCCGGCAACGCCCACGGGCACAGCCGCGCCGGTGGCGAACGAGCCGCCAGAGATTTCTCCCGCCCCGAAACCACCACCGCCACCCCAGACAAACGGAAGCGCACCGCCCAACATGCCGCCCACCAGCCTGTGCCACCACGGATACCGCACCATCTTCACCGTCTCACTGAGGCCACCAACATGAGACCTGGAGGTAGGACGAGAAGACACCGGGCTCGGTGGCAACCGCAACGCAGCCGACAGGAGGGAACAACCTCCACCGCCGCGCGGAGCCGACCGAACGTAGCGACAGGGACTTGCGAGGCCACCACCGGCCCGGCCAGACCCCAACGAGTCCGGATAGTCCCTGCAGCCACGCTGCAACACGCCGGCCGCCGAAGCCATCACCACCGCAGCCACGGCCGCCTCGCCACACCACCAGGGAGCTACGCCGTCGTGCCCCGGACCGCAGGCCCGCCCCAGCCCAGATGGGGCCCGAAAGGGCCCCGACTCCCCCTCCAGGCGCGCGGGGAAGGGACGTCCGCCGCCGCCGGCGCCACCCGGGCACGCCGGAGGCGGCAAAGGGAGATAGAGGAGGAGGGGGGTCGAGACGGGGAGGAGGGCAGGGGGGCGCTCCGCCGCCTCGGGGGGCGACGGGAGCGCCGGGGGAGGGGGAGGAAGAGGGGGGAGAGGGAGGTGGGCCGGGGGGCGCGCGCCGGCGGCCGGCGCCGGCGGGAGGGGGCGAGGGTGGCCGACGGCGGCGGGGGGAGCAGGGGAGGAACCCTAGCTCGGGGTCGCGGGAGCCCCCTCGCTTTCCACCAAACAGGCCTTCCGCCAGAGGAACCACTCGACGGAGGGCGGAGGCGCCGCGAAGTTTGACTCCAGTACTTCCATATTCCAGGTGCCATTCTCCTGATCGATGAGCTCTTCCACCTTAGTAGCAGTAGAGCCTGGTAGCCGAAGGATAGGCCGGTAGCCGTGATTAGAAACAATCCATGGATCCTCCCAAATTTTTATACTTGCTCCGTCTCCGATGCGTTTAACTAGCCCCAGTTTCAACCAATGTTTTAAATAGCGGGCTATGAAAAATAGCGGCGGGCCTCAAAATCAGCTATAGCGAAGCTATAGCGGGCTATAGCAGACTATAGCGGGCTATTTGTGAAGGCGACCATTTAGCGGTACTCTGCTGAAAAGGCTATAGCGGGCTATAGCGGAGCTATAGCCGGCTATTTAAAACTATGGTTTCAACACCTCTCTGCCATGTAATATGGCTTTCCATGTGTGTGAGGATTTCCTCTTATTTGCTGCAGACATCAAATCAGAGTCGTCCCTTGAGAACCTTAGCACAAAGCGAGTCAGGATTAGTCACTAGTCTCCATCCTTGCTTAGCCAGCATAGCTTGATTAAAGAGACCAAAATCTCTAAAACCCATTCCCCCTTCGCATTTTGGAATAGCTATATCTTGCCATTTTTTCCAGTGCATCCTCCTTTTATTTTCATCTCCTCCCCACCAGTATCTTGCAACAATACTAGTAATTTTTTTACATGTTTTTTTTTTAAACCTGAAACAACCCATTGAATAGGTAGGTATTGCCTGACATATGGACTTTATCAACACTTCCCGAGCTGCACTACTCATTAACTTAGGTACCCAACCATTCACTAGTTTCTTGATTTGAGCTACCAAATGTTCAAACTGACTGTCTGATGATCTACCTATTGCTGTAGGTAGTCCGAGGTATTTCTCAATCAATGCTTCTACCTCAATGCCAGAGTTAATATGAGTTTCAGCTTTCATCTCATCAGTACAGTTTGAACTGAAAAATATTGCCGACTTGGACTTGTTAACCATCTGACCTAAACCTTCCCTATAGAGCTCAAGGATTTCATTTAGCCTTGCTGCTCCATCACTTGTAGCCTGGGTAAAGACCAACCAGTCATCAGCGAAAAGTAAGTGTGAGACCCATGGGGCGTGGATACCCACCCTGATTCCTTTCCGCAAATGAGCAGAGCCATAAGATTTTAACAAGCATGTTAAACCATCTGCTCATAAAAGAAACAGATAAGGTGAAATCGGATCTCCTTGTCGAATGCCACGAGAAGGTTTAAACGACTCCGAGAAAACTCCGTTCACTCGGACAGAGAATGAAACCGACTCCACACAATACATAACTCTGTCAATCCACTTATCTGCAAATCCTAGTTTTACCTGAACTGCACGGAGATACGACCATGCTACCCTGTCATAAGCTTTAGCCATATCAAGCTTTATCGCGCAAGCCCCTGACTTCCCCTTCTTCCTTTTCAGATAATGAATGCATTCGTAGGCTGTTAGAACATTATCCGAGATCAGCCTTGTTGGCACAAAAGCGCTCTGTTCCTCAGAAATAATTTCATCAAGGATGGGTCTCGGCCTAATCGCCATAACCTTTGACACAATTTTGTACAGTACATTGCATAAGGAAATAGGCCTGTACTGTGTAAGATCTTGTGGTGCTTTTATTTTTGGAATCAGTACTAATACCGTTTGGTTAATTGCCTCAGGCATGCTACCCGTATCAAAGAACAATCTTACTGCTGCACACACCGAATCCTTCAATAAATCCCAGTGTCAAATATAGAACCCTGCCGTAAGCCCATCAGGACCCGGCGACTTACTGGGGTGCATCATGAACAAGGCGTTCTCTATTTCCACATCTGTCAATGGCGCACAAAGCCTCTCATTCATCAACTCTGTAACCTTGCTGGGTATAGCATATGTAACCCTTTCCGGCCTAGTGTCAACATCAGCAGTAAAGAGGTTCTTATAAAACTTGATTGCCTCCTTTTCCATCTCCTCTTGATCTGTAATAATGCCACCATCATCCTTTTTCAAGGATTTTATACGATTCGTTCTCTGTCTCTCTCGAGCTCTAGCATGGAAATAATCGGTATTGCAATCCCCTTTCAACTTCTAATTTACCCGTGATCTTTGTCGAGCCATCATTTCTTCCCTAGTTATTAATTCCGACATTCTTCGCATTAAATTTCTCTCTTGCCTAGATGGTCCTTGCCCCAAAGAGCTGCCACGAACATTCTCCAGTTTCTCCCTTAATATTTTCAATTGTTTTGATACTGAACCAAATTCATCTCTGCTCCATCTCAGCAAATTTCCCTTCACAACAGCCAATGAGTCATGTACGTCAGCTAGATTACCCCTGCGAGGAGTCCAAGCTTGGGTCACCACTTTGTCATAATTTTCGTGTCTTGTCCAGGCATTTTCGAACCGAAAAGGTCTTGATTTTTTATCTCCGCCAAACCACATTGATTTTTGTCCTGAAATTATCAAGGCACAATGGTCTGACTCCGTAGTCGGTATGTGCTGCACCGATGTACTGTCAAAACGTTCCTGAAATTTATCATCACCAAGACCTCTATCAAGTCTAACTTTTATATTGCCAATGCCTTGTTGTCTATTATCCCAAGTATATGGCAGGCCAATACAACCCAAATCAACCATCATGCATTCCTCCACAGCATCCCTGAATCCATCCATCTTCCATTCATCTCTTACATTCCCACCAATTTGTTCTGATGCATCGAGGATTTCATTGAAATTACCCGCGCAGAGCCATGGGTTATCAGACTTCTTCCTTAAGTATTTCATTAGGTCCCAACTGTTCTTTCTCTTCGATCTCACCGGTTCCCCATAAAAACCTGTGAATCTCCACTCTTTTTCTCCCAAATTCTCGTTCTGTATCGAGACATCAATGTGAGAATTGTTATATGATTCCAAGCTCACAGTTGAGTCATTATTCCAAAAAAGAACCAAACCGCCACTTAGACCATCACTTCCAACACCAAAAGCATTGGAGAACCCGAGCCTGAAGCGCATATCCTGAGCTCTCGTAGCTGACAGCTTAGTCTCCGAGAGAAAAACTAAGCACGGGTGATACAACCTCACTAAATTACTTATTTCATCAACTGTCTCGGGCCGCCCGCAACCCCGACAGTTTAGACTTAGGATGTTCATCGCGCCCGATGATCAGATACCGGCCAATCTGAGAAAATTGGAGCACAACTTCCTTCAGGAGACCTTCAAAACATCATGCTCAAGATGCTCACCCGATCCAATGAGTAGAGCAGGCAAACTAATCTACTACGGGATTCCAGCAGCAAAGGCAGCAGAAACTCGTAGTAGAGAGGCAGAAAACCAGCGACAGCACCTTACGGCAGCGTCCTGGGACAGGAAACCAGCCACGGCACCTTCGGGCGCCGCCCTGGGACAAAGAACACCGGCCCCCCGCCACCATCAAGGAGGCGGCCGGCGGTGGACCAGTGGAACCCTAGGTCGCGCTGTGGGTCGCGGTTTCCTTCTCCCAATCTCGAACACGCGACGATCCTCCTCTTTTCTTTTTTTCTACGTACAATTTACACGGATTTTCTTAACCAGCGAACCGTCTCCGTGGTCATTGTTGGGCCCGATAGTAGTTGATATCAAGTCTCTCGCGGTTGGCCTTTTTCTTAGACTAGCAAAAATGCCCGTGCGTTGCAATGGATAAAATAATGCAGGCCCCTATCCCAATAAGTATGGCTAAAGACCTTTCACAGGTCGACATCCTCTTTTTCAACATGATATTCCACCCGTTTCACCGTCTATCCTTCTCCCTGCCGTCATTGATAGTGGCCGCAATGACCGAGACAACGTCCATGCTTCACTATGGAGCAAAGCAGACATTGCTAGAAATGAGTAGCATGTGTTTCTCTACATAATTTCCTAACATTTATAATGAATAACACAGAGATAATTTATAGTAGATTTTATCAAATTTTACGAGCTTTTATTGTAACTGTTTTGGCTAGCTAATAAAATCACTTTGATATTATTTAAAAATTATGTGTTTGCTCATTAAGAAATCAAATCATTACGTGAGCGCCCAATTGGATTTATCTATTTTATACTTGAATTAATGTTTTGCTACTCATATTATTATTATTTACTTTGAAAAATAAAATAAAATTGTTAATTTAGTCCACTATACAGTATGAAAATAAAACGGATTTGCCCACCTATAGCGTCCCAGATGGATTACACTCCCTTCGTTCCTAAATGTAAGTCATTTTACAGATTCCAACAAGGACTACATACGGAGCAAAATGAGTGAATCTACACTCTAAATTATGTCTATATACATCCGTTGTATGGTCCACATTGAAATATCTAAAAATACTTATATTTGGAAACAGAGGGAGTAGCTAGTTTCCTAGTTGTATACAACATATACAACGCTTTATCGTGACAGATAACGCTCCACTTGGACAAGTGACGAACAAATATGGCGTAACGTATGGCCAGATGAACGAAAAATGAAACGATAGATGACATAACAAAATTTGGGAGAATGAAACTTTTCTTTCTTGATTATAGTATATCCTTTTAAATCTCAACAGTCAATCTTTTTTTCATTTATTTTTATATTATAGGTATAGACTATTCATACTGTAGTTTTGTTTCCTTGTGTGGCACATGCAATACGCTTCTCTTTCACAGGGACTCCGACATATTCATAGTGTTTTTTGTTAAAATTTTGGAGGACTGAAAATTTTCCTAACTATTCACCTTCAATACATTTTAAAGTAAATTTCCATCCCACTCAAATATCTAGATTTTTTCTTCTATTGATATGAAAAAAGATACAAACTTAAATCACATAGAATTTGAGTCGATAACACATTGCAATTATGTGTTTTTATTTCTATATTTACTAGTAGAATGCCCGTGCATTGCCACGGGCCTTTTAGGTTTTTGTTCAAATTGCATATACACGTATTGTTATGTAAAACTCAGTGAATTTTTGGCCACATCCTTCGACATTATTTCAGGTCCCTTGTCGATGGATTCTTTTGTAACATCAACATAATCCATCTTCATCTCTCATACTCTGTAAAAATAAACACAGAGAAATACACCTTTTGTATTATCATGTGCAACATATATACAAACAAAAACGATTATTTATATGCATCTCTTCTGATTGTGTAGAACTCGATCTGGTCCATCATGTTTACATAGTGACTTTGTTAATTGACATTTTCCAAGCAGCAGCCGAAGCCATTAGTTTTTATCATATACTAAAATAAAAAAATGAAAATAAGCTCATACACAATATATATTAAGATGTGAGCATGGACCCTTTTTAGTCAGAGTGAGTGCATCGTGCTTTCTAGTAGAGTGAGTCTCATCCCAATTTTAATAAATTGTAGGCTCACATGTAAATCACTTTTTTGGTAATTATTCTTTAGTAATGACTTGTTAGGGCATGCGATATTTTTTCGCTATATAAAAAAGTATGTGACATTTCTTTCATAGCAAACAACTACTTTTCCCTAACAAGTATGTGATATTTTTCACTATATAAAAAAGTATCGCTCATTTTTCTTCTTATCTTAAAAAAGCAATCCACTCTCTCTTACACATACTGCATTGCACAACACTCACACTCACATCTCATCCCCCCTGCCTGCTCTCCCCTCCATGGTATCTACGCCGCCATATCTCCCCTCCACGGATTCTCGCTGTCGCCTCCCCTCGACGCCATGACATTTAGCCCACACCTTTCTCCCACCGCCGTCTCTCCTTTCCTTCACGGGGTAACCCGAGCCCTCCTCTCCCCTCCACGGTGTCCCTGGCTGATTCCCGGTGCAGGGAGTGCATAATGTCATAGCCAACTACTTGAAGGCCTGGAGGCGGAGCAACATTGTCTCCTTCGAGCCGAGGTAGCTAGGAGCAGTGGCAGGGCCGACGATGATATCGATCCATACGTTACCGCATCATTGTGTTTCTTCCCACGGTCTCACGGTCTAGAAGGAGAAACACGATGTATGTGTGTGTATATATATAGATACAGACGTAAAACTACCAAAACAACGTGGACTCTAATAATCTTGAACCTACATAGACACACGTTAGTTTTGAAATGTATCTGGTACAGGTTGGACGTGTTGCACCAATGCTATTGCTGAATCAAGCGATTAGTCGGTAATTGGTTTCCATGCACTGGACCTCATATGCCGGCACGAACGAAAAATAGCCATGGACCGCATTGGGGCATATGAAACATACGAATATCTGAAAGGAAGAAACACTCCTTTGTTTAAAAATTACTATATAGTCCCTCCATTTGTAAATATAAGTCTTTGTAGAGACTCCACTATGGACTACATACGGAGGCAAATGAGTGAATCTACACTCTAAAATGCATCTATATACATCCGTTTGTGGTCCATAATGAAATCTCTACAAAGACTTATATTTAGGAACAGAGGGAGTATATATTAGGCGAGCTAAGTGCCCGCCACTTCTATTATTAGAATAACATCAAGATCAATCACATGGTCATACCAAAACACAAAACTGATCCAGAACCACAACTACACTAAATCAATCCAATCAATTATGAGCACTTAACATCATGAACTTCATGCTTTGGGTCTATCATTTCGTGAGTAACCGGTCAGTTTTTTTATTCTACTCTTTCTCTTTCTGTAATGGGAACTGTAGCGACTGTACAACTTTCCTCCTTCTGTAATGATAAAGGCAGATCTCCTGTCAGACACAAAATGGTGAAGAAAACCTTCTGTGTCGGGTTTTTGCAAAGAGTGAGTGGCCGACAACACTAACATGAAAAGTAGTAGTACAATTTCAGCTGCTCAATGGATTTTTTGTATGTGCTGGAGACAAATTGCATTATCAGCAACGTACCAAATCTGTATCTATTATCAAGTTCCAATGAGTGGTGCCCTGAGAAGATCTTTTCCAGGATACATGATCAGTGTGAAAGCTTAGCTAGAAAAAATAGAAGAATGTTATCGTCTGAGATGTGCATTACTACCATGTAGGCATTCTTTCATGTTCATGTTCTCTATCATATCAAACATTAGGAACCCTTAAACATAAAGAAAATAAAAATGCATCAGGAGAAACAAAAATCAGGGAAGTTAGACAAGCATGGTGGGTGAACCTGCCATGTCCTTCTAAAGAATCCCCGGAGCCTGGCGATGTGTCTGTGGCTGAGGCGGTCGAGCAGCTGTAACTCTGGGTAGAAGGCACCCACCTGCTCCTCCTGTTCCTGTCGCTGCCACCCGCATGGCGCACATTTGTGAGGAGGGCCATCGGCTTAGCGGGCACGGTGCCACGGAGCAGGCACTTGCCTGTAAAGCGCATAATGTAGCATCATGGGTGGGATCACGCCGGAGTGTGGTACTCCTTCCGGTGCTTTTTAGTTTGCATTTAAGTTTTGTGTAAAGTCAAAGTATCTCTACTTTGATCAAACTTATAAAAAAAAGTATCAATATTCACAATATCAAAACAATATTGTTAGATTCATTATGAAATGTAGTTTCATAGTATATATATTTGGTATTATAGATGTTGACATTTTTTTAGTATAGATTAGGTCAAACTTCGCAAAGTTTGACTTGACACAAATCTAATACATGGAGTAAAAAGGACCAGAGGGAGTATCTCAGAATTTTCTTGGAAACGAAAAATAATATGAGAAGCCGATTAGAGACCTGCGAATCATATTATTACCCCTAAAATACCTTGATGTGAGGCTTGAGTTTGATTAGTTTGCTAATAAATTTGTTTTTTTTTCCTTTGGTTTATAAAGCCACCTACTGAATTTTATGTTTCTACAAGGACAGACAAAAAAAATCCGTTTGACAAAATATACGTAAACATGCACAGATGAGAATGTTCATTGCAAAATACGTGTATGAAAGCAAGGAGTATATCTGTTTACTTGCCACAAAGATGAGATGGTCAACATATAAGAATGCGCAATCCAAAGCCTAAGCGGCACATCATTTGTAGAAACTGCAAGCCGAATCAAACAACGACAAAACTGAAGAGCCTTGATTGCTGCTTCACCATCCACAAAGTATCAAAAGAAGCTCATCCTGAACATTCCAAAGCAATTATGACGTAGAAGAGAACTTGTTAAAAACATACTGCCTTTTTACATGCTTTTCTTCATATTCTATTTGTGACTTCCAATAAATTGATATAGAATTGCATGTACATGTGCAGAGGCAGTTAGAGGTATGCTACAAAACCAGTTTATCCAGCTTCAAAATACTCATCCGAAAGATGACGACGATCCATCTTATCATCAAACAAAATATAAAAGATATCCATTAATGTTGCCAGAAAATATCCATAAAAGTTACAATATATCAGCACCCTATGAGAGTTGAAATTTGTCTCTAACAGTAATTTTATCAGTATTACAATATATCATGCATAAGAGCGCTAATACTTATAGTGTTAGTTGTACTGTTAAAGTTGGGATGTTGTTACAACTCCAGAACTATATATAACCATACTTGGTATATCATAAAGCTGTAGCTTCCAAAGTTCATATGATTTAGTTTTTTCTAACAAATAGCTTCACCCCCACACAATGATTTTTTTTACTTTGGATTCCAAAATAAGGAACAAAACCTGTAGGCTCCAGATATATTGGCTCTACAAGATCGCGAGTTCAACCAGGTGATTTCGCCTAGAAGGAAATGAAGCAATCAACCAAATTAGTTGATTGTTGAGAGAACACCGATCGAGTAGGAAACTGATCTCTCATCCATGCACTTCAACATTAATTTTATTTTATCTTATTTTCTCTAATCCATTAGATAAGGTCAACTCGTTGCAACTTCTAGTAATCTTCCAAGCTACAAAATCTGCATGACTACGAAGGAAACATCATGTCATGGCATTCAACTACTTGTCAGCTTGTACATTAGGAAGACAACATCTGCATACTAAATTACTAATGCGTACGATCTTGCTGGGTCACAGTTACCTGCATGCAACAGCCGATCGCTGGTGAATTTGACAGAACTCATATGCTTACGTCATACCAAAAGGTAGCCAAAAAAATCTATGGAACAAGCAGTGCGTGGGAACAGGCAACTATTACATCTGGCGTTTGCTCGGAGGCGAAGCTTCATGGCCTCGTCGTAGTGGTAGATCACGACCCTGGAAGTGCCGCGGCTCAAGCATGATGAGTTGGGCTGACGCCGTCAGAAAACCGATGCGTTGATGCCACTCCCGCCGTCAACGACCACCTCGGCTTGCACAAAGCGAGACACGTCCGTGATGAATGACCTCCACCAGCCCTCAAAATCGCCGTCATGGAGGAACCGCTGAGTCTCCACGAGCAGCTCACGCTCTATGAGATGAGAGAGCTCGGTGGGGGAGGTAGGCGTGGAGGAGTAGAGCCGTGGCGACGATGGCGGCTGTGGATACGTGAGGCGAGGGATGTGGAGAGAACCGGTGGAATTGTTAGGGTAGAAATTTTTGGTATATCTTTACCTAATCTTTATCTTTACCTAATAATAAAAAGGCGATCGCTTCTTACCACCGTAATTTCGTCCGCCCTTTGTTATTTTCGTTCGTCCGTCCGTCTCTTCGTACGTCATATTTCCTTGTTCGTCTGTCGCACGAACCCTCCGTGTGCTGGGCTGGTGGCCCAAATTACCAGGCCCACCTATCCTGACAAGCAAGGCCGAGGCACAAAAATAAGCACTAATAAGTAGGACCGAACTCATAACCTGCTGTTCTGTACATAATACCACTGCCAGCGAGCTAGGTCATGTTTTGTGTTAGAATTGTCCCACATCGCCCACTTATATCTAACTCGTCCAATTATATACTTCTTCGACTTTTCCAAGTGTTAAGAAGCCGTCTCGGGAAACAGGAAATAGTGAGGCAAAGAGATTAAACGGAGAAAGATGCTGAGATGCATGCAGGTTGAGACATGGAAGGGAAACAACAGGAGAGATGCATGCAGGTTGAGACATGGAAGGGGAACAACAGGAGCGCCGCCGCTGAGCGGCCGCATCGGCGAGGAGACACAGATGGAGTGCATAACAGCCTGCCCTTAGTCACCGTCTCGATTGACCATGTTCCTCTCCCAAGCCTGCGGCGACCTTGCCGGCGAGGAGCCGTGTGTCGAGGGCATGTTCACTACTGCCATTGACGAGGAGCCAGACAACAGCAACCACCGGAACAGCCGGAGTTGCATCATTGTTTCCGGCGGCACCTAATACAAATCAGCCAAAAAAGAGAACCTGGATTCACGGTTGCGTGATGATGCCATTGCACAGTGGCGGTGCCAGGATTCAAGTGACGTGTATTCATTCTGAACCTGGGTATTCATTTTGTCAAAATCCTCGACATTTTTGCTAAATTTTTCACTGATCTACCAAGAAATTCCAAGGTTTTGTCAAAATCATGGGTATTCACTTATGCAGGTGCATACACCTGGCGCCGCCCCTGCCCTTGCATGCACTGCTCATACGACGTACAGCCTTATATATAGTCCAGCGGCGAACGCGAGCGTCCAACCGCCGCGTTGCTGTGCGCGGACGTCCTATATATATAGTCGAGCGGCGAACGCGAGAGTCCAGAAGGTACGCCGTCGGCGTCCGTCCCATGGGCTGGAGGAGGAGCTTAGCTGGGTGACCTCCGCTCCGCTCATCCTGTCTCAGGCAAGAGCGAAGGACAGCGGCAAGGGGAGGAAGACTAGTGGCGCAGGAGGAAGTCGACACGGCCAGGAAGGAAGCGCGCTATGGCGGAAGGAGGGTACGTCGTCGGCGTCCGTCCCATGGCTGGAGGAGGAGCTTAGCCTAGGAACGGCGAGAGGCGAGGCGGCCGAAGGAAGGCTAGTGGCGCAGGAGGAAGTCGACACGGCCAGGAAGGAAGCGCGCTATGGCGGAAGGAGGGTACGTCGTCGGCGTCCGTCCCATGGCTGGAGGAGGAGCTTAGCCGGGTGACCTCCGAGCAGCTCGTCGTTCCGTGACCCGGGAGATTATTCTCGTGGCTTAACTGCAGGGCACAAAGATACGTGGGCCTCTATTATTGGGCCCTGCAGAATTATTCCTGCCGGGATCCGTTCATCTAAGCCGGACTAAAGCCCCTAAAAAAAATAAAAAAAATCTAAGCCGGACTTAAAAATAATTCAATCTTAACTTTAATTTGTACCGCAGTGCTGGTTGGATCGGGGTTTGTGTCCTTCACGGATTCAACTACGACGTTAAAGCTGAAACAAAAACGAACATCATAAACAGCTCAATTAGAATTAGACAATATATTGGACTAATATATGTACACAGGTTAGCACCACATATGCCTGGACGATTTATACACAGAAGCAAATACAAAACAAATTATTATCCTAGAAGTCATGGTCATAAAGTCTGATCTCAGTGAAGTTGCGGTTCTGGAGCAGAAAGAAGATGGCATGCTTAAGGTCCTTGAAGGTGGACATGCTGGAGGTGGTATGGAGGAACAATTACATCTAGGTAAATTTATTATTTCAACAAACGTATTGCGTGTAGGACATTTTTATTGTCTGGTGCCTGATGTCAGTGTGATATGCTTGGTCACTATGTATCTATGGTCCGATTTTCAACGTGAATTCGGATGACAAATATTGTGTGTATATCAGTGCATCCATGAAAAACCTGACACTCTATCAATACATCAACCGACATTGGTTGACTCATTCATGCTTATTTCAAATTTTGGTTAGGGATACCGCACTACAAAATATATTATTTGAACTAAAGGATAGAGTAAATGAAGTTTAGTTTATTAACATAGCTTGGGTAATTATGACAATTGCAATATTATACCACCATGATTAGAATATAAGCACTATCTTGGTTTAAGACAGTAATGTGAAGCATCTAACTAACTCATAAACTGAGATAACATTTTAGTGGTAGGTAAGAGAAAACTTACTAATTCTATGTGTGATAGTCTTACCTTGATTTAGTAGAAAATTTACACGCATGTACATTATGCATCCATGTATATCTGTACTTTTTTAAGAATTTTTGAACACATTAAAATATGAATTTTGAATTTTGCAAATGGAGGCTTTCATGGAGCTCGACCTCCAAAAGCAATTTTTGATGTAGAAACAACACATATATTCTAATGTTGATGTCCAATGTAATTAAATTAACTTATAAGTAGTTACATATGTTCTGTTTATGATGAGAAATCTAATCAGTTTCTTCTTTTTAATAAACATAACAGATTCATACAATATACAAGACTCACATGCAACGAAGCAATTTGGGTCTCTATCTACAGTCCTGTATGCCAAGGAACAAAGAAATAAAAGATATAGAGAGCGGTATGCACAGATGACCAATGAAAAAAAGCAGGAAAAATTGAAAAAGCGACGCCAAGCCTATCAGCAAAACAAAACAATTAAGGATTCAACTCAATTGCAAAAAAAGTGCACACAAGGGAGGAAGAAATATGCATATATGGAGCTAGCACAAAAGACCAAAAAGTGCGCAAGGGAAAGGCGGAAATATGCAAATATGCAGCCAGAGCAAAAGAAAGCTAGAATAAGACAAATCGCAACTAACCGTGAATTGAAGCGCAACACACCATGCAAAGAATCAATTGCGATGGAGAACCCAGCATATGTCGCAATAGAAGAGGAAGTTAAATCATCTATACGTTGAAGACTTCATGATTAGCATACACACAATAGAAGCATATATGCATGCACGGTCGATGAAGTATATGACATTTTTATTATGTTATGTAATCACTCTTATGTGTTTCTTCTCATGCTTTTCCTTCTTTACACCTTTTATGTTGAGAATAAAACTAATCAGATGCTTGATTTATTGTGTAATATTGAGATATGTGTGCATGCTAATTTTGTTTCCCCCGTTGCAACGCACGGGCATGTTTCCTAGTACTAAAAAAACTGAAGCGGTTGGTGGGATTCGACCGGAAAGTTAGGATTTGATCGTCGATTATTTTCAGGAGAGACTTGCCTTAACCAGAAACTGGGGATTACAACGCAATTATTCCCTCGATCGATCGAAGCGAAACGAACGAAGCGAACGGCGACCTACCATCACAACCGCAGACTCCTCCTCAAGGAGTAGAGAGTAGAGATTTTCTTAAAATCGGTTATTTTGTTTCCAAATTAATGTGATTGAGCGATTTAAGGTAAGGTTAATTAATTTAGATTTGATCTTTAGAGATTGATCGTGATTGATTCTTTCACATAAAGACATTACTAAATAACTTGCGCCAGCATGGAAAGCTCTGATCCGTTCAGATTTTTTTCATTGTGTGAGAGGGTGATGCGAAACTAAACCGGTGGGGTGGGGCTGAGGGGACGAAAAAAAACCAGTCGAAAAACAATCGGACGAAAGCGGTGGGACGAAAAAAAATCTGGACGCAATCCTATCAACTGCTCCATTAAGAGTAGAGATTATCTTGTGAGATGGAACACATTTTAGTTGTTTGGTAATACTAGTAATTATGTACGTGCAATGCACGTGTATATTAGGTAGGATATTAGTGGCACGTTATATTAGGTAAGGTATATCTGTGGCACATTGATATTTGGTAAGATATTAATTGCTTTTTTTGCGGGAATGGTAAGATATTAATTACATGGCAGATTTCATGGGATAGCGTTGAGTCTAAACATGTTTATAATCGATGGCAGTGGTGGGTAATTAGAACGTTAAACGTGTTTGGTGCTCAACATTGGAACGATTTGAACCGCTAGATCACATGATTTGACGGTCGAGATGGTTTGGATCTGCTCCTTTGAGTTTTTTTATATTGGTATAGATATAGATTTATGTATTCTGCAAAATGCAAATTCTCTGTGGCTGATATGCTACGAAAATAGGCTTCATGTGGCGCGTATCATCCTTTTATTTTTCTAGAAAAATGTGGTGCTTCACATTGACGTGCATATCATACATGCGCATGTTCAGGACCACTCCGACTGGGTATTAGGAATAAAAGTTAAACAATAGAGTTGGCCTTGGACTAATACTGATTTCATCGAATCTCTACTCTTAATGAAGCAGTTGGTAGGATTGCGTCTAGGTCTTTTTTTGTCTGATTATATTTCATCTGGTTTATTTTCGTCTCACATCCCACCATCATATCTCCTCATGCTGATTTTTTTACAGTAACAATAAAAACTTTCCTTTTTTCGAGGGCAATAAAAACTTTCCTAATCTTTCCAAACTTTCGTAACCAGTCATGTTACAAACCAGCACGTTACTAAACAATGAGATCCAGTTTCGTAGCAATTAATTTCGAATGCTAACTTTCCTACTGATTCTTCACTCAGGTGTGGCCTCATCAGAGATTGGTTACCATATAGGAAAAAATGAATCACAATCAATCAAGCATTGATGATATATTTCCTTTTTTATCTTCTCTAATCATTGGTACTCCCACTCGATACCCCTCCCTCTGATTTGTTTCTCACGCGCGATCATTGCTCAGAGAATCATCGGGACGCAATCCCTCAACACCGATCCAATTTGATTTGACCCCGGCTCACCTCATCTCCACCTCCGTTGTGGACACTGCCTCATCCTCCTCGTCCTAAGCACAGCCGCCACACACCCCGTTCACTCCCGTTGACGATCCTCTCCTGCAACGATGGGAGATGGCAGTAGCGGCCATGGATCTGGCGGCGGCATGGCTCATATTCCTCCTTTCTCTCCACGTTGGTCCAGCCCGCCGTCAGACTCTCGTTCCTTCCATCGCCTTCCGTCCGTCCCCTCGCCTACGTCTCCTTCTATCGATAGCCACGATGCTTCGCCTTTCTTTTTCTCTTCGCCAAGATCAAATTACGCCAACCCCAATCTCTCCCGTGCGCCCTCGTTGTTGCCTCTCCCTCTCTCACGCCTGTCGCCGCCTCTCCCTCTCCCGCCCGTCGCAGCCCCCCGGGGACTCCCTCTCTCAAGCTCTACAGCCTGCCATTGCCACTAACTCGGACATACATGTTGCAAGGCATGACCACGATGGCGGCGAGCGTGGGGGTGAGGAAGTAGAGCGCTGCAGATTCCACGTGGATGATTGCTTTGGCTGCTGCGACCTAGAGAGCCGGCGAGGTTCTGGCAGTTCCGTTGTTCATACCTTCATCGAGGCTGCTGGATGAACTGTGGGAAGAATGGAAGATTTGACCGCTTGCAAGACAGTGGGATGGCTGAGGCCGAGTAGTCAACTGCTGAATGGACGGAGAGGTTAGTGTAATCCTTAACTTAATTACTCCTCAAGTCCCAACATTTGCATTATCTGCTCATATACACCCACACGTAGGATTCCATCCATGCATGTTAGAGGATTCAGTCATTCAGATATAGTTGCACCAAAGTGTAGTACACGATTTAAAAGTCTCTATCATGGAAAGCAAGGGAGGGTGAGTTGAGATCACTGGTTGATTTTTTGATCCATAATGATCCTATATGCAGAAAAATGTAATTATATTTTTATACTAACTAATCTTGACATTTTGCAATTTTACTGTGATTCTATATGCACAAGATCATGGAAAAAACCTTATTCGTCCATTGGAAATGATCCAAATTCTAAACAATTGACCAGGTACTTCACGGATTTGGGTTTGATCAGTTACATGGTTATCATGTATATATTCTGTCGCTTGGCAGTTCAAGTCCTATAATTGGTCACAAGTTCAGCAACACATGGGAGATCCAGGGTGTTTTTGTTCAAAGTTATGGGCTGACATTGATATGCTGCTCTCTGCAAATACTGTACTAGACTAGAGAGGAGATGCTATTCTGAAAAACATCACTCCTCCGGGCACCTTTTTGTTCAGCTGTTTTTTTTTTGTTTGAGTGTCTCTTTGCTAATATTTCTGTTGATTGTTATATGCTCCGGTAATTTTGCTTTGGTCATTTTGAAAGAAGTGGTTATAGCTCAACTTATTCTGATCGCACTTCTCCTTTTTTTTTTGTCATGTCCATCTTAATGTAGATCAATAGCAGATTACTCTGATTTAAGAGGGAAAAGAGGCATCTTTGCTTTACACATACTGTAGCTATGTCAAGACACTACCTCAGGTTAACTTCTGCGTACTCTGTCTATCCATCTATTTCCATCAAGATAATCATGCATTACGCAAGTTTGTTTTGCATTAAAGTATGCTTGACTTGACCTTCATAAGGGTAACTTATGGATCATTTAGCTACAATGACAAACATGTTGTTGTACGCTAAGCAGAAAATACAAACTAACTTAAAGAACATAAAAGACCTACTTCTTGATCCTCTTCAGAAGTTCTAACATTTTTTTTAACCTTCAAAGAGGAAGTCTACCAGTGTATTAAAAAATGATAAAGACCAATGGCTGCGGGGCTATTGTCATTTTATATTTGGAAGACTAACTCGTAGTGTGATTTATAAGATGATAGTAAGCCCCAACCCTCAATTGTTACCTGCTCTAATTGCACCTGAAATGTTTACACATAAACTAACAAATAGGAAAAGTTTTGATATTAACGTGATTTTGTGTGTATGCAATCTGAAAGTTAATTCTTCTTGTTCATTTGATAAAATGTTGGTAACCTACATTACGTGGGTTCTTGGATTCACTAGTAGAAAACAGGGCTTTGGTCCAGGCCAGCCTAGCCCATTAGTCCCGGTTCAGTCAGGAACCGGGACACATGGGGGCATACGTCCCGGTTCGTGTGCCCAGGGGGCCGGCCGGGGCTCGTGGGGCATTGGTCCCGGTTCGTCTGGACCCTTTGGTCCCGGTTCCAGACATGAACCGGGACCAATGGGCCTCGCTCCTGGCCCACATCCATTGGTCCCGGTTCGTGGCTGGAACCGGGACCAAAGGGTGGCCTTTAGTCCCGGTTCCAACCACGAACCGGGACCAATGTTGTGCCTATATATACCCCTCGCCCGCGAGCAGAGCACTCCACTGCTCTGTTTTTTTCTGGCCAGCGAGGGGAGGGGTTTGTGGTGCTCTAGCTCACCTCCTATGCACATGAGGTGTTCGATGAAATGCCCGAGCAACACTACTTAAGCTTTCTCCTCTCCAAACTCGACCTTCAAGCTCCATTTTCCTCAAGATTTGTCTAGGTTTAGCGGTCCGTCACGTCCCGTCCCCGTCTTCACCGCCGTCGATCGCCCGCGCCGATCTCGTCGCTGGCATAACCGTGGTGAGCCTCTTGTTCTTATCTTCTTTCTAAAAGAAAAAAAATTCTTACTTGTATGATTTAGATAGATACTTGTCTAATTTTCTTACTTTTATTATTGTTTGTTATTATATAGTGCGATGGTTTTGGTATCCGCCCCCGTCGGCCCTCGTCCTGTCTATGATTCGGATGTGGTATATATTATATTTTATAACTATTTGGTTTATTTATTGTTTATGGCAATTATACCAACCAACGTGACATAGATTTTTTTATCTAGGAGGTATGTGAACCGGAAATTCCAACCGACCCTATTTTCGAGAGATTAAATTTAGTTGAAGAAGAAAACAATTACTTGAAGGAAAAATTGAAAAAAATTGAGGAGGAGAAGATGATATTGGAGTTGCATGTTGCGGATGTCGTCGATGATCACAAGATCAAGATGGATGCAATGCGCTTCAAGATTAGAAAGTATAGAAAATATGTCATTCATACCGAGGCTTGGTATCATTATGCCGTTGGATCAATTGTTACCTTGGTTGCGATTATGATCGCATTTGTTGTTGCATTGAAATGTTTTACATAGTTTCAATGTATGGTTTAATTAGATGCTCTGGAGAGCTATATGTTGTTCAATGAGAACTATGTATGTACTTTGGTTTTAATGTGATGATGAACTTCTATTAATTTGGTCACTTATCTATTCATGATGTTTTGTAATGGTTTTTTACACACTTAATTATATATAATGCACGCAGATGAACCGGCAATGGATGTACGGTGACAGACGCACCTCCGAGTACATTAAGGGCATGCATAATTTTCTCGAAGTGGCTGAGGCAAACAAGCAGAATGGTTTTATGTGTTGTCCATGCCCTATATGTGGGAATACGAAGTCTTACTCTGACCGGAAAATCCTTCACACCCACCTGCTTGAGAAGTGTTTCATGCCACACTATAATGTTTGGACCAGGCACGGAGAAATAGGGGTTATGATGGAAGACAGCGAAGAAGAAGAGGACGATGACAACTATGTGCCCCCTGAATACGGTGATGCTGCAATGGGGGAAGCTGAAGATCAAGAGGAACCAGACGATGTGCCCGATGATGATCTCCGCCGGGTCATTGTTGATGCAAGGAGACAGTGCGAAAGTGAAAAGGAGAAGCTGAAATTCGATCGCATGTTAGAGGATCACCAAAAAGGGTTGTACCCCAATTGCGAAGATGGCAACACAAAGCTCGGTACCATACTGGAATTGCTGCAGTGGAAGGCAGAGAATGCTGTGCCTGACAAAGGATTTGAGAAGCTACTGAAAATATTGAAGAAGAAGCTTCCAAAGGATAACGAATTGCCCGACAGTACGTACGTAGCAAAGAAGGTCGTATGCCCTCTAGGATTGGAGGTGCAGAAGATACATGCATGCCCTAATGACTGCATCCTGTACCGTGGTGCGTACGAGGATTTGAACGCATGCCCGGTATGCGGTGCATTGCGGTATAAGATCAAACGAGATGACCCTGGTGATGTTGACGGCGAGCCCCCCCAGGAAGAGGGTTCCTGCCAAGGTGATGTGGTATGCTCCTATAATACCACGGTTGAAACGTCTGTTCAGAAATAAAGAGCATGCCAAGTTGATGCGATGGCACAGAGAGGACCGTAAGAAAGACGGGAAGTTGAGAGCACCCACTGACGGGTCGCAGTGGAGAAAAATCGAGAGAAAGTACCGGACTGAGTTTGCAGGTGACCCAAGGAACGTATGGTTTGGTTTAAGCGCGGATGGCATTAATCCTTTCGGGGAGCAGAGCAGCAATCACAGCACCTGGCCCATGACTCTATGTATCTATAACCTTCCTCCTTGGCTGTGCATGAAGCGGAAGTTCATTATGATGCCAGTACTCATCCAAGGCCCTAAGCAACCCGGCAATGACATTGATGTGTACCTAAGGCCATTAGTTGAAGAACTTTTACAACTGTGGAATGAAAACGGTGTACGTGTGTGGGATGAGCACAGACAGGAGGAATTTGACCTGCATGCATTGTTGTTTATAACCATCAATGATTGGCCTGCTCTCAGTAACCTTTCAGGACAGACAAACAAGGAATACCACACATGCACGCACTGTTTAGCTGACACCGAAAGTATATACCTGGACAAATGCTGGAAGAATGTGTACCTGGGGCATCGTCGATTTCTTCCGACCAACCATCAATGTCGAAAGAAAGGCAAGCATTTCAAAGACAAGGCAGATCACCGGAAGAAGCCCGCCATGCGTACCGGTGATCACGTACTTGCTATGGTCAATGATTTACACGTAATCTTTGGAAAGGGTCCCGGCGGACTATCTGTTCCGAATGACGCTGAGGGACTCGCTCCCATGTGGAAGAAGAAATCTATATTTTGGGACCTACCCTACTGGAAAGACCTAGAGGTCCGCTCTTCAATCGACGTGATGCACGTGACAAAGAACCTTTGCGTGAACCTGCTAGGCTTCTTGGGCGTGTATGGAAAGACAAAAGATACAACGGAGGCACGGGAGGACCTGCAACGTTGGCACGAAAAAGACGGCATGCCTCCAAAGCAGTATGAAGGTCCTGCCAGCTACGCTCTTACCAAAGAAGAGAAGGAAATCTTCTTTGAATGCCTGCTCAGTATGAAGGTCCCGTCTGGCTTCTCGTCGAATATAAAGGGAATAATAAATATGACAGAGAAAAAGTTCCAGAACCTAAAGTCTCATGACTGCCACGTGATTATGACGCAACTGCTTCCGGTTGCATTGAGGGGGCTTCTACCGGAAAACGTTCGATTAGCCATTGTGAAGCTATGTGCATTCCTCAATGCAATCTCTCAGAAGGTGATTGATCCAGAAATCATACCAAGGCTAAGGAGTGATGTGGCGCAATGTCTTGTCAGTTTCGAGCTGGTGTTCCCATCATCCTTCTTCAATATCATGACGCACGTCCTAGTTCATCTAGTTGACGAGATTGTCGTTCTGGGCCCCGTCTTTCTACACAATATGGTCCCCTTTGAGAGGTTCATGGGAGTCCTAAAGAAATATGTCCGTAACCGCGCTAGGCCAGGAGGAAGCATCTCCATGGGCCATCAAACAGAGGATGTCATTGGGTTTTGTGTTGACTTCATTCCCGACCTTAAGAAGATTGGTCTCCCTCAATCGCGGTATGAGGGGAGACTGACTGGAAAAGGCACGCTAGGAGGGGACTCAATAATATGTAGGGACGGGCATTCTTGGTCTCAAGCACACTACACAGTTTTACAGAACTCTACCTTGGTGACCCCGTATGTCGATGAACACAAGAACATTCTGCGCTCCAAACACCCGGAGCAGTGTGACGACTGGATTACATGTGAACACATCAGGACTTTTGGCAGTTGGTTGGAAACACGTCTCAGAGGTGACAACACTGTTTCTGATGAGCTGTACTCGTTGTCCAGGGGACCATCTTCGACTGTATTGACTTACAAAGGATACGAGATAAATGGGAATACATTTTACACGATCGCCCAAGATCAAAAGAGCACCAACCAAAACAGCGGTGTCCGCTTTGATGCAGCAACCAAGAGGGGAAAGGACACATATTATGGTTACATAGTGGACATATGGGAACTTGACTACGGACATGATTTTAAGGTCCCTTTGTTTAAGTGCAAATGGGTCAATCTGTCAGGAGGCGGGGTACAGGTAGAGCCACATTACGGAATGACAACAGTGGATCTGAACAATCTTGGGTACACAGACGAACCATTCGTCCTAGCCAATGATGTGGCGCAGGTTTTCTATGTGAAGGACATGTCTACCAAACCGAGAAAAAGAAAAGATAAGGAAGCGAATACATCATACGATGAGCCAAAGCGCCACATAGTTCTTTCAGGGAAAAGAGACATCGTGGGAGTGGAGGGTAAGACAGACATGTCTGAAGATTATGAAAAGTTTCATGAAATTCCTCCCTTCAGAGTCAAGGCTGGCCCAAGCACCCTTTTAAGCGATGAAGAATATCCATGGTTACGGCGCAATAAGCAAAGGACACAAGCGAAGAAAAAGTGAAGACAGATGAAGTCAGAAAGGGTTGAAAATTGATGATGTGTCTTTGAATGGTTTATTTTGAGCACACAAAAAGTCTGGAGTTCAAATAAGTTCAAAAAAATGAAATCCCTTTGTAACAGATGAGTTTTTGTCCGAAACCCTGATACTTCGAAAGAGATTGTCCATTTTGTACATGAAGTGCATCCAGTTTTTGCCGTAACCCTCTCAACTTTTTAGCACATGCTATGTGGGTGAAATGATGATATCATGCCAATTTTCAACCTCTTCAGAGTTCATTTGAAGTGCTTTTCAATATCAGGGTCATTTAGCTCAAAAAAATCAGTAAATGCATGAAAAATAACAGATGAACTCAGAAAGGGTTGAAAATCGATGATGTTGCTTTGAATGGTTCATTTTGAGCACAGAAAAAGTGTGGAGTTCAAATAAGTTCAGAAAAATGAAATCCCTTTGTAACAGATGAGTTTTCGTCCGAAACCCTAATACTTCGAAAGAGATTGTCCATTTTGTACACGAAGTGCATCCAGTTTTTGTCGTAACCCTCTCAACTTTTTAGCACATGCTATGTGGGTGAAATGATGATATCATGCCAATTTTCAACCTCTTCAGAGTTCATTTGAAGTGCTTTTCAATTTCAGGGTCATTTAGCTCAAAAAAATCAGTAAATGCATGAAAAAAAACAGATGAACTCAGAAAGGGTTGAAAATTGATGATGTTGCTTTGAATGGTTCATTTTGAGCACACAAAAAGTGTGGAGTTCAAATAAGTTCAAAAAAATAAAATCCCTTTGTAACAGATGAGTTTTCGTCCGAAACCCTGATACTTCGAAAGAGATTGTCCATTTTGTACACGAAGTGCATCCGGTTTTTGCCGTAACCCTCTCAACTTTTATGAAACTCTAATAGCAAAAATAATAAACTAAAAGAATGAACTAGAAAACTTTAATGAAACTCTAATAGAAAAAAGAATGAACTAAAAAACTTTAATGAAACTCTAATAGCAAAAGGAATCAACTAAAATTTATGCAACTAAAATTAGCAAAGTATTTTCTGTTCAAAATATTAAAAGCAAAAAGAACTTTTAAAAAGAACTTTTTTTGTTAGAAACTTTAATAGCAAAAAGAATTATCATAAAGATTTTTTTGTTAGAAACTAAAATAACAAAAACTATTTTTGAATATAATGATAAAACACAGTAATATTAAATAGCGGTAAAAAGAATCACTCAAAAAATCTATTTTTATAATAAAGTTAATCACAAACTAGTGATTCACACAAATTTCAAAATTCAAATTTAAACTATTCGAATTGGAAAACTAATGGCACTAACAGAAAGTTTATAATATTTATTACCTAAAAGCAAAAAAAAATTAAAAAATAAAGCAAAAAACAAAATAAAATAAATAAACAACAAAACAGAAAAACTGGAAAAAAATAGAAAAAAAATTTGTGTGAATCACTCAAAAATAACAAAAAGCAAAAAGATTTTTTTTGTTAGAAACTAAAATAACAAAAACTGTTTTTGAATATAATGATAAAACACAGTTATATTAAATAGCAGTAAAAAGAATCACTCAAAAATCTATTTTTATAGTAAAGTAAATCACAAACTAGTGATTCACACAAATTTCAAAGAATTCAAATTTAAACTATTCTAATTGGAAAACTAATGGCACTAACAGAAAGTTTATAATATTTATTACCTAAAAGCAAAAAGAATTAAAAAATAAAAGAAAATAAATAAAGTAAAAAAAAACAGAAAAACTGGAAAAAAAAGAAGAAAAAAATGCCACCTACTGGGCCACCACGGCCTGAATACGACTAGAAACCCAACCACGGGCCAGGATTCAGTCCCGCAGAAGGCCCAGTAGGCCCACAGGCAGAGGAGAGTTAGGTTAGGCCCGTAAGCCTGCATTTGAGAGGAGCTCGAGAGGGCAGCGGCAGTGGGGTTTATAAACCACTCCGCGCCCCTCTCAACTAGCGAGGTGGGACTAAACTTTTGGCCGCGGGCAGCACAAGGCCTTTGGTCCCGGTTGGTGACACCAAACCGGGACTAAAGGGGTGCATTGGTACCGGTTCGTGGCACAAACCGGGACCAATGCCACCCTTTGGTCCCGGTTCGTGCCACCAACCGGGACCAAAGGGTTGTGCTTCCCGTCCTTTCGCCTAGCCAAAACAGACCTTTGGTCCCGGTTGGTGGCACGAACCGGGACTAAAGGAGGCATTGGTCCCGGTTGATGCCACGAACCGGGACCAAAGGCTTTCCTATATAAGTGGCACTTAGGAATTTTTTAGCAAGTTCTCACATTCTCCCCGACGCCGCCGCCCAGCGCCCCGACGCCGACGCCCTGCTTCTCGTAGCTATCGTCGTCGTCGTGCCCTGCCCCGTCGCCGCTCGCTCCTCGTCGCCGTCGCCGTCGCCGGCCCTGCCTTCTCGTCGCCGTCGCCGTGCCCTGCACCGACACCGTCGCTGCGTCCTGCCCCGTCGCCGCGCCCTGCCCCGAGCCCGTCCTTGTCATCGCCGCCACCGAGCCCGCTCCTCGTCGCCGACGCGTCCTCGCTGTGAGCGCCGCCCCGATCCCCTCCTCCTCCTCCTATTCCTCCCTGTACTGGCCGCCGTCGCCGCGCCCTGCCGCCGACCCCGACGCCCTGCCGCCGACCCCAATGCCATCGGCGGCGAGCCACTGACCAAGGGGGTCCAGTGTGGCGACACCGTGTGGGATAGAGGAAGATGAGGAGTGCATGCCATCGATTCCACCCTCTGTCCAAATTTTTCTGAATTTACTGAATTTTTTGACAATGCTAAACAGTGCACATCAAGTGTATGATGAAATGCAAAAGGTCTCTAGGAATTTTAAGAATTTTTGAGAATATTTGTGGTGAGGTGTTGATGCACAAAAGAGAGTCTGGCAAAGTTTGAGAATTTTTTGTCCAATTTAAATTGCGCTTTGACCATGGAGTTTGAATCTTGTCCAAATTTGAACTGAATAATATTTGAAAAATTTGAACTATAGAACCAAATGTTTTTGGCGGAATGGGTTATGGGTACTGTCAAATAGATGGAGTAATTTTTATGTGTGCAAAAGAATTGGGGAGAATATAGCTCCTTTGCAAATCAAAGGAAATATGAATAATTGAAATTCCAACTTTGGAATTTATTAAATATAAGAAAAATATTTACATAGTTAGAGATATTTGCACAGTTAGAGATATTCATGATCAAAGTCAGTTTTTTAGAGAAATTTGCATAGAGATTTTTTTTAGAGAAATGGTGGAGTTCACATATAATGTATATATGTTGATATTTTTTATATGATGAAAATTGTTTTGTTCATATATAATGTATATATATATATGTATGTGGCTATGTATGTATGGATGTTCATAAAATTGTTTTGTTCATATATGTATTAATTGTTTTGTTCATAGCATTTTTTTAATATGATGAATTTTTTTTCATAGCATTTTTCATAGCCATATATATGTATGTGGCTATATGTATGTATATATGGATGTTCATACAGTTTTTTTTATATGTATGTGGCTATATGTATATGTCGTTGTCGATATAGCCCCTCCCCGATAAACTTCGACCTGAGGGGGGGCGGTCAATATACCCCCTCCCCGATAACATTTTTTTTATATGATGATTTTTGTTCATAGCCATATATATGTATGTATGGATGTTCATAGAATTTTTTTAATATGTATGTGGCTATATGTATGTCGTTGTCGATATAGCCCCTCCCCGATAACTTCGACATGAGGGGGGGGGTCAATATACCCCCTCCCCGATAATTTTTTTTTTCTAAGTTACTAAGGTAAAATGTTCACCCCCCTCTCGATATACCGGGCGACCAACTCTCGAGGCCACCCAAACCCTAGAAAAAAAGCGTTGTCGATCTCCTACCCCCTCCCGCCTCTACCCGACAAACTCTCGAGGCCACCCAAACCGCTAGTAGATAACTCCGGTAACTTCGACATGAGAGGGGACGTCGATCAACCCCCTCTCGCCCGAACAAGTCTATGTATCATTTTATATCGCGGTGGACATATATCAAAGTTTGATCATATGTCAAAGTTTGAATTTTGACATATGCAACATTTGATCATATATCAAAGTTTGATCATATGTCAAAGTTTGAATTTTGACATATGCAACATTTGATCATATGTCAAAGTTTGAATTTTGACATATATAGATTTATCAAGAATGCCCCCATTATGGATGTGCACAAGTTGATCCAATTTTTTTCTGATCTCATATATATATATATATTCTTCTATATGTCACGTTGTCTGTCAAAGTATTGAAGAAATCCATAGCTTCATCATTAGCCGGAAGTAACAGGCGTATGATGCTGCGAAGCTCTTCAAAGTTGTTTTGGAACGGAGTTCCGGATAAAATAATTCGCTTTTTGGTACGAATTTCAGCAAAGGCCTTCCAAATAGCGATATTCGGAAGGCTCTTGCTGAACTTTGTACCAAAAAGCGAATTATTCTATCGGGAACTCCATTCCAAAACAACTTTGAAGAGCTTCGTACCATTATACATCTGTCATTTCCGGCTAATGATGAAGTCATGGTTTTCTTGAATTCTTTGACACTAGATAACGTGACATATAGAAGGGTAGATGAGATCAAGAAAAATATGGACCATTTTCTGCACATCCAGAATGGCGTCATTTTGTTAAATCCCTTGTCGATCCGGACGTCGGACATTCATGAGAGAGGCGGTCCGACCCAAACCCTAGAAGCGTTGTCGAGGCCACCCCAAACCCTAGAAGCGTTGCCTAGGCCACCTCAAACCCTAGAAGCGTTGTCGAGGCCACCCCAAACCGTAGAACCGTCGAGCTAGCTAGGTCTACGTTTGCACTAATATATCCATCTGTCATGTTTGTATATTAATTGCCATGTTGTAATATTTGCAGAAACTATGGAGCACCGAGACATCAAAGCAGAACAATTGTTGGGGGACATAATCCTCGGCGGAGGTGATGTCTTGTCGTTTCTCAACGACACCGATGGTCTGGAAGGAGAGGGTGAAGCAGGCTCCGGTGATCGAACAATGGAGGTGGAAGGACATGATTATGATGGCTCTGGTGACGGAATGCCGGTGGAAGAAGGAGACCGTGATGACTGCCCCGGTGAGCGAACGGAGGAAGGAGATGTTGCAAAGTCCGGCGAGGTATATATATTAATTAAGCCTGTGCTGACTAGCTAATTGATGCATTAATTGTTTTGGTATGTACACATATTAACTCTCTTCTTTCTTCTTTTCTAGCCCTCCGGATCGAGCCAAACTTCGGTAACGAGACGAGGCCCGAAGAAAAGGTTGCGCCAGGATGAAAGGTTCACGATCATAGCAATCAAGGGCGATGGCCAACCGATTGAACCCAGCCGGACCAAGGAAGCATTTTCTGCTCAGTGCAGGGTTCTTGTTAGGGACATGATCCCGATCAGCATCCACCAATGGAATAAGCCTAAGAGCGAAGACCCTCAAGTGTCTTTTGTCAACGATAGACAGAAAGATGATCTTTGGACCGCGCTGAAGGCAAATTTCACCCTGCCGCCAGAGGAGGATCCGGATAAGCCAGTTATAGAGCCATTGGTCAAGGCTCATGCTCTTAAGAAGATGGCAGATCTATTCAGGAGGTGGAAGAATGAGTTGAAATCAACGTTTGTCGACAAAGGGAAGACTCCAGAATTCACCGGCCGATTTGAGAAGATAAGAGATCACTGGCCCGCATTTGTGGCCCACAAGACATCGGAGAAGAGTAAGAAGATGTCAGCGACAAACAAGTTAAATGCTGCAAAGAAGGAGCATCACCATCGCACGGGGTCAGGTGGCTACCTCAAAGCCCGGCCGTTGTGGGACAAGGCTGAGAAGGACCTGCTTGATAAAGGGGTCGAACCAGAGACATTGAACTGGCCAGACCGTTCAAGGACTTGGTTCTTCAGGGTTAGGGGAACCTTGGACCCTGAAACAGGGAAGTGCCGTTGGACGAAGGAGCAACTTGAAATACCCGTCAAGAAGCTTCAGAAGTATATCGCCGCAGCGCAGGAAGGGACGTTCATTCCCGACAGAGAGAACGACGAGCTCACACAGGCCCTCGGGAATCCTGAGCACCCAGGACGAACACGAGGCACGGCAGGCTCCGTTGCGTGGAAGGTTGGGTTTCCCAGCGCAGGCAATTACAAAACCCGGGAGAGGAGGAGGAAAGTGGAGCAGACCGAACTGCAGAAGCTGAATGCAAGGGTACGAGCGCTAGAGGAACAAGCACTACTAGTTCAAAGCCAGCGACCTGCCGGAGCTACCCCAGAAGCTACCCCACCATCTCAGTGGAGAAGCAGCGTGGCTTCCACCGAGCTCCTTCAGCAGCCTGACTTCACGGCTCCCAGCTACCCCGTGGATGCTATCACGGAGGCTCAAGATTGCCACCTTATGATGCAATGGCAGCACCTCAAAGTCAAGGCGGCTGTCGGCTCTGTTGCACCTCCTCAACCCGGCGCAACTTTTCACTGCCTTCCGATTCCACAAGGCTATACTGTTGTGATGGTCGATGAAATAATGGAGGGATTTGAGGAGCTCGAGTTTGACCACCCTACCGGTGAAGGGGAGACTCAGCTGGGTCTTGCTCTGAAGAATCCATGTCTATGGCCGAAGGAGCTCATCAACCTTCCGAACTGGACGCCTCCTCCTCCTCCTCCTCCAGCGAGTCAGGGCACTCCGCCTCCTCCTCCGCCTCCTCCTCCAGCGAGTGATCAGGGCAGTCCGCCTCCTTCTCCGGCTGCTCCGGCGCGTGGCGGCACTCCGCCACCTTCTCCGCCTGCGCCGGCGCGTCCGAGCAGCCCGCCTCCTTCTCCGCCTCGTCAGCAACATCGGAAGACAGCCGCCGCCGCTCCGGCTGCTCCGGAGCGTCGTAGCACTCCGCCTCGTAAGCAACGAAGGAAGACAGCCGCAGCCGCTCTGGCTGCTCCGGCGTCTAGCAGTACAGCCAGAGGCGGGAGGCAATACATATTCGGTCCATCTCTCAAGCCTCTAGAGAAGTTACCATACGAGATGACCGAGGAGGAAAACGCGGAGATCTGTCAAGCCCAAGTGAAGGACTTTTTTGCAAAGAAAAATCCACGTCCGGAGGAGAAGATAGATCCGGTGAAATTGAAGCGCACTTTGAAGAACCTGAAGCGACCACCACCGCCTCCGCCGGATGACAACCATGTCCGCGCTCTTAAAAAGGCAGTGGAAGGAGCGCGCCGGTCGGGAACTACTTCAAGTGACAAAAGGTTACAAGAACGAAGAAGTGGGAACAAAATTCCCCAGCCCGGCGAATAGGCAAACCAATCGTGCCCCCCGCTCAAGGTGTCTAGCGATATCGTCGCAAATCTGCCGGGGATGGTGCCCGGTACCAATCCTGGTGATTACCTGCCCGACGATGCACATTTTGATACAATGGAGGTGGACGAACACAAATACTAGTACGGGAAGCCTCTCGTCAGACCTGGTGATCCTCCTCTAACAACGATGATGCGAAGATTCCATAAGTGGTACATGGACACCTGCAAGTCTGGGAAGGATATTTTGACGCTGAGAGTTAAAGAGGAGCACGACCTCATTGGAATTGATCTGTTGTCTGTTTCATTTGAGGAGTTCTTCCAGTTTTTCAATTAAAAGGACCTCGATAAAATAATCATCACTTGCTACTGTCTGTAAGTACTATACTTCTGTAATTAAGTCTCTATATATAGCTCAGCTCTTTCATTGCATGTATATATAATTATCCTCACTATATTATGCAGATTGAAGATCGTCGAATGCAGAAATGCACAAATCTATGATATTGGGTTCATTAACACAAATCTCATAGATGAATGGACGGTTACATATAATGCGAAAGAAACCAAGGCCAACTTGCTACAATCGTTGCTTAAAAATCAAAACAAAGATAAAATACTCTTTTCTTACAACTTCAAGTGAGTGTTACTGTCTTCTGCATATTCGGTTTCCCTTATTACTCGAGGTTATAGTAATGTAATTGATGAGTTATGCATGCGTGCACAGCTTCCACTTTATTCTCCTAGAGATTAAGCTTGAGCAGGGACTAGTAACCGTCTTAGACTCAAGACGAAAAGATCCCAAGGAGTATGCGGCCATGACTGAAATGCTCCAGAAGTAAGCTCAATCGATCATTATCGCACCATATCGGCCACTTTGTTCATTTCCTGATATCAAGTAATTATTTTCTTTGTCTCGCAGGGTTTGGAAAGTGTTCACCACAGAAGCTCCGGGACTGCCGGGGGAGCTGCGATTTACACACCTGAAAGTAAGTACTACTAGCTAGTTCCGCGCATCTCCCATTGATTCTAGCTAGTCTCATCAATACCATTTATAATGCTTGATTATCAGTTTGATTGACCTCTATTTCTCGTAAAGTGGTTGTGGCAGGAATGCGGGAATAATTTTTGTGGATACTACATTTGCGAGTACATCTACAACGCGACGACCTCTAAGCGGGGCTACTCTGAAAAACAATATGAAGTGCGTAAGCAATAATATTCACAATTTTATTTTATTACCATCATTTGTGTTGAGTTACATTCATATATATGTATTGACCCCCTTCTTCAAATTAGATTTGGCAGATGCGGGATGAACTCCTACCACAAGATCGCATGAAAGCAATTCAAGAGGAATTGGCGGGATTCTTTCTTGACCACGTCATCAATCCAGCCGGAGAATACCATGTGGAACTTGACATCAGATGTTAGGGATTGTAAGAGATCTTATATTGTATATATGTAGCTAGTAGCGTCGGATAGATATACGAAAACTTGTTGTTCGACCAATCTCTCGGAGAAGGAGGAGGTCGATCACTTCTCTCTGTATATGTTCATGACGATCTTGTGTACTTAATGGTTTCCTTCATTTGCTTACTAGCTAGCGTGTCGAGTCCTCTCTATACATATAGTACGTAGCGTCGACCAAGCACGGAGATAAGAGAGGACACTTTCTCTAGCTATTAGCTAGCTAACACAATATATGAAACCCCTAAATTAACCCTACAAACCCCCAAACCCCCCCCCCCCCCTTCAAAAAAAAACAAAAACCCCAGCTCCTGAGCTGCTGACACGTGGATGATCTTTGGTCCCGGTTGGTGTTACCAACCGGGACTAAAGGCTCTCCTGCCTGGGCTCGCCGCAGCGGCCACGTGGAGCCACATCTGTCCCGGTTCGTAAGCGAACCGGGACTAAAGGTGTTGGGCTTTAGTCCCGACCCTGTAGTCCCGGTTCCAGAACCGGGACAAATGGGCCTCTAGAACCGGGACAAATGGGCCTTTTTCTACTAGTGATTGGCAGCAGATAATGATTACTACGGTGTCATATGCCAAATAAATATGTAGTTTAGTGTAGTCCTATCCATTTTGTATGGTGCGTAGAACGTTACTAGACTATATTGTTAGGCTAATTAAGCAAAAGTGGCATTGACACCCAAAACATGAATTTACTTTTAAGAGAAGATTTCAGAGTTGTATGGCGTGTCAAGAATTATGGTTTAATATAAGGATAATATTGGGAGAGGATATGCAGTTATGGCTTTGCAAGTTTTAATGATGTGATTTTAAAGATCCCTAAAGTCATTTACCCTTTTGCATAATTGATCATTTGGTCATTTGAAAGAAACATATATGTGAGGGGTTAGGTTGTTTGCGAGTGGTGGCGACTCGAAGCTAGCGTTGTTTGGATCTAAGGTGAGCGGGCTAGGACAGCAAGCCAGGAGCAATTGCAGAAGAAGCTCGGTAACAATGAGAGCACATCCTCATGAAGATGGTGGCCGTAGGTTGTGGCTGCATGCTTGGTGTTCCACTAGGGCCATAAGATTCTTTGCATGAACGGAAGGTAACAAACCAATTCCTCACTCCAATTACTCAAGCATAGTTTGGTTTCTAGATCATTCAACTAATACTTTGTGCAATCCTTCTTAGATCCCTACCTTAAAGAATTCAATTTTTTATGCATGCTATTTTCTGGCCCGTGGTACAGATCTGGCACATGGATACATACAAGAGCAAAATAGATTCCTTAGTACTGAGATGAGTAGCAATAAACCAGGATGGATGATCTGGTCATATAGTTTGACAACTCTGAAACTTATTGTACGATTTAGTTTCTGCCTAGATCTAGATGATTCAGATGTTAACCCTTAAGAAAAGATCGACAATGGTATCCCCAAAATATTGTAGGAGGGTGTGTGTGCTCATTTAAAATTTAAATAAAAAATATGATCACTCAAATAGCTAATACTTATTTTGACCTTTGTTCTGATTTTCCAGAATGTTGACCGTTATTGGGTGACATTTCTCGTCATGACATTTAATTAGAGGGTATTAGTTATCAAGAGACACCAATGTCTCAGGTATAGATATTTTGTTCTAGGGAGCACTAAAGAAAATGGAATACAACAAATCTAGGTTTGCTAGGATGCTTTTTGAACAAATGTAGATTGTAGAAGATACCTAGGAATGGAGTTTTATTAAGTTCATTGCTGGTGTAGGATTGTTAGGCCCGTGTAGTTGCTTGTTGTACTGATGTTTGAAATGTATCATTGCCTTGTTAGTTCATAGATCCCACTTTAGGACCTTCGAGAACATGGAAATGAACATGTCTGTAATACATGCTTTGATGTTTTTTAGATGCCAGTGACTGTATGTTCACAACATTAAAACTAATCCGCACACTTGGTGGGGAGATGAGGCGGCAGGGCTTTACTATCAATGGGTCCTTTCTCGCATATTATATATAAAAAAGCAGCGACAACTGTTGTGACATGAGCTTCTTTTGGCCTATTATGCTGCTTTGCATGATCAATTGCAGTTCATAAGGCAGTTCTACCTATCTCGCTAACACAAGAACTTTCTCTCTAACACAAAAAAAAGTACACATGAAGGCAGCATAGAAAGTATATAGGAGAGCTGCGTTTTCATTGATAGAGGGAGGGCGAACAGCACGCCAATTGTACATGGTAAAGAAAGAAAATGGAAATGAAAATTAAAAACTAAAGAGAAGAATACAATGATCCATGATAAGATGCTGGCCACCAGCGAACGCCCACACGACCAAACCTATAGTAGGTCCTAAGACACACATATATTTTTTATTAAGGAGAATAATTGGATTAAGAGATCAAACCAGAGATGTTTTCTAAAATATATGCATTGTAGCCCGTAGCAACACACGGGCATTCTACTAGTATGTATATAGATTGAGTTCATTAGGAAGAAAACATTAAACAATAGAGTCCGGACTCCATCCGAGCTGCCGGCCCACTGTGATTGACTTTATCGATTGTGCTAGTCCTAAATGTATATATTTATAGGAAAGTTGCCCGCGTTGCAATGGGGATACATTAGTAAATAGTAAAACACTACCATCTCAGCTGAAGCAGAACAGAAAGTAAAAATGAGAGATTATGTATGGTTTACCTCTTTGCCGCATCTTAGTTGACGCCCTTCTTGCACTACATACAATGACGTGACAAAGTAGCCGTCTACTATCACCATTGTTCAAAAAAGCGTGCCTAATCTAGCGCATAAGCGCGCCTATGCGCAAGGCGCTGGCTCAACACCTCGCTTTGCCCATATGCGCCAGGAAAAGCGCTAGGCACTGCTATAGTGCTGCTGTTGTTGTTCTAGGAAAAGTCTTTATCATTGTTGCAGTGCTGCTGCTGCTATTGATACTCTAGATGTAGCCTGTACTACTGCTTTAGTGCTGCTGTTGATGCTTAGATGTAGCTTGTACTATTTGCTATAGTACTACTTTGATACAGCAGTACTGTTTTGCTACTGTTGTGTGAAATTTTGATGTGCTAGTAGCTGTTGTTACTGCTTCTACAATAGTGCTAAATGCTACTGCTCCTTGCTTGCTGATCTAGTTTACATTCTAGCCCTATTTTAGATAGCAAACTGCTCTTTGTTGCCCGTATAAGTACAATTGTGTATGAAACGCCTTTACACCTAATCACGCCTAAGCTAGAAAAGCGCAAGTAGGTGGCTAAACGCATAATTAACGCCTAGGGCTTTTTTGAACTTTGACTATCACCGGCAAGGAGTGGTAGCCTTGATGAGTATTTGGTCTACATAAAGCCAAGCATGATCAAGAAAGTCTACAAGGCACCTGCAACATCGCCCCCCGCCTCCCACTCTTCCTTTAAACAATGTTTTGGCCTAAGGGGACACACGAGCATGCAGCAACGCCAGGGGCGTCCCGGTTCGACCTAGGGGAGACGTGAGCACGTCGTGGTGCAAAGCGGGTGCGGTAGACTTCTGCATTGGTGATCAAGCACATTTAAATAAGTCCATGAAAATTATGCATGCTTCACAACGCCTCTCCAGGCGCTTTATGCTTTCCTGTAATTGTTGTTTGTTTTATCAAAAAAATTAGGGGAGTATGTTTTATCAGTTGGAAAAAGAAGAGAATAACAAGGGGGAGAGAGAGCATGCGCAGCCCAGCAAGCCGAACGCCTAGCCAGCCCAATAAGCCCACCTGGCCAGCCTATTCGGCCAGGCAGCCAACGCCGATCGAACCGTAGCAGGCTAGCCCCGATCCAATGCTAAAAAACCAACCCTGGATCACCTCCTCTCCCCGATCCCCGCCTGCATAGATCCCGATCGGGTCAGTAGAGCTCCAGCGCCGCCCTGTTCCTACCTCGTGCTCGTCCCGCCCATCTCCGGAGACGCCGTGGACGCGCCAGCCACCGTCGACCTCGCTGGCCGGCGAGCCTCCTCCACGCCCCTTTGTCTCCCCGCCGCCGCAGCCTCCCGCGACTGCGCCTCCCTGCTCCCTCCGCCACGGCTGCCTTGCCATCGCCGACATCGCACCTCAGCCGCCCTTCTCTTCCTTCGCGCGCGCCCTCCGGCGAGCCACCGTCGCGGGTCTGCCTGCACCTCACCTGCATCCTCCTCCGTGACCTCACGTTTCTCCACTGCTCGCCTCGGGTGCGCGTGCTCATGCCCGACGGCCTGTCCTCCTCTGTTCCCCTGCATCGGAGGCCTTCTTCTGTCTGATGCCATCACCGAGCCTCCACCGTCTCTGTGTGGTGAGTTTTTGCCTCGGACGACCACCACCACTGAGATCCGTCATCTGTTGCACCGTTCAGACCACTGACTACCACGGGAAGAATCACCATGGGAAATTAGGGAGAGTCATGCAGCCCCTGTAGGACCGCTGTGGCATTAAATCCGCTTTTCTTTTTCGCTCGTGTGTGTGCTTCGAGTTGGCTGGCTTTATAGGCTTGTAGGCGGTAATCGATCGCGTAATTAATATGAAAACTGAACGGCGATGCAAACGGAACCAATCTCTTACGTGTATCTGCGTTTGGATATGTAACGGGTTCATCGGGGATTTTTATTTCTTTTAAATCTCTTTTTTTGTTTTTTGCGGGTATATTTCAAACGGAGTAATCTCTTACGTTTACCCTGCGTTTGGAGCAGTAACGGGTTTATTGGGGATTTTTATTTTTTTTAAATCTCAGTCGTCAATATTTATTGTTTATCATAAAATCAACGGTTATAAATAGATGACTTACGAAGAGCTATGAAAGTCTCTGTCTTTTATTATTAGGTAAAGAAAAAGAGGCTAAACCCCTGGCCTCTGCATCAATCGATGCATGCAGCCATCTTTATTAATTATTCCACGAAAGTCTGATAAGAATATACATCAAGCCACCCGAAGCCATCACTAACACCTACAGACTTGATAATGTGGAGTGCTCTCACTCCCCATATCTAAAACCGATGTCGTAGCCGATCCATCCATGTAACATATCGGAACCAACAGCCAATCCAGCATACCTAAAGCGTATACCACATGCACACGTTTTAGAAGCCGTCATCATCATCGAACCGCTGCCCCATCTTCAGAAGAGAGATCTGCATCATCCTTGCCAGTCTGGCCATCCGTCGACGCCACCACGGCGCCCAACGACGCCACCGCCATGCGCTCGTCCATCCCGACGCGGAGACTCTGGAAGATCTGTCATGTGTAGCACCTGCCGAACAGGCATGATACAGCGTAGCACCTCTCAGCCAGGCATGACTTGACATCTCCACCGAAGCTCCGTTCAAAACGAAGCCGCTCCACCTCCTGCCATATCTTCCAGCGCTGCTCCACAAATGATGCTCCCAAGAGAGAAACGACACCATAGTGCCGCCATCGTCCGATCTGGAAGACCAGATCATAGGGTTTCCCCCGGAGCAGTACGAGTGGGTCGACAGTAGTTACACGAGTATGCCTTCATCAAGGTAACGACGCAGAACGGCGCCATCGCCTGCAGTCGGCTTGGTTTTCACAGGCAACTATGTCTCCCCAACTCGCAACCGGGACTAGATGATGGATCTCGAGATCCGACCACCCAGTCTCAGGCTGACCACCTCCGGCGGAGGAGATGACCACCACCCCCAGCTGCACCGGCCAGAACAGATCTGACCGGAGGTGCCGCCGAGCAGTCCACCAGGCCCTCCACACGCCGCCACCGATCCGAAGCCGGATGGCGCGCCTCCGCAGCATAGCCAACCGCGCTACCGACCGCATCGCGCCGCCGCCCGAACCGGCCAGCCGCCGCACGCCGCCGCCCGTGACTGGGCTGCCCAACGCGCCTGGAGCCGCCGTCGCCCAAGGCAGGGCCGACCACTGCCGCCGTCGCCGCAGCCATCGCTGCTGCTCTGCTGGATCGGACGCGCCTCCACACATGTAGGGGCCCCGCACCACACCTGGGACGCGGGAGAGAGGGAGTCCCCTGTCGGCCCCCGAGTGTAGTTGCGATGGAGCCGCTTCCTTCTGCTGAAGTAGATGAGCACGCATAGGAGCACCAGTCCACTGGTTGAACTGCCACGGATTGTCGCGGACACATCCACGGCCACCGCAACGTACGTCCATGTCCGCCGCCGTCACCGCGGTAGAAGAGAGTTGGAAGCTAGTGGAGGAGGAACCTGTTCCGCGACCGCTCTCCCCCATAGCCGGTAGAGGCGGGTGCACGCTCGCCAACCGCGCTCGGGGTGATGTTGTTGCCGCTGGTCCAAAGTGTGGTGGAGGCAGCGTTCTTGGCGTCGGTTTAATTTTGGGATTCTTCGAGGATCAGCGTCAAGCGGGTCTAGAGGAACGTGGGAAAAGGCATCTAAAACGGCAGGAAGGAGTGGAGGTGGGCAAAGCTATCATTGAGGCCACGAAGGAGGGTGAGGACGAGCGTTTTGTTGCTGATCGTGTAACCGACATCCACGAGAGAATCGACGAGGGACTTGAGCTTGGCGCAGTAGTCGTTGATCGTCATGTCACCTTGCGGAGTGTTCCGGAACTCCGCTTCCAGCTGGATGGCTCGATGCTTCTTGTTGTCGCGGAAGAGGTTCTCGATGGCGTCCCAGATGGTGCGCGCCGTGGAGCCCGGGCTCATGACGATGCTGAGGAGGCCGACGGAGATGGAGCCGTAGATCCATGAGAGGACCGTGTAGTCGTCGCGGCCCCAACCTGATGTCAGCAAGGTATTGGAGGGTGTATCACCGGCGTCGCCGATGACATGAGAAGTGAGGCCATATCAGCGAAGAGCGACAAGAAACAGCTCTTGCCAGTTGGTGTAGTTGGAGGCTATCAGGTCGAGGGCGATGGGTACATGGAGTTTGACGGAGGTGGCGTAGGTGGAGGGACTAAGATTTGGAACTGCTGGGGATGTTACAGGACATTTCCCTATCTCGGCGAGGCGACGATCAAGTTCTTCCTGGCGAGCCTGTAGGAAAAACCCGCGTTCCTTTAGTTCGGCTCTGAGCTTCTTGAGATCATCAGACGACATGGTGAGGGATGAGGCCGGCTAGGTTGGGAGATTGATCTGAGAGGATTTGGGATTTGTTTTAGTTTGGAGGAGGAGGATCATGGTGTCTAATCTATATATATATATATATATATATATATATATATATATATATATATATATATATATATATATATTCCCTCCGTTCGGAATTACTTGTCGTAGAAATGGATGTATCTAGACGTATTTTAGTTCTAGATACATCCATTTCCGAGACAAGTAATTCCGAACAGAGAGAGTACCTACTAAGGGCCTGTTATGATGTCCTCCAGCTCCACGCTTTCAAAGCTTCACAGATGAATTTGTCCAGAACGGTTGGAGCCCGAGAAGCTGAATTCACGAAGCTGACCATTCCCGGCCGTAGTGTAAAAATGAGAAGCACGGCCGGCCCAGCTCCACCAAAACGTGAAGCGTGGAGTTCGCTCAATTTACAGCGAACTGCCACCGCTAAATAAAACGCTTCGCTGCCTCCTCTCGTCGAATAGAAAAAGGATCGATCGAATCGTTACGCTGGTCTCGCTCGAACCGGTACCCAGCTAATTAGGCTGCATCCAGCCGGCCCAACGTACACCTAACAAGCCACATCCCCTCCCAACTGGGCTGCAGCAACGGGAGAAGCTACAGATCGAGCCGAACGCTCCTGGGATCGCTACCTGAAGCTAGAATCGAGGAGTAGAAGCTGGTTTTCTGGAGTTTTGAGAAGCTGGGGAGCCTTCGAACACGCCCTAATAAAGTAAGGTGCGTTTCTTCAATTTTTTCATCCGTTCACTAGCGAAAAGATTTTTTTTATCCAAGTTGGTACTAATTTTTTGTGCGTTCATGTGCTAGAAAAAGAAAAACGATTTTTCCAGAATTTCATACGCGAGCGCACGTTGTAGCCCAGTAAATCCAGCCCACTTATTTCCCTGCCCACGCAGCTGGGGAAATCTTGTTTGTTGCCTGTGGCGACAGATAGTCAGAGCTTCGCACAGATAGCCTAGGACTGGGCTGGCCCATTTTCCTTTTTTCCTTCGTTTTTTATTTTTTCATTTTGATGTTCCTTTGTCATTTTCTTTCCTGTTTATTTTTTATTTTTTCCTTTTAAGTTTATTTTTCTATTTCACATTTTTTGTAAAAAACAATTAAAAATGTTTAGAATTTTTTTTTCAATTTTTTGAAACATGTTCAGAATACCAAAAAATTATTTCCGTTTTCAAAATGTTTGGAACTTCAAACTTTTGTTCTTGTTTTAAAATTTGTTCAAAACTCAAAAAATGTTTGTGCTTTACAAAATTGTTCGTGATTTCACAAAGACTTGCATTTTCAAAATGTTTCAAATTTGGAAAATATTCTTGTTTTAGTGAAATGTTCACGAATTCAACGCAAAAATGTATTAAATAGACCGATATTGCTCTTTACATACAGTCGTACCAATTTATAAACGTGTGTGAAACTACATGTGGTAATAAGATGTATGAAGGATGGATGTATTATGCTGGACGAAGGATGGATGAATTGGCACGTGAGCTAGCTGGAAAAGGACACTGAATTTTTAAAATGAAAAAGAATGTCCCCCAAAAAACTTTCGTTTGAACTACACCCCTCCCCTTCCCCCGAGTCGCTCCCCAGGCGACTGCGGGGGCGCAACCACGCCGCCACCTACACCCCTCCCCTCCGGTGCTCCCTCTCCGCCGCTGCCGCCGGCATCTGCGCCGCGGTGGCGGCGGGCCCCCGCTGCCAAACGGCGCCGGGGGCGGTTCCTTCTCGTGGTGCGCTGGTTGCCGTCGGACTCGGCTGGGGCGAGGATGGCGTTTGGACGGCGCGGGCAAGACGGGGCGGCGGCATGGGAGTGCGGCGGCCGGCGGATCCCGGCGAGGTGGCTACGGGATGGCCTCGGATCTTGGGCCCGGGCTCAGATCAGGCGGGGTCAACGGCATCCATGGCGGGCCTCCGCGTGTGGTGGGCAAGCTGTGGCGTGGCTGCTTCGGCTGGTGCTCACCGATCCGTGGTGGTGGCGGCGTGCCACGGATCGAGGATGGCGGCGCGGCGGCGTCGCTCAGGGAGGACCTGGCGTGCGCTGGGTTTGCTAGCAGCGGCTCGACGACATGTGGTGTTGTCTTGTTGCTGGCAGCCGTGATGGGTGGTGGTGGCTTACCCGGCGAGGCTGATTTCGGGAGGTGGAGGAGCGGTGTTGTGGCTTCGCGGCGGCGACGGTCTGTTGCTGGTGGTGTGGATGGTGGCGGTGACGAGATCCCCTGGTATCCCTCTGGAGGTTTCATGGTTGGCTGCTCGTGCGGCGACCAGGGGCTGAGGTGGACGCGCTTGTTGCGCTGCGTGGTGGTGTGTGGGCAGCGGCGCGGCGGCATCCGGCTCCCTATTCACGGTGATGGCCCAAGGTGACAGCTTTGCCCCGACCCCTTCAGTTTGCTGTGCTCCGAAGACGTGACGGACAAGGTTGAGGAGAAATCCATGCGCGGCTTTGGCTGCAGGCAACGGCGACGCCTGTGGGCGCCGTCTCCTCCCTGGAGGCGTTGTCATGGCCATGTCCATCTCTGGCACCGGGGGAAACCCTAGGCTCGGTTCGCCGGGCCAGGCAATGGCGGCGTCTCGGCGGCGTCACCTTCTTGGAGGCGCTGCTTAGGTGCTCGGGGTGTCTTCCGGAGGAGCATCTGGTGTGGGTTGCCTCGCTCGCCTCGGCAGTGAGGCTTGAGGTGTCGAGTTGTCATGTGAGGGTTGTTGCCGTGGACATGAGCATCCGGGGAGCTATGTACCCCATCATCGACGCCTCATCCGCGACGTCTTCTTCGAGTCAGGCTAACTCCCGTTGTCCACTTGCTGATCCCCTAGGCGCCATGGGTGGAGAGTGCGTTGATCTAGTTTGGTTAGGGTTTTTTGTCGTGCTATGAGGTGTTTAGTACGAGGGAGACGCAGCGTGTGTGCTCTGTGTCCGTTCTCTTCACCATTGTTTGGCTTGAGTTTGGGCAAGGTGAGTTATGTGTCGGTGTTGTCACGGTGGATGTGGATGCTCATCTTTCGGTGTAGCACTTTACCGAAAGGCGTTGTATCGGCCGTCTTGGCTCTTCTTCTATGAATATATGATACGCATGCTTGTGCGTATTCGAGAAAAAAAGAATGTCCCCTTTTTTCAAAAAATGTTTGTGTTTTTCAAAATTATTCAAGATTCTAAAAAAATTCATTTTAAAAAATGTTCCAAATTTCAAAAATATTGTTGTTTTAGAGAAATGTTCACAAATTCAAATAATGTCCATGTTTTAAAATTACACATTTTCTAAAATTGTTCTGCATGTTCCCATTTTTAAAAATTGTTCACAAATTCAAGAAATGCTCGTGTTGTTATAAAAGGTTCATGTTTTCAAAAAATGTTTGTGAATTTTAGAAAATGTTCCTATTTCAAATTTTGTTTATGTTTTTCCTAAAAATGTCTGGAATTTTCAAAAAAAAAATGTTCGCAATTTGGGAAACTGTTCGGGATTTCAAAAATTGTTCATGTTTCCAAGAATATTCGGCAATTCATAATAACTATTGTTTTGTGAAAATTTGAAGAAATCAAAAGTAATCATAGAATTTTTCAAATCTGACGTTGTGGTATGTTCTTAAATATTTACATTGGCCATTGGTTAGCAGGGCGTGTTTGTACGAGTGAATGGCAGCACTGTGTCGAGCGTTTGAGATCGTGAGTACGATCCTTCAACTCGTCTTTTTTTTTGGGATTTTTACTTGCGCCTTAAAAACACTGGTCGATTCGGTGTCTGGGCCTTTCCAACCCAACTACCTGGGAAATAAGGAAAAAAATACAATAGTCCCATATTGATCGTTTACATACAGTCGTACCAATTTATATACATGTGCGAAACTACATGTAGTAAACTAGATGAAGGATGGATGAATTAAGCTGGATGAAGGATGGATGCATTAAGCTGGATGAAGGATTGATCGATTAGTATGTGAGCTTTCTAAATAATGAATTAACTCCAGTATGTGAGCTAGATGGGTGGAATGCTAGCTGAACTATCTACAAAAGGGCCCTAAATTTCTCAAGGATTCCTACCCGACGGAAAGAGAAGAGAAGACCCGACTACGTGAGCGAGATGCATGGAAAAGAGAAGACCCGACGACCTCCCACACTATGGAACTTCAACCTTAAATCCCCTCGATCGAGGAATGCAAAAATAGTGGAGTACAATTAACTCCGATTGTGCATATCGGTGGCTTGTACATGGAAAAGTGAAGACCCGCCTCACTTCCATATTATTGAACTTGATGCCTTAAAATCCCCTCGAATGAATGGAAAAATAGATTGAATAATTCGCGGACCTTCTCTGGCATGCGATGACCTAACAAAACCCTTAAATCCACTCGATCAATGAACGAAGAAATAGCGAATTGATTACTTCACAAGCGGCGAAACCCAGAACCAAAATGTTCCTTCTCGACATGCACACAGGGCTAGTGCATGAGATAAGAAGTGGTAGTTAGAGCGGTTAGACGCTCAAGAAATAGAGTTAGTCATGAGCTTGCCAGGATTGGGAGAGTTGATGTTAAAACCGCAGTCTAGTTGCGGTGGCCCAAATGGGGTTGTAAAACTATGTGAGATGGATCATTCTGATCCAGGTTGATTAATGAAAACCCCTTTCCCCCGCAAAAAAAAAGACATGCACATAGTGTAGGGTAACGCAGCAGAAAACAAAAAATTTCCGACCTACGCACCAGCCCAGGACCACTATGGAGACTGCATACAAGGTTTGATCATTTTCGTTACCGACTCGTAGCGCAGCGGAAGTAGAGTCGATGACGATCGGCGGTGCAGATCCCCGCAGCTAGGATTTACAACCTCCCAACCGCGAGGATGTTTACCCTCGTCTTCCCTTCGGACAGCCCTCCGGGAGGCGGTCGAACAGTCCCCCGGACGATGTCGCGGACAGCCCTTCGGGAGGACCTTCGAAACTCGAACGGTCACTCGGACAGCCCTTCGGGAGGACTCACAGAACTCGGACCGTCACATGGACAGCCCTTCGGGAGGCACTCTCAAACAGCCCCTCGGGCACTAAGATCGAAACTACAACCTCTCTACAGAGTTGCACACATACGGTGTCACCTATCCGGCAGGGCTTCGCCGTCCAGAACTAGTTCCTGCCGGAACCCAGACAACCTTTCGGCTCTACGAAACTATTTCGCTGGGAGGGAGAGAGAAGCCAGATCATTGCAATGGCATTTGTATGTGAGAAGGAGTGAGTGTGGAGGGCTGCCCCTCCACCTCTATTTATAGGAAAGCCAAGGGGTAGGGTAGTTATCCAATAAAACCCAAAGGCATATGAGGGAAGTCCTTTCACAAGGACCTAAAGGAGAAACCAAGGAACAAGAGGGGCTCCAAGGTGGAGCCCCTAGTGTGGCCGGCCACTCCCTCATGAGGGCCCCCCCAAAGGGGGTTCTCATCCATCCACATCACCTTCTAGAAGCCTTTAGCAAAAGCCCTAAAAGGTGGCTTCCAAAAATTAACCCAAAAAGCACTTTCACTATTCACGACGACATTTTTCAGCGTCCGTTCGAACTGAAAATATTTATGTGGGCTTAGAACATTTCCAGTACCCACCATAACAATTTTCAACGCGTTCTGGAACAATTCCAGTTTAGTGATTTCATCTGCGAAAAGCATCTGAAGTGGTTCCGGCAGCTCCGGAACATTTCCGGTTTTTCTTCCAGAAAATTCCCAGAAGTTTCCAGAATGATTCTGGCATCCTCCAAGAATTATCAGGCATGTGCCGAAACCATTTTGACTTAATGGTATCCCCTGAGACAACTTTTCAGTTTCACCGGAACTCATCCGGTGACCTCTCTCTGCGGAACCTTTCCGCTGTCCGAAACTTTTCGGTGTCTGAAACTTTTTCGATGATTTTCTCTCAGACTCCCTGTCTAGTATTCAGCAGATAGATGACCCTTAAGCGTGTGACCCTATAGGTTCGGTGAAGTATAGTCATGACACGGAACCCCTTCCGATCAATGATCAACATCGGAGCCGTGGACACCCATATTGACCCCTATACCCACACGAATGAATATTCGAGTGAACCTCCAGTTGCCGTGTGCTATTCCTGTTGCTTCACGATATGTTACAAATACCCGAGGTTAGACATGTTGGCATCCCCGTGGATCAACAACTTGTCCACTATGCCAGTTACCCCGTTATCGGTATCGTTCTCTTTTCTCGTTACCGTGTTTCGGCATCCCCGTGATCAAATCACAAAGTGTCTGGCCAGACGATGATGGACCGTAACACCGAGAGGGCCCAGAGATATCTCTCCATCGTCGGAGGAGCAAATCCCAATGTTGAGCTATCAAGTTACTTGACATACTTTCCCATGAACCCGTAAGCCGCCGTAATAGCCACCCATTTACGGATGACGTTTAACAAACCCCAAAGTTCATGAATCAAGCATGAAGAAACTCGATACTCTCATGGTCTGAGGAATTATGCAAACGTTAACCATCTCTGTGTTATTAACCATTAACTTGTGACGAATGAATCTCATAGCATAACATCAATCGGGTCGATTCAACACAAATGTTCTGCTAACATTGTGCCCTCAAAATTGCTGGCATAGTCATGCCCATGATCAGGAAAACAGGATCATCATGCAATACTTGAGCCAGTCATAGAGGCTTGACTAGGAATACATTTTATCGTTTATTATTCCACACGTGCATATGAGTCTTCCTCCGAGCCTCATTTTATTTGCAGACTCGAGAACCATAGCAGTTATAGCATGGAACATAAACCTAATTATGAACAGGGAGATAATCAATAACATTTATTATTGCCTCTAGGGCATATCTCCTACAGACTCCCACTTGCACTAGAGTCAATAATCTAGTTAATGCTAATGCACTTCACACCTGTGGCACACCGGTGTAAATATGCTTCGCTTGTGGTATAGCCTGATGTCCAACGGATCTGACGACTTCAGCTCCGTGTGTATCTTTGCATATCCTCGCGTTTTCACGCTTTCACAAAATTCATATTTTGTGTGGACTTGGCTTTGTATGTATGCGAATCACAGGTCGAACCTGGATTCCTCAGACTGAGTTATGGAGCAACTACTTGCAGTAGTGTCCCATTGACAAAAGCCATCTTGGAACCATACTAAGTTCATGAATGAACTATATGATTCAACATCTTCTTTGTCACTTTAAAGGCGGCAACATACTTCGCCTCTGTTATAGAATTCGCCACAGTAACTTGTTTGGAACATTTTCCAACTAACTGTACCACCACATTATGTGTTACACAAAACCCTTAATTTAAATTGAAAATCGCTTGGAGCATGGATGAAGACTGTATCGATGTAACCTTTTACAACGAACTCTTCATGATCTCCGCTTGCGAGAAAACATGTCATCAGTGCTACTATAGTACTCAATGACCCTTTTTCACTGTTGTCCCATGATCAGTACTTTTGATCACTTTGGTATCTATACTCGCAACAACTTTGGGAGTATTGGACATATCTGGTTGTTTTTACATACCATGGAATACATGATTAATCCAAACACAAGAGTGTGTGGAATCTCCATCATGTATTTTGCTCATCAGTGTTTTGGGACACCGAGTCTTGCAAAAACTCTTTCCATGTGACTTCGGCAAGAATCACTCCTTGACGTTTTTAATGCTAAAAGGTTTTAGTATCTTGTCAATATGTATCTTTGCTCAGCCCTATTAGGTAAATCTATCTCCATAGATCATCATGCCTAATATAAAGGCTATTTAGCCCAAGCACTTCATTGAAAAACTATTTTCAAATGAAGTCCTAATTCGTGTCAAGAATTTTAATTCCAATTAACAATGTGTCAAGCACACAAGGTTTTTCGAAATGTTATTATGCTCCCACTTACTTTCTTGAATTACAAGCATCTTCGTTACCCATTGATGAAGTCAAACCCTTTTGACCATTTCATCAAAACACGAAGATTCCAACTCCATTTTGCTCTCTTCTGTTCATCGCTGGAACTCTGAAGTTTGCAAACTTTACTAGCATCCTCTGGAATGACAAAATACCTTGGACTGTAACACATGCAAGTCCTTGGTTTCATTTCCATCATATGGAAATCCTATTGTCATCCATGTTTCATATCTCATGACTAAAATATGTATTAATTGCTAGTTCAACCCGAACCGACTTTAAGCATCGCTACGGTGAAACAATCTCATCGTAGTCAACTCCTTGAACTTGTATATTGCAACAAGTCGAGCTTTATGGATAAACATTTTTATCCGTATCAGTTTTAAGTTCCATAAATATTCGTCAGACTCTAAGTCTTCCGAAAGGTGTATCAAGGTTTTAATCTTGAATCACTTATATGGAAACTATCTCGGATTGTATTGGCATTTAGCCAATTCCGGAGTCAGGGCCCATCAACGCTTCCTTGTGTATCGTAGGTATACTGTTGTCTAACAACAATATCTCGTTTGCGCACCTGAGAGGTTTGCACGAGCCTTGCCTACGTGGTTCAGCTGCAAGTTCGACCGAAGTCCATACATTTTATTGTAGAGACTTCTGTGTCAGTCGCAGTAGGAAACTCCGGAATCACTTCCAAGGTTCCTTTCCTTTGACCTGATGACGAAGATACTGGTTATCTCGTCGAGTTGCACTGTCCTCCCACTCACCTTTTGCAAGAACAATTCTCTTTAAAAGCATACCGTTTTGTGGCAAAAACCTTTGCCTCGGTATAGTGGTGGGGGAATACCCAATGACTTGGGATAACCTACAAAGTAGCACTTGTCTGATTTGGAATAGGTTTGTAACCTTTTACACAAGCCCCATATTCCAAATGTTTAAGAAAAGATATAACATGGTTGGGCGTACCATACCATGGTGTCATTTCAACAGACCCGATGGAGCTCTTTTCAGTGTAAAAGCCGCAGTCTCTAAAGCATCACTCTTTAGAAGGGATAATGGCAAATTTATTTATGTCATCTTTGATCTTACCATGTCATAAATGGTTCGATTACATTTTCACGGACTTTCCACTTGCAGTGGTGTTCCGGGAGGTGCAAGTTATGAAACCCCTTTCACAACTCATCAGACATTCGCTAAACTTGTAACTCAAAAATTCCTTTCTGCAATCGAATTGTAGAAACATAATTTTCTTGTTACAATAACTTCTTCTTCATTTATGAAAACCTTTCGAATGATTTCAAAAGATCCAGACTTACGTCTCATCAAGTAAATGTCCACATATCTACTTGAGTCATTTCTGAAGATAGATAAATCCACTACTTGCAACAACCTTTATCGGACTACACACATCAAATGTATGATCACCAATAAGTTTGTTGTCCGTTCCTTATGGCCTATGAACGGTATTTCAGTCACTTCTCTTTTCGGAGGAAAGTTGCAAGTGTCAGATGATTCAAAATCAAACGACTTCAAAATCCATCATAATGGAATTTATCCATGCGGGTTTCTCCAATGTGACCAAATGTAGTGCCACACTTGTGTGGTATTCTTTTAGTCTTATGACATTTAGCGTCAGTGTTATGGATGTATCATATTACCATCAATATTCATAACATACGTCCCATCGATGATGGAAGTATGGCCCTCATGTTATTCATAATACTGAACAACAATTGTTCTTCTATGAACAATTCTTTTGCAACAAACATTGTGCAAAGGGCTAGAGTGTATGAAACTCTAAAATGAATTATGAAAGTAAACCCAGAGGTAATGTATTATTATCAATATTCATAACATACATCTCATTCATAATGAAAGTATGGCCCTTATGTAATTCATAACATCGAACATCAAAAGTTCTCTTATGAACAACCTTCTTGCAAGATACCTTATGCAATGGGCTAGAGTTTGTGAAACTTTAAATGAATTATGAAAATGAATACAGACGGTAATACACCGATGGAAGGTATAGTAACATTTACTATGTTCCCTGTGTATACCTAAACCTCATTTCTGGCTAGTCTTTTAGGCCATAGTAGTTCTTACATCGAATTGCAACAGAATGCAATCGAGCGGGTATCTTTGTGATTGTCTCACAATACCCAAGAATCAGTGATTAACAATTTAATCATAATTCCCAAGGACTATATCTTTGACCAGCCTTCTATACATCAAAAACTAGTATGACATTCATACATGAGCTGGGTATTCCAGTCTTCTTTCTTATTGCCTTTATACTTCTAATAGTTTAACTTTTAGTATTTCTCCTAGTTCCAGAAGAAGCACCCAACTTAAGAGTGGCGTTAGCCCCGGACTTCCTAGGCGTGAAAGTTTCACTAACACCCTTCGGACACTTCCTTTCTCTTTAAGTTGTTGTTTTATTCACCTTTCATCATATGATAGGCGTTCTTCTGGATCCCTCTCTTATCAGTCTAATGCATAGTAAACTCCTTTACTAATAGTTTGCAAAACAAACATTGCTTTGGATATCTCATATCTTTTAGCCTTTGTCTGTCTCTGAAAATGATTTTCAGATTCCATGAATATCACATAACTATCCAAACTTTCGAAGTTCGGGTCTCATGGAAGCAAACATATTGCACTTGACTGAAACGGGATTCCAGCTTTTGGATCGAAGGACGAGAGTCATATGATCCATAGCATAAGCGAGAGAATACCAAAGTATGCGATAGGACAAAGTCCTTCTCGGCACTCTTGAGGACAATCCTCACATTACGTTACCAACCGTAAAGTTTTAACCAGATATGTAACAGCTATTCAATTTTAATAGGGAAGGTGGAAACGCGAGCCATTATTCTACAACTATTTTGCAAATCACACTTAGACAGTGTCCATAATTAATTGCACTGAGAATTAAACAAGTTAATTCAACAGTGCGCTCCCACTCAAATCAATATCTCTCATAATTGATTGTGAGTGATTCAAGATCCGCATTTCCATTCAACGCCATTGAACGAGATGAACACTGATGGCGCGAACTTCAATCGGTAGGCAAACTTGCCGATCACATCTCTATGTGACTCTTGTTCATCTTTCGATGGGCGTGTTCCGAGCTTAGGGAGATCCTTCCAGAACGTCAAGACAACCAAGTGATCTCGCTGCGAGGTCTCAACTCACCCGCCTCACACATCCCTAATCGATCGCACCCAGGGAGATCCTGTGATACCCCGAAAAGTTAGGTGCCGTGACGGTGCTACACTTGGGAGAACACTAACTACTTGATATTTTTGTGAGAGATCACCCTAATAAAAGCGACTACCGCGCAATCAAGAAGGGTGCATCATAAGGGATAAACATCTCAGGCAATTCAAAATAGCTTGATATGGTATAGCCCTTCCTGACGGAGAAGTCTTGTATTTCTTCGTCTTTGGCATTCGCGTCGGTGTTCACCTTCGCGAAGATTTCCACCACCTTGTCGATGCACCAGATAATATTGCTATCTCTATAACTAATAAAATAATGCATTACACAAGGTTGACACGCAGGTCATTTAAAGTGCAATCATATGGCTCCAGCCATCATGCCAAATCATGACACGCAGGTCATGTTAATTAATTTACATCATATAGACATCTCATACATACTCAAATTATTATGAGCACTGCTATACCACATCATATGCACATGCAAACCCTCCTACAAAACCAAGTTAGACGTCTCTAATTGGTTCATGCAAAAACTTGTTTTACGTGGCTTCTAAGGTTTCGAAACAAACCGAAGCTACCAACGTCCATCATCAAGTATGATAATCTAAGTCGCTAGATTAACATTCCAGGGTGTATGAAAACCGAGATAATAAAATCTCGAGCCCCATACTAAACTTCGTCATACGCATGACCCCCGTGCAGATCATATCTGCATTGCCCTTTCGTCTGCGAAATTTCATCTTTCTTTTTAACTACGGTGGAATTCAATGAACTGTTAGCACTTCGTTGATCAATCAGGATCGCGGATTGCCAGAACTTTGAAACTCCACCATACTGTTATCAAGATCAGAAATATGCAAATTCCAGGGAAGCAACAAGAACATCGGGTAACAGATTTCATCTGCTACCCGCACAAATAATTTTCAGTAATAGAACTCATCTACTACCTAATTATATTGTGCAACACCCATACATCTCTATGTATTCTAGATCGCAACCTGCATCTACGCATAGCACGGCTCATGATGCCACTGTAGGGTAACGCAGCAGAAAACAAAAAATTTCCGACCTACGCACCAGCCCAGGACCACTATGGAGACTGCATACAAGGTTTGATCATTTTCGTTACCGACTCGTAGCGCAGCGGAAGTAGAGTCGATGACGATCGGCGGTGCAGATCCCCGCAGCTAGGATTTACAACCTCCCAACCGCGAGGATGTTTACCCTCGTCTTCCCTTCGGACAGCCCTCCGGGAGGCGGTCGAACAGTCCCCCGGACGATGTCGCGGACAGCCCTTCGGGAGGACCTTCGAAACTCGAACGGTGTAACACCCCCGGTGGTTAGCCACAGTAATCCCATTTTGATAATGCCAAGTCAGCATGATTATCAGTGCATGATCATCATTAACATCATATTGCATTTCAACTCCTAACCTCAAATTCAAATTTAAATGAAAGTGGAAAATAAAAGTTGTCCAACATAGAAACTAAATTGTTCATTAAATAGCAAATAAATCAGAGACAATTCTAAAATTGAAACCAACATCATTGGAGTTGGGTAAGTGACTCAAACATCTTCAAACAGCGACTAAAAACAATATTTAATAACCATTTATTAAATCTAATTTAAGTATGAAATGATGTTTTGCCCAAACTAATTTTAGGTGTTAGGAAATAAAGCACTGGTATTTATGGACTAGGTCCTCCTTTTTTACAAAATTCGGTTTGGGGCCTAACTATTTACTAAACAGGTATATGAATTTATAAAAGAAAAAGAACAAAAGAAAATAAAGCCCCCCCCCCCCCCCCTCGCTGGGCCTCGGCCACTGGCCGCTGGGCTAGCCAGGCCGGCCCAGCCGCGCCCACTCCCTCCCCCATATCCCCCACCCGACCGAACCCTAGCCGCTCCCCACCCCCCCTCCTCACTCCCCCCCCCGATCCTGTGGGCGCGCCCGATCCCGCTCTGCCCCGCGCCTCCCCGCGCCGCCCGACGCCGCCCGCCCGCCGCCGTACCAGAATCCTCCGCCGTCCTGCCCGTCCTCCGGCCACCCTCCCCGAGCACGCTGCCCGTCCCTGCGCCCCGCTGTGAGGGCCACCTCCTCCCCTCTCTTCCTTCGCCTCCCCGCCTCCGGCCGCCGCCCGGCCCGCGCGTGCTCCGGCCGCGCCCCGCCGCCCGCTTGCCCACGCGCGACCGCGCGCTTCGGCCGCGCCCGCTCCGGCCCCGCTCGCCCGCCGCGCGCGCCACTGCCGCCCGCGCGCCTCCGGTCCCGACGCCGCACCGCGCCCGGCTGCCGCTCGCCCGCGCTCACTGTGCCTCCCCTCGCGCCCGCCCGGCCGGCCTCGCCGCGCCGCGCTCCGGCCTTGGCCTCGCCTCTGGTGCACGCGCGCGCGCTGGCCCGGACGTGTCCGGTGCCCGAACAGACACGGCCCGGACATGTCCGCCCCGGCCCTATGACCGATGGGGCCCAGCCCCTAAAAACGAATAAAAAGAAATGTAATAAAAAAAAATAATTAAAATAAATAAAAATAATTAATTAATTACATAATTAATTAGTTAATTAATCCTGATTAGGTTAATCTAATTAAGTAGTTAGTGTTAATTAAACAGTAAATTAATTAGTTAACCCTAATTAACCCTAACAGTCTGCTGACGTCATGCTGACGTCAGCAAGACACTGTTTCGGATAATGTTAATTTAAATAATTAATTAAATTCCAGAAATTAATAAAAACTTTAGAAAATCATATAAAATAATCCGTAGCTCACATGAAAATACTTTGTACATGAAAGTTGCTCAGAACGACGAGACGAATCTGAATACGCGGTCCGTTCGCCCGTCACGCGTCCCTAACTATCCGAACTTGCAACCGTTCCCCTCTTATCCTGTGTCCGATAATTCCAAAGACCCGGGAAATATCGTCAGATATTCTCCCGCTCCGTCTGTTACGTGTGATGCTGCGTTAGACTACCCCTAGCACCGTGTATCGTATTTGTCATGCTCATGTTTGCTATATATTTATACTGTTTCCTCCCCCTCTTCTCTCTCGATAGCCCCCGACCCCGACGTCGTCCCCGAGACCGACGCAGCTCCGGATCCCGAAGACACCATAGACGACCTTGCCCTTGCCGCCGAGCAACCAGGCAAGCCCCTCCTTTGATCATCCCGATATCGCCCATTCTATATTCCCATGCTTGCATTAGAATTGCTGCTGCTGCTGCTGCTTTACCTATTCTGATGCATAGCCTGTTCATTGTAACCTGCTGTTGATAATTACCTGCATATCCTAAACTATTTAGTCTAGGCTGGGTAGAGACCTATCAGTGACCCCACTTATCCCGACTGCCGCGCTGGATCGTCAGAAGACCCGATCAACGGGATTGAAGACCAGGCCCCGACACCGCACATCACCCCCTCCCCTTAGTTGTAACGACACTGCAGCGTTACTATCGAGTGTCGAGGGTGAAACCTCATGTAGCACTTCTGATGTTAACTCTGTAGAGTAGTTATTCGGTCGTGGTCATCGAGGGTGATTCCTCCTTCACCGCTTCCGATAACGACGCTGTCGTACAAACACCTCAAGTGTGGACCCAGTGAGGGTGATTCCTCCTAGTTCACCTTGACGGATACATCGAGTGGGAATTCAATGAGGGTGATACCTCGGATTCCCTGATGTTATGGACACACGGATACTTGGACTTTACAATGTTACTTGGAAAGACGGGTCGACCCTGAGGGGTACCCGCGTGTGATGTGGAGGCGGGTTGCCAGTGCGGTGCCCGAGTGGTGAATACGAGGCGCGGCCGGGCATTCTTAACCCTTGCCGCAAGTCCTCGAGACGGGGCGACGGGGTCACATCTTTCGTGAGTCTCTGCTCGTTACCGCAAGCCCTAGTCCTAACGATTTGGATATTTGATCCGAGCAGGCCTCTGGCCTGATAGCACTAACCATCACGTGGGCATAGTATGGGCGTTCTGCATCGTATGCATCAGCCGAAAACTCTGTCAGACGTCCAGTTCAGCACTGCGGCCGGGCTGGGCCGGCACCATCCTGAGGGGTGGAGCCTGGTTCGCCCGGCACGCAACGACCCGGAGGGCGAGGGGCGATGGCCAAGACCCCCTTGCGCTTAGGATGTAGACCGGCGGGGACCTCTCTGCGGAGTTGTAGGTAGGGTTGCGATGTGTCGTTTGGCCGAGGCCGGGCATGACCCTGGAAAGTGTGTCCGGCCGGAGTTAATCGAGCGTGTTGGGTAAGTTGGTGCACCCCTGCAGGGAAGAACACTTCTATCGATAGCCGGTCCTACGGTAAAGGACACTCGGAGTTGTATCCTGATTGATACAATTTAGAACCGGATACCTGTGATGAGACCTGTATATATGGCTCTGGGATTGCTTCTCGCAGGGAGTCGAGAAGGGATCTCAGGACGAGGTTGATGAATGTATGGCTCTGGGATTGCTTTCTCGCAGGGAGTCGAGAAAGGATCTCTGGGTGAGGTTGATATTATTACTGCTACATTATATGGTATTGTTCTACTCTCTTCTACTGCTGCAAGACCGCTGAAGATGCTAGTCTTCGATAGGACTAGGCCTTCTCTCTATTCTGGCATTTCTGCAGCCCAGTCCACATATACAGCCTCCCCTTGAAAATGTTGCATATGTAGTGTAGATCCTTGCTTGCTGAGTACTTCTGAGTACTCACGGTTGCTTTGTTTACCTTTTCTCCCCATATCAGTTTGTCGAGACCAAGATGACGGAGCCCCCTGAGACAGATGCCCCGACGATCGTTACTACTACTACCCAGAGGATGCATACTACTACGAGTTGACTGACGACCAGGAGTAGGATCGGAGGGTCCCAGGCAGGAGGCCTTGTGCCTTTCGATCGTAGTGTTTTCTTTTGCCCCGCCTTTCTAAAGGCCTTTCTGTATTTTCTTTTATATCTGTACTCAGATATCTGATGCTTCCGCTGACGCTTGTTCGCAAGCTTATGAATTCGAGCCCTCGAGGCCCCTGGCTTGTAATATAAAGCTTGTATGACTTATTTATGTTTTAGAGTTGTGTTGTGATATCTTCCCGTGAGTCCTTAGGCTTGATCGTGTGCATGTGCGTGTATGATTAGTGCACGATCGGGCCGGGGGCGTCACAAACGGTCACTCGGACAGCCCTTCGGGAGGACTCACGGAACTCGGACCGTCACATGGACAGCCCTTCGGGAGGCACTCTCAAACAGCCCCTCGGGCACTAAGATCGAAACTACGACCTCTCTACAGAGTTGCACACATACGGTGTCACCTATCCGGCAGGGCTTCGCCGTCCAGAACTAGTTCCTGCCGGAACCCAGACAGCCTTTCGGCTCTACGAAACTATTTCGCTGGGAGGGAGAGAGAAGCCAGATCATTGCAATGGCATTTGTATGTGAGAAGGAGTGAGTGTGGAGGGCTGCCCCTCCACCTCTATTTATAGGAAAGCCAAGGGGTAGGGTAGTTATCCAATAAAACCCAAAGGCATATGAGGGAAGTCCTTCCACAAGGACCTAAAGGAGAAACCAAGGAACAAGAGGGGCTCCAAGGTGGAGCCCCTAGTGTGGCCGGCCACTCCCTCATGAGGGCCCCCCCAAAGGGGGTTCTCATCCATCCACATCACCTTCTAGAAGCCTTTAGCAAAAGCCCTAAAAGGTGGCTTCCAAAAATTAACCCAAAAAGCACTTTCACTATTCACGACGACATTTTTCAGCGTCCGTTCGAACTGAAAATATTTATGTGGGCTTAGAACATTTCCAGTACCCACCATAACAATTTTCAACGCGTTCTGGAACAATTCCAGTTTAGTGATTTCATCTGCGAAAAGCATCTGAAGTGGTTCCGGCAGCTCCGGAACATTTCCGGTTTTTCTTCCAGAAAATTCCCAGAAGTTTCCAGAATGATTCTGGCATCCTCCAAGAATTATCAGGCATGTGCCGAAACCATTTTGACTTAATGGTATCCCCTGAAACAACTTTTCAGTTTCACCGGAACTCATCCGGTGACCTCTCTCTGCGGAACCTTTCCGCTGTCCGAAACTTTTCGGTGTCTGAAACTTTTTCGATGATTTTCTCTCAGACTCCCTGTCTAGTATTCAGCAGATAGATGACCCTTAAGCGTGTGACCCTATAGGTTCGGTGAAGTATAGTCATGACACGGAACCCCTTCCGATCAATGATCAACATCGGAGCCGTGGACACCCATATTGACCCCTATACCCACACGAATGAATATTCGAGTGAACCTCCAGTTGCCGTGTGCTATTCCTGTTGCTTCACGATATGTTACAAATACCCGAGGTTAGACATGTTGGCATCCCCGTGGATCAACAACTTGTCCACTATGCCAGTTACCCCGTTATCGGTATCGTTCTCTTTTCTCGTTACCGTGTTTCGGCATCCCCGTGATCAAATCACAAAGTGTCTGGCCAGACGATGATGGACCGTAACACCGAGAGGGCCCAGAGATATCTCTCCATCGTCGGAGGAGCAAATCCCAATGTTGAGCTATCAAGTTACTTGACATACTTTCCCATGAACCCGTAAGCCGCCGTAATAGCCACCCATTTACGGATGACGTTTAACAAACCCCAAAGTTCATGAATCAAGCATGAAGAAACTCGATACTCTCATGGTCTGAGGAATTATGCAAACGTTAACCATCTCTGTGTTATTAACCATTAACTTGTGACGAATGAATCTCATAGCATAACATCAATCGGGTCGATTCAACACAAATGTTCTGCTAACATTGTGCCCTCAAAATTGCTGGCATAGTCATGCCCATGATCAGGAAAACAGGATCATCATGCAATACTTGAGCCAGTCATAGAGGCTTGACTAGGAATACATTTTATCGTTTATTATTCCACACGTGCATATGAGTCTTCCTCCGAGCCTCGTTTTATTTGCAGACTCGAGAACCATAGCAGTTATAGCATGGAACATAAACCTAATTATGAACAGGGAGATAATCAATAACATTTATTATTGCCTCTAGGGCATATCTCCTACACATAGGGCTTTTCTTGCACGTATAATTCTTACTACATTAAAGTGCACACTATTTTTTCTTCCGTTGAAACGCACGGGCATATGTGCTAGTACCATGTAATCAAATAGGTACGAGCTGTAGAACTTGCACACGTCGATGGTTACATTGATGAGTATATATAGGTTTACAAACTTGTACCACAAGTTAATTTATGTTGGTTTTAACTAAACATGGTAAACCGACGATATGGTATGATCATGTTCTCGTATTGGACTCGAACATGATCTCGTAGAGTTATCTAACATAGCCAACAATCTTCTCGTAAGATGTTGCATTACCGAAGCCATGGCTTTTCACATCTCTATCCCCAGCCTTTTCATGGGAATTAGGGCTAAAATAAAAAATTAGAACTCTCAATCTAAACGAGTAGCTTGTGACTTGACTCGACTGGGCTTGAACTCGTTGACTAATGAGTCTAGCTGAGTTTTAATTTGAGCTCGTTGATAGAATGGTACCTAGCGCTAGGGTTCTCGATGCCTCCCGCCATGCAGCTGCCGACCTACCTCATATCGGCCTTAGGGCAATGGAGGCGTGGTGGATCCCGGTTCTTGCCGGCTGGAGGGCTGTGTTTGTAGGTATTTTTTTAGTTTTTTGAGTTTTTGTAGGGTTTGTGTCCTGCTCGGGACTGCTAGATGGTGGCGGCTTCCTGAAGATGGAATAAGATTCTCCTCGTCTCGGTGTTACTTCTAGCATCGCCGGAGGGCCTGTGCAGGTTTATTTTTGGCGGATCTCGCGGGATTCGATCGGCACTTGTCTTCGATGGGTCCGCTTGGATCCGGTGTTGTGTGTCTACAGGATGGATCATTCTGATCCATGCTTCTCTTCGTCGGCGACGGTTCTTGTTCTGATGCGCTGGTACTCTGGGGCCTTAGAAGAACGGCTTTCCGACTGTCTACTACAATAAGGTTTGACTGACTCCGGTGATGGAGGGGTGATGACGGTGGCGCGCCTTTGGCTCACTCCAATGCTTGCAGTCGTCGCTAGGTGGTCAATGGACCTGCATGTAATTCTTACTTATGGTGTCATGTGTACTAGCTTGACAGTCGATAAATAGATCAGAAGTTTTTCCCGCCAACAAAAAATAAAACAGGTTAACGAACCAATCCGACAAGTTACTTGTTTAACTCATTAGCTCGTTAGTTAATCGGAAATGGGCATGAGATATGTACCGATATTGTTGTTGATTGTTGTTATTTAAGGAGTGCGTTATGTGCCCCTTTGGTGTTAATTGTTGATTGCTATGATTTGTGGAGAACATTCACCACTGGCCGTTGACCATAGACCGTTGACCAATCAACGTTGACACAAAAAACCATTGACCATCCGAAACAGTTTGTACATTTGATTTTTTTTTTAGAATTTAAAAAGGTTCACATTTTTAAGAACATGAATTTTAAAAAAGTCCGCAAATTTGACGAAAAAGTTCACAGGTTTGAAAAAAGTTCATGAATTTGACTAAAATTTCATTAGTTTAAAAAAAGTTCACAATTTAAAGATTAGTTCAAGAATATGAAAATAAAAGTTGGCGGATTTGAAAAAAATCATGAAATATGAAAAATGTTCTCTAATTAGAAAAGTTTGTGGATTTGAAATACAGTCCGCACATCTCAAAAAATATCAATAATGAGAAAAACTTTCTGAATTAGGAAAACTTAAAAAAATAAAAAACATGAATTAGGAAAAGTTTGCAAGTTTGAATTTTTTTTCACGAGTTTGACGAAAAAGTTCACAGATTTGAAAAAAAGTTCATGAATCCGACAAAAAAGTTCATGGGTTTCAAAAAAAATTACGAATCTGAAAATTAGTTCAGGAATATGAAAAAAAAATTGCAGATATGACAAAAAGTTTCATAAAATGTAAAAAGAAGTTTGCGAATTCAAAAAAAGTTCAAGAATTAAAAATAAAGTCTGCACATCTGAAAAAAAACAGTAATCTTAAAAACTTCATGAATTTGAGAATGCTCACAAATTTGAAATAGTCATGATTTAAAAAAAATCATGATTTGAGGGAAAAAGGAAAAAAAGAATATGAGAATTAGAAACTAAACAAGAAAAGAATAAATAAAATGAAAATGAAAATTTAAAATAAAAACCATGCAAACAAACATGTAAAAACCGGAGAAAACCAGTCAACAAATAAAAACATAAACAAAATCAGAAAAAAAAAATCGGGTGTGTGCTTCCGCGCTCGATCTTCTCGCTCTTTTAACTCCATATATGGGTCGGCCCATATACAATCTAGTGAAGTGTGATGGGTGTCCGCTGTGTACCGGTAAGCATTAAACTAGTGCTAACTGGCCAACTATTTTTTGAGCGTGCTAGGACGATGCCCGTGCGTTGCAACGGAAAAAAACATTTTCATGTCCTTAACTCATGGTCAAGTGGATTGCAATGGAAGAGCACTCAGCTATGCATGCATGATATAATCAAGTGATGTTATCAAGATTCGTCTTAACCATAAAGTTCATTCAGCTTAATCCTCCTTTTGTCGAAGCATCATACATGCGCCCATGCTTCGGTATGGAGCCGACACTCCTTATATATCATTGACATTCATGAAAAGGATGACACTGCAGGCCAAGTAATTTAACTGATGTTCCAGTGGGAGGTTAAAACATTCATAACAACATGCTATCGTCTATGTCATTGAAAAAGCCTCAACTTTTTAGTGAGATTGACATTGAAAAATCCCCAAATTTTCAGTGTGATTGTGCATGGCTCTGCTTCATACATTGCAGTCTTGTGACAAAGTGTATGATAAAACTAATGACACACATGGTTTATTTAAATATCATAAGGTCCCCGATAATATAAACATATGCATAGCCTTTTTCCTGAACACACCAAAGTGTGTGTCTTTTCTATTAGATAGGTAATTGTCTGTTCGTTGCAACGGGGACATAGATATTCCTGGTGGTTAGAACCATTCTTGTTTTGAAATTATCATTTTGCATAAAACAACATTGTCGGTTATTTTTTTACCGCTAAATCACCGTTCTTCTTCCACCGGCTCATGTAATTGGATAGTGGTACATAACTGAACTAAAAAGAATCAGTAACATACCCTGACTAATGCAGACCGCCAAGCTAATTGTGAACCAAAACATAGGAAAACATGAATCACTTCCATGAAGAAGTTCCCGTATATCTTGGTGAGACACATATCACCGAATAGAAAAGCCTACACAGAAGGGCACAACGTTCAAATAGAAATTACACTTAGGTGTAAATTATGTTCTCACTTCAAGGATTCTAACCAACCTACAGAAGTAGGACTTCCTTTTAAAGAGCGGCCATAGCAGCCGTAGTATTAGTGATCTGAAGCAGGGCTTGTTCACTGGCAGGTTTTCCAATTTTGAGGTGTTGAGGAATAACTTAAGCCTAAAAAACCATTTAGGAACAAAGGGGCTTTCTTGATCTGTCTTTGACCATTATTTTTGCCCCGGCCACCAGGTCACCTGCCAATCTTCACATGCAACAAATAGTTCGTACCCTGCACTGAATATTTTTTTACTTCCTGCATACAGATTGTATATCTAAATACCCTCCCCACTTTCCTCTGTCCGAGAGAAGAGAGGCGACTAGTCTTCGCTTCGAGCGACTCGTTTTCCGGTGTCGATCTCTGGCGGCTCCTCTCCTTCTGACGACCTCGCGGTCGTCGGAGGGGAGGGGGACCACCGGACCTCGCGCGCGGACTGTGTATAGCTGTAGGTTTAGGCCTAGTAGCTTTAGGGCTTCGGCTGTCCGGCGTCGTGGTCCCGGCTCCGACGGCAGCTTCGAATAAGTCTGCTCCAGAGCTTTCCCCGGCCAGGTGTTCTTCTCCTTGGCCGGCGGTGGATCTGGGAGCTCGGTTTTCCTTTCGAGGACGGTGCAGCGGCGGCGGCGTCCTCGCGTCGGATTTTGTCTTCCTGCTCCGTCGTCGTGGTGGCGAGTGCTCCGACGCCGCTGCGGAGTGTGGAAGTTTGTACAGGAGCAGCTGCCGGTTGTTGCCGGAGAGACCTGGAAGGCGTCGGTTCTGCTGCTGGTGGGTAGAAGATGGTGTGACGGCTTCGTCGTCTTTTCCTCGTCGGCCACAGCAGGAGACGGCGACGCCGAGCTCTGCGAAGTTGTGGGGCTTGTCCCCACCGGTGCTCTTCATCGCCGATGTGCCTGCCCAGTTGTGCCGGGCCTCAGGGGAACGCCATAAAGCAGATGACTGCGAGGGGCTTCACCAGAGCTTGGGCTTGCTGGAGGCTTGCCTTTCTCCGCGCCGGCGGAGAGACGGCGAGCGGTTGCGGCGACCGGCGAAGCTGGCGTTCGCACGATCCTTGGAGGACTTGTTTTGTATTTTCTTCTCTTCCAGGGTTGTTCCTGCAATTGTTCCGGTTTCCTGGTTGAGCTGGTTGCTTCGGGAAGGTGTGGACGTGTATGCTGCCTGTATCGTTTGTTTTATCTACTAATGACACGTCTTCGTTCTCAAAAAATTGCCAGAAATACACATGATCTACAAAGTATACAAATAATGGATAGATCATTTTTTTAGTAGAGATGAAAGTCGTGTTAGATCTACATATTCATATAATGGTAAGATTAGCAACAAAAGCTAATTGTGCCAAAAAGTGAGCACATCCACCCAAACCTGTCCGGTCTGCACATCTAGCAACAAAAGCTAATTGAATTTCACATAGGCTGCAAACTTACCCTGGATGGTCTAGAGATGGGAACTCCTCTTTTGAGGCCTCCAACCTTTGTGAATGACCCGCAAAAAAAAAACTTTGTGAATGAACCTGAAAGTCTTATAAACATGAACATGGTACAATATTTTATACAAACTATACAACATATGAAATATGAAAAACAACATACCCTCAACACGCATCCTTCTGTATATTTCTGCAGAATTTGATATAGCATGTTGTAGTTAGGAATACCATGTTGCAGTTCTCGATTACTTTTTCAAGGAGAGAGGAGAGGCGGGGTCGTGACTGATACGCCTGCCACCGCCCACCTCAGGGTCGATTCCGCCCCCGTTGTGTGCCATCCTTCTGGATCCGGTCGTCGGGACGACGCACCGACTTGGGAAGAAGAGAGCGCGTTCGGCATAGTCTCGGCAACGGATCTGGCCACCATTGTAATCCCCCCAGCTGCTTGTCCTCCTCCGTGGCGCGCATTCGTTTTTGCTTCTTCGCCTCGGCGGCCCCTTGTATCCCGTCGTCTACACTGCGGCCTTATCCATCGGCTCTTGCACGACGACCAGGAGGGAGCAGCTTGTGGTGGTGGTCGTCGCTAGTGGTGAAGGATATGATGTGGCGGAGAGGATGGGCCTGGAATTGGCATAACCAAGCAGCCGCGAGGGAGAGATAGGAAAGTGTCAGCCGAAACCGTCTTGACCTCTCTCGTAGGATTGACCGGGGTGTGTGATTGCGGCTTGAACTATATCGGTATTTTCCCAAAGAGGAAGGGATGATGCAGCACAGCTACGGTAGGTATTTCCCTCAGTGATGAGACCAAGGTTATCGAACCAGTAGGAGAACCAAGCAACACTATGTAAACAACACCTGCATACAAAGAACAAATACTTGCAACCCGACGTGTTAAAGGGGTTGTCAATCCCTTTCGGGTAACGGCGTCAGAAATTGCACGTTGACGGGAGACTATCTTGACTTGATCCTCCCCGGCAACGGCGCCAGAAATTGGCATGGAGCCGTGAGATAAATTGTAGTAGATTGATAGATAGATCTCGTGGGAACGCGAGATAAAATAAAAATTGCAGCAAGGTATTTTTGTGTTTTTTTATTAATAGATCTGAAAATAAAAGCAAATAAAAATATATCTCGAAGGCAAATATATTAAAGAAGAGACCCGGGGGCCGTAGATTTCACTAGTGGCTTCTCTCGAGAAAAATAGCATACGGTGGGTAAACAAATTACTGTTGGGCAATTGATAGAACTTCAAATAATCATGACGATATCCAGGCAATGATCATTATATAGGCATCACGTCCAAAATTAGTAGACCGACTCCTGCCTGCATCTACTACTATTACTCCACACATCGACCGCTATCCAGCATGCATCTAGTGTATTAAGTTCATGGAGAAACGGAGTAATGCAATAAGAACGATGACATGATGTAGACAAGATCTATTTATGTAGAAATAGACCCTATCTTGTTATCCTTAATGGCAACGATACATACGTGTCGGTTCCCCTTCTGTCACTGGGATCAAGCACCGTAAGATCGAACCCATTACAAAGCACCTCTTTCCATGGCAAGAAAAATCGATCTAGTTGGCCTAACTAAACCAAAGATTCGAAGAAGAAATATGAGTCTATAAGCAATCATGCATATAAGAGATCAAAAGACTCAAATAACTTTCATGGATAAAAACATAGATCTGATCATAAACTCAAAGTTCATCGGATCCCAACAAACACACCGCAAAAAGAGTTACATCAAATAGATCTCCAAGAGACCATTGTATTGAGAATCAAAAGAGAGAGAGGAAGCCATCTAGCTACTAACTACGGACCCGTAAGTCTACAATGAACTACTCACGCATCATCGGAGAGGCACCAATGAGGATGATGAACCCCTTCGTCATGGTGTCTAGATTGGATCTGTGGTTTCTGGAACTTGCGGCGGCTGGAATAGATTTTCGTCGACTCACCTAGGGTTTCTGGAATATTTAAGTATTTATAGAGCAAAGAGACGGTGCGGGAGGCCACCGAGGTGGGCACAACCCATCAGGGCGCGCTTGGGCCTCTAGGCGCGCCCTGGTGTCTTGTGCTCACCTTGAGCCCCCTCTTCGGTACTTCTTTTGCCCACTGGATGTCTTCTGGTCCAAAAAAAATCTCCAAAAAGTTTCGCTGCGTTTGGACTCCGTTTGGTACTAATATTCTGCGAGGTAAAAAACAAGCAAAAAACAGCAACTGACACTGGGCACTATGTCAATAGGTTAGTCCCAAAAAAATGATATAAAGTTGCTATAAAATGATTGTAAAACATCCAAGAATGATAATATAACAGCATGGAACAATCAAAAATTATAGATACGTTGGAGACGTATCAGCATCCCCAAGCTTAATTCCTACTCGTCCTCGAGTAGGTAAATGATAAAAACAGAATTTTTGATGTGGAATGCTGCCTAACATGTTCATCACATATTCTTTTCTTTGTAGCATGGACATTTGGACTTTTATATGATTCAAAGCAATAGTCTAGTTTTGACATGAAGATTTCAATACTCAAGCATATCAACAAGCAACCATGTCTTTCAAAATATCAACACTAAAGTAAGTTATCCCTAGCCCATTATGCTCAATCATTGATCCATTCATGAAATACACTCGCATATTAACTACACCCAATGCTCAAGTACGATCATAGTGCCCCTTAGTTAGTGCCTTATAAGAGAAGATGGAGACTCAAAATAAAAATTACATAAAGTAAAAGAAAGGCCCTTCGCAGAGGGAAGTAGGGATTTGTAGAGGTGCCAGAGCTCAAAGCGAAAAAAGTAGAGATAAAACATTTTGGGTGGCATGCTTTCCCTGTCAACGAAAATGATCGAGTAGTTCCCAATACTTTCCATGCTAGATATATCATAGGCGGTTCCCAAACAGAAAATAAAGTTTATTCCTTTTCCACCATACTTTCACTTTCCATGGCTAGCCGTATCCACGGGTGCCTTCCATACCAACACTTTCCAAGGAATTTATTATTTGACAACATAAAGTAAATTCATCTTTCATTTCGGGACTGGGCATCCCTAATACCTTTGCCGTACTCTCGTGCAATGACAAGTGAATAAACACTCATCTTGAGAATAACACATCTAGCATGGAAAAATATCAGCCACCCCCTACCGTTTCATGAGCGGTACGAGCACACAAAAGAGAAATTTATTTTTAAATTAGAGATGGCACATACAAATTTTCTTAGAACGGCACGGAAATACCGCATATAGGTAGGTATAGTGGACTCATATGGCAAAACTGGTTTAAGGATTTTGGATGCACAAGTAGTGATCATACTTAGTGCAAATGAAGGCTAGCAAAAGATTGAGAAGCATCTAACCAAGAAACGAAAAATCTCATAAGCGAGCATTAAGCATAACTAATACCAAATAATGCACCACAAGTAGGATGTAATTTCATTGCATATCTATTGACTTTCGTGCTTGCATAGGGAATCACAATCCTTAACATCAATATTCTTACTAAGCCATAATTACTCATTAACATGACTCACATATTATATCAACATATCACAAAACTATTACAAGGAATCAAGTTTATTTTGTCCAATGATCTTCATGAAAGTTTTTATTATATCCCTCTTGAATATCTTTCACTTTGGGACTAATTTCATAAGTTGCTTTTGATACCTCAAATAAATCTAAGTGAAGAACATGAGCATAAAATTTTCTTCTCTCAAAAAAATTTAAGTGAAGCAAGAGAGAATTTCTTAAAAATTTACTAACTCTCAAATAAATCTAAGTGAAGCACGAGAGCATTTCTTCAAAAATACTAAAGCACACCACGCTCAAAAAGATATAAGTGAAGCACTAGAGCAATTCCATAGCTCAAAAGGATTTAAGTGAAGCATAGAGAGCAATTCTAACAAGTCATAGTATAATTTTGGCTCTCTCAAATAGGTGTGTCCAGCAAGGATTCAAGACTAAAAATAAAAAGCAAAACAAGCAAAGACTCATATAATACAAGATGCTCCAAGCAAAAGTCATGATATGTGACGAATAAAAATATAGCTCCAAGTAAAATACCGATGGTCGTTAGAAGAAAGAGGGGATGCCACTCGGGCATCCCCAAGATTAGTTGCTTGCTTCTATTTTAGATAATAGCTTGGGATGCCATGGGGCATCCCCAAGCTTAGGCTCTTCTTACTCCTTATTCCTTCATCCATCGTGATCTCACCCAAAACTTGAAAACTTCAATTACACAAAACTCAACAAAAACTTTATGAGATCCATTAGTATAACAAAGCAAATCACTACTATAAGTACTGTTGCAAACCCATTCATATTTTATTTTGCATTATATCTACTGTATTCCAACTTTGCTATAGCTTATACCCTCCAGTACAAACCATAGATTCAAAAACAGAACAGTCTGTAGCAATCTGAATACTTCGAATACTTCTGTAACTCCAAAAATTCTGAAAAATTAGAAAAACGTAGGCAATTTGTATATAAATCTTATGTAAAAATATTCAGAATTTTTTGTCGCTTATGCGAATTTATAAAATTATTTTACTGGACGCAAAAGTTTCTGTTTTTCAACAAGATCAAATCAACTAACACCCAACATGATCCCAAATGCTTTGCTTGGCACAAACACTAATTAAAACATAAAAAACACATTCATAACAGTAGCATAATTGTGCAAACACTCAAGAACAGAAAGAAAAAAGACAAAAATAAATTTTATTCATTGGGTTGCCTCCCAACAAGTGTTATTGTTTTACGCCATTAGCTAGGCATAATGCGAAGATCTAAGTGTTATCATTCATAGTTTTGGCAACTTTTGTAAGGGCTTTCTCAAACCCGGGAGGCTCTTTGCGCTTCCCTAAATTCTCCGGAAAAGAAACCATCTTGAGATCTAAAATATCCAACCGCTTATTACAAAGAATAATCAAAGTATTCCTGCGATTGAGGTTTCCACTAATATGTTTGAGAGGTTCATTATATTTTTGCAACTCGACCATATATTTATGCAAATCACCCAACTTGTCTAAAATTTGAACCCCTTCTTGAGTAAAGCTAATCACCTTTTTGGTTGGTGGGATTCCCAAAATCCCCTCTAAGATCTCATAAGCAGCATTAGCATCAAGTTCAATAAAATTTCCTTTAGCAGCAAAATCCAGAAGTTGCCTATGATGCATGGCTAATCCTATATAAAAATTTCGAAGCAAAATCTTTGCATCCCCTTTTAGGTTGCTAATGCGATAAGATTCCATTAGCCTATACCAAGCATATTTCAAATTTTCTCGTTGTCTTTGCTTGAAGTATAAAACTTCAAAATCCGAAGACAAAGGAGGAGTGGTCGCGCTAGCCATAGTGACAAGGTGAACAGCGATCACACACATAAACAGATCCGACGAGAAAACGGCGAACGAAAAAGAGGGCGAATAAAATGGCAAATATTGTGAAGTGGGGGAGATGAAAACGAGAGGCAAAAGACAAATAATGTAAATTGCAAGGAGATGAGATTTATGATTAGGAACCTGGTAGATGTTGATGATGTCTCCCCGGCAACGGCGCCAGAAATTGGCACGGAGCTATGAGATAAATTGTAGTAGATTGATAGATAGATCTCGTGGGAACGCGAGATAAAATAAAAATTGCAGCAAGGTATTTTTGTGTTTTTGGATTAATAGATCTGAAAATAAAAGCAAATAAAAATAGATCTCAAAGGAAAATATATTAAAGAAGAGACCCGGGGGCCGTAGATTTCACTAGTGGCTTCTCTCGAGAAAAATAGCATACGGTGGATAAACAAATTACTGTTGGGCAATTGATAGAACTTCAAATAATCATGACGATATCCAGGAAATGATCATTATATAGGCATCACGTCCAAGGTTAGTAGACCGACTCCTGCCTGCATCTACTACTATTACTCCACACATCGACCGCTATCCAGCATGCATCTAGTATATTAAGTTCATGGAGAAACGGAGTAATGCAATAAGAACGATGACATGATGTAGACAAGATCTATTTATGTAGAAATAGACCCCATCTTGTTATCCTTAATTGCAACGATACATACGTGTCGGTTCCCCTTCTGTCACTGGGATCAAGCACTGTAAGATCGAACCCATCACAAAGCACCTTTTCCCATGGCAAGAAAAATCGATCTAGTTGGCCTAACTAAACCAAAGATTCGAAGAAGAAATACGAGGCTATAAGCAATCATGCATATAAGAGATCAAAAGACTCAAATAACTTTTATGGATAAAAACATAGATCTGATCATAAACTCAAAGTTCATCGGATCCCAACAAACACACCGCAAAAAGAGTTACATCAAATAGATCTCCAACAGACCATTGTATTGAAAATCAAAAGAGAGAGAGGAAGTCATCTAGCTACTAACTACGGACCCGTAGGTCTACAATGAACTACTCACGCATCATCGGAGAGGCACCAATGAGGATGATGAACCCCTCCGTGATGGTGTCTAGCTTGGATCTGTGGTTTCTGGAACTTGCGACGGCTGGAATTGATTTTCGTCGACTCCCCTAGGGTTTCTGGAATATTGAGGTATTTATAGAGCAAAGAGGCGGTGCGGGAGGACACCGAGGTGGGCACAACCCATCAGGGCGCGCCTGGGCCTCCAGGCGTGCCCTGGTGTCTTGTGCTCACCTCGGGCCCCCTCTTCGGTACTTCTTTGGCCCACTGGATGTCTTCTAGTCCAAAAAAAAATCTTCAAAAAGCTTCGCTGTGTTTGGACTCCGTTTGGTACTGATATTCTGCGAAGTAAAAAACAAGCAAAAAAACAGCAACTGGCACTGGGCACTATGTCAATAGGTTAGTCCCAAAAAATGATATAAAGTTGCTATAAAATGATTGTAAAACATCCAAGAATGATAATATAACAGCATGGAACAATAAAAAATTATAGATACGTTGGAGACGTATCAGTGTGCTCTAGGCATGACCCCCACTAACCTGGCGCACATCGCCCATGTAACATGCGCTAGGCATGCGCCTGTAACCTGATATATTGATGATCAACACGACGGGAGCACCCAAGGTGCCTTACCCTAATCCTCTTCTCGCTCACATGGTATCAGTCGCCGGTTCCACCCTTCGGCTGTAACCCTAAACCTTCTGCTGCCCGCCTCCCTGCTTGCACCTAGCCATGGCTGCCCCTCCCCCGTCGCCACCACCTGCCCCACCTCCTCCCTTTCTCAGCTACGCTGGCCTCGGTGCCTCCGCCTCCCCTGCGACGCCGGTGCGCCCGCAGCCGTCTCTGCTCACGCCCTCTGCAATCACACGCGGCAGCCCCCTCTTCCTACTCGACCCAACCGCCTCCTCATCCGCGGCGGCTCCCAACCTCACTCCCCTCGCCGGCGTCTACGTCAACCAGCATGTGCCCATCGTCCTCAGCCTCAACCCTCCAAACTTCTCGCAATGGTGGACCCTGTTTGAGGTTATGTTCCAGAAGAGCGCCGTTGTCTCCCACATCACCGGTGTGGCCCATCCTGACGATGCCGCCTGGGTTCAAGATGATGCACACATCCTCTCCTGGTTGTACACACGCGTGAGCCCGGAGATATTCTGCCTCGTCCACCAGCGCGATGCTACGGCCACCGAGGTCTGGGCCAGGATCACCTCACTGTTCATGGAGAATGCCGAGCACCAGGTGGTTTTCCTCGCCACGGAGTTCCGGCGCATCGAGTAGGGTGGGTCGTCCATCATCGACTACTTCGGCCACCTGAAGGAGTGCGCAGTCCGCCTCGCTGACCTGGGCGACCCTGTGATGGACCGCGACTAGGTCCTCAACATGTTTCGCGGGTTTCACCCCCGTCTCCGCTACGCCACCCCCATCCTCATGATGCAGACGCCATTCCCCTCCTTCCTTCATTGTCGCGCCTTCCTCCTCCTTGAAGAAAGCCGGTAGTCCAACGATGCCACATCCACCGAGATCACGCTCCACGTCGCCCGCGCACCCACTCTACCAAGCACAGGCGGCGCCGGCAACCGCCGCAATGGAAGCGTCCACAACTCCGGCGGGGGGTGCAACCGTGGAAAGGGGAAGGCCGTCGAACACTCAAGCGGTACCCAGCACGGCGGGGCCTCTTCTTCACGCATGTCAGCGCCGCCACCGATGACCACCACGCCCTGGACCGGCATGGTTCACGCCTGGCCCATGCCCTGGCGGCCCCACGCTCCCGGTGCTAGTGCCCTTGGCCCCTGGCCCGGTGCATCCGTCCCGTTTGCCGGTGTGGCCACCCACTACTACGGCGCGCCACATCCCATCCCTATGAGTGCTCCACCAGCACAGTGGCATGCAAGGGCCGTGTCGCCCCACCTGCTGTACGGCGCGCCCTCTAGTTCCGGTGCCGGACCTTCCTCACCAGTGTGGGATCAGTCTACCCTAGTGCAGGCGCTCAATAACATGCATGTTCAGCAGCAGCCCCCACCACCGTCTGTGGATTGGTACCTGGATACTAGAGCCTCTACGCACATGGCCGCATCGTCTGGTATGCTATTGTCCTCTCAACCCTACAACTCCTCTAGCATTCTTGTTGGCGATGGTACCTCGCTTGAGGTAACACACTCCGGCCACACCCACCTTCCCCTTTGCGCCGCACCACGATATTGACCATCCCTCGCCATCGGTAGACAAACACCACCCCACACCCTTTCACCCTCACGTCCCACGTCGGGCTCGGACTTCCCAACCTAACGCTGCAGCTACTGCTACCCCTGCCGCATCTACCACCCAACCTGTTGTGGCCGCTACCCCAGCCGCCGCAGCTTTCCCCGATTCTGCTACCATGGCAGCACTATCACCGCCCAAAACGGCTGCCATGGCAGCCAATTCCCCCGAGCGACCACACTCTACTACCTCCGCAGTACACCCAACCACACCATTGGCTACGGCAAACGATTCGCCTACCCCCACCTCCCGAGCCGTCTCGCTGTCCAGAACTTAGGATTATCCCAATCCATACCATGGTCACGCATGGGCAACTCAGGAAATTTTGTCCAAACCCTAAATACGCCGATGCCAATCTCGTCACCACATCCACACCCTCTGTCTCCCCGGTTCCCAAATATGTGCATGGCGCATTGCGAGATCCCCATTGGCTAACAGCGATGCAGGAGGAGTACAGGGCTCTCATGGCGAACCAAACATGGACGCTCGTGCCGCGGCCCGCCGGAGCCAACATCATCACCGGCAAGTGGCTCTTCCATCACAAGTTCAAGACGGATGGAGCTCTGGAGCGGTACAAGGCACGCTGAGTGGTGCGTGGCTTCTCGCAACGCCCCGGTTTTGACTTCGATGAGACGTTCTCGCCGGTGGTCAAGTCTGCCATGATCCATGCTGTGCTCTTCATCGCCGTTGCTCAGTACTGGCATGTCCACCAGATGGATGTGAACAATGCATTCCTCCAGGGGTTCCTCACCGAACGGGTCTACTGTCAACAGCCAGCTGGTTTCGTGGATGCTTGCCGCCCCAACCATGTGTGCCTCCTCGACAGATCACTGTATGGCCTGAAGCAGGCGCTGCGGGCATGGTTTGACCGCTTCGCCGCCTTCCTTCGCCTCATCGGTTTCGTAGCGGCGCGCTCGGACCCCTCTCTGTTTGTTCTCTATCGCGACGCAGGGGTGGCGTACTTGCTTTTGTACGTCGACGACATCGTCCTTATGGCCACCTCGCCGAGCCTGCTCCAACACCTTCAGCGCCAGCTCCTCTCCATGTTCTCCATGAAGGACCTGGGCCCGCTGCCGTACTTCTTGGGCATCCATGTCACGCGTGACAAGACTGGCTTCTTCCTCTCGTAGGCCAAGTACGCCGATGAGCTCTTGGACAGGGCGAACATGTCCACCTACAAGCCGGTGAGCACACCAGTCGACACTCGTAGCAAGCTCTCCAGCGAAGCCGGACCACCCGCCGATGATCCCTCCGACTACCGCAGCATTGTGGGGGCACTTCAGTACCCGACGATGACCAGACCGGACCTACCATACGTAGTACAACAAGCATGCCTGTCCATGCACGATCCGCGTGACCAGCACCTCGCGCTGGTGAAGCGTATCCTGCGGTATGTTCGTGGCTCGTCGACACACGGTCTCCACATCCGTCGCTCGTCCTCCCTCGACCTCGTCACTTACTCCGACGCTGACTGGGCTGGCTGCCCGGACACGCGTTGCTCAATGTCCGGCTATGCTGTCTTCCTCGGTGACTCGCTCATCTCCTGGTCGTCCAAGAGACAACCCACCGCCTCCAGGTCCTGTGCCGAGGCGGAGTACCGTGCGGTCGCCAACGCCGTCGCCGAGTGTTGCTGGCTCCGTCAACTACTCGATGAACTCTGTGTGCCCCTGTCCAAGGCCACTGTGGTGTACTGCGACAACATCTCCTCGGTGTATATGGCGGCCAACCCCGTCCACCATCGACGCACGAAGCACATCGAGCTCGACATTCAATTCATGCGCGAGAAGGTTGCTCTGGGGCAGCTGTGTGTTCTCCAGGTCCCGACGATGTAGCAGTTCATCGATGTGATGACCAAAGGTCTCCCGTCTCCTACGTTTCAAGAGTTTTGGTCCAGCTTGTGCATCCGCCCTCCGGGTACTCAAACTACGGCGGGGTGTCAGCCGAAGCCGTCTTGACCTCTATCGTAGGATTGACCAGGGCGTGCTCTAGGCACGACCCCCACTAACCTGGCGCACGTCGCCCATGTAACCTGCGCTATGCATGCGCCTGTAACCTGATATATTGATGATCAACATGACGGGAGCACCCAAGGTGCCTTACCCTAATCCTCTTCTCGCTCACAGAAAGAGAGAATTATGAGAGAGAGAGAGAGAGAAATTAGATACTGTTTCATGATTCTGTCTGCCCCCACACCAGAATTTATCCATCACCATAATTTTAGAGAGATTGAGAAAGAGAAATTATAGTGAGAGATTGAGAAAGAGCGAATCATGTGCATATGTTGGAATCATGAGGGGGGGGGGGGTCTAATTATGGTATGTCAGAGAAGGAAAACACTAGGTACTTATTGTGTGATTGATGGCAAGATGGAAAAAAGCAAGGCAAATTAGGGTGATTGAATTCGTCACTAATTACAGGGCTGGTGAGATGTGTTGGAGGGAGGTTGGACAAAGGTTGGTCAAGACGCAGTCCTCTTGGCAGGAAAGGGAACCTTAGGTTCATTTTAGATAATGGAGATAGCGACTGGCCAGTGTGCGTTGTTTTTTCGGGAATCAACACACATTGGCAAGTGTGTGTTGTTAACAGGGCAAGATGAAAAGCTTGATGGGGCGCCCCTCTATCTCGCTTGTAGCGAGACATAGGGTAGCCTCACCATAAGGGAGCGTTGTACTGGGTCGACCAGCATGCGGGAGGCATGCCACAGCCTCATTTTTTCTGTTTTTCTTTCACGTTATTTGTTTTTATTTTTTGCTTTCTTTCTTTTTTACTTTTGTTACACTATCAAATAATCTAAATGTTTATATTATAAAAACATTACATAAAACATTTGAAAAAAAATATTAATTAAGCATTTGAAAAATGTGTATAGAAAAAATGTTTCTCATGTATATGGAAAATGTAAACAAAACATATATAATGTGTATGAAAAAGTTGATCAAGTATTTAAAATAATGTTCATGAAGCATTTGAAAAAATATTGATAAAGTATTTAAAAAATGTTAATTAGGCATATTAAAAATATAAAATATGTATAGAAAAAATGTTTCTCATGTAAACGGAAATGTATACAAAAACAATATACAATGTGTATGAAAAATGTGAAATGTCTATAAAAAAAAGATCCTAATGTATACAAAAAATGTAAAAATGTGTATGGAAAAGTAGACATCAAGAAATATGTTCAAAAAATGTTAATCATGTATTTAAAAATTTATAAGAAATTTTCAAAAAATGTTTATTACCATAAAAAATGGTCAACGTGTATGTAGAAATGTTGACCATGTATTAGAAAAAGTTTTCATAACATTTTTTAAAGAAAAAGTGTACATCATGTATTCGAGAAAAACTGTGCACTAAAAATGTATAATGAAGGAAAAAAAGGAAAACTAGGGAAGAAACAAAAGAAAAAAGAAAAAGGGAAAAGGAAAAAGGAAAATAAATAGGAAACAAGAAACCAGGCAAAAAAAGGAAACGAAAAAACAAGAATGACCGGAGAAAATTAGGAAAGAAACAAAAAATGAATAAAAAGAAAGAAAGGAAAAAATCAATAACCAGTAATAAAATGAAGAAAAGGGAGTAAAAATAGAAGGAAAACAAAGAAACCAAAGAACCCGAGAACAAACAAAAATACCGAAAGAAAAAACAAAAAAGTGAAAAAAAAGAGAAGAACTCATTGTACGCAACTACAAGCAAACGAGTGAGCACGCACGAGCGGGTGATCGCTAAGAACAGGTCGGCCCAATATGGCACAACACTCGAAAAAGCTTCAGGCTAGACAAAAGGTACTCTCGCTATAAGCGATATATAGGATTTGCGACCTTGGTGTGTGCCCTCCTCTCACGCTCCTGGTAGGCTTGGTGGTTGGGCTTTTAATCCTTTTTACCCTCTATTATTGCTCCTTAGTCCATATAAACATTGGCTTAGGATGTCTTGTCGAATATTTAGTTCCATTATACATGCATGTTGTTCTGTTTTCCCCCTAGGGTTTTCCCAGCGTTCCCTATCCTCACGCGATCTTTGCTAGAGTCCAACCTATCCTCATGTTTGGTCGGACTTGTGTTGGTGGATCAGGAGTCCAACAGGCTCTATGATTTGTGACAAGGGCTTGCATGGTGGAACCAACTGTGATGAGGGAGGTAGTGGGGGATAAGGTAGACGAAGAGAATAAGGCGGCGCCCGGAGATCAGGTTGGGAAAGAAGCGGAAAATCTAGGAGATGCAAGGAAGGAGGGAGGATGAGGAAGTGGAAGTGGGAACCAGGATGATGCTGATGGAGAGTCCCATGTATGGGGGACTACCCCGAGCTTGGAGGATAAATTTGAAGGACTGCACCTTAACGAAGAAGAGGAGGTTAACTTGACTTCAGTGAGAAGCTTGATGATTTGATCAATGACGTTAGATGGCCGACAATCTTCAATGTACACAAAACACATTAATTTAGCCACTCTGCGTTGTTCAATGCGATGCAGACGTCATGGCCGGGTGCACAACAAGTTTTCTTTAAGCCGAAAGGTGCCAGTCTTATTTATTGCTCATTTTTGTTGCTTGGGAGATTGGAGGAGAGTTATAGATGGTGGCCATTAGTTGTTTCGCAATGTGGTTGTTGTGATTCAGGAATTCGATGACTTTAGCAGTGGTAATGATTACAAGCTAGATAAAGTTCCAGTTTGGGCAAGGATAGAAGGAGAGCCAGATGGCTTGATGAGGAAAAATGAGTTAGTAGAGAAGGTTGCTCGCAGGGTAAGGGAACCCGCAATTACGGTTGTGGTGAATCAGGCGTTTATCAAAACCTCAAAGTATTTAAGGGCACGAGTTTTTTCTGGATGTACAAGTGCCATTGGTCAGATTTGTGCATATAACTGAAAGAAAGGAAAAAGTACTTGGTATATTATTACAAGTTACTTGAGTTCTACTATTACCGTGGTCTGATGGGACATGTGGTTGAGGAATGCGGGGATGGGGTGCAAGACCCAAGGGAGTGTGCATGGGGAGAATGGCTCATGTGTAATTTCAACAACTCAGTATCAAGAGAGAACATGGAGAGAGGAGGAGGGAGAGGTACGCGGATGCTAGAGAGGGAGGAGGACAGGAAGGTAGAGGCAGAGGAGGTTGGGGCCGAGGACGATGGGGCGTGGCAACTCTGAAAGTGAAGTCAACGAACATGTAGATTTGGAGTATTCCACTCAAGATGTTAGATCGAACAATGAACTGGGGCAGTGTAACACCCCTAGTGTTAAGCTACAGTGATCTCATGATAATGATGCCATGTGATCACCTTTTGCTAAGCCAAGTTGCCACTCGATAAAAGTTCAAAACCATTTTAAATTTAATTTCAAGTCAAAAATAATATTTCTTTGAATAGTAAAACTAAAATGTTTGCATTATTCTATAAATTCCCGTGGTCATTTGTCATGTTGAAATCAACATCATTTGACTCACCAATTAATCCCTAGGAAATTATAAAGTGGTCCAACAGCTTTCAAAATAAACAAATGTTTATGTATTTTCAAACCACTTGAAATCTTGTGTGCTAACTCAAGATATTGCTTAATATTTATGTGCTAAATTTTAAGTTCAACAAAAATCAAATGATATTAAAATAAAATGCAAAACAGTGGTGAAATAAATAAAACATAAAAATAAGAAGAAACAAAGGGCTAACAGACTTTTGGACTGGGCCTCTAGTGCAAAGGGAAGGCCCAGCCCAACTGGGGTCATCCCCAATCTCCTGCTACAGGGACGATGGGGGTCGTGGCGACCATCCGCGCGCCATGGCTACGCCCTGTGGTGTGTGGCGGCCATCTAGCACCCCTGGCACCTACTTGATGCTCTCCGCTGCACCTGGATCGAACCCTAGGTCATTCCCCCATCTCATCGCTCTTTTTCTTTGATCTAGTCCACACCTGATGCGGCCGTCGCCATGGCCGAGCTCATTACCGTGGCCACTGCCGTCCCCGTCAGCTAAGATCTCACCGGGAGCTTCGCCTGCCTCCTCTACTTTGACTACAACGATCAGCTCGAGTCGGGAAGGCCTGCATCGAGCGGACCGAGCGTGCCTTCATCCTTTGGTCGCCGACGTTCTTTATCGAATCCGGCCACCATCTGCGCTACTAAACTTCCACCAAGCCATCGTGCGCTCCTTGGTGAGCTCCCGCATCTGTTCTCCCCATTCCTCCCCTCGCCGTAGACGTCGTGCGCTGCCGCCCAAGCTCGCGCTCACCGCGGCCAACCCGCGCCCCGGGCTCCCCTGCTCGTGCTCTGTTGCCCCAGCTCGCGCCCAACAGAGCCGGCCTGCACTTCCGCCGCTCGTCGTCACCCGCTACCAGCCGCTGCCTGCTTCTGGTTCTGGTCGCCGGCACCTCTGTGTGCTCGTGTGTGCCCAGCAGCCCCTGGTGGCCGGCTGGCTCTCTGCTAGTAGGGTCGGTCCCTTTTTGTTTAATTAGGCCTAACACTTTTTAGTGCTAACCCCCACTAATTAGTCTATGACAGTGCCCCCCTAACTAAATTAGTTTAATTGTTTTAAAGTTGCCCATGTGACTAACCGATGGGCCCCCGTTGACCCTGTTGACTAGTCAACTTTGACCGGTCAACTATTGACTGGACCCGCCTGTAAGCCTCTCTGCTGGGCAGACGCTTGGCTACCTGTAGCAATTTCAGTTTACTATTCAAATTAATAATAAATCCAGAATATTGTTAAACTTTGGAAATTCATATTAAATAAACCATTACTCGGATGAAAAAAAAATTATATAAAAATGATCAGAAAAATATAAAGAATTTGAATATGCCATTTGCATGCATGACAAACTCCTCTAACATAATGAACCTTGACATTTTTCTTCTAGATCAATATACCGGATAATACCTGGAGCCGGGAATATTTTCCCACTTCAATTAAAATGAGTAGTAACGCATTAGAGCACATCATCATCACATCTTGCCATGACATGCATCTGTATTGCATTTGTCTGCTTGTTATTTATCTCTTTTCCCCTCCTCTACTTCCTTTCCGGTGGACCCCGAGACTGCCGTTGACCCCGAGTATGACTACGTCACTAACGACCCATCCTTCTCAGGAGCTTCCAGGCAAGCAAACCCCCTTGATCATTCTGATATCGCTTGTTCTTTTTCTCTACTTCATGCATTAGATAGTGGTTCCGATATGATGTTTCGGTAGTTCCTATTCTGATGCATAGCATGTTTTTGTCACATTCGTTGATGCTTTACTTGTCGTCCTAGCATGCCTAGTTTATGATGCTTATGATCCATCAGTTGGCCCTACACCCTTGTCTGTTTTGCCGTGCTATGACCGTGCCGTGATCCCTCTGGCGATGATCACGGATATACTTTACAATGTATACTATATATACTCTACGGTGGTCCTCGGACTTTGCTGGCCTAAGACATGAGCGAGATGGACTGCAACGAGATGTCGACGAAGAAGAAGACTATTACTGCATTATGTTATCTATGTTATGTTATGTGTACGTTTCGAGGCGGAACGGGATCCCAGTAGATATTCACAGGATGATGGTGAGGCTGGTACCGTTCACGCGTGTTTCACCCAGTCGGTGTAACGAGGGAGGTAGATACCCTCGGTTGAGGTGGGCATAGGCCCTCGTCTTGTTCGCGAGCTACTAAAATAACACGACTAAACGAGTCCAGGGTATCTGATCTGAGATTGCCACTGGCATATACACACTAACCGCCGCGCGGGATAATGGTTTATGGGTCCCTCGGTGTCGCCGGTTCCCCCCGAAAGCTCTGTCAAATGTCGCAGTTCAGAGATGCGGTACGGAGACTAGTAGATATCCTCCGGATGAGGTGAGGTTCGACCGTCCATGCGACGTACAGGAGCGCTTAGGGTGAGTGACCGAACAGCCCTTCGTGCTTAGGATGTTGACCTGCATGTTGACCTCTCTGGAGAGCCTAGGTAGGACTTCGGCGTGTCGATTGTTTGAGTCCAGGTATTACCCAGGAAAGTGTATCCGGTCAGAGGTAATCGAGCGTATCAGGTTATGTGGTTCCCCCTACAGGGAAGTAAACGATTCGAATAGCCGTGTCCACGGTAACAGGACGACTTGGAGTTGTATCCCAACCTCTTGCAACTAAAACCAGATACTTGATAAAAACACACCCGGATAACAGACAAAGATACCCGTAGATCGCTTTCTCACAGGGAGACGAGGAATGGATCTATGGGCGGGTTATTGCTATATGTATGTACAAGATGATACCATATACACTCCTCTCTTCTACTGCTGCAAGATGATGGTAGTCTTCATTAAGTTGAGATCCCCCCTTTATTCTGGCATTTTTGCAGTTTAGTCCACAAATATATCCCCATTCCTTTGATACCGATGCATATGCAGTATAGATCTAACGTAAATCTTGGGAGTAAACTTTGGATGAGTACTCATCATTGCTTTGATATTCTTTTCCTTCAACCCGGTTGCTGCAACAGTTCGTAGACCGTGGATGCAGGTGGTTCCGATGGTGCTTACTACGTGGAGTCCGACATCGACGACTAGTTCGGAGGTCCCAGGCAAGAGCCATGCGCCTTTTTGATCTATGTCGTTGTTTTGCTCAGCCTTCTTAAGGCGAAACTTGTTTAACATCGTCTGTACCCAGACTTATGTTTTTTGATGACTGATGTATATTGGGTCCTCGTGACCCTGGTTTGTAATATAAAGATTTTTGTTTAATTTGTGTTGTAGAATTGTGTTGTGATATTAGCGTGGGTCACTGATATATCTCCAATGTATCTATAATTTATGAAGTATTCATGCCATGTTTACAATAATTTTATATGATTTTGGTGCACTTTTATATGATTTTTGGGAACTAACCTATTAACCTAGTGCCAATGCCAGTTGTTGTTTTCTGCATGTTTTTGGTTTTCCACAAAATCCATACCAAACGAAGTCCAAATGCCATAAAAATTTACGATGTTTTTTATGGACAAGAAGAGACCCACCACTACTGCATGATGCTGCTAACGCGACACTACAATCAAAGACCCTTCGATGAAACTGTGTGCGCTGCATAAATCACAAACGGTGGTGTAAGAAAATCGTCAAAAATGATACGAACTATCTGCGATGGTGGAGTCATCAAATACGATTCAGATAAGAGTTGCATGTGTGATATGTGGCATACAGTTGATCCATACGAACTGTTTGCGACAAGACAGAACAACAGAAACGGTCAGCCATATCAAGGTGTGTGCAATATACAGCATATGGTTCATTCGGATGAACTGTTTGCGATTAGGTAACGTAACAGAAACGGTCAACCAGATCAAGGTGTGTGCGATAGACGTCATATAGTTCACTCGGATGAACTGTATGCGATGAGCCAGAACAACAGAAACTGTCAGCCAAATCAAGGTGTGTGCGATAGATGGCATACAATTCACATAGATGAACTGTTTGCTATGAGCCAAAAGAACACAAACGATTCGTGTAAACAAGATGTGTGTGATACGCGGCACACAGGCCACTTGGATGAACTGTTTGCGATGAGAAAAAATAACACAAACAGTTACTACAGTTATTTCGTGTGCGATTATCTGGGTAGAAAAACTTTGAAAATGCAAACGAGTTGCTTGCGATGGCTAGGAGTATCGCACACGATGCATGGTGCGAGTACTCATGTGCGATGATTTGTAATTTACACATGCATTTTCTTATGTTAACACGTGTGTGATAACACGTGACACCGCATACGATTGTGTGCTCCACTTAGTCATCCCGCGCTCCACCGATGGCTTCCCGCGCAAGGACCAACCACAGGGGTGAATTGTAAAATCCCCAATCCCCTAGCCAGCTGCTAGCTATAAATAACCACAGCAATGGCCGGCGGCGGCGACTCGCTACTTATTCGCTTGCTAGCTAGTTACCCACACATACCGGCATACTCCCATCGGCTGACGACAGGATGGAGTTGCGCGACGGGAACGGGCGTCGGAGATCAATTAATTATACCTCTAGAGCCGGGTGATCACGGATTTCATTACATTTCGGGCATTCTTTAACTAAAAGCAGTGCTCATCCGGCTCTGGAGGTATAATTAATGAACCTAATCTATGATCTCCAGCGCCAGTTCCCCGTGTCCGGCTGAGATCAAATAACTAAAACTTCTTCTCAAGCTCCACCTCGCCGCTTGATGACCCACAAGTGTAGGGGATCTATCGTAGTCCTTTCGATAAGTAAGAGTGTCGAACCCAATGAGGAGCAGAAGGAAATGACAAGCGGTTTTCAGCAAGGTATTTTCTGCAAGCACTGAAATTATCGGTAACAGATAGTTTTGTGATAAGATAATTCGTAACGGGTAACAAGTAACAAATGTAACAAAGGTGCAGCAAGGTGGCCCAATTCTTTTTATAGCAAAGGACAAGCCTGAACGAACTCTTATATAAAGCAAAGCGCTCCCGAGGACACATGGGAATTATTGTCAAGTTAGCTTTCATCATGCTCATATGATTCGGATTTGTTACTTTGATAATTTGATATGTGGGTGGACCGGTGCTTGGGTGCTATCCTTACTTGGACAAGCCTCCCACTTATGATTAACCCCTCTTGCAAGCATCCGCAACTACGAAAGAAGAATTAAGATAAATCTAACCATAGCATGAAACATGTGGATCCAAATCAGCCCCTTACGAAGCAACGCATAAACTAGGATTTAAGCTTCTGTCACTCTAGCAACCCATCATGTACTTATTACTTCCCAATGCCTTCCCCTAGGCCCAAATAATGGTGAAGTGTCATGTAGTCGACGTTCACATAACACCACTAGAGGAAAGACAACATACATCTCATCAAAATATCGAACGAATACCAAATTCACATGATTACTTATAAAAAGACGTCTCCCATGTCCTCAGGAACAAATGTAACTACTCACAAAGCATATTCATGTTCATAATTAGAGGAGTATTTAATAGCATCAAGGATCTTAACATATGATCTTCCACCAAATAAACCAACTAGCATCAACTACAAGGAGTAATCAACACTACTAGCAACCCACAGGTACCCATCTGAGGTTTTGAGGCAAAGATTGAATACAAGAGATGAACTAGGGTTTGAGAGGAGATGGTGCTGCTGAAGATGTTGATGGAGATGGACCCTCCCTCGATGAGATGATCATTGGTGATGACTATGGCTTTGATTTCCCCCTCCCGAAGGGAAGTTTCCCCAGCAGAACAGCTCCGCCGGAGCCCTAGATTGGTTCTGCCCAAGTTCCGCCTCGAGATGGCGGCGTTTCCTCCCGAAAGCTCTCTCTGATTTTTTTCAGGTCAAAACCCTCAATATAGCAGAAGATGGGCATCGGGGACCTGCCAGGGGGCCCACAAGCCCTGGGGCGCGCCCTGGGGGGTAGGGCACGCCCCCAGGCTTGTGGCCACCTGGTGGGTCCCCCTTTGGATTTTCTTCGCCCAATATTTTTTATATATTCCAAAATAATTCTCCGTAGATTTTCAGGACTTTTGGAGTTGTGCAGAATAGGCCTCTCAGATTTGCTCCTTTCCGGTCCAGAATTCTAGCTGTCGGCATTCTACCTCTTCATATAAATCTTGGAAAATAAGAGAGAAAAGCCATAAGTATTGTGCCATAATATGAAATAACAGTCCATAATGCGATAAATATCAACATAAAAGCATGATGCAAAATGGACGTATCACCGCTCTCTAGCTACACCTCAGGAGCCCCGAGAAGTGAACTTGTCCAGCTCCATGTCGCCGCCAAGCAGCTAATCGGCCATCGATGTTCAACCCACCAGGCTTGACTACAACCGAAGGGGTGGAGCGGTGGCCATCCTGGAACCATCGTGCCGCACGGAACTGCATCGTGGTGATGCGTGCGGCACAACGGCATGCATATGGGGCCCCCAACATGATCGTCCACCGGCCCCAACCGCTGGCAAAGCGCGCGTGGAGGGACGCGAGAGTAGAGCACGTGGAGGGACGCGACCCGAGCGCGCTTCGGCGCCTAAATGACAAGCAGAGCGCGCGGAGGGACGCGACCCGAGCGCGTTTCGGCGCCTAAATGGCAAGCAGAGCGCGCGGAGGGACGCGACCCGAGCGCGTTTCGGCGCCTAAATGGCAAGCAGAGCGCGTGGAGGGACGCGACCCGAGTGCACCTCGGTGCCTAAATGGCAATCAGAGTGCAAGGAGGGACACGAGTAGAGCGCGCCGCGGCCTCCTCAACGGCGAGCAACCACACCTGCATATTGCAATTCTGGTCAACGTTCTGGCACTCGTGGGAGGCGCAACGGCCCATCCATCAGACACGATGGTGATATCTGGACCGTGTGTGATAGTGGGCAAACATGTACACATCTGAGAACGCAGTCCCACGTACGCCATCTGGGAACCGTTTCGGGTTTTGAGCCAAAACCATCAATAAATTTTGAGCTTGTTTCCCATCACATTCCAGATTACCATGCAATAAGTAATTGCAAATGTGTTCACACCGATCAAACCTAATTGTGTTCCCACTTAGCACTGGGCTATGAAAACCACCCACCCGAAAATTACTACACATTCCTCTCCTCATCACCAAAAAAACAGGGCTTTCCTGTCAAGTCATTCCTTGCGTCTGGCATGTCCGGTAGGAGGAGTTCTGGGTGTAACACCCCTATGTAATAGCCACTGTGGTTACCTGCTAATAATGCCAAGTCATCACATTTGCAGTGACTAGTCATAGTGATTAATCCCGACAATTCAAACTCTATTATGAAAATCACCTCAAATTCAAAAGTGCAAAATAAATTTGCTCAAACACTATTGGGAAAATGTTCCTTAAATAGCAAATATTCAAGAAGCACTCATAGAAATATAAACAATGATGATGGAGTTAGTTAAATGACTCAAACCACATGAAACAGCACCAAAACAACATTATTTAAATCATTTATAATAATATCAAATCCAAAAGAAAACCAACTTCACCCAAACCAGTTTTTGGTGAAGGTTAACATTGCACTGTAATATTTGGGCCAAGTCCCACATTTTATAAAAGAGCACAAGTGGCCTAACTATTTCAAAATAGAAAATAAATAAAGAAATACAAAGCAAGAAATAAGGAAAATAAAACGAGGCACTGTGCAAGTGCACAGTGCCCCGAAACGGCCCGCCTGGCCCAACCTCCCTCTCTCTCCATCGCCGTGTCGCCGCACCCGTAGCTGCGCGCGCGTGCACCGGCAAGCGCGCGACACCGCGGCAGCCACCAACGCCCGCCGACAGCAAGGGGTAAGGACGAGGCCCGTCCATTCCCCCTGGACCTCCTTGCCATTTCCCCCTCTCCCCTCGCTCGTTCCTCCCCTTTCTCCCCACCGTTCGAGCACCACCGTCGCCGCACCTCTGCTCCGCCACGGCCACCGGCGGCCTCGTGGCCGCTGACATTGCCCACGAGCTTCGCCAGCGTCTGCCACATCCACGGGTGCTTGCAGGCGGAGCCGGAGCGCTTCCCTCACGCGAATCGAGCAGGTTCCCCATTTCTGGATCGCCGGCAATCACCGGCGTCCTCGACCCCCTGCTGCTACTAATCCTCTCGCCGAGCCTCCTTGCGCTCCTACGAAAGCCCCACCTCCTCCCTCTTTTTCCTTCGAGCCCGGAAGCGAGCTCTAGTCACTGCCGCTGTCGCGCCCGAGCTGAGCTCCGTCGCCTCACTCGTCGCCGTTCATGTAGTCGCCGTCGAGCTCGTCTGGGCTCGGCCGCGTGCTCAGCGCATCCATGCGGCCCCAATGCGATCAACCGCTAGTCCTGCCGTGACCTACGACACAGTTTCGCGAAACGGCTGAACTCCGGCGTCCGCCGCAGTTGACGCCGCCGTCGATTTAGGTCACCTCCGGCAAAAGCGTTAGCACCACTCGACGCGCGCAAACGTTAGCTCACGAACGCAAGTGAGCGCGCACGATTTGGCTCACCATAGCTGAATCCCGAGCCCCTCTGGCGAACTAGACGCCGCGAGGAGCTCGCCGGAGCATTTCCGGCGCCGGCGTCCTACGTGGACTGACCGGTGGGCCACCCTGTGCCACTGGCAACTGGGTCCCACGGACCCAGTTGGCCAGTTGACCAGGTCAACGAGCTGGCGTGGCGCCCACAGTCACTGACAGGTGGGCCCTCTCCTGTTAATTAGTCTAATAAACATTTTAGTAAATAAAATAATTAATTTAGCCTAAACACTCACTGACAGACTGGGCCCACACCCCTAATTAGGTTAGGTTAGGTTAGTTTAACTCTCTGTTAAACTAACAGAGACTGACATGTGGGTCCCACTGGACCCACATGTCAGGTTTGACTCTGGTCAGCCGCAGTTGACCTGCTGATGTCACAGTGACATCATGCTGATGTCATAATTCAATTCTGTTAATAAAAATAATTCCAGAAAATCATTTAAACTTTGAAAATTAATAACTTTTAAACCGTAGCTCAGATCGAAAAACTTAAAACATGAAAGTTGCTCAGAACGACGAGACGAATTTGATCGTGTCGTCTGTTTCCATGTCGGAACCCCCTACGTAGGTAAAACCGCAACTTCGAGGCCTTATCCGGTAGATGAATAGTGCATAATCACCGGTAAATAAATCCCACCTTAATCCTATAATAACTAAAATGACTTAGACATACTTCAGGCAACCCTGCACTGCATCCTAGTCATGACATGTTCTGTGTTGCATCATTTGCTGTGCAATTATTTGTTTCTTCCCCCTCTTCTCCCTCGATAGACCCTGACGTCGACGTAGCTCCCGAGGCTGATGCAGCTCCGGAGGTCGACTACGCTCCTGATGATCAGACTCTTGCCGTCGAGCAGACAGGCAAGCACCCCCCCCCCTTTTGAGCATTCCGATATCGCCCATTCTCTTCTCTCTTATGCTTGCATTAGAATCTGCTGCTGTTACTGTATCCTATATCTGCTGCATAGCCTGTTTACTTGTAACCTGCTGTTGATACTTATCTGTTATCCTAAACTGCTTAGAATGGGTTGGGTAGAGACCATCAGAGACCCCACTTATCCCGACTGCCCCGCTGGATGATCAGAAGACTCATGCAACGGGACTGAAGACCAGGCCCCGACACCGCACGTCACTTCCCCCTTAGTTGTCGACACTACTGGGTTACTATCGAGTGCTGAGGGTGATACCTCGTTAGCACTTCTGATGATAACCTTGTAGGATAGTTAATCGGTCGTGGTAAGCGAGGGTGATTCCTCCTACACCACCCCCGGTAACGACGACGTTGTGCAACCTCTCAAGTGTGGACCTCGAGGGTGATTCCTCCTTCGTTCACCTTGACGGTAACATCAGAGGGAATTCCATCGAGGGTGATTCCTCAGGGTTCCCCTTGGTGTCAGACACACGGATACTTTGGTTACTATGACTGAACATTGAACCATGATACTAAAGACGGGTCGGCCCTGAGGGGTACCCGCGCGAGCTTAATAGTGAGTGATGTGGGATCGGGTGGACCTGGATGGTGCCCGAGGGTTGAACACGAGGCGTGGCCGGGCATTCCTCGCCCTTGCCGCAAGTCCTCGAGACGGGGCGACGGGGTCACATCTTTCGTGAGTCTCTACTCGTTTTCGCACTATCAACACAATAACGGTTTGGATATTTGATCCGAGGGGCCTCTGGCCTGATAGCACTAACCATCACGTGGGCATAGTATGGGCGTTCTGCGTCGTATACTTCAGCCGAAGCTTAATAGACGTTAGTGACTGAGCGGCGCGCGCTGGATTGGACTGGTTACGCAACCGCGCTTGTATTAAGGGGTTGCTAGGTCTGCTTCCGGCCGCCCACGCAACGCGCAGGAGTTCCCGGGGCGAAGGCCCAAGACCCCTGGTGGCATAGTTTAGTCTGGCGTGCCGACCTCTCTGTTAAGTATTTGGTTGGGTTGCGGCGTATCATTTGGCCGAGGCCGGGCATGACCCAGAAAAGTGTGTCCGGCCAGAGTTAATCGAGCGTGGTGGGTAAGTTGGTGCACCCCTTCAGGGAAGAACTAATCTATCGATAGCCTGTCCTACGGTAACGGACACGCGGAGTTGTATCCCGGTCGGTACAACTAGAATTGGTGACTTGAGATGAAATGGATAGTATGGCTCTGGGATTGCTTTCTCGCAGGGAGTCGAGGAAGAATCTCTGGGCGAGGTTGATAACACTACTGCTACTTTACATTATGTAATCTGCACTCTTCTAATGCTGCAAGACCGATGAAGATGATAGTCTACGATAGGACTAGGCCTTCCTCTCTATTCTGGCATTCTGCAGCCCAGTCCACATATACAGCCTCCTTTGAAAATGTTGCATATGTAGTGTAGATCCTTGCTTGCTGAGTACTTTGGATGAGTACTCACGTTTGCTTTATTTCTTTTTCTCCCCATATCCAATTGACGCCGCCAGATGATGGAGCCCCTGAGATAGCTGCCCCCGTCGACGACTACGGCTACTACTACCCTCCTGGCGAGTACTACTATGAGGAGCCGACTGACGACCAGGAGTAGGTTTGGAGGATCCTAGGCAGGATGCCTACGCCTTTCGATCGTAGTATTTTCTTTTGCCCCGCCTTTCTAATGGCCTATTTGTTTCTCTGTAATGTATGTACGCAGATATCTGATGCTTCCGCTGACGCTTGTATGCCATCGAACTATGTATTCGAGCCCTTGAGGCCCTGGCTTGTAATATAAAGCTTGGATGACTTTATTTATGTTTTAGAGTTGTGTTGTGATATCTTCAAGTGAGTCCTTAGGCTTGATCGTATGCATTTGCATGTATGATTAGTGCACGATTAAGCCGGGGTCGTCACAGGTTGGTATCAGAGCCGACTGCCTCTAGGAACCCCCTTTCCAATTCCTTGGCCGAAGTTGAGTCTAGAAACCGAAAACTGTTTTACTAACTTGGATGTGTGGCTGACGGGCCCACGTCGCCAATTGGGTGGTATTAGGATCTTTTACTCCTCAATCTTTACTCTGGGACTCTGATCTCTCGTCTATTCGGGTTTAATAAATTTACTAAGAGCAAGTACAATAGTGGGCTTATAGCCCGCTTATATGGCAATTTTGTCTATGTGGAGGAGAGAGATGTGAAAAAGTAAGGGGAGTGGGCTCTCATGCAAGAGCCTAGCTATATGCACATTCCTAGGTAAATGCAATAAATGTGAAGAAAGAGATAGAGAGAAGATGAAAGAAAGTACTAATGCAATAGCCAATCTTATAGCCCACATTATTGTATGAGTGCATATAGATGATGGCTATAGATGACATGGCGGTTTCTTGTAGCCATCGGCTGGCTATATTATTAACCATGCTCTAACACCGACACTTAGGATCTCGTAAATTCTGTCCATCCGTGGAGCTGGATTTCTGTGCGATTTCCCTGTCATTGATCTGATTAGTCTGATAATCATTTTCCTTTCCATTGTTTTGTTTAACCTTTCCTTCCGAGATTTGTTATATTTCTCATCGTCATATGACAACCCTGAACTCCTTTGTTTCAGATGGATCGACTGTTCCCGCCACGTCCTATGACCTAGCTCGTGCTTCGCACTTGGGCTCGTGATGCCCTTGGGTTTCCAGCTGTTCTGATCGCTCTCTTGACCAGACTGGGTTACCGCTGGTATCATGAGTACATGGTCTACGAGGTTTACCGCGAGTTCAACCAGGAGCAGTACTATGCTGATGTTCGCATCTATGATCATCAGGATGACTCAGACACTGAGCTGTACCTTTTCCACGGTATCGGCGTGACGATTGAGATGGCAGTCCATGATGCCGCCTACTCTGCTGTTGCACGTCTCCGAGGAGAGCACAGAGCTAGCTTGGATGCTTTTGAGTATCGATACATTCTGTATGCCCTTGCTAGAGATGCTACTGGATATTACACGGCTATCTGTGCCCCGTACGAGCCTCGTCGCTACGATCAGCGAGTTCTGATTCAGTATACTCAGGCTCTGGATCGCACTGTTCGCGCTCTGGCCGTCGAGTTGTTTGCCACTCGAGTATGACTCTACGAGGCTATGACGCAGTTGCTACCAGCTGTTCGTGCAGGAATACATCCGGAGCATATCCTTTACCTGCGCAGGACCGAGATGCCACCAGGGATCGATTGGCCCGCTGTGGGAGGTCACACACCTGCACGTGGACCTCTTCTTTCAGCTCGAGACCGGGTTCTGCATCAGAGTGCACATGGAGCGCAGGATCCTTCTGCGACGAACGTCCGTCGTCCGCACTTGCAGCTACCCCGTTTCCGTGGTTTTCCCCGATGTTGATGTAGCCTTTGCTATGTCTCGTTGTGTACTTCCTTACCGCGTGCCTGCGCGCCGCCTAGTATGTCTAGCTTTTAAATTTGTGCCGTTATGCTGCCCGAATGTAACCGACTCTGTATGCACCTGTGTGACTTAATGACTGCTATTAAGCATCTGTTGTACTACTTACATTTCCTCGCGTTACATCATGCATGTCACTAAACACTCGCATTGCCTTCTGCTAAACTACCCCTGTTGAAATTTAGCAGGATGGCAGATAACAATCCACCACCGCCTGACTATATGGCAGCGATGATGCAACAATTCGAGCTCAATCGGCACTTTATGACTGGGATTATGAATCAGTTTCCCCGTCCCAATGCCAACCAGTAGCCACCTTCAATTACGCTGCCAGAGTTCGTGCGTCTCAATCCATCGATATTCCCAACACTGTTAATCCGCTGGATGCTGATGATTGGATGCGTGACATCTTCTATGAGATGGAGTCAGCTGATGTTCTCTCTGTCAGCTATGTCACCTTTGCGACATACTTCCTGAAGGGTCCCGCAGCGCAATGGTGGGCCACTCACCGATAGACCCTACCTCCTGGAACTGTTGTCACATGGGAGGAATTCAAGATTGCTTTTCGCGCCCGCTATATCCCTCAAGTAGTTATAGCACGCAAGAAGGCTGAGTTCCGCAACCTTGTTCAAGGTAACAAGACCGTAGAAGTCTATCAGCGAGAGTTCCTTGACTTGTCTCGCTACGCTGAAGAAGACATCCCCACTGATGCTCATAGGCAGGAGAAGTTCCGTGAAGGGCTACACCATGACATTCAGTTAGCCCTGCTCGTCCAAGACTATCCTGATTTCGCCACCTTGGTGAATAAGGCTATCATGGTCGAGACTGGTCTCAAGAAACACAAGGAAGCTACCAGACGCACTCGTGAAGTGGGCTCATCTTCGGGCTCGTCTTCCCAGAAGCACCGCATATGGATTCCACAGAGCATGTACCGTCTAGTAGCTCCAGTGTACCGGCCAGCATATGCTGCACCTCATCTGCCTCCTCCACCACCGAGGCAGCCCCTTCGAGCTCCACCACCTCGAGCTCCCGCACCTCGTCCTGACAGTGGACTATGCTTCAAGTGTGGCCAGCCAGGTCACCGTGCCAGAGATTGTTCTCAGAATCAGAATCAACTAGCCCTGCCTTCTGCTGGCTGAGGTAATGGCCGTGGTATTCCTCAGCAGCGCAACAACAATGCCAGACCTTCTTATGGTCGTGGACAGAACTACCATGTCAATATGGCTGAAGCTCAGGATCAACCTGAAACTATGATGGGTACACTTCTTGTTAATTCAGTACCTGCAACTATTTTATTTGATTCAGGAGCATCGCATTCATTCATGTCAGAACATTTTGCACTCTTGCATGACGTTAAGTGTGAAACGCTACAACATCCGTTAGTAGTAAACACTCCCGCGGGACGATGCCGAACTTCTTTATTCAGCCCCCGAGTCACTGTTGAGATTGAAGGGTTGCACTTTCATGCAAACCCCGTTATTCTACAATCTTCAAAAATTGACCTTATTCTGGGAATGGATTGGTTGAAGGCTCACTACGCCTCAATCAACTGTGCCACTAAAGTTGTTCATCTTCTTCATCCATCAAATGAGTTGGTGAATTACCGTGCTCAAATCACTCAGAACGCCGAGGCTCAGATTTATGTCTTAAATGCGTTGAACACTTCTCCACTTGAGGGGATAAAAAACATTCCAGTTGTCTGCGAATTCCAGGATGTTTTTCCAGAAGAACTTCTAGGAATACCCCCTGCTAGAGCTGTCGAGTTTGTTATTGACTTGAAGCCTGGCACTACTCCTATTGCGAAGCGTCCTTACAAGATACCTCCGCACCACCTACTTGAGCTTAAGGAAGAAATCGACAAATCACTTAAGATGGGCTTCATCCGTCCCAGTTCCTCTGCTTGGGGAGCATCGTCTCTCTTTGTCAAGAAGAAAGATGGTACGGATAGGTTGGTTCAAGATTACCGTCCTATCAACCAGGCAACCATTCAGAATAAATATCCGCTTCCCCGGATCAATGACTTATATGATCAACTTGCTGGATCTTCGGTATTCTCTAAACTCGACTTGAGGTTGGGTTATCACCAGATCCGTGTCCGCGAAGAGGATATTCCGAAGACTGCATTCGTTACTTGTTATGGCTCTTATGAATACACCGTCATGTCATTTGGCCTAACGAATGCTCCAGCTACGTTCTCCCGCCTGATGAATTATATATTCATGGATTACCTCGACAAGTTCGCCGTGGTATATCTGGATGATATTCTAGTATACTCAAAGAATAAGGAAGAACATGCCGAGCATCTTCGCCTTGTTCTAGAAAGGCTTCGAGAACACAAGTTGTATGCCAAGTACTCAAAGTGTGAATTCTGGCTGTCTGTAGTGACCTACCTTGGACATGTGATTTCCAAGGACGGTATCGCCGTTAACCCGGAGCGTGTTCAGGCCATTCTTGACTGGGCCCCTCCGAAGAATGCCAAGCAAGTCCGAAGTTTTCTCGGCCTTGCAAGTTATTGCCGTTGATTCGTCGAATTTTTTTCCAAGATTGCCGAGCCCCTGACTAATTTGCTCCACAAAGGCGTTAAGTTTGAGTGGACAGACAAATGTCAAGAAAGTTTCTAGACCCTCAAGGACAAGCTTACTTCTGCTCCAGTGCTTGCTCCTCCCGATTCTCGCAAGGACTTTGTGATATATTGTGACGCCTCTCGTCAAGGATTAGGCTGTGTCCTAATGCAAGAGCGAAAGGTAATTGCATATGCCTCGCGACAATTGCGTCCACATGAAGAGAACTATCCAGTGCATGATCTCGAACCCGCTGCTGTGATCTATGCTTTGAAGCAGTGGCGACACTACCTTCTTGGTAATCGGTGTGAGATTTATACCGATCATCAAAGTCTGAAGTATTTGTTCACTCAACCAGATCTTAATCTTCGTCAACAGCGATGGTTGGAAACAATTACAGACTATGACTGTGGTATTTATTATACTCCTGGCAAGGCTAATGTGATGGCTGATGCCTTGAGCCGCAAGTCCTATTGCAATAACCTCATGGTTAAGCAAGCTCAACCCCAGCTTTACGAAGAATTGCGCAAGTTGAACATCTGTATTGTTCCGCAGGGTTCTCTTAATAACCTTGTGGTACAACCAAACCTTGAGAAAGCTGTTAAAGAAGCGCAAGCCAAAGATGCTGAAATCGATCTGATGAAGAAAGAGCTTCATCTTGAGAAGTACAGGGATTTCTCGATTGCAGAAGACGGAACCTTGTATTTCAGAGACCGCATTGTGGTACCTCGTTTCGAGCTTATGACAGACAAGGTCATGAAGGAGGCTCATGATACACCGCTGTCCATCCATCCGGGAAGCACCAAGATGTATCGTGATCTTCGACAGAGGTACTGGTGGTCTAAAATGAAGCAGGACATTGCTCGCTATGTTGCTGAATGTGACGTATGTCGTCGCGTGAAAGCAGAACATCAGAAGCCTGCTGGAATTCTTCAACCACTCCCTATTCCTTTGTGGAAATGGGATAAAGTGCAAATGGATTTCATTACTGGTCTTCCCAAGTCTCAGAAAGGTCGCGATGCTATTCTTGTCATCGTCGACCAACTTTCCAAAGTTGCACATTTTCTGCCTGTCAAGGAGACTATCACTGCTAGTCAGTTAGCAGAACTTTACATCTCCAGAATTGTTTCACTCCACGGTATTCCGAAGGAAATCAGTTCGGACCGTGGCGGTCTTTTCACGTCCAAGTTTTGGGAAAGTTTTCAAGAAGCTATGGGGACTCACATTACATGGAGTTCAGCTTATCATCCTCAATCCCAAGGCCAAGTCGAGCGAGTAAATCAAGTGCTTGAAGATATGCTTCGGGCTTGTGTTATATCGTTCGGTAAGAAGTGGAAAGAATCTCTCCCGTATGCCGAATTCTCTTATAATAACAGTTATCAAGCCAGCTTGAAAATGGCCCCCTTCGAAGTGCTTTATGGGCGTAAGTGTCGAACCCCTCTGAATTGGTTAGAAACAGGGGAACGACCTCTCATGGGACCGGACATTATCCAACATGCTGAAGAACAAGTTAGAATTGTTCGAGAAAATCTCAAGGCGGCTCAGGACCACCAGAAGAGCAATTATGATCGCAAGCGATGGGGACTGACTTATCAACCAGGTGATCAAGCTTATCTTCGTGTCACTCCTATGAAGGGCACCCATCGTTTCAGAATTAAGGGCAAGCTAGCTCCTCGCTATATTGGTCCTTTCCGCATCATGGCTAGACGTGGACAGGTGGCATATAAATTGGAGTTGCCACCGCAATTCTCTCATATCCATGACGTCTTCCATGTGTCGCAACTTCGTAAATGCTTCAAGGAATCTCCGCACCGCGCAGTGGATCATGAGATGCTTGAATTGCAAGATGACTTATCTTATAAGGAGCATCCGATCCGCATCCTTGATGAAGCTGAACGAAGAACTCGTCAGAAGACGACCAAGTTCCTGAAAGTGCAGTGGTCGAATCATACTGAAGATGAAGCCACTTGGGAACACGAGGATCATCTTCGGGAAGAATATCCCGACCTCTTCCCTTCTACCTCATAAATTCTCGGGACGAGAATTTCTTTTAGAGGAGGAGAATTTGTAACACCCCTATGTAATAGCCACTGTGGTTACCTGCTAATAATGCAAAGTCATCACATTTGCAGTGACTAGTCATAGTGATTAATCCTGACAATTCAAACTCTATTCTGAAAATCACCTCAAATTCAAAAGTGCAAAATAAATTTGCTCAAACACTGTTGGGAAAATGTTCCTTAAATAGCAAATATTCCAGAAGCACTCATAGAAATATAAACAATGATGATGGAGTTAGTTAAATGACTCAAACCACATGAAACAGCACCAAAACAGCATTATTTAAATCATTTATAATAATATCAAATCCAAAAGAAAACCAACTTTACCCAAACCAGTTTTTGGTGAAGGTTAACATTGCACTGTAATATTTGGGCCAAGTCCCACATTTTATAAAAGAGCACAAGTGGCCTAACTATTTCAAAACAGAAAATAAATAAAGAAATACAAAGCAGGAAATAAGGAAAATAAAACGAGGCACTGTGCACTGGGCCTAAGTGCACAGTGCCCCGAAACGGCCCGCCTGGCCCAACCTCCCTCTCTCTCCATCGCCGTGTCACCGCGCCCGTGGCTGCGCGCGTGCGCACCGGCAAGCGCGCGACACCGCGGCAGCCACCGACGCCCGCCGACAGCAGAGAGGGTAAGGACGAGGCCCGTCCATTCCCCCTGGACCTCCTCGCCATTTCCCCCTCTCCCCTCGCTCGTTCCTCCCCTTTCTCCCCACCGTTCGAGCGCCACTGTCGCCACACCTCTGCTCCGCCACAGCCACCGGCGGCCTCGTGGCCGCTGACCTTGCCCACGAGCTTCGCCAGCATCCGCCACGTCCACAGGTGCTTGCAGGCGGAGCCGGAGCGCTTCCCTCACGCGAATCGAGCCAGTTCCCCATTTCTGGATCGCCGGCGATCACCGGCGTCCTCGACCCCCCTGCTGCTACTAATCCTCTCGCCGAGCCTCCTTGTGCTCCTACGTAAGCCCCACCTCCTCCCTCTTTTTCCATCGAGCCCGGAAGCGAGCTCTAGACACTGCCGATGTCGCGCCCGAGCTGAGCTCTTTCGCCTCACTCGTCGTCGTTCATGTAGTCGCCGTCGTGCTCGTCTGGGCTCGGCCGCGTGCTCAGCGCATCCATGCGGTCCCAATGCGATCAACCGCTAGTCCTGCCGTGACCTACGACGCAGTTTCGTGAAACGGCTGAACTCCGGCGTCCGCCGCAGTTGATGCCGCCGTCGATTTAGGTCACCTCCGGCGAAAGCGTTAGCACCACTCGACGCGCGCGAATGTTAGCTCACGAACGCAAGTGACCACGCATGATTTGGCTCACCATAGCCGAATCCCGAGCCCCTCCAGCGAACTAGCCGCCGCGAGGAGCTCGCCGGAGCGTTTCCGGCGCCGGCGTCCTACGTGGACTGACCGGTGGGCCACCCTGTGCCACTGGCAACTGGGTCCCACGGACCCAGTTGGCCAGTTGACCAGGTCAACGAGCTGGCGTGGCGCCCACAGTCACTGATAGGTGGGCCCCCTCCTGTTAATTAGTCTAATAAACGTTTTAGTAAATAAAATAATTAATTTAGCCTAAACACTCCCTGACAGACTGGGCCCACACCCCTAATTAGCTTAGTTAGGTTAGTTTAACTCTCTGTTAAACTAACAGAGACTGACATGTGGGTCCCACTGGACCCACACGTCAGGTTTGACTCTGGTCAGCCGCAGTTGACCTGCTGATGTCACAGTGACATCATGCTGACATCATAATTCAATTCTGTTAATAAAAATAATTCCAGAAAATCATTGAAACTTTGAAAACTAATAACTTTAAACCGTAGCTCAGATCGAAAAACTTAAAACATGAAAGTTGCTCAGAAGGACGAGACGAATCTGATCGTGTCGTCTGTTTCCATGTCGGAACCCCCTACGTAGGTAAAACCGCAACTTCGAGGGCGTATCCGGTAGATGAATAGTGCGTAATCACCGGTAAATAAATCCCACCTTAATCCTATAATAACTAAAATGACTTAGACATACTTCAGGCAACCCTGCACTGCATCCTAGTCATGACATGTTCTGTGTTCCATCATTTGCTGTGCATTTATTTGTTTCTTCCCCCTCTTCTCTCTCGATAGACCCTGACGTCGACGTAGCTCCCGAGGCTGACGCAGCTCCGGAGGTCGACTACGCTCCTGACGATCAGACTCTTGCCGTCGAGCAGACAAGCAAGCACCCCCCCTTTTGAGCATTCCGATATCGCCCATTCTCTTCTCTCTTATGCTTGCATTAGAATCTGCTGCTGTTACTGTATCCTATATCTGCTGCATAGCCTGTTTACTTGTAACCTGCTGTTGATACTTATCTGTTATCCTAAACTGCTTAGAATGGGTTGGGTAGAGACCATCAGAGACCCCACTTATCCTGACTACCCCGCTGGATGATCAGAAGACTCGTGCAATGGGATTGAAGACCAGGCCCCGACACCGCACGTCACTTCCCCCTTAGTTGCCAACACTACTGGGTTACTATCGAGTGCCGAGGGTGATACCTCGTCAGCACTTCTGATGATAACCTTGTAGGATAGTTAATCGGTCGTGGTAAGCGAGGGTGATTCCTCCTACACCACCGCCGATAACGACGACGTCGTGCAACCTCTCAAGTGTGGACCTCAAGGGTGATTCCTCCTTCGTTCACCTTGATGGTAACATCAGAGGGAATTCCACCGAGGGTGATTCCTCAGGGTTCCCCTTGGTGTCAGACACACGGATACTTTGGTTACTATGACTGAACATTGAACCATGATACTAAAGACGGGTCGGCCCTGAGGGGTACCCGCGCGAGCTTAATAGCGAGTGATGTGGGATCGGGTGGACCTGGATGGTGCCCGAGGGTTGAACACGAGGCGTGGCCGGGCATTCCTCGCCCTTGCCGCAAGTCCTCGAGACGGGGCGACGGGGTTACATCTTTCGTGAGTCTCTGCTCATTTCCGCACTATCAACACAATAACGGTTTGGATATTTGATCCGAGGGGCCTCTGGCCAGATAGCACTAACCATCACGTGGGCATAGTATGGGCGTTCTGCGTCGTATACTTCAGCCGAAGTTTAATAGACGTCAGCGACTGAGCGGCGCGCGCTGGATTGGACTGGTTACGCAACCACGCTTGTATTAAGGGGTTGCTAGGTCTGCTTCCGGCCGCCCACGCAACGCGCAGGAGTTCCCGGGGCGAAGGCCCAAGACCCCTGGGGGCATAGGTTAGTCCGGCGTGCTGACCTCTCTGATAAGTATTTGGTCGGGTTGCGGCGTATCCTTTGGCCGAGGCCGGGCATGACCCAGAAAAGTGTGTCCGGCCGGAGTTAATCGAGCGTGGTGGGTAAGTTGGTGCACCCCTGCAGGGAAGAACTAATCTATCGATAGCCTGTCCTACGGTAACGGACACTCGGAGTTGTATCTCGATCGATACAACTAGAATTGTTGACTTGAGATGAAATGGATAGTATGGCTCTGGGATTGCTTTCTCGCAGGGAGTCGAGGAAGAATCTCTGGGCGAGGTTGATAACACTACTGCTACTTTACATTATGTAATCTGCACTCTTCTAATGCTGCAAGACCGATGAAGATGATAGTCTACAATAGGACTAGGCCTTCCTCTCTATTCTAGCATTCTGCAGCCCAGTCCACATATACAGCCTCCTTTGAAAATGTTGCATATGTAGTGTAGATCCTTGCTTGCTGAGTACTTTGGATGAGTACTCACGTTTGCTTTATTTTCTTTTTCTCCCCATATCCAATTGACGCCGCCAGATGACGGAGCCCCTGAGATAGCTGCCTCCGTCGACGACTACGGCTACTACTACTACCCTCCCGATGAGTACTACTACGAGGAGCCGACCGACGACCAGGAGTAGGTTTGGAGGATCCTAGGCAGGAGGCCTACGCCTTTCGATCGTAGTATTTTCTTTTGCCCCGCCTTTCTAATGGCCTATTTGTTTCTCTGTAATATCTGTACGCAGATATCTGATGCTTCTGCTGACACTTGTATGCCATCGAGCTATGTATTCGAGCCCTCGAGGCCCTGGCTTGTAATATAAAGCTTGTATGACTTTATTTATGTTTTAGAGTAGTGTTGTGATATCTTCAAGTGAGTCCTTAGGCTTGATCGTGTGCATTTGCATGTATGATTAGTGCACGATTAAGCCGGGGTCGTCACACTGGGTCGACAAATAACCAGGGAGCAAAGACCAAGGTCGTGGAAGCACTAGAGAGGTCCCGCCACAATGCAGCAGCCGCATCAAAGATGTCCTGGTGCGCCGCGGAGCCCTCGAATGAGCTCTCACGGGCGGGTGAGGGCTCTCACAAGCGCACTCGCCGCATCAGCAAACGCAACAAGCTGGTGGTGCTGAAGTCTTTGGTCAGCAACGATGACATTCTCGCTGGCCTAATTAAGCAGTAGGAGCTGGTCGATGGCTTGGTGAAGCTACTCGAGATTAGCAATGCCTCGGTTGAGAAGGCAACCGGCCTCGTTGTGTGACTCATGGGTGACAATGCAAAGCTCCATAAGGAGCTCGCCAGGAAGGAGGATGAGGCTGCCGGCTAGAAGAAGCTGCATGAGAAGAGCAGTGCCTCGGGGATGCCACTGAAAGCGGTCATCGAGGAACTTATGGATGACTTGAAGAAGCTCCGCATCGAGTGCGAGCTGCAGGTGGAGGAATCCGTGGCTGATGTGAAGCAAAGTGATGAAGATGTGAAGAAGGAGCTGCAGGAACTCCTCGCCCAGCGATTGATGTCTACTACGCAACCTTCTTCTTGTAGACTCGTGTTGGGCCTCCAAGCGTAGAGTTTTGTAGGACAGTAGCAAATTTCCCTCAAGTGGATGACCTAAGGTTTATCAATCCGTGGGAGGCGTACGATGAAGATGGTCTCTCTCAAGCAACCCTGCAACCAAATAACAAAGAGTCTCTTGTGTCCCCAACACACCCAATACAATGGTAAATTGTATAGGAGCACTAGTTCGGCGAAGAGATGGTGATACAAGTGTAATATGGATAGTAGATATAGGTTTTTGTAATCTGAAAATATAAAAACAGCAAGGTAACTAGTAACAAAAGTGAGCAAAAACGGTATTGCAATGCTTAGAAACAAGGCCTAGGGTTCATACTTTCACTAGTGCAAGTTCTCTCAACAATGATAACATAATTGGATCATATAACAATCCCTCAACGTGCAACAAAGAATCACTCCAAAGTTTCTATCGGAGAACGTAGGACAAAAATGTGCATCAACCCCTATGCATAGATTACCCCAATGTCACCTCGGGAATCCGCGAGTTGAGTGCCAAAACATACATCAAGTGAATCAATAGATCATCCCATTGTCACCATAGATATCCCATCGCAAGACATACATCAAGTGTTCTCAAATCCAATACTCAATCCAACATAACGAAACCTCAAAGAGCAAGACTCAATTCATCACAAGAAGGTAGAGGGGGAAGAACACCATATGATCCAACTATAATAACAAAGCTCGCGGTACATCAAGATCGTGCCAAATCAAGAACACGAGAGAGAGAGAGAGAGAGAGAGAGATCAAACACATAGCTACTGGTACATACCCTCAGCCCCGAGGGTGAACTACTACCTCCTCGTCATGGAGATCGCTGGGATGATGAAGATGGCCACCGGTGATGGTTTCCCCCTCCGGAAGGGTGCCTGAATGGGCTCCCAATTGGTTTTTCATGGCTACAGAGGCTTGCGGCGGCGGAACTCCCGATCTAGGTTTATTTCTGGAGGTTTTGGTATTTATAGGAGGTGTTGGCGTCGGGGACAAGTCAAGGGGGCCCACGAGGCGACGACAAGCCAGGGGGCGCGCCCTAGGGGGGTGCCATCCACCCTTGTGGTTGCCTCGGGACTCCTCTTCGATATCTTTTCATTCCAGTATTTTTTATATTTTCCAAAAATATTCTCCGTAAATTTTCAGCCCATTCCGAGAACTTTTATTTCTGCACAAAAAACGACACCATGATAGTTCTGCTGAAAACAGCGTCAGTCCGGGTTAGTTCTAATCAAATCATACCAAAATCATATAGAATTGTTGTAAACATGGCATGAATACTTCATAAATTATAGATACGTTGGAGACGTATCAGCATCCCCAAGCTTAATTCCTGCTCGTCCTCGAGTAGGTAAATGATAAAAGAAAGAATTTATGAAGTGTGAATGCTACCTAGCATATTTATCAATGTAATCTTCTCTAATGTGGCATGAATATTCAGATCCATAAGATTCAAAACAAAAGTTTAATATTGACATAAAATCAATAATACTTCAAGCATACTAATAAAGCAGTCATGTCTTCTCAAAATAACATGGCCAAAGAAAGTTATCCCTACAAAATCATATAGTCTGGCTATGCTCCATCTTCATCACACAAAGTATTCAAATCATGCACAACCCCGATGACAAGCCAAGAAATTGTTTCATACTTTTGATGTTCTCAAACCTTTTCAACTTTCACGCAATACATGAGCGTGAGCCATGGACATAGCACTATAGGTGGAATAGAATATGGTGGTTGTGGAGAAGACAAAAAGAAGGAGATAGTCTCACATCAACTAGGCGTATTAATGGGCTATGAAGATGCCCATCAATAGATATCAATGTGAGTGAGTAGGGATTGCCATGCAACGGATGCACTAGAGCTATAAGTGTATGAAAGCTCGAAAAGAAACTAAGTGGGTGTGCATCCAACTCACTTGCTCACGAAGACCTAGGGCAATTTGAGGAAGCCCATCATTGGAATATACAAGCCAAGTTCTATAATGAAAAATTCCCACTAGTATATGAAAGTGACAAAATAGGAGACTCTCTATCATGAAGATCATGGTGCTACTTTGAAGCACAAGTGTGGAAAAAGGATAGTAGCATTGCCCCTTCTCTCTTTTCTCTCATTTTTCATCATTTTTTTATTATTTTTTTATTTTGGGCTCTTTGGCCTCTTTTTTTCTTTCTTTTTCTTTCTTTTTTTTTCTTTTTTTTCTTTATTTTATTTTATTTTTTGTCCGGAGTCTCATCCTGACTTGTGGGGGAATCATAGTCTCCATCATCCTTTCCTCACATGGGACAATGCTCTAATAATGATGATCATCACACTTTTATTTATTTAACAACTCAAGAATTACAACTCGATACTAGAACAAATAAATGACTCTATATGAATGCCTCCGGCACTGTACCGGGATGTGCAATGATCAAGAGAGACATGTATAAAAAATATGAATGGTGGCTTTGCCACAAATACGATGTCAACTACATGATCATGCAAAGCAATATGACAATGATGAAGCGTGTCATAATAAACGGAACGATGGAAGTTGCATGGCAATATATCTCGGAATGGCTATGGAAATGCCATAATAGGTAGGTATGGTGGCTGTTTTGAGGAAGATATATGGTGGGTGTAGTGCACCGGCGAAAGTTGCGCGGTACTAGAGAGGCTAGCAATGGTGGAAGGGTGAGAGTGCGTATAATCCATGGACTCATCATTAGTCATAAAGAACTCACATACTTATTGCAAAAGTCTACTAGCTATCGAAAGAAAGTACTACACGCATGCTCCTAGGGGGATAGATTGGTAGGAAAAGACCATCGCTCGTCCCCGACTGCCACTCATAAGGAAGACAATCAATAAATAAATCATGCTCCGACTTCATCACATAACGGTTCACCATACGTGCATGCTACGGGAATCACAAACTTTAACACAAGTATTTCTACCAATCCACAATTACTCACTAGCATGACTCTAATATCACCATCTTTATATCTCAAAACAATCATAAGGAATCAAACTTCACATAGTATTCAATGCACTTTATATGAAAGTTTTTATTATATCCCTCTTGGATGCCCATCATATTAGGACTAAATTCATAACCTAAGCAAATTACCATTCTGTTTAGGAACTCTCAAAATAATATAAGTGAAGCATGAGAGTTCATCAATTTCTTCAAAATAAAACCACCGATGTGCTCTAAAAAGATATAAGTGAAGCACTAGAGCAACTGACAAACTACTCCAAAAATAGATAAGTGAAGATCAATGAGTAGTTGAATAATTAATTAGCTATGTGAAGATTCTCTCTCATTTAAAAATTTCAGATCTAAGTATTTTATTAAAACAGCGAGCAAAACAAAAATAAAATGACTTTCTAAAAATAGCACACATCATGTGAAGAAGTAAAAACTTAGGCTCAACCGGTACTAACCGATCATTGTTGAAGAAGAAAGGTGGGATGCCAACCGGGGCATCCCCAATCTTAGATGCTTGAGACTTCTTGAAGTATTAACTACGGATGCCTTGGGCATCTCCAAGCTTGAGCTTTTTTGTCTCCTTAATTCCTTTTATATCACGGTTTCCCTAAATCTTAAAAACTTCATCCACACAAAACTCAACAAGAACTCGTGAGAAAAGTTAGTATAAATCAAATGCAAAACCTTACCATTCTCTATTGCAAATCACTAAAATTATTATTTAACATTGCATACTAAATGCCTCTGCATATTTAATACTCCTATCCTCAAATAGAATCATTAAACAAGCAAACATATGCAAACAATGCAAACATAACAGCAATCTGTCTAAACAGGACAGTCTGTAAAGAGTGCAATTGTACTCATACTTACCTAACTCCAAAAATTCTGAAAAATGCCACACTGTAGAAAATTTGTTGTTACTCATTGTGTAAAAATTTCAATATTTTATCATGTTCTGACTTTCCAGAAGAATTCAGACAATGATAGAAAACTTTCTGTTTTCAAACAGCAACATATAGACTTGCAAAATAAGCATGGTAAAGGCTATACTTGACACTTTTATTGAAATAAAAGAAACAAAACCTTATTCTAAATAACAGCAAGCAAATACTAATAAAATAAAATGATGCTCCAAGCAAAACTCATATCATGTGACGAATAAAAATATAGCTCCAAGTAAGGTTACCGATAATGTTGAAGACGAAAGAGGGGATGCCTTCCGGGGCATCCCCAAGCTTAGTTGCTTGGGTATTCCTTGAATATTGCCTTGGGGTGCCTTGGGAATCCCCAAGCTTAGGGTCTTTCCACTCCTTATTCTCCTCATATCGATATCTCACCCAAAACTTGAAAACTTCAATCACACAAAACTTAACAAAACCTCCGTGAGATCCGTTAGTATAATAAAACAAATCATTCACTTGGGTACTGTCAAAGACAAGATTCATAATTTTTCTCACACAATTCCTACTGTAACTTATCATTTCCATAATTTATATTAAGCAATATAAGCCATAGAAACCATAAAACAAGCAAACTATGCATTCCAAACAGAATCTGTCAAAAACAGAACAGTATGTAAAGATCTGTATTAAACTCACACTCCCGTAACTCCAAATATTCTGAAAAATTAGGAAAACGTATAAAATTTGTATATAAATCTTGTGTAAAAAATTCAGAGTTTTGCCACGTTCAATTAAAAGATAGGAATTTATGTACTGGACGCAAAAGTTTCTGTTTTTGCACAGAATCAAATCAACTATCAACCACACTATCCCAAATGCTTTACTTGGCACTTTATTCAAAAAAAAGCTATAAAACATGATTAATACACTAGCTTAATCATGTGAACACACAAAAACAGTAGGGGTAAATATTGGGTTGTCTCCCAACAAGCGCTTTTCTTTAATGCCTTTTTAGCTAGGCGTGGTGATTTCAATGATGCTCGCATAAAAGATAAGAATTGAAACATAATGGGAGCATCATGAAGCATATGACTAGCACATTTAAGTCTAACCCACTTCCTATGCATAGGGATTTTGTGAGCAAATAATTTATGGGAGCAAGAATCAACTAGCATAGGAAGGCAAAACAAGCATGACTTCAAAACTTTCAACACATAGAGAGGGAACTTGATATTATTGCAATATGTAAAAGCATATGTTCCTCTCCCATAATAATTTTCAGTGGCATCATGAATGAATTCAACAATATAACTTTCACATAAAGCATTATTTTCATGATCCACAAGCAAAGAAATTTTATTACTCTCTACATAAGCAAAATTCTTCTCATGAATAGTAGTGGGAGCAAACTCAACAAAATAACTATCATGTGAGGCATAATCCAATTGAAAATTAAAATCATGATGACAAGTTTCATGGTTATCATTATTCTTTATAGCATACATGTCATCACAATAATCATCATATATAGCAAAATTGTTCTCATAATCAATTGGAACCTCTTCCAAAATAGTGGATTCATCACTAAATAAAGTCATGACCTCTACAAATCCACTTTTATCAATATTGTGAAAAGATTCAACACCCTCCAAAATAGTGGGATCATTAGTACCTAGAGTTGACAATCTTCCAAACTCACTTTCATCAATATAATCATCATAAATAGGAGGCATGCTTTCATCATAATAAATTTTCTCATCAAAACTTGGGGTACTAAAAATATCATCTTCATCAAACATAGCATCCCCAAGTTTGTAGCTTTGCATATCATTAGCATCATGGATATTCAAAGAATTCATACCAACAACATTGCAATCATGCTCGTCATCCAAAGATTTAGTGCCAAGCAATTTATAGACTTCTTCTTCTAACACTTGAGCACAATTTTCCTTTCCATCATTTTCACGAAAGACATTAAAAAGATGAATCATATGAGGCAACCTCAATTCCATTTTTTTGTAGTTTTCTTTTATAGACTAAACTAGTGATAAAACAAGAAACTAAAATATTCAATTGCAAGATCTAAAGACATACCTTCAAGCACTCACCTCCCCGGCAACGACGCCAGAAAAGAGCTTCGTTGACGGGATGTGAGTGCCGCTTACCTAGCCTCCCCGGCAACGGCGCCAGAAAAGAGCTTGATGTCTGCTACGCAACCTTCTTCTTGTATACTCGTGTTGGGGCCTCCAAGGGCAGAGTTTTGTAGGACAGTAGCAAATTTCCCTCAAGTGGATGACCTAAGGTTTATCAATCCGTGGGAGGCGTAGGATGAAGATGGTCTCTCTCAAACAACCCTGCAACCAAATAACAAAGAGTCTCTTGTGTCCCCAACACAACCAATACAATGGTAAATGGTATTGCAATGCTTAGAAACAAGGCCTAGGGTTCATACTTTCACTAGTGCAAGTTCTCTCAACAATGATAACATAATTGGATCATATAACAATCCCTCAACGTGCAACAAAGAATCACTCCAAAGTTTCTATCGGAGAACGTAGGATAAAAACGTGCATCAACCCCTATGCATAGATTACCCCAATGTCACCTCGGGAATCCGCGAGTTGAGTGCCAAAACATACATCAAGTGAATCAATAGAACATCCCATTGTCACCACAGATATCCCATCGCAAGACATACATCAAGTGTTCTCAAATCCAATACTCAATCCAACATAACGAAACCTCAAAGAGCAAGACTCAATTCATCACAAGAAGGTAGAGGGGGAAGAACACCATATGATCCAACTATAATAACAAAGCTCGCGGTACATCAAGATCATGCCAAATCAAGAACACGAGAGAGAGAGATCAAACACATAGCTACTGTTACATACCCTCAGCCCCGAGGGTAAACTACTCCCTCCTCATCATGGAGATCGCCGGGATGATGAAGATGGCCACCGGTGATGGTTTCCCCTCCGGCCGGGTGCCGGAACTGGCTCCCGATTGGTTTTTCGTGGCTACAGAGGCTTGCAGTGGCGGAACTCCCGATCTAGGTTTATTTCTGGAGGTTTTGGTATTTATAGGAGGTGTTGGCGTCGGGGACAAGTCAAGGGGGCCCATGAGGTGATGACAAGGCAGGGGGCGCACCCTGGTGGGGCGCCCTCCACCCTTGTGGTTGCCTCGGGACTCCTCTCCGATATCTTTTCATTCCAGTATTTTTTATATTTTTCAAAAATATTCTCCGTAAATTTTCAGCCCATTCCGAGAACTTTTATTTCTGCACAAAAAACACCACCACGGTAGTTCTGCTAAAAACAGCGTCAGTCCGGGTTAGTTCTAATAAAATCATACCAAAATCATATAGAATTGTTGTAAACATGGCATGAATACTTCATAAATTATAGATACGTTGGAGACGTATCAGCGATCCATCGAGGAGTAGAGACAGCAACGACCCAGATCGTTGTCTACGATTTCCTTCTTCTCTTGCCCCTGTGTCTTCCGAGCGTTGCCGCATGTGGCATTTTAAATTATCCGGAATATGTAAGACAATTATTATCCGCACCATTCTAAACTTGTCGTCGTATTATCAGTTGCCATTGTAAATTTGTCGTTGTATTATCCGTTGCCGCATGTGGCATTTTAAATTATCCAGAATAGGAGTTGAAAAGAGGCTAAAATCACGTTCTTAGCGAGGCGCGAACAAAGCAAATGCTAACGTTGAGAGCGGCCATGAGATCACAAGAAAACACCCTCCATCCAGGTGCTTTAACCGCATGTTAAACAACGGCTCGGCCACCATTAATGGAGAAGTAGTGAGCGAGGCGGACGGTGGGTGGATGGAGGTCAAAGAGATCGCTTCCCGGTGAGCATTCATGGCGGACTGCTCGCACGTGTCCCGTCGAGCCTGTGCAGCAGATAGCTCGCACGCGTCCGAGCTTGCACGGTAGAATGGTCGCACGCGTCCCGTTGAGTCTACGTGGCGGACTGCTCGCACGCGTTCTGTCGAGGCTGCACGGTGGACTTCTCGCGGCTCGTCCCAGATAATCAAACAGCTGCACGCACGCCACTGACTATGGTTAAATGTTGGCAAACAAAATACAAAGAGGACCAATAAACCAGGACCGAGGTAGTACTCTCCAATAAAAAGGGGGACGCATGGCCGCACGTAAATGGTTACAGGAACACCCATGGTTCAAAACATACAACCGTTTGCGATAGTAACGTCTCAGCTATTTGTTCCAAAAGGCCTACGTTGCCAACTAATGTGTGCGCCTTGTCTCAAATTGGATGATTTTTTTACCATGGCATATATGTGCCATGTCATAAAACCATGCCAAGTTTCTTGAATTTTGGGTAAGTTTTGGATTTACGGGAATTTAAAAACCAAGATTCTCAATGTTTGAGGTCGAGCCAGGACGTCGAGACGTTTGTAATTCATTCCCATTCATTGAATGGGACCTAAACATGCACCCAAGGACACATGTACGATTTTTCAATCCATTTTGGTGCACTGGAGCATGTGCTTGTAGTTCAAATTTGAATTATGAACATTAAATGCCTAGAAAACTCAATTAATGTATAAAAAAGGCCAAACGAACCCTGAATAATTTCATATTTTAGCACTAATCTCCTGTTGGTCTATGCTGCCTGTAGAAAAAATACAAGGCAAGAAGAGGCAGCGATTGTCGTTTCGCCCACAATGGGGACACATTCCCTATCGGAACCACGAGGCTTCTTGCGAGAAGCTCCGATTTGTAATAGGCATGTACCAAAACTTGGCCCAAATTGGAGAATTTTTTTACCACAGCATATATGTGCCATGTCATGACACCATGCCAAGTTTCATGAATTTCGGGTGATATTTGGATTTACGGGGATTTAAAAACCAAGATTCTCAATGTCTGAGGCCGAGCCAGGACGCCGAGACATTTGTAATTCATTCTCCTTCCTTGCATGGGACCTAAACATGCACCCAAGGACACATGTACGATTTTTCAACCCTTTTTGGTGCACTAGAGCATGTGCTTGTAGTTCAGATTTCAATTATGCACATTAAATGCCTAGAAAACTCAATTAATGTATAAAAAGGCCAAACGAAACCTGAATAATTTCAAAATTCAGCATGAATCTCCTGTTGTTCTATGTTGCATGTAGAAAGAAAATACAAGGCGAGAAGAGGCAGCAATTATCATTTCGCCCACAAGGGGGATACGTTCCCTATCGAAACCACGAGGTTTCTTGCAAGAAACTCCGGTTTGTAAGAGGCTTGTAATAAAGCTTGCCTCAAATTGGACAATTTTTTTACCACGACATATATGTTCCATGTCATGACACCATACCAAGTTTCATGATTTTCGGGTGAGTTTTGGATCTATGGGGATTTAAAAACCGAGATTATCAATGTTTGAGGCCGAGCCAGGACGTCGAGATGGTTGTAATTCATTCCCATTCCTTGCAGGGGACCTAAACATGCACCCAACGACACATGTATGATATTTTTACCCATTTTGGTGCAGTGGAGCATGTATTTGTATTTTAGATTTGAATTATGGACATTAAATGCCTAGAAAACTCAATTAATGTATAAAAAGGCCAAACGAACCCTGAATAATTTCAAATTTCAGCACGAATCTCCTGTTGTTCTATGTTGCGTGTAGAAAAAAAATACAAGGCGAGAAGAGGTAGCGATTATCGTTTCACCCATAAGGGGGACACGGTCCCTATAGCAACCATGAGGCTTCTTGAGAGAAGCTCCGGTTTGTAAGAGGCTTGTAATAAAGCTTTCCCCAAATTGAACAATTTTTTTACCGTGACATATATGTGCCATGTCATGACACCATGCCAAGTTTCATGATTTTCGGGTGAGTTTTGGATTTACGGGGATTTAAAAACCGAGATTCTCAATGTTTGAGGTCGAGCCAGGATGCCGAGACGGTTGTAATTCATTCCCATTCCTTGCACGGGACCTAAACATGCATCCAAGGACACATGTATGATTTTTCTAGCCATTTTGGTGCATTGGAGCATGTATTTGTAGTTCAAATTTGAATTATGCACATTAAATTAATGCCTAGAAAACTCAATTATAATGTATAAAAAAGGCCAATGGAACTCTGAATATTTAAAGCAGTTCTGGTCAACCGTCTGGCACCCATGGGTAAGCACTATGCGCACACATCGTGCTAGCTCACGCTTCCTTCTTTCCTAAGTTTTCCATATTAATGGTGTTATATATCCAAACACGCTACCGTTTCCCCCACTCCCCCAATTGGTTTCCCTCCACTCCTCCCATTGGTTTCCCGTTGTTAGTGTCAGTGGGCATAGAAGGCTAGGCGGCGACACACCGGCCATACCGCAATATACCATTCCAAGCATGCTGATCCGGCGAAGCTTCGCCATCGTCATCAACCTCCTCGATGAAGAGAACGAGCCGGAGCAGGCCGGAGAGCGAGAACGGCCGTGCGCTGCTACTTGTGAGTTGCGTTGGGATTTCCTCGAAGAGGAGAAGATGATGCAGTATAGTAGAGATAAGTATTTCCCTCGGTTAAGAACCAAGGTTATCAATCCAGTAGGAGAACCACGCAACACCTCGTTAGCAGTACCTACACACAAAATAACAAATACTTGCACCCAATGCAAACAAGGGGTTGTCAATCCCGTGGTAGTTAATTGCAAAGATCAAATCTTGTAGTGATAGATAGATAAACAAAAACACAAAATAAAATAAAGAAAAATAAATTGCAGCAAGGTATTTTTGGGTTTAAATATATGATTAAAATAGACCCGGGGGCCATAGTTTTCACTAGAGGCTTCTCTATTGAACATAGCATACGGTGGGTAAACAAATTACTGTTGGGCAATTGATAGAAAATCGAATAATCATGACGATATCCAAGGAAATGATCATGTATATAGGCATCGCATCCAAGACAAGTAGACCAACTCCTACCTGCATCTACTACTATTACTCCACACATCGACCGCTATCCAGCATGCATCTAGAGTATTAAGTTCATAAAGAATGGAGTAACGCCTTAAGCAAGATGACATGATGTAAACAAAGTAAATCCAAGCAATATGAATAAACCCCATCATTTTATCCTTAATGGCAACGATACAAATACGTGTCATGTCCCTTTCTGTCACTGGGATTGAGCACCACAAGATCGAACCCATCACAAAGCACCTCTCCCATTGAAAGATAAATCAATCTAGTTGGCCAAACCAAACGGATAGATCGGAGAGAAATACAAAGCTACAACAGTCATGCATAAAAGAGTTCAGAGAAGACTGAAATAATATTCATGGATAATCTGATCATAAACCCACAATTCATCGGGTCCCAACAAACACACCGCAAAAAAGGATTACATCGAATAGATCTCCAAGAATATCGAGGAGAACATTGTATTGACGATCAAAGAGAGAGAAGAAGCCATCTAGCTACTAGCTATGGACCCATAGGTCTGTGGTAAACTACTCACACATCATTGGAGGGGCAGCAAGGTTGATGTAGAAGCCCTCCGTGATCAATTCCCCCTCCGGCAGAGTACTGAAAAAGGTCTTCATATGGGATCTCATGAGAACAGAAACTTGCGGCGGCGGAAAATGTATTTTGGGTGGCTCTTTGATGTATGGGGAATATTTGAGAATTTATAGAGGTAGAATTAGGTCAAGAGGTGCCATGAGAGGCCCACAAGCCTGGCCCCCCTGGGGCGCGCCTCCCGAGCTTGTCGCTCTCGCGTGGCTCGTCAGGTCTTCTCCAAAACCTTCTAGGGCCCCTTCTGATCCAGAAAAAATTAATCCAAAGTTTTTTCTCCGTTTGGACTCTAATTGATATTGATTTCCTGAAAAGCCAAAAACAAGGAAAGATTTGAACTCAATTTTCTTCAAAATAATCTGCTTTTTGCGATGACTCATCTACTCTGCTCATACCCAAATATTCACAGGGCCAGTTTGCAAGATGTCAGAAGCCAGTGACAGTTAGAATGCCTCTAAAACAAATGTTGATCTCAGTGCAGGCTCTAGTCCTGAGGGTAGCTATTATGAGGGAGAAAGGAGTTCTCCAAAATTTCCTAAAGTTGCTACTAAGGCAAGGAAGAAGAGAACCTCAGATGATGAGGATGAAGATTTTGTTGCAAGTGAAGCAATTTCAAAGAAGAAGAAGGTTGTTCTTGCAAAGGAATATGGAACAGCTGCTAGTTCCAGGCCATCTGCCAGTGCCAAGGAGAGGACTGTAGTGAGGAAAGTTCCTATCTCCAAGGCAGACAAAGTTTCAGCATCCACTGAACCTAAGAAGTTCACTCTCACACTTGAGGAGCCAAGTGGCTCAAAGGCTGAAGTTGAAGGCAAGAAGAGGAAGGAGAGGAAGAGAGTTGTTCATGTGGTTGGCAGAGGACCCTCAATGATTGTTGATCCAAAAGAGGAAGACCCAGCAGCAAATCCACCTCCTGCCAAGTCTCAGAAACTCATGGCAGATGCAATGAAAACTGCTGCTACCTCCAAGTCCAAATCCAAAGTTCCAGCACCCAAGAGGACAACAAGGAATGTTTCTGCTAGTGAAAAGAATAAGGCCCCAGTGCCTGAAGCTGCTGTTGATGATGAGCCACTAGTGCTTAGGAAATTGAGACCCAAGATTCCAAATCATGACAATGCCCATCCTGTTGTTGAGAACATGATGGAGAGGAAAGTTAAACGTCTGCATCAATGGAGATTATCTGATCCATGTGCTATCAGAAGGAGAACTGCTTGTGACTATCGCTTTCACACCAGAGAGTAACAAGACTTTTATGACACAATGCTGCTAGACAAGAAGCCAATTGTGAGTGACATGAAATGGGTGGATTGGGAATACATTGACGGGAATGAAGACAACTTTCCCCATGTTCATGAAAGCTTCAAACTTGCTGTTGTTGATGCTTTTTTTGGGAAAAAGCTTACCTCATGGAATGATGAGATGATCATGCAATTCTATTCTACTACTAATTTCTATCCAGATGGGAGGATTGTGTGGATGAATGAGGGAGTGAGATACCAGTCAATCATTTCTGAGTGGGCTGCTCTTCTTGGTGCTCCTGAAGAAGAAGAGAGAGACATTGATGTGTATGCCAAGCCCAAGATGGACCACAATTCTATGAAGAACATGTACAAGCCCATTCCTCAGAAAAGACCTTGAAACTCACAAGTTGGGATCCATGAAACACTTATTGTCTGGTTTGGCCACCATTAACACTATTTTGAGGCGCACTCGGTTGCCCAAATCTAGAAATGACAAAATGATACGTGGCCATTCCATCAACCTTCTGCATCTCTTTAACACACCTCAGAAGTTCAAGGTGATGAGCTTAATCATTGAAACTATCAAAAGAACCACAGCCGACCAAAAGAGATCATGAGGTTTTGCTCCGCACATTCAGTGGCTTATCAACTCCAAAGTCGGAACGAGCACACATCTTATTGATCGCGAGCATCTCCCTTTGTTGCCTGATACGTCTCCAACGTATCTATAATTTTTTATTGTTCCATGCTGTTATATTATCATTCTTGGATGTTTTACAATCATTTTATAGCAACTTTATATCATTTTTTAGGACTAACCTATTGACATAGTGCCCAGTGCCAGTTGCTGTTTTTTGCTTCTTTTTTACTTCACAGAAAATCAATACCAAACGGAGTCCAAACACAGCGAAACTTTTTGGAGAATTTTTCTGTGCCAGAAGACGCAGGATGGGCCAAAGAAGTACCTAGGGGCTGCTCCGAGGGGAGCACAGCCCACCAGGGCGCGCCCAAGAGCCCAGGCACGCCCTGGTGGGTTGTGCCCATCTCGGTTGCCTCCCGCACTGCCTCTTCTCTCTATAAATACCCAAATATTCTAGAAACCCTAGGGGAGTTGACGAAAAACAATTCCAGCCGCCGCAAGTTCCAGAACCACGAGATCTAGACACCATCACGGAGGGGTTCATCATCCTCATTGGTGCTTCTCCGATGATGCGTGAGTAGTTCATCATAGACCTACGTGTTCGTAGTCAGTAGCTAGATGGCTTCCTCTCTCTCTTTTGATTCTCAATACAATGGTCTCTTGTAGATCTATTTGATGTAACTCTTTTGCGGTGTGTTTGTTGGGATCCGATGAACTTTGAGTTTATGATCAGATTTATATCCATGAAAGTTATTTGAGTCTTCTTTGATCTCTTATATGCATGATTACTTATAGCCTCGTATTTCTTCTTCGAATCTTTGGTTTAGTTAGGCCGACTAGATTGATTTTTCCTGCCATGGGAAGAGGTGCTTTGTGATGGGTTCGATCGTGCGGTGTTCTTTCCCAGTGACAGAAGGGGCAGCAAGACACACATGTATCGTTGCTATTAAGGATAACAAGATGGGGGCTATTCCTACATGAATAGATCTCGTCTACATCATGTCATCATTCTTATTGCATTACTCCGTTTCTCCATGAACTTAATACACTAGATGCATGCTGGATAGCGGTCGATGTGTGGAGTAATAGTAGTAGATGCACGCAGGAGTCGGTCTACTAATCATGGACGTGATGCCTATATAATGATCATTGCCTCGATATCATCATAATTATTCGATTTTTTATCAATTGCCCAACAGTAATTTGTTTACCCACTGTGTGCTATTTCTTGAGAGAAGCCACTAGTGAAATCTATGGCCCCCGGGTCTATCCTTTATCATATTTGCTTTCTGATCTATTATTTGCCTTTGAGATATATTTTTATTTGCTTTTATTTTCAGATCTATATTATCAAAAACCCAAAAGTACCTCGCTGAGTTTTATTTGCCGTTATTTGCATCTATCAATCTACTACAATTTTATCCCGTCAACTCAACAATTTCTGGCACCGTTACCCGAAAGGGATTGACAACCCCTTTTACGCGTCGGGTTACAAGTATTTGTTCTTTGTGTGCAGGTACCGTTTACATAGTGTTGCATGGTTCTCCTACTGGTTCGATAACCTTGGTTTCATAACTGAGGGAAATACTTACCGTCATTGTGTTGCATCATCCCTTCCTCTTTGGGGAAATACCGACACATATCAAGCGCACGTCATTGCCAGAGTTCGAGGATAATGTAGTGGTGATGGATCCTTCTCACCCTACTTCTACTGAGACACAGGAGAAGATTCAGGCAGCAGCTGCAGCCAAATCAGACAAGGAAGCATCTGTTCCCAATGCTCCCATTGCTAACCCCAAGTCAAAGAACGATCAAATGACTTATTTGCTAGAAGCAACCCTGAGGATTGAACGAAGTCTAGCCAACCTCACCAAGAACCAGGAGAGCTTAGAGCGGGTAGTCGAGGCAAAGATTTATGATCTTGATGTGAAGATCACAGAGGTTCAGACCATAGTGGAGAAGCTGAGGGGTGATGTTGATGCAGCTAGAGTTGCTGCAGAGGACAGTGGAGATGACAGACCTACGACTGACAGATTCCAGATAGTGCCTAGGGCATCGAGGTCTGCTGTTGTGCCTGTTGCAGACACTAGGAGTACAGTCTCTGCCCCAGCTGCTGCTTCATCAGTGCCACCACCAGTCTCTACTCCACCAGCCCAGCAGACATCAGCCGAAGCTTTTGCCGATGCACTTCTCTCAACGCCGTCTACGCACACCAGAGCTGCCAGCCAAAGATCGCCAACAGAAGCTACCGAGGATCGTGCCTAGAGAGACGCATAACTCAATACCTATTCGAGCTTTTTGGTACTTGTTGCCAAAGGGGGGAATTTGTATAGATCATTAGGCTTCAAGAGAGAGAGAGAGAGTGTGTGCGTGTACTGCTTTTGCTCATTTGATTTCTTGAGTTTTTACTACTATTTGGTCCGTGCTAATTTGCTCGTTGTGTTTGTGAGATACTATGTTGGTTGTCTGTGTTTGATCATACTATGATTCATGTTATGATCAATGCTTATCATTATCATTATCCTTGTATGATCATTCACTTGTGTTTTGGTGATGCGTGCTTACTATTCCAACCATATCATTTTGTGTGCTCCACCAAGTTGTATGTGATATGGAAGAGCGACCCATGATCCTAATCGATTGTGCATTTGCATTCAAACACAAATTTTTAATAATGCATAAATTTAGGGGGGGCTCTTGCTTATCACATACTTCTCAAAGCGATGATGTATTTCATTCATTTAATCATTTGTCGAAGCTTTGATCTATATGTTGTCATCAATTACCAAAAATGGGGAGATTGAAAGTGCAACTAATCCTCAGGTGGTTTTGGTAATTCATAACAACATATATCTCATTGACCTAACACTACAAAAAATACACTTCATGATGATACGTGTTTGTCACAGTAGGTCACGTTTTCTGTCATGCATGTACATCCATGAAGATTTTATGACAGAATCAAGATAGTCATACCTGTGCTGTCATAGAAGTGTTCCATGACAATACCAAAATTACCATCACAGAAGTGTCCACTTTCATGACGATAAATGGCGCGTCATAGAAGTCTTTTCGTCAAGGGTAACCAACACGTGGCATCCATCGTAATGGGTCGCCGTTAAGCTATCGGGTCCCTGTTTGGATCCGAAACCCGTTAATAGCCCGGACCGATGGGGATTTTCCATGTGTAAACTTCTGATTCGCCGGAGTATGCACGTGTCAGCTCAGCGTTGGGACAAATGTCATCCAGCGAGTGGACGGGACGCGCCTATGATACGACGACACGTGGCTCGGCCCAACAATGTCCCATTCAGGTTAAAAGGCTGGCCCGTTTGACTTGGTCAAAAGGTAGCGGCCCGGCCCACAGAAAGCCTGTTAACGGCTTGTTCGCATATAGCCCATTTACAGCCCACTAACTCACGGCCCGTTACGGCCTATCCGAATTAGGCCCAGTAGCGTCATCTGGGCCATCCAATATGATCCCAACCCGTTGTAACTTCCGGCCCATGACGTCTTTCGGCCCATATGAGGCCCTTTGTAACTCTTGGCCCATTAACAGCCCGTGGTGAAACTGGCCCATAATGAATAGTGTATCACTTTATACCCATTAACGGCCCATTATTCCATTGGGCCATTTCTAGCCCGTGTTATCTTTCGGCCTTCGAAGGGTCCATTTATTCTTGGGCTCATTTCCAGCATTCGATTACTTACGGTCCGTTACTGGCCTCTTCCTCTTGTGGGCCAAATTCAGCTCGTGGTTACAGTCTGCCCGTTTGTGGCCCGTTAATCTGTTGGGCTGTTTTCTTAGCGTCATCAAATACGGCCCATTAACGACCCGTTATGCCTATCAACAGAATTAAGCCCGTTATACATATCGGCCTATTAACGGCCCGTTATGGTCGGGCCATAAACAGACGATTTCCACTCTAGCCCGTTTACGGCCCATATTGCGGTCCGTTATTGGCCCATGTTTGGCCAATCGATCATACGGCCCGTAGAAGGCCCGTAGGAGGCCCATGGTCACTACAACAGATAGCAGGACCATGGTGACAATGGTCCGTATGTTGCCCATGGTTATTGTGGCCTAGTTTAAAAAAATAGGTTATTGCGGCCACTAGTAAACCGCAGAAAAAGAACTGCACTGACTACAAGCAAACAAATAAACAAGACAACAAGGAAATAAATAAGCAAGCAACTTACGCTAGGCTATTACGGCTATTACACATATTACATCCACTAGGCATCAAAGTTCTCCACCAGTGCAAATATGGGGAACAAAGCAGCATATTACATACACTGGTTGTCAAATTTGCCGACCAGTGCAAATAAACGCCGCAGCAAAACAAGTCAAGAACTGAAAACACTTCAGAAGAGCTCAAGAAACAATATCCTGGGTATCCACCATGCTGGCAAGACGCTTAGCAAGCTTATTAGCTTTCTCTTGTTTGGTGCTTAAATCCTCCAGCGCTTGCTGTTGCACCAGAAAGTATGCATCTGAATTCTGTAGGGACTTCCTCAATTCTTGGGCTTCATGTCGCAGCACATCTGATCGATGTCTTTCAACTTGAAGTTGAGACTAAGAAGCCGAACAGATTCATGCAGCGAGTTCAAAGAGCTTGTGCCAGCAGTAGTGGCCAGTAACTCAAACACTACATTAAGAGAGGACTTTGGGGTTGTCTCACTGTCTTCAAGATAGTTTTTATCAGCTTTCTTGGAGACCAACAGGAATGTCTCACTATCTTGAACCTTATCTGCATTACTTCCTTTACCATTGCATAACGGGGTACTCTTCTCCAATATTTTGTCTGCATTCTAAAAGAGAAACAAGCAGGCACATCACAGGTTTACCATGTTGTATATGAAACTCATTTGGTAAACCAGTTCAGTAGTAAGGTGGACAGGATAACAACATGAAACAAACATATATCTATGTACTATGGTCACTGTATGGTGTATATCATTCTAGTTTGTGTTGCCAAATCAAGAGAGAGACAATTCAAATCATATTTGTTTAAGACAAAGCAGCATAGACAGAATATAAGTGTGGGAAACTACACAACAGTAACAACACTTGTAATGTGTATGGCATGAGAACATAACTTTTTATTCAATTGAAACTAAAATCAACATAGAGCAAGTTACAACAGCAAACCATTTAAAGAAATAGGTTTAAAACATACCTGTTGTGCCATTGGAGTTTCAATTGCATCCTTCAAATTTGACATTAGTTGGTATGAGTAAATACAGTGATGCAAGAGCAAAGAAGTATGAACCATAGCTACGGAACCTGACCTGAGAACAATTCTTCTTCTGCTTTAAGCGTTGACTTGGGGTTCGGAGTGGTGGTCCTCGTGCTTTGGGCTCTGCAGTTGCCTTACTAACTGCTTGTGTTTGGGTGCTTTGTGGTGGAGACTGATACGTCTCCAACGTATCTATAATTTATGAAGCATTCATGCCATGTTTACAATAATTTTATATGGTTTTGGTATGATTTGCGTGGAACTAACCCGGACTGGCGCTGTTTTTAGCAGAACTACCGTGGTGTTGTTTTTTGTGCAGAAATGAAAGTTCTCCAAATGAGCTGAAACTTTTTGATGATTTTTTTGAACCAAAAGAGAACCCCGAAGCTTCATGGAAGGACCAGAAGGTGAAGGAGTAGGGCACAAGACACCGGGGCGCGCCAGGGGGCCCAGGTATGCCCTGGTGGGTTGTGCCCTCCTCGTGGCCCATCTTCGCGTGATTCCAACGCTGAAAAATCCTATAAATACCAAAAGCCCTAGAAATAACCCTAGGTCAGAAGTTCCGCCGCCGCAAGCCTCTGTAGCCACGAAAAACCAATCGGGAGCCCATTCCGGCACCCTGCCGTAGGGGGAGATCGTCACCAGAGGCCATCTTCATCATCCCTATGGTCTCCATGATGAGGTGGGAGTAGTCCACCCTCGGGGCTGAGGGTTTGTACTAGTAGCTATGTGTTTAATCTCTCTCTCTCTCTCGTGTTCGTGATGGCACGATCTTGATGTATCAGGGACTTTGTTAATATAGTTGGATCATATGGTGTTTCTCCCTCTCTATCTTATTGTGATGAATTGAGTTTTCCCTTTGAGATTTCATCGTTATCGGACTGAATACTTTTATGGATTTGAGAGCACTTGATATATGTCTTGCACATGAATACCCGTGGTGACAATGGGGTATTATTTTGATTCACTTGATATATGTTTTGGCACTCAACTCGCGGATTCCCGAGGTGACATGGGGGTAATCTATGCATAGGGGTTGATGCACGTTCTCGTCTTTGTTTCTCTGGTACAAATCTTGGGGCACTCTTTGAGGTTCTTTGTGTTGGATTGAGTATTATGAATCTGAAATTGTTTGATGCGTATCGTATAATTAACTCACGGATACTTGTGGTGACATTGGAGTATCTAGGTGACATTAGAGTTGGTTGATGCGTATCATATGGTGTTATTTTAGTACGAACTCTTGGATAGATCGAATGGAAAGAATAACTTTGTGTTATTTTAGTACGAACTCTTGAATAGATCGAACGGAAAGAATAACTTTAAGGTGGTTTCGTACCCTACAAACAATTTCTTCTTATGTTCTCCGCTAGATAAGAACTTTGGAGTGATTCTTCGTTGCACGTTGAGGGATGGTTATGTGATCCAATTATATTAGCATTGTTGACAGATTGCACTAGCGAAAATACGGACCCTAGGCCTCATTTTCAAGCATTGCAATACCGTTTGTGCTCACTTTTGTTACTTGCTACCGTGCTGTTTTTTATTGTTACTATTACAAAAACCAATATCTACTATCATTACTACACTTGTATCATCATCTCTTCGCCGAACTAGTGCACCTATACAAATTACCATTGTATTTGGTGTGTTGGGGACACAAGAGACTTTTTGTTATTTGGTTGCAGGGTTGTTTGAGAGAGACCATCTTCATCCTACGCCTCCCATGGATTGATAAACCTTAGGTCATCCACTTGAGGGAAATTTGCTACTGTCTTACAAAACTCTGCGCTTGGAGGCCCAACACGAGTCTACAAGAATAAAGTTGCATAGTAGACATCAAGATCTTTTCTGGCACCATTGCCGGGGAGGTGAGTGCTTGAAGGTATATCTTTAGATCTTGCAATCGAATCTTTTAGTTTCTTCTTTTATCACTAGTTTGGTTTATAAAAATAAAAGTACAAAAAAAATGGAATTGAGGTGGTCTGATATTGTTCGTCTTTATAATGTCTTTCTTGAAAATGATGGAAAGGAAAATTGTGCTCAATTGATAGAAGAAGAATTCCATAAAATGTTTGGCATAAATGATGAGCATGATTGCAATGTTGTTAGTATGAATTCTTTGAATATCCATGATGCTAATGATATGCAAAACCATAAGCTTGGGGATGCTATGTTTGATGAAGATGATATTTTTTGTCCCCCAACTTTTGATGAGAAAATTATTATGATGATAGCATGCATCCTATTTATGATGATTATATTGATGAAAGTGGATTTGGAGAGGTCATGACTTTATTTAATGATGATTCCACTATCGTGAAAGAGGTTTCAATTGATTTTGACAATGAAGTTGCTATCTATGATGATTATGGTGATGACATATATGCTATAAAGAATAATTATAACCATGAAACTTGTGATCATGATTTTAATTTTCAATCACATGATAGTTATTTTGTTGAGTTTGCTCCCACTACTATGAATGAGAAGAAATTTGCTTATGTGGAGAGTAATAAAATTTCTATGCTTGTGGATCATGAAAAGAATGATTTATGTTATAGTTATATTGTTGAATTCATTCATGATGCTACTGAAAATTACTATGTGAGAGGAACTTATGCTTTTACATATTGCAAGAATATCAAGTTTTCTCTCTACGTGTTGAAATTTTTGAAGTCATGCTTGTTTTGCCTTCCTATGCTAGTTGATTCTTGCTCCCATAAATTGTTTGCTCAAAAAATCCCTATGCATAGGAAGTGGGTTAGAATTAAATGTGCTTGCCATGTGATTCATGATGCTCTTTTTCATGTTTCAATTCTTTACTTTTTATGTGAGCATCATTAAAATCATCATGCCTAGCTTAAAAGGCATAAAAGAAAAGCGCTTGTTGGGAGACAAACCAACGCTTTCACCTACTGTTTTTGTGTGTGCACATGATTATCCTACTGTAGTAATCATGTTTAATAGCTTTTGTTTCAATAAAGTGCCAAGTAAAGCCTTTGGGATAGTGTGGATGATAGTTGACTTGATTCTGTGCAAAAACAGAAACTTTTGCGCCCAGTCCAGGAATTTGTAAAATTCACTGGAACATGATTTTGATCTGAAATTTTTACATATGATTTATATACAAATTATCTACGTTGTCCTAATTTTTCAGAAGTTTTAGAGTTGCAGAAGTATGGTGGGAGTACAGATTACTACAGACTGTTCTGTTTTTGACAGATTCTGTTTTCAATGCATAGTTTGCTTGTTTTCTAGTTTCTATGGCTTATATTGCTCAATATAAATTGTGGAAATGATAGGTTACAGTCGGCATTGTGTGAGAACAATTATGAATCTTTTCTTGACAGTACCCAAGTGAATGATTTGTTTTATCATACTAACGCATCTCACGAAGTTCCGTTAAGTTTTGTGTGATTGAAGTTTTCAAGTTTTGGGTGAGATATCGATATGAGAAGAATAAGGAGTGACAAGACACTAAGCTTGGGGATGCCCAAGGCACCCCCAAGGTAATATTCAAGGAATATCCAAGTAACTAAGCTTGGGGATGCCCCGGAAAGCATCCCCTCTTTCGTCCCCAACATTATCGGAAACCTTACTTGGAGCTATATTTTCATTCGTCACATGATATGAGTTTTGCTTGGAGCATCATTTTATTTTGTTTTGATTTGCTTGCTGCTATATATAATAATTTTTTTCATCTTTTACTTCAATAAAAATGTCAAGCATAGCCTTTGCCATGCTTATTTTGCAAGTATATGAGTTGCTGTTTCAAAACAGAAAGTTTATCACTGTTGCAAAAATCCTCTAGAAAATTCAGAATGTGATAAAAGGTTGAAATTTTTTTCGTAGTAAGATATGATAAATTTTCTAAATTGTGGTAATTTTTCAGAAATTTTGGAGTTAGGGAAGTATGATGAATATTGCACTCTTTTCAGACTGTTCTGTTTAGACAGATTGCTTTTATGTTTGCATATGTTTGCTTGTTTAATGATTCTATTTGAGGATAGGAGTATTAAATATGCAGAGGCATTTAGTGTGCCATGTTAAATTATAATTTTAGTGATTTAATAAAGTAGAGAATGATAAAGTTATTGCATTGATTTATACTAACTTATCTCACGAGTTCTTGTTGAATTTTGTGTGGATGAAGTTTTTAAGAATTAGGAAAACCGGGCTATGAGAAGAATGAAGAAGACACAAGAGCTCAAACTTGGGGATGCCCAAGGCATCCCAACATAATATTTCAATAAGTCTCAAGCACCTAAGCTTGGGTATGCCCCGGTAGGCATCCCACCTTTCTTCATCAACAATTTTCGGTTAGTATCGGTTGAGCCTAAGTTTTTGCTTCTTCACATGATGTGTGCTATTCTTAAAATTTTATTTTATTTTTTTTTCTTGATTTTTTAATAAAATACTTAAATATGAAAGTTTTTAAATAAGAGTGAGTCCACAATTAGCTTCCTATTTACTTAACTACTCGCTTGATCTTCACTTATATCTTTTTATAGTAGCTTGTCATTTACTCTCGTGCTTCACTTATATCCTATGAGTAAATTGTTGAATAAATTGAATATCATGAAGTTGAAACTATATGTTCATATTATGCCTAGTAGTAGCTTCACATTGGGTTTAGAAAGTGAAATCTTTTGAAGCTTGACAATCACAATATTGGTCATTCAAGCAATTCATGAATGATTAGTATAAGGAAGAGAACTTTCACATGCAAATATATTATCTTGGACATCTTCTATGATTGTGAATACCCATTAATTATTTTCAAACTTGAGCAAATTAGTTGAAGTTGGACAAGGAAGACAATGTAATGAGTTATGTTTGGGTATATCTGCATAGAAGTTATATTGTTATGGATCCTCCAACATGTGGTGTTTGCCTAGGATCTTTTGCTAGCCAAAAATTCATACTAAGTAGAGATACTACTTGTGCATCCAAAAACCCTTAAACCCAGTTTCTTGCCATGAGTGTCCACCATTAGGGCTGCAAACGAGTCAAGTTCGAGCGAGTTGGAGTAGGCTCGGCTCAACTCATACTAAAATTCGAGCGAGTTCAAACTAAGTGAAGCTCAAGGTCGAGCTGTAGAAAGTGGCTCATGCTCAGCTTGTAACGATCTCGAGTCGATCTCGAGCTAGTTTCGAGCTAAATAAGATGATTTGTTTCTGAATAATTGAGGCAAATTTTCACATAAGATAGGCCACAACATAGAAAATCATTATAAATTTCGACTTATTCTTTCACAACTGAAGATAAGATATCATGGGAACTAGCAAGAGAAGAAAACAAAGGTCATCTGCTTTCAAACTTTGACAAAAATAACAAGATATTCAACATATTGCTGATCACGCACCACATTGAGGCTAAAATTTTATTCGCTCTTAATTAAGCCTCCATGTTTATTAGTAAGTAAAATGGGAAAAAAATTCACACACAACATATATGGTAATAAACTAACCATTTCTTTGTAATAAACGTAAAAATTATTTAATATACTTATCTGATATCGAGCTATCGAGCTAAAACCAAGCGAGCCAATACCAGCTCAAGATCAGTTCGTTTCTCGATCGAGCTACATAAAGTGCTCATACTCAGCTCATTTCCTTTCAAGTCGATCTCGAGTCGAGCCAAAATACGAGTCGATCTCGAGCAGCTCACGAGCGTCGAGCTTTTCTTGCAGCCCTATCCACCATACCTACCTATGGATTGAATAAGATCCCTCAAGTAAGCTGTTATCGGTGCATAAAGCAATAAAAATTGCTCCTAAATATGTTTGATCTTTTATTGTAAGGGAAAATTGAGCGTTGTACGAACTTGTGATGGCAAAGTAATAAAAGCGACGGACTGCATAATAAAGGTTGCTATAATAAGGGGCAATATAACGTGATGTTCCTTTTCATTAAGAGTTTGGGCATCCAAATAAAAAGCGCATGACAACCTCTGCTTCCCTCTGCGAAGGGCCTATCTTTTACTTTTCAGTATTTACTTTTATGCAAAGAGTCAATAGTATACATCCTCATTCAACCTCAATTATTCTCTAATTGGCAACCATCATGTGGTGGGGAAATATCTAGGCATATATGACTAGTCAAATATATTTTATCATGATTTATTATTGTTGGCAATTATCTCTATGATAAATGAGTTGGGTGGCGAAACAATAAGCCCCTATCTTTCTCTGTGTTTGATGGATGCCATTTGTTCTAAGAATATGCTTTGAGTAGTAGCAATCATGGAAGACTATATGATGATTGAGTATGTGGAGCTCTTACTTAGACTCTCTTGAATAAGTTGAATTGCAATTGTTTGGTGACTAAGAATATAGGTTGTTGAGTTTCAAGAGAATTCATCATTTGAACCTTAACATGTGAATTGGTTGCTACTTTAACATGAAAAGTTTTATGAGAAAGAATTGCTGTTATGATGCTAGGAAAAGTGATTGAAATTATCATCGATCAAGCTTATGCACTTTGCTAGCACTCACACTTCATAATTTTTTTCTTTTATCATTTACCTACTCGAGGACGAGCAGGAACTAAGCTTGGGGATGCTGATACGTCTCCAACGTATCTATAATTTATGAAGTATTCATGCCATGTTTACAATAATTTTATATGATTTTGGTATGATTTGCATGGAACTAACCCGGACTGACGCTGTTTTCAGCAGAACTACCGTGGTATTGTTTTTTGTGCAGAAATGAAAGTTCTCCAAATGAGCTGAAACTTTTTGACGATTTTTTTTGGAACAAAAGAGACCCCCGAAGCTTCGTGGAAGGACCAGAAGGTGAAGGAGTAGGGCACAAGACACCGGGGCGCGCCAGGGGGCCCAGGCGCGCCCTGGTGGGTTGTGCCCTCCTCGTGGCCCATCTTCACGTGATTCGAACGCTGAAAAATCCTATAAATACCAAAACCCCCAGAAATAACCCTAGATCGGAAGTTCCGCTGCCGCAAGCCTCTGTAGCCACGAAAAACCAATCGGGAGCCCGTTCCGGCACCCTGCCAGAGGGGGAGATCATCCCCGGAGGCCATCTTCATCATCCCTATGGTCTCCATGATGAGGAGGGAGTAGTCCACCCTCGGGGCTGAGGGTTTGTACCAGTAGCTATGTGTTTAATCTCTCTCTCTCTCTCTCTATCTCGTGTTCTTGATGGCATGATCTTGATGTATCGGGGGCTTTGTTAATATAGTTGGATCATATGGTGTTTCTCCCTCTCTATCTTGTTGTGATGAATTGAGTTTTCCCTTTGAGATTTCATTGTTATCGGATTGAATACTTTTATGGATTTGACAGCACTTGATATATGTCTTGCATATGAATACCCATGGTGACAATGGGGTATTATTTTGATTCACTTGATATATGTTTTGGCACTCAACTCGCGGATTCCTGAGGTGACATTGGGGTAATCTATGCATAGGGGTTGATGCACGTTCTCGTCTTTGTTTCTCCGGTAGAAATCTTGGGGCACTCTTTGAGGTTCTTTGTGTTGGATCGAGTATTATGAATCTAAAATTGTTTGATGCGTATCGTATAATTAACTCACGGATACTTGTGGTGACATTGGAGTATCTAGGTGACATTAGAGTTGGTTGATGCGTATCATATGCTGTTATTTTAGTACGAACTCTTGGATAGATCGAACGGAAAGAATAACTTTGTGTTATTTTAGTACGAACTCTTGAATAGATCGAACGGAAAGAATAACTTTAAGGTGGTTTCGTACCCTACAAACAATTTCTTCTTATGTTCTCCGCTAGATAAGAACTTTGAAGTGATTCTTCGTTGCACGTTGAGGGATGGTTATGTGATCAAATTATATTAGCATTGTTGATAGATTGCACTAGCGAAAATATGGACCCTAGGCCTCATTTTCAAGCATTGCAATACCATTTGTGCTCACTTTTGTTACTTGCTACCTTGCTGTCTTTTACTGTTACTATTACAAAAACCAATATCTACTATCATTACTACACTTGTATCATCATCTCTTCGCCGAACTAGTGCACCTATACAAATTACCATTGTATTTGGTGTGTTGGGGACACAAGAGACTTTTTGTTATTTGGTTGCAGGGTTGTTTGAGAGAGACCATCTTCATCCTACGCCTCCCATGGATTGATAAACCTTAGGTCATCCACTTGAGGGAAAATTGCTACTGTCCTACAAAACTCTGCGCTTGGAGGCCCAACACGAGTCTACAAGAATAAAGTTGCTTAGTAGACATCAGAGACGGTGCTGTGTCAACTGGAATTGGGTTACTATCTGCTGGGGTTGGGGTTAGAAGGGGTGTAGCTGGTTCTCTGTCCAACTGGGTAGGGGTACAATCTGCGTGAGTCTGGGTTATGTGTGGTGGGGCTGGTTCTTGAGCAAGTACAACCATGGTTCTATCTGCATCGACGGGTAGCACTATCTTTTCTGAAGACCGTGTTTTTACTCTCATAGATACTGCCATCACCCCCTCCAATTCAAATGGCTGATAAACAAGAAAAGTAATTGAATGTACAGACATTGTATGATAGACAGGTGCAATGGATAGTAGGGAAGAAAATAAAGCATGAAATAATTCACATTTATGTTGTCTAACCAAACAAGATAGCATGACACAATTTCACATATATGATGGCTAACTAAACATGATAGCATGACACAATTTCACATATACGATGGCTAACTAAACATGATAGAATGACATACTTCAAAATATGATGACTATGTAAATAGGATGACATGATATAACTATATGATGTGTCTATTAAAGTGGTTGGCATGCCATAATTCACATACATGCCATTGATGGAAACATGATGGCATGATATAATTCACGGATAGAATGACATAATTCAAAATATGATGACTATGTATACAGGATGAGATGATATAACTATATTATGTCTTTAGAAAATGGGTTGGCATGCCATAATTCAGATACATGTTGTCTATGTAAACATCATGGCATGATATAATTCAAATATATGATTTATATACTAAGCAAGTGAGCAGAGGGCAATCGCATATATGATGTGTAAACTAAGCAGATGGCATTCAATATTGTGCATGTGATGTAAAAACTAAGTATTGCAAGACAACATATGCATGATATGAGTAATATAACCCTGCCAAGTTTGAGCATACACCTCAGGGGGGAAAATAGGACTGGTCATCTGTCTCTGAATCCTCCTCTGAGGAGCTATCTGTAACCAGCAAGATATCTGCTTCACTAGGTAGCATTGTCTGCTCTGAAGACCTTGCTTTCACTCCAAATTTTTCCGTCGCCAATTCAAATGGCTGATGCACAGGAAGAGTAGTTGAATATACAAACATTGTTGACAAATGGAATACGTAATACAAAAAAAGGATGGCATGATATAATTCACATATATGATTCTTGGCTAAACAGCATGACATTGCATAATTCACATATATAATGCCTTGCAACAAGATAGCATTGCATAATTCACATATATACTATCTTGCAACAAGATGGCATTGCATAATTCACATATATAGTAATTAGACACTAAACAGGTGGCATTCACACAAAGCATGTCTAAACTAAGCAAATGACATGGCAATGCAAGACACCATATGCATGATATGAGCAATATAACCTTGCCAAGTTAGAGCATGCACCTCGGGGGGGGGGGGGAATAGGACTGGTCATTTGTCTCTGAATCGTCCTCTGAGGAGCTATCCGTAACCATCAAGACATGCGCTTTGTCAGATAGCATTGTCTGTTCTGAAGACCTTGTTTTCACTCCATATTTTTCCATGACCGTGTCGAATGGCTGATGCGCAGGAAGAGTAATTGAATGTACTAACATTGTTGACAAATTTAATACGTAATAAAAAAAAGGATGGCATGATATAATTCACATATAAGATGACTGGCTAACCAGGATGGCATTGCAAAATTCACATATATGATGCCTAGCTAAACAAGATGGCATTGCATGATTCACATATATGATATAGAAACTAAACAGATGGCATTCATACAAAGCATAAACTAAGCAGATGACATATTTTATGTATAAAGTAAGCAATGCAAGGCGCCATATGCATGATATGACCAATATCAGCATGCCAAGTTAGAGCAAAAGACCTCAGGGGGTAAATAGGAGTGGTCTGCTCCCTTTGAATCCCCATCTGAACAATTATGTTCCGTTTGATTACCATCTCGAATGGGGGGAGGGGTTGCTTTTGCGCCACCATGGAGCGATGTCTGCATGAAATTTTATTGCCACGTAAGGCTCGTCTCTTTTGCTCTACATGTTCAGTACCATTGTGTACAATAACTGGCATGCATAGGAATAAAACATAGTGAGATTATGTAAGGAGTGCATGCACAAATCCAAAGTGATGGTAGCAACCTATGGATAGACTCAAAACCAATGATAGTAGGCAGATAATAGCTTCAGTTAAAAAATACAGATAATGGCTCCTTTAATGTTTGTTTCCCACCCAACATGAAACTCATAGTAGACACCCGAGATTAACCAGATAGTAGACATATACTATTGATTGCTACCCCAATATGTACCCCACAACCATTTAAAAACTCGAGTTTGAGCATTAGTTTGGACCTGACTCGGAGTCTAATCGATGAACAGGACGATAAAGTAGCATGTCATATTAAGTGATGCATAACATAAGCAGACACGAAAGAGTGCGACCTCTCTTGCGGACCCGTGTAGTCCTCAAGGTCATCTATTCAGTTGATGATGGTAATGCATTTGTTGTGGCTGCCGGCGGCGAGGAAGAAGATCTGAGGCGGCGAAAGACAGTCTGGAGGGCGGATCCCTGCTATGGTGAACCCTTCCATCGTTGGAGCAGCTGAGCTGGGGTGGACCACAACGCAGCAGGAGCGGGACAAACCACACAAGGTTTCCTTTGACACATATCTGTAACAGAAGTAATTCTGTAAGGGCTTGTTTGAATTGGAGGATTCTTGCAATGCAGGGATAGGAAATACACAGGAATAGGATAGGAATGCACGTGCAAAACAGAGAATTTAAAAACACAGGATTTTTGCCAATCTGGGTGTTTGGTTCACAAGAATTGGAAGATCACTGGAATGCAAAGAAGCATGGTAAAATTAAGTCAAACCATAAGAAAATGTACACTTATAATGCTATTATGCTACTATCTCTTAGTTTTGTGCTTCATGAATAGGAATTTAAAAAGGAGGCCAAGTCGATATTAAAATTCCTACGGTTTTTCTTTGAAGGAGACACTAAAAGAACAAATCCTACAATTTTCCTTTGCTCCATTCCTTTGAACCAAATGCATGAATAGTAGTACCATAGGAAACTTTGCAATTCCTATGTTTTTCCTTCACTTTTCCTTTCAAGCACTGGCGATTCTAGTAGGCAGTCTTGAACAGGCAAAAGCCTACACTCCAAAAATATTTTTGTGCTACTTCTACTACTTTGGACCTAGGCCACTGCCTTACTAGCTCAACTCCCAGGCCCATCTACAAATGCACAGCTCAAACCCACAGAAATAAATAATGATGGCTTTCGAGAGAGTCCATCACGGATAGCTAAGTTTCTTGGTACCTCACTGCTTGTCATATAGTAGGAGAAACTAATCATATTTCACATCACTACGTGTGCTCAGTGGACAGTATATATGACATGTAGAGTAAAAAAGTGATGCAACAAGTGTACAACCTCTTTGGTGAAGCCATGTCGATCTCAGCATCATTGTGTTGGTCACTGAAGATGATGCGGCTGATGTTCCTGTCGGAGGAGGGGAAGAGGATCTTAGGCGTTTAGAGATGGAGCCGAGGGTACTGATGCGACGTGATGGAGGGTTTCGTCGTTGGAGCAGCTCCGGTGAGTTGTACGACGGCGAGGCTGAAGCAGGACAAGAGAGACAACGTTAACCTGAGTGGAATTCTAATAGCATCTCCAATAGATGATGTAAAATACATAACCACAAAGTGCTAGATGTAAAATACATCAGCCGCTTATCTCTGAACTTAACTGTCGAAACTGAATTTAACTGTCAAAACTGAATTTTGCTGTTAAAACTGAATTTTACTATCAAAACTGAACGCACTAGTAGTAGAAAAGTAGTGCACTAATAGTTTTGGCTGCTTGAGCACTAGTTGCAGAGTAGCAGTGATCTAAATTGGTAGCTGCTCCGGCAAGGAACATACTACCAAAGAGCAGCCTGGGCAGCTTGTCATGCAGCAGCAGCGCCCAGAGCAGCAGCGCGTGCGAGAGCTGGGGCAGCTGGTCATGTAGCAGCATCTCGGGTAGCAGCAGCAGGAGCTCGAGTGAGAGCCAGAGCTGATGCTCGTACAGCAGCAGCGTGAGCAAGAGTAGAGCAGCAGTGCAAGCAAGAGCAAGAGCAAGAGCATCAGCACGAGCAAGAGCAAGAGCAGACCAGGCAGGGGACCGAGAGCAAGAGCAGAGCAGCAGCGCGAGCGAGAGCCGAAGCAGCAGCAGGGCCAATGAGAGCCGGAGCTGCAGTAGCAGCTCCTACTGATGTGGATGTTGCCGCCGAGGGAGCGACGCCATGGAAGAAGTGGCCAGCGACACCGCCGTAGATGGAGCCGCGCCATGGCGGCTCGGGACCGAGCGCCGGCAGCACCATGATATCGAATCAAGAAGAAAATGCAGCGATTAGTGTAGAACCTCTTTGGTGGCGCTAATTAGGCCTCAGCTTCATCCAAGGAATCGGTGATGGTGCTGCTCTTCCGGTGGTACAGGTGAAGACGGCGGTGTGGGAATGGAGGTGACGCGATACACGAGGCGAACGTCGGGGTAGCTCCTTGGAGGTGGAGGACAGGGTGGCTGAACCGACAGGACGATGAGATCGACGACGGATCCTCATCCGGTGCGGTGGATGAGGGACGTCAAGCTGTTGAGGTGGACGATGTCGTCGGGGAAGAGGCTCCAGCTGGGTGGTGGACAGAGGAGGGTGTGGGGCTTCGCGGGTTTTCACGGCTTCGGTGTAAGAATGGGGGCGGAGGGGATGGGAGGGGGAACCATGGCTTAGGGACGAGCTTGTCCGAAATGTGGGGTAAGTTACAAAAGTACCCCCACCGATTTGAACTAGGTAGTTCTTTCGGTTCAGGAGTATCACGGGAATTTCGCATGTCGGAATTTCACAGGAGGTGGGAGTTTTCGCGCGCGTTGTAATTTTGGGATAGCAAGGCGCAGGTTGAGATGGAGGGAGTTTTCAGAGTACAACGAGACAAAGAGATATCTTAAAATTTTGGGATAACAAGGCGCGGGTTGAAGAGGCGGGAGTTTCGCAGCATAATAGACATAGATGTTAGCTTGAAATTTCGGCATAACAAGGTGTGGCTTGAAATTTTGGGAGAACAAGCTTAACGTATACAAAAAAACAAAAGACAATTCACACCCCACTAGAGAGAGCCATGTCCCGTTTTACTATATTACTAGAAATGACATTCAAAAATAACAACAGAAAACTAAAAAATCGGACAACATGCTTAACGTGTACAGTACCAAATCAATTTGCACTTCCCTCAACAATAAAAAAAACAATTCGTACTGTCTAGCATATGGACTAAATTTGAGTACATTTTCCCTGTTTGAATGGGATTGTACTCGGGTTAGTTATACAACCATCTAAATATTATCTTCACAACACATGACATGAATATAGGAGTAGTAAATTCTCATATAAATATGAACTACATGTACATACGATCTCGAATTCAAATATATGTATCCATTCTATGTTGAATTCAAATCATAGTACATGTATGCTCTAGCTAGATGTTCGGAATCTAAACCATGTATGATACCATGTACAATGTGTTTAACACGCACAACCCACACACACACACACCATTTAGATATGTGCTGCGAAAGCCACCCATCATCTTCAATTTGAATAGTGTGTCCATGCATGGATGCAATGTGGCCAAACGATGCCTGCCATTGGTATCTCAAATTCAAATCAGTCTGACCTTTTTCAATGTGTATACAGTATAGCAAGCTCGTTTCAAAACGACACCACGCATATCTCAATTATATTCATGCATGCATGGGTTTCAAACATCATCATCTCTTATTCAAATATTTGAATTCAACTTTACATTGATTATGATCTCACCTAGTCTTTTACACCCACACAGTCGTCTACTCTTTATAGTTGTACCACTAACTTTCTCTCATGCATGCATGCACACACACTACCACTCGGCATTGTCCATCGCACACATGCAATCTTTTTCTTCAGGTCGGTCTCCCATGCATGCACACACACACCTCCCTCTTCATCACTTCGGGCATTCTTTATCTCTCACATGCATGCGCAACGATCGATGTTCCTCTATGTGTGTATATATATAGCTAGGTCTTTCCCAGTTTTCCACACAAACCGATCGATCTATATCTCTAGTCAGGTCTCACCCTCTTTCCCATGTACACATCGATCAATCTACCTCTCTATATAGGACTACATAGCTAATACACACACATTATCTATCCATCGTCTCCCTCTCATCATCCATGCCTTTCGCTTCATCTCTCAGACGCGCGCACAGTGGCGAAGACAGGGGCAGCAAGGGCCCTGGCCCCCCTAACATCACTATATTGAGGCTAATATGAATGTGATCAGTAGATCAATTGCTGGTAAAATGGTTTAAGTTGATGAATTGGCCCTACCCATAAAGGATTAGCAATGCTTGGCCCCTAGCTCATTTAATTTACATGGCTCCGCCACTGCGCGCAACCGCGCACGTTCTCGCCCCCTCTCTTTAAATATCGATCTCGCACTTGTGCACTCCTTCCCAGTCTCCCTCCACTTGGCCCCTAGCACCATCTTCCAGCACCCCCCCCCCATATCCTAGTGCTTGTATGCTCGTAGAGCTCTTCCCTCTATCTGTCTCTATCGATATCTCGCGCGGTCGACCCCTCCCCTCCCTTCTCGTATATCACCCCGGCCCCATGCACATACATGTATGTATAAGGCCTCTCCTTCACACAAATTGCATTGACACATATTCCCTCACCATATCTCAGTATCTCTCACACACACGGGCTACGTGTACGAAAGAGAAGAGGTGCACACACGAACTCGTTCCCACATACAAATGCGCGGGTGCACGGTGGATCACATTTGTACAAAAAATGAGCGTGTAAAAAGGCTTTAGATGATGTGCCACTAGTCTATATCTATATCTATAATCTATAACCCTATATAGTGTGCGAATAACTTTGAAAGATGGTCGTTGGATGAAGCCAATCCGACGGTGCGGAGATGGCAAATCCGAGCACTCCTGGCCGTTGGATATCATCTACATTCCACCAGATCCTGCCACATGTACAATCTAGAAGACTCCATGGTTGAACTTAAGCATAATGCACAAACCTCAAAACACAAGCACTTCTCCTTTGTTCTAGAATCTTCCGTATCATAATTGCCCAAACTTTTTCTTCTAGATAAATTGCAATTATTTGTTTTTACTTTATGCTTTACAATGCACAATTCCATGAATCTTAAAATATATTAACCATTTAAAAAAAACTAATTGATTTTGAATGAGATGAACTATAAGAATTAAACGAACATCTACATCATGCATATATGACTCAAAGCTTACATGCTATAGTGTGGTATTTATTCATAATTTGGTTGCCAAATCTCATGCGTGCAATGCACATGTACCTTACTAGTACTTGCAAACCATGAAAAATAGAATTCCAATGGCACGCTACACAGTGTCTCTCCCTTTTTCATTTAATATATTATGATTAAAATGATGTGGGGGCATCCATGAAGCCACGTGGCACATGTGGAGGTGTTGTCGCGACCTTGTTGTGTGGATTGAGCACAGTGACGTGCTGCTGGTTCCAGAAGAATGTACACGTCCACTCTCACGCACACTGGCGGAGTACGTGCACGAAGTGAAGATGTGCACGCACGCACTCATTCCCTCGCACGCACACCCGAGTACATGGTGGAACGCATTTTTGTACGAAGATCCACCCCATGTGATAATTTGACGCATGTAAAGTCGTTCACTTAATGGATGGTCAATTAATACGGCTCATACTAATTGAGTGGACGTGAGGGAGCAAGTAGTTGAGAATGACATTACTGCTCCATTGCGTGCATGTGAGTAGTTAAATCATGGGTTGCTACTTCCATTGGTCTCCTTCGTAATTTGTGCCAATTTTTTACCATAATTTTAAGTAACACAATATTTATGCATGTCATAAAAAGTAATATCATCGAAAACTATGTTCAAATGCGATTCCAATGATATAATTTTTGGTGACATGCATTAACATTTTCTTAGTTAAATTTTTGGTCAAAAATTAGCACAAAATAAAAAGAGGGCCAATAAACCAAGACGCGGGCAGCATGATCAATTTTAGCCTGGGTTACTGTTGGTGGCCTTTGTATTTAAATATGGATGGAGTGGATTAGTACTATATTTATCTTAGCCTCGTAGGGCTCTCCCAGCGCCTACGCTCGCATCCCTGCCTCGCCCATCGGATTCCGCCATGGATAATCCCTTAGATCCCAGGATCCCGCGGGCTACCCTCTCACTGCGGCCCGCGGCACTGCCGCCTTTGAGCGAAACCCACATGTGTTTCAGAGGGGATCCATTGCTCTGGAATCACATATCGGTGGCGCCGAAGGACATGCCAGGGCTACGTTTTTTCAGGTGGTGGGCAGCAAGGGCAAATCGGATCGAGGAAGCGTCAGATCGATTGGAGACAAGTTCGAAGGAGCTGCGCCTGGCGAAGCACAAGGCGGAGGTGCAAGTCGATCTCAGGGGAGAGATGCTGAGGGATGTCAGCATCTGGCAGCGTCGCGTTGATTTCGAGCTGGGGCTAATGGCAAAGATCATATTCATGGAGTCGACTGCGGAGGAAAGAATGTGCATGCCTTCGGGGTGGGATGAGCAGCCGGTGCAACTGTTCAAATGGGCAGTAGGAGAAGCCAAATCCCGAAGCCAGCTGCGACGGCGGCGCTAGGCATGCATCGCAGGTGAGGTGAGCTACCCACCTTCCCCGCCAGCGATGAAGTGACCTACTCGGTTGCTGCTGGAGTGAACTTGCGGCACCATGGCGGTTTGCAACTGTGACAATCACTCCATCTATATGTATTGTATTTCTGTGAAAATACTTGGTCATTTGGAAAAAGATGGTAATTGATTTATCACTAGTTTTTGAATGCTTGGTCGTAACAATCACACGAAGCCACAACCACAAGTCTCCATCGCGTAATACTTACGGTCGGTCGCACCAACAGACGGTCGGTCGGACCCGCATCTCACCTAAGGGACACACATCGGCTTGGTCTGACATGTACGACCAGTTACATCACTAACTTGTGCGTCCGCATTTGAGCAGTAGTACTTGATTTGTGTTGCAGGAAACTCATCGGGAGCCATTTCGGGCCTCGAAACCAAAACCATTAATTAATCTTTAGCTTGTTCCCATCACATTCCAAAGTAGTACTACCATGCTATAATTAAGTGCAAACCTGTTCACACCTACGTATCAAACCTAAACATGTTCCCACTATGCAGGTTTTAGTACTAGTGCTAGTAGGTTATAAAAAGGGGAACTACCTAGCCAAAAATTACTCTACCTTCCTCATCATAAGTCTTTCTTGTTCGTCCGTCCTTGCCATGGCTGGTGTGCAGAGCTCTAGGTCGAGAACTACTAGTAACAAGGGAGCGGTGACCAAGGCCACGAAAAAAAAGAGGGCTCGCCGCCTCGCAGAGACCTCGAAAGATCTCTCACGGGCAGGCGAGGGCTCCCAGGAGCGCCCTAGCCGCGGAGGCGAACATGCCGAGTTGGCGGTGCTGGAGTCGTTATCCCTCGACGACATGCCCGCTCGGCTCAATAAGCAAAAGGAGTTGACTGACGGCTTGGTGAAGCTGCTGAAGGAGAGCCTCGATGACATACCCGCTGAGCTCGATAAGCAGGAGTAGTTGACCGCCAGCTTGGTGAAGCTGCTGAAGGAGAGCATTGCCTCGGGTAAGAAGGCGACCGGAAAAATCCTGCAACTTCAGGAGGACAAGGCGAAGCTCCGCCACAAGCTCGACCTGCTGAAGGAGGAGAACATCGGCTGGGAGAAACTATATGAGAAGAGGAGTTCCTCGATGAAGATGTTGAACACCCTCGTCATGGAACATAAGGAGGAGTTGGCGAAGCTCTGCATCGAGCACCCGGCTGCTGTCAAGGTACATAATGCGGCTGTGGAAGAGATGATGAACGCTCACCTCGAGAAATCATGCGTCATGGACAGAATGAAGAAGATGGCGGAGGAGATGCGCGAGGAGATGAAGGTCGTGGAGGCGATGAAGAAGCAGTTAGGACTCCGCGGCCATCAACCCTTCATGAAGTAGAGAGCAGCGTCCCAGACTTGTGTCTGCGTCTTCCTTCTTTTTGGGGGGGGGGGGGTGATCTTCCTTCTTCTTTTGCTCCTGTGTTTCTTCTTTTGCTTCGGGTGTTTCGCCGCATGTGTCACGTTCTCTGCGAGGCACGAATAGAACAATGCTAATGATGAGCGGCGCCATGGGATCGATGACTAGCAAACTAGATCATTTTTTATCGCCATATCGCACTGTGCTGTCGTGTTTCGCGCTCCTCCGTCGTACTAGTACTCCAGTGGAAAACTTGAGTATACCGCACGGTTCTTTGCTCCTCCTCAGGTCGTCGGCAACATTTATACGAGCAGTCAAATCACAAGGCCCCACCTTCCAGTAGTAACGAGCCATCAAATCACAAAGGCCCTCGCCTCTCGTGAAACCGACCAAGCGAGACTGCCCCGCCCTCTAGTCTTTTAAATGTACTTTTGTACAGTAGTAGTATCGATAGATTGCACCATGGAGCAAAACTAACAAGATGAAATTAAAGAAAAAAGGTGGTACATATACAGAGCGCTCGTCGCCAATTATGCATATAGTACTATTAAAAAAGCTAGTACGTGCTTAGATGGGGTGCTAAAGTCTATTAAAGAAATTAGCATACCTATTTAATTCTTTGACAACTAAACTCCTTCATGCTTTGGGTAAATTTCTCTCATTTAAGTTTTTTTAGAATTACTTATCTCATTTAAGTGTTTTGCGTGTTTTGCGTATGTGGCATGCTTAGAGCATGGTTAATACTATAGCCAACTACTGGCTATATGATGTTGGCCATATCATATATAGTCATCACTTGTCGTCACTCGTACATAGTACGTATATAATGTGAAGAAACGAGTGGTAGTACTACCAACTACAAGATGAACTATAAGAAATACCAGCATGCACGTACTAAAGAGTTAAAGTAATGAGAAAGAACATAACATAGTTCTGCTAGGGGCTAAGCACAACACACCCCTGAAATAAAACTAAGCACCCTGAAATTAAACTAAGCAACTAATCCGATAGACACTGCATTAGAGCCACCATGAGCAACGACACTGCCACCTTACTCGGACTCCTCGTCCTCGACTTCGTCCTTGTCCCTCTTCCTCTTGGCTGATACTTCTTTGCTTGAACCGCACACTAGGCTCTCGCTCTTCATCCAACCCTTGTAGATATTGAAACAAAGGTAGGCATCCATTGCAGCGTACCAGATGTGGTCTTTATCTATTAAATTCCACTCCCATGCAAGATGAAACTTGTGGTGAGGTTTCGTCAGTTTGTCGTACAAAGGATCAACCATGGCTCCTGCCAGGGTCAGCATTGAAGGCTGACGGGAGGACACCAGCCTATTCTTCTCGAGGTCGAAGGGCTGGCCTACAAAGAGGCCTATCCGACCCATGACTTCCTCGTCATTATGAAAGACTACGGTAACGAATTTGACTCTGTTGTCCGTGAGGAAGTTCTTAAAATCCTCGCACTTAACGTCGGCATGGCATATGTGGTAGACCAAGCACAAGTTATGCACACAAACCTGGATCACGGCGGGCTTCTTCTTCTCTTCCTCCTTTAGATTCTTCTCCTTTCCTAGGACTATGGTGTACTCAACATATAGCGCCCAGCGACCCACTCATCACCATCTGACTTTTTGAACATGCGTTTGAAGCGAGCAAGGCATCCTTTCACCATCGCAAAAGGACGGGTGTAGATGACGTCAAACTCATCGCGGGTGATGGTTCTAACCTTGTACTCACCGCCGATCATGGAGATTTGGGACGCCATGGATTTTGGAGGAGGGTTAGGATTAGTGGAACTGTTTGTAATGTGAAAGGAAGGGACGACTAGGAGTGAACTGCCGTAATGCTAAAGGACGGTCGGGGACGAGTAGGAGCGAACTGCTAGCGGTTTTTCGATTGTAAAAATGCTGAGTGCGGCGTGCGAATGGCAGGGTAGTGGCTTGCCCGGTGGATAAATGGCTTCATGCACAGTACTATGGGGGCCCAATTAGATGTCATGTCTACTAGACCCACTTCGTAGGCCTGACAATATAGCATCTGCGTGTTCGCATGTCAAGCGTCGGGAAAATTACAGGTGATACAAAGCTTTCCATGCTCCCATGATACGGGCTTCCGAGAGCCCTTGGATCTGAGATCGAACGGTTGCATGGCGTGATTCAAGACCTATGGGTGAATATCCTATCCTGGAGGGTTATTCTGCAAATTTTCAGCAACTTAGCATGCGACCGTTCGATCTTAGATCCAAGGGTTGTCAGCAGCCCGTATCATGGTCGCGCCTACCACGACCGTCACCTCGCTCACGCCCTTGGAGATTTCAGACGGCTATAAATGAGCAGTTTTTTTGCCTACTTCGCATCCATGAAACTACTTCCTCCGTCCAGGTCCGTTAGGCTTTGTGATGTTGGCATGTCATACGTAGTCATCACTTATAGTTACTCATACAACAAGGTTAGCTATAAGGTTGGCTATAAGAGTATTTTTTTAACTTCTCTCTATCTGTTTCTTCGTAGCATTTATTGCATTTGCCAAGGAGTAAGTAGCTAGTGTCTTGCACAAGAGCCCACTCCCATCATTTTTCCATGTCTCTCTCCTCGACATATAAGCAAAAGTGCCATGTAAGTGGGCTATAAGCCTATTATTGTAGAGTACTTGTTCTTAGCACCTATATACCATGGAGGGGATCAGGGGAGACTCATCTCGGTCATAGTGCCGCAGTAATAATGATAACGGCCAGTCAAATCACAGGGCACCACCTTCCAAGCAGTAACGAGCTGTCAAATCAGACAACCCTATGTTTGCAACAGTAAGTTCAATCCGCTACTCCCTCACACTACTAGGGAAAAGCCTAGCAGTAGCGCGGGTCAAAGGTCTATCAGTAGCGCGGGGTGCCGCGTTACTGATAAGGCGCTACAGCTAACTTTTAGTAGTAGCACTAACTTTCGTAGTAGTAGCGTTCCTCATGAAACGCGTTGCCGCTAATAGCAGTTGCGCCTCTATCCAAAGCACGCTGCTGCTACCTGCATGCCCGCGCTACTGCTAACTTTTCCTGCATTTTTTTATGCAGCATATTTGCGCTGTATTTGTACAGCTTTTATACAGTAGTCTCATCATATGATTTTATGAGCATTATGAACTTTCGATCTGCACCATGTTGCCACCACTTGAATCTAATGCACGTATCTTTCACCCACTGATATAGTATATAATAACTCATCATGCTCATATAATAACTCAGCATCATCATCATAATAATAACTCATCATCGTTATCATAATAACAAGTCATACTCATGATCATCATAGTCATCTAACAATGTGTACTCGTTATCATAATAACAAGTCATACTCATCATCATCATAGTCATAACCAACCCTAGTTAATTGTTCTTAGCACATGATCATGAGTATTAGCTAGGACCTGCTACCCCTCTCTAAGGTAAAATAGCATAAAACAACATAGCCCCTGACTCTCCATTATGGAGAATGGAGATTATCCTGTCTCCAATTCGTGGGTTTCGCACAATGTTGCTTCCAAGTACCTTCCTACAATCATTCATAACTTTTTTCCCATCTTTGGCCCTGTTTGTTTGGGCTTGGGCTTCGGCTTTTGCAGCTTTTCCATTTTGGCCAAGAAGCCACAAAAGCTCCTAAATAAGTGCTTTTGGGGCTTTTATGGCTTTTGATGAATCAATATAACCATATTTAGCTCCAAAAGCCATAAAAGCCCCAAAAGCACCTATTTAGGAGCTTTTGTGGCTTCTTGGCCAAAATGGAAAAGCTACAAAAGCCCAAGCCCAAGCCCAAACAAACAGGGCCTTTGATTAGGAGGTCCTCATTTGTTCGAGAAATCTTGTATGAACAATGGTGACCCATGGGCAGACTTGGCCGTAAGCTAACAACATCAAGGTGACCTTTCGCAAACATCAGATCAGGCACACAATCCTTCGGGATTTTCTGTTGAAGAGCATAATAGCAACGTAGTTAGCAATGTAGTTTAGCTTTAGAAGAATGTATGGAAAAGATGCATTGGTGTCATAATAATAAAAAATCTTACCATGCCATTTCTATGGATGTTGGCGTAGTTCAACACGTGCACTAGTGGCACGTATTGACCATAATGTGGAGGAGTTTCATAATTCTTATTGAAAGTCTCAACATCAATAATGAAGGAGACAAGATGATCTTTCTCCTCGTAAGTTAGTTTAGAGCCATCAGTGTAGTAGGTTTTGTCTACTATTTTCCGAACATGTTTGAAGCATGGAAATAAGCTGTCAATGGAAATATATAAGCTGTCAACTATTTTTATAAAAACAATATGAATTACTTAATAAATATGTTTGAGAAACTCACATAGAGGTAGAAGTGGAAGCGTATCAACAAGGACCCAAATGTCCATATTAGCTTCGTCGATATTATCTTCATCGACATTATCTTCATCGACATTATCTTCGTCGATGTCATGATCTTCAGGATCACCAAGATCGAAGGTGACATGCATACCCTCCTGAAAACCATATGCCTTGCACAGTGCTTCCCAATTCGAGCAACCAAAATGGGAGTAGCTCTCCGCATTGTATAGCTTTCACTAAAAAAAAGACACATCCGTGACATTTTGGGCCGAACAAAAAAAAATTCTGTCATGCTTATGACACTTCTATGATGATAATTATGACAAAACCCGGTATCATCATAGATGTGGTGGGCTCCTACTTCTATGACAAAAATCATGACAGAAAATGGGCTTTTCATCCTGGGCGGGCCGGAGACGCAGCTGCATGACATTCTTTGGGCCGTCCATGACAGAAAAAATTGTGGTAGAAGCGAGGGCGAGGAAAATTTCGGGGAGTTCCCGGTTACGGTGGGTGGTTGGGGCCGAGCGATGCATGGAGGTTTGCGCGTTTTCTCTCATATACGTACGCGCATGTGTGCGAGGCGTTGGGCTCTAACTGAACCCGAGTGAGGCATTCGCTTACTGAACCCGAGCGATTGCACTAGCTACGTTACTGAGCCCGAGCGATTGATCGATCCCTGGCTGTTAACTGAACCCGATCGAGGGATTCCTTCGCTACTGCTGCTAACTGAAGCCGATCGAACCTGCTGCCTCTTGATGAACAGTGAATGTGGGGGTTGGTTGAACGAGTCGAGACGTACGTGGTTGAGGTTGGATGAACAGTTCCCGGTGGGGGTTGGATGAACAGGACCTCGTGGTAGTAGTAGTAGGCCATTGCCGCTGGATGAACAGGACCTCGAGAGGAGGCCACCACAGCCAAGCTAGTTGGGGTGGATGAACAGGACCCCGTGAAGGGCTGGTTGAACAGTAGCCGGTGGAGGGCTGGATGAACAGCAGCCCATGGATGAACAGTAGCTGGTGGAGGCAGGAGGAAGACGCGGTGGATGAACAGTGTAGGTGGAGGCTGAAGGAAGTCGACGGTGGGTGAACAGTAGCCCGTGGAGTCCCGTTTTGCGGTACGCCACACCCCTCCGATGAACAGGACCCCCGTTTCAACCGTAGCGCTCCAACACAAGACCGTTTCCTCCGTTTTGCGGTACGCCACACCCCTCCCGATGAACAGGACCCCCGTTTCGACCGTAGCGCTCCAACACAAGTCTGTTCCCTCCGTTTTGCGGTACGCCACACCCCTCCCGATGAACAGGACCCCCGTTTTGACCGTAGCCGGTCGAACAGAAAGCCGTTTCCTCCATATTGCGGTACGCCAGACCCCGTTTTGGCTGTTCCGTCCAAGCCGGTTGGCTCCCGTTGAATAGGACGCATTCCGACCCAGTCTGTTGCCTCCCGATGAACAGGACGTTGTTTCTCCATTCCGACCCAGCCGGTTGGCTGCCCGATGAACAGGACGTCATTGCTGCCGTCTGTTGCCTCTCTATGTACACGAGCCCTGGCCGTACGTATGCGCGAGTAGGCGTTCGAGACCCCGCCCGTATGTACGTACGTGGCCGTATTTTTTGGCATGTGGCTGTACGTACGTGTACACGGTTTAGAAGGGACTGCCTGAACTGCAACGTCGGGGGCTCTACTACTACACGTGCCGCTGATTGCTCGGCCATGGTTCATCATTGCAAAGAGACCGATCGACCAGTATGTACGTACATGTTCGTGACAACGCTACATACGCTTCGACCAGGTGGGTCCCGGCTGTCAGGGAGGATAAGGAGGCACTTCCTTGCATGCGAAGTTATTGATGGTGGGTCCGAGCTGTCAGGGGGAGGATCCATTTTTTTCGCGCCTAATATGGAGGCACTTCCTTGCGTGTGAAGATGTAGCTGGTGGGTCCATCTATCAGCCTCACCGCGTACACTACTCTTCTGATGGCTGTCGTTCGTTAACCACGTTGACCACGCCGTGCGGACAGCACCCAGGCGGTGGACGACGGCGAGGCCTAGGAAGGAACGACGCTGAGCCAGGGAAGACGAGGCAGGTGGATGCCCACGCGGAGGGGAGTACGAGGGTTCACTGGTTCGGCTGCGGTGTAAGGCTGCCGTCGCCGGAGAATAACAGGGGTATGGGTGAGTAGAGGGAAGGCCTGGCCAGTAGTAGTATGGTCAGGCGGTGAGGCCTGCGCGGCAGCACAGCCGGCCACGGGAGGCTGGAGCAGGCGGTATGGCGGGCGCAGGTTTGGGCCGCTGGAGCAAGAAGACAAGAGGTTGAAGATGCAGCTTGGTCGTTGGATTTACATCCAACGGTCAGTGCAGCTAGAATCGTTTATTGACTAAGTTGACAAAGCTCTGCATGCGCGTTAACTTAGTAGGCCCACAAGTCAGCCTCCAAATTTGGTGGGTCCCAGCTAGCAGGGGGAATCAATTTTTTTCCGTGTAATAAGGTAGCACTTCCTTGCGTGCGAAGATGTTTTCTGGTTTTTTTAATTTCTTCTTTTTTGAGTTAGAATAAAAAGAAAACAATTTAGCATCTTCGGTACAATCTATATTTTCACGAAAAGGATCATAATAAAGCTGGTGGGTCCCAGCTGTTAGGGAGAGGAAACTTTTTATTTCCGCGTAATAAAGGAAGCACTTCCTTGCGTGCGAAGATGTAGCTGGTGGGTCAAACCTGACAGGGGGAGAAATTATTTGCATAATACGGGGGCACTTGCTGCATGCGGCCATGGGCCATGTGGGTCCCTACTGTCAGCCACTCCACGTACATCCCTCTTCCGATGGTTGTCGTTTGTTGACAAAGTTGACCACGCCGCGTCGAGAGAACCAACGCAGTGAACAATGGCGAGTCCTAGGAAGGGAACGACCCGGAGCCGGCGAAGACACAGCAGTAGATGCCCACACGGAGGGGAGTACGAGGTTCACTGGTTCGGCTGCGGTGTGAGGCTGCCGTCGCCGGAGAAGAACAGGAGGTGTTGGTGAGTAGAGGAATGGCCTGGACAGCGTTTGGGAGTAGGGTGGGCCGGTGAAGCCTGCGCGGCAGCACAGCCGGCCACGGGAGGCGGTAGCAGGAGATACCGCCGGCGGTGGTTTGAGCGGCTGAAGCAAGAATATCCGAGATTGAAGAATCACTAGAGCAGTTGGATGGACATCCAACGGCCACTGCTGCTAGAATCGTGTCTTGACTATAAGTTAACAAAGCCTTCCGTACGCCTTAGTAGGCCCACAAGCCTTCCGTACGCATCACTGACTATAATTCTCAAAAAACATAGTAGGCCCACAAGTAAGCATCACATCTGTGGCAGAGAACATATAGCTCATTTGTGATTTGTAATAATGTACATCCCATTTTTGAATTCTAATGGAATTTACTACAACCCATTTACAGTCTGTTAAAATTACAGCCCATTTTCTAGCCATGACAACGATTAATAATATCAACCAACCGCTCAAAACAGAATTCAACAAAAAACCCACATTTTGATGTGATCCAAAATATTTTTATCACAAAATTTCGAGTCAGATTAAATATAATTTCAAAATGAATTTGTATTAGGTAAAAATCTAACGAAATATTACGCGCGCAATAAGTAATGAAATTAAAATTTTCAAATTCAAAAAATAATATTTTTGAAACTAATTACCTGTTTGGTACGTTTTTGTATATTTACAGCCCAGTTTTTATAATTACATCCCATTTATTATTTCTTAAAGCCCATTTTCTTGTTAGGCCTAATGCATCCCTCCTAGTAAACATTTACAGCCCAGCGGGGCAGAGAATAACAAGTTGACCTGGGTTGGGTATTCTGTAAAAAAAGTATAGCTGGTCTAGCCATTTTCACCTTGAAAAATTAATATCTGGGCTGGATATTTGATCAACTTAAATTAATAGCATGGGCTAGACGGGCCACAGCCCGCCCAGTTGATACCCTGCTCCTCTGAACAACAACAAAAACATCGCTCAAGAAAAACTCCGCTTACACCTAAAAAAACAAATACTGCTCGAGCTGCTGGGTCCCAGGTGTCGGCCGCTCCTTGTGCAATTCTCTCGTTTATTGACTATATAGGTTGACAATGGTGTGGGACCGTGATGTCAGGAAACCAGGAGGAAGAAAAAAATTATAGTTGTATATAATAAGGAGGAACTTGCGTACGTGTACGGCTATGGTCCTGGTGGGTCCCTACTTTCATCCTCTCCAAGTAAAGTCATCTCATGATTCCTCATGTTCGTTGACCATGTTGACAACGCTCGGCGCCACGGCGAGCGCAACAACTTGAAGGACGACGGAGAGGGCCTCGCGGGCCCTACGGATGGTCTGATACAGCGCCCGCTGCTCATTCAGGAAGCCAGGATCATCGGACACCTATGAGCACCTTCGAGAGAATGAGCCGGCATGAAACGGTAAGGCCGCGCTTGGGAGCTCTGGATTGTTTCACACCTGTATTAAGATACAAGTGTAATTTACTCGTCACCGAAAACAACATGTAAAATACAGGTGTAATGAAACCGACGGCCCGAGGTCTGTAACGAAAACCGGCGGGTCACGCGTGTAATTTGAGAGACCAGTGTATATTTTACCAGTCAAAATCGACCAACCAAGCGCTTTGCCCAAGACCATCTGCTTTTATTTACAAACGTCAGTTTTACAAGCGGTTTTGGTTGGAAAACGACGATCCAATCATGGCCTAAGATGATGAGTTGGTCGAAAGATCATATGGTTTCACCTCTAGCCTACCCGAGTTGTCGTATAGGCTATGAATGAAACATAAGACGATGAACTTCTTAAGCACAAAAACAATAGAAGAGGATGATCTTATTAACATGCAGATCACTGGCATTAGATCAACATGCAAAAACAATATGAAGCATTATTCTCAGGAGGCACGGTGAACAGCTCGTGATGCCGCATGCCACAGCATTCCAAGCTCTTTGCAATCAAACTCACAAGGCCTGGCATTCCATAGACAACATTCAGAACAAACTCTTAAAATACCTTACATAAGTCAACATTCATGTGACTATGCATCTCAGCAGAGTAAATATTTACTTCTAAACTGAACAGAGGAATAGGAAAAAAAGATCGATGTTGCTCATAGCAAAGGGTGTCCGACTCCAAAATATCAAATGCATGTCTTCTGGCTAACATCAATGAGCAAAATTTGACAAGGTTTTCCAATTACTATATATTAAACTAATGTCTTCTTGCTAACATCAATGATTAAACTTTGACAAGCTTTTCCCATTCAAAATATGTAATGCCTATGATTGTGGAACGGGCAGGGTTTGTCATCAGTTTGCACATTGAAATGGCACATGGAGCCGGATTAACCAGCATATCTTTTTGTGCAGTTCCACTGAAATCAAACAATGTCTTGTGTAGCACGGTGGATTTCGTATTTATATGCTGCAAGAAAACAAAGACACATCAGCACACACATGAATATTGGCCCAAGTGTCAACCCACCAATCGGTGGACTGACAAACTGAAAGTACGGTAAACAGATTACCATACCCAGATGCCCCATCATTGTTGCTTAGAGTGACATTGACAGACTTGGAGTCCTGTCTGGCTTCTTGTACTTGTTTGGGCACTTGTTTGCCCAGTGTTCCTCTGAACCACAAGTAAAGCAGCCATCTCTCTTTGGCTTTCTTCTTACCCTTCTTCTTAAAGGTAGTATTCTGCTGGACAGAGTTCTTTCCCTTGAACTTGTGGGAATTCTTTTGCCTTGAAGACGTTGGTAGCTCCATTCAGACAGGCAGGGTTTGTCATCAGTTTGCACATTGAAATGGCACATGGAGCCGGATTAACCAGCGTATCTTTTTGTGCAGTTCCACTGAAATCAAACAATGTCTTGCGTAGCATGGTGGATTTCTTATTTATATGTTGCAAGGCGTTGAACACGTTGGCAGTTCCATTCAAGTAGATAGTACGGTGGCTCAAGGTGACGACGAATGATTAGAGAACCATTCGATGTATTTGTGCATGATGAAGTATTATGGAGGACATGAACCATCTGAACATTTTGTGCAGTTCCACTGAAATCAAGCTGAGCATCCCTATCTGCATAAATACAGAAAAATCGTGATGAATATAATAGTGGTACTAGTTGATTAAACATACGCTTACAACTATAATCATCTTCATTATCTTAACAGGAAAAGATAGCAATACAATAGCTTCAATTAAACATTTATTCAAAACAATACAACAATATAAGTAGCACAACATAACAAAGCACAATCATGTGGATGAAGGCCGATACTGACCTCGTTTGTTACAGCTGCGTCGGCAACTGACTTGGTCATACCTTTTCTTGTGGAGTGAATTTTGCACTCCACTAGTCATGTCACCAGCGTATACTAATACTCTGTAAAGCTTCTCGATCATTCCTTATGTAATGTAGCGCAAACAGTGATTGCTTCTTTCTGCAAAGTGGAAAGACCAACTGGGCCCAATAATGCAACAGTTTGCCTTAAACACATTGGCTCCTTTTATGCAGTTCAACTAAAATCAAAGTCGAAATAGAACCGAGCAGAAGTTTTGATATCCCTGTATGCAACAATAGGTATAAAGGAAACAATTACTGAGAAATAACGATTGATGACTTATACTCCCAGAAGAAAAAACATCTACCTTATCTTAATGGGAAACAAAGCAGGAGAGTAGCAATTCTCAAACAGTGTGATTCATTCATATTAACTGAGACATTATCTTAACAATACCTTGTTTCAACATGTATAAAGAACGACAAAGCAGAAAAGTACCATTACTAAAACAATGCAACTGATTCATATTAACAGAGACATTATCTTAACAATACCTTGGTTAAACATGTAGAAAGAACTACAAAGCAGGATAGTACCATTTGTAAAACACTGTAACTGATATACAATAAGAGACATTATCTCAACAATACATTTCTTAAACATGTACTCCGGCCGATCTCTAATAGAAATGGTACTCCCGCCGATCCCTAACAAGTGTTGCAGTTTTGAACTAAGATTCAGTAGTTAATTCTGAGAGTGGCATTGCTTAATTTTACCAGTGGCATTAGCTTAACAAAAAGCATAAACAGGTCCAGGGGAGAGTGGGCGCAACAACACCATGTGCTTCCATCTACTTATAAAGGGGGTGATGCAGAGTTTGTTGTAACAAAGCAACAAGCATCATGTCTGGGTTGGTCCCATTTTTGTTCACTTAATGGGAAAAGACAGCAATTCAATAGCTTCAATTCAACATTTATTTAAAACAGTACCAATACAAGTAGCACAACATCTCAAAGCACACTGCACGATCATGTGGACGAAGGCCGGTACTGACCTTTCATGACACAGTCAAGATCACCTACGAATCTGCCAACACGAATAGGAAATCCAATCTCGTTTTGTGTAGTTCAACTAAATCAAGCAAAGTCGCCAGTGTGACATTTAAGTTCGCTATAGCAACAAGTTGAATAGATATCCCTGTTTTAACAGAGGCAAAAAAGGAAACGATTACTGGCCAATAAAGGAGGATTAAACATACGGCGACAAAAAGAAGCATCTACCTTATCTTGATGGAAAACAAAGTAGGACAGTAGCATTTCTAAAACAGTTGCATTGATTCATATTAACAGAGACATTCTCTTAAAACAACATTCGTTAAAAATGCAATTTACTTTTAACAGTGGCATTGCTTCAATTTTCCAGCGGCATTCTTAGATTAACAACAGCAAAATAGTTGTATGGGACATAGGACATGGGACATGCCAGCACCATGTGCGTCCACACGTATAAATGGGTGATGCAGAGTATGTTGCCAAGCAGCATATCTGTGTTGGCCCCATATTTGTTCTCTTTGAACCTTTTTCCTATGTGAGGGCAGCAAATCTAGTCATGCACAAACTACCAGACCCCCCAGTTTCTTTCCTTTTTCAACAAAGAGATCGGTTCCTTACAGATGTGTGTACTGGGTTACCCCATTTTTCCCTTTTCGACCAACAAAGCGGCTGGATAGCCAGTCTATACTACTTTTCCTCCCTCCTTTCCTCATTGAACCACGTCCTAGATTCATGCTCCACCCCACCCCACCCTTCTTTCCTCTTTGAACCAAGACCTAGATTTGACTACAGAATCGAAAAAGATCCGCATGCAGCTAGAGCAATGACGGTTTCAAAGAAAGTTATACCTTAGGGTCGTCGGGATGTGGCTAGGCATGCGGCGGGAGGCCGAATCTGCCCACACTACGTATGGCAGCGAGGAAGAAGGGGTCGGAGGCCGTCCCGCATAGGCGCTGGGTGAAAGAGAACAGCGCAGCCGGCAGTGGATTGCCTCCCTCGCCGAAGGCGACAGAGTGAACGCTGCACCTCCTCCCCTTCCCGGTGCGACGGGATCCGGACGGCTCCTTCACCAGCTGTGAGGGGGGAGAGAGAGACAGAGGCCAACGCAGTCTTGTTTAGATCTGGTGAAGAGGGTGAGAGACTGTGAATATAGCAAACCCTAGCAAAGGAACGCTGAGCCTCCAGCGTGTATATATATATATATATGTAGTGCAGCGAGAGTGTGGAGAGTGCAAACCCTAGCAAACAAGCGCTGAGGCTCTAGCTTATATAGTACTCGTGTATACTACTAATATAGTGGAGTGGTTTTCTTTTTCTCTCAATAACAATCGTTTTAAATTGTGTAAGTACGAAACGAAACACTTTATTTAACATACCAGTGAAGAAAACTACTTACGATCAACTAACGATCCACGCGTCCTGGTCGCACTTCCTGTCCTTCACGTGTGGTACACTACACCTCCGTTAAGTGAACAAACACACACGCGCTAAATTATCGGAAAGGTGTGAGAGTTTGTACAAATAAAGAATTTTAATTTCAATTATCGAAAAGGTTTGAGAGTATGCACAGTTTGCCCTCTCTCAATAATTATGGTTTGTTGTGTTCGGCCTAAACTTGGTCAAACTTTACAAAGTTTGACTTTAGTCAAATCTAATATGCAGAGTAAATAAAAACGAAGGGGTACTACGTCCATCAGGGTTTTTAGTCCACACCATATTTTTAATCAAAGTCTGACCACATATTTAGTTAATAGCTGGACACATAAAATTACAGGGGAGCTGAAGACAAAGTTGTGAGAAGGCTTAGAAATCAATACAAAACTTATGCTCTTAGTACCAATGTCGATGCTTTTTTGAGGAAACATTTGGTTCATAGCCAATTGTGTGATAAAATTGCACCAACGTGAAAGACGACTGCGTCTCCAACGCAACCAAGGTGAACTGATGAAGGATATCATCTTTGTGGGTAACAAGCAAAGAGCATTGATGGAAGACAGCTTGTTTTTCGTCGAAAATCGATCAGCTTCACCAGCCGATGCAACCATGAGATGCAACCATGAGCATCGATAGGTCATCGTGGTGATGCATCATCCATTTGGCATCAAGTTTGGGTGAGGCACCAATGAAGTTCGACAAATCCTCACTATTGTCTGTTTCTTCTCGGTAATCAAGCTCGAGGAAGGAAGAACCATGTGGCAGAGGACAGTGAGGCGGAACAACAATGGCCATCCAATTTTGTGCAGTTCCACTAAAATTGAGGAAGACATGCCCGGGTATGGAGATACGCATCGCTGTTTGCAAAAATATAAAAAAGGGATATAGTGTTGTTACTTTGTTTTGGCAGTGGTACAAGATTAATAGCGACATCTCAATTGTCAATAAGAATTAATGAAAAGTACACCAACAAACAGAAGCATCATGATTATCTTGATGGGAACTAAATCAGGATACCCCAGAAAAAAAAGCAGGACAGAAGCATTTATCGACGCCTCTGGATTGACATCAGCATTACTTAAAAGGGACGTCACTTTAACATGGGCATTGCTTCATTTAACCAGTGATAGTATTAGATTAGCAGCAGCAATAGGAGCATATGGACAATGACCGCACAACCACCATGTACTTTTTGTCGAAAAAACATGTATACCTCCACTGAGGCATAAACCAGGACAACTTTTCGAGTGGCCTTTCCTCTATAATAGTAAAAAATAGGTGATGTTGGACCAGCCGACGAACCCTAGCTACTGTACATTGGGAGTTGGGGAGTAGTGGTATAGAAGAAAACCCGCATGCAGCGACCTGGGGAGCTGGACCAGTACAATGAAGCATGAAATCCAAAAGAAGTTATACCTCAGGTGGGCGAGATGTCGCTTAGGCGGGCGGGCGGGATCTGCCCACACGACGGCAGCGAACAAGGGCGCGGAGGACCTTCGTCCGCGCCAGCGCCGACTCAGAGAGGACGGTGCGCATTAGCTTCCTCCATCGCCGACGGCGACAACGTCAACGCTGCACCTCCTCACCTCCCACAGCGGACGGCATTTGGCCGGATCTGTGACCACCGGTGAGGAGAGAGATAGAGTGGACACTGTCATCTTGTTTAGATATGGAGAGGGTGAGAGAGTGAGACGCGAGAAACCCTATCAAACAAGAGGCTGCATATATAATGGAGTAAAAAAATCTCTCCATAACAGTGGTTTTAAATAGAATACGTGTGTTTCCGGAACAAAGAAACGAAAATTGCCGGACAAATCTTTTTTTAACGTACCAAGAAAGAAAACTCGATCAATAACACGCCCCCGCTTCCAGGTCGCAGTTTGTATTGCTCACGCATGGTCCCCGACCCTCCATTATTAAGTGAACAAATTAAAGGGTTGAATTATTACGTACGTAAGCTGCCTCTTCGTGTACAAATGCGCTCCATCGTGTACTCGTGGGTATGTCGGAGGCAGAGTGAGTGTGTGTACATTTCTTCTTGTACATAGTACTCCATTTATCTCACTTCATATTGTTTCCCACTCCTATGATATTCCTATCCTAGGAACAAAATGAGGCGGTACTAAGTTTGTGTATGTGTAGGGAGAACAAGACATCGATGTTGTGTACGAGTAGTCGCGAGAGTCGTCACTATGTGTGTGAGCGCGCACACACACATAGACATACATATCCATGTTTACGTAAAATTCTTACTTTCATCTCTATCTCCAATCATATTTTTCCAACTGGCACATTATTTACGTTATTAATTACGCAGCAATATTTACATACGTCCAGCCTGACTGCCCTGGCCAACCCGAACCCTCTTCATCACCCGCGCGCGGTTCCCACCCGAAACGGTCAGTGCCGCATTCATGCCCGGCCAGAGCGGACGCGACCTCTCACTGGCGCCGGCATTGAAGCGGCGCGCCGGTCGAGGGAGCGCTGCCCGCGCCGCTTCCTGGTGCATGCGACTGCTCCGCATTCAAATGTCACCACTGTCGGCCACAACATGCATGTAAAAAAGTTCTTGGGAGTCCGTGCTACAGCTAGCTGTCCTCCCCCTCCTCGTCTATCTCTTCCAGTAGTGCTAGTACTCCATGGCGCGATGCATCGAGAAGCAGGCGGGAAAGTTTGCGTATACACGGTTTGCGGTGAGTGGCATGCTGAGCGACCATGTGGGGTGGAGGAGGGTGAGACACGAACGCGACAGACGTGATTTAAACATTAGTTTTGCTCGATGGCGCGATCCAACGAAATGAAATGTTGGTTTCCAAAAGAATATTGTACTGCATGAGAGAGATAGAGTGATGGTTTGCTTCTTCCGTCCAACTAACTATAACGGGTCTATGTGATTTGATGGCTCATTGCTCACTATTACTGTGGCGGTAGAGCGTCTACACTCTTATTTATTTATTCTGTGATAAAACTAACTTTCTCCACTCTTACACCGGAGGAGTACGAAACACGGCAGCCCAGTGACTACATGGCCCACCTCCCACTGTCACCATATTCCTTGGACATCGTGCGACACCTCCGGTCCTTTTTTCTTTGCGTAGTACTCCCTCTTTTCCGGTTTATATAGGGCTTAAATTTGAAATCTCATCAACCAAGGCAGATGATGAGTGGAGAAATGTATCTCATAGTTTACAAAATTACTCAAACTTTAATCTGCATTAATTAGAATATATGCATGGATGACCACTAAATGAGTAGGAATGGTTATATGCATTGGTTGGTTTCTTTTAATCCTTGCATGCATCAATTTAATGCACCTTAGAATGTGAACATGTGGTGGAAAGAAGTGAAAATAAGACTTGTAATATGGTATAAGACTAAGAAAATGAGATGAGCCCAATAAACTAGAAAGGAGGGACTACATTTTACCACATGACCCACCATACACTCTCACATACTACCTCCGTCCTGGTTTATTAGTCCCCTATGTAATTTATGCATGATACTAGTATATGATACTCCCCACTATGAGTAGCCTTATATGCATACAAAAAAGGATCGGAGGTGTTTCATGTATGTATCCTGACTCCAAGGTTGCCCCGTTACAACATTCCATCAAATACAAAGGAAAACTAACACGCATGCTGATGCATCTCAATGATTCATAGATCATAGCCAATATTTACTTCACAACTAAAGACAAAAGTTGTGAGAGTGTGTACAAAAAAAACTACTTATGGGGTCTGTACGACTTGAACCCTAAACCCTAAACAGGATTTAATTTCCTGGCTAGGTAGAACCTGTCGAAGGAAAGAAGCCTGACCCCCTCGTATCATACGATGCTTTTGTGCAGTTCCACTAAAATCGACCTGAGCATCCCTGTTGGCAAAGATATTGAAGAAGTGTGATTAGAATAATAGTAGTGGCACTAGTTCATGAGACATAAACTCATCACAAATAGAAGCCAGTAGAAGTAGAGAAAGATCCAGATGGAGATGGAGCTACGTGGGGAGCTGCGGCAGTGGAGCAAGCCGGCTCCAAAAGGAAGTTGTACCTGGGACGTCGGGGTGTAGCTAGAAGGGCGGTGGGAGGCGGCATCAGCCCATACCGCGGGGACCCCCGATTGGGACGCACCGACAGTGGGTTTTCTTCCTCGCCGTTGTCGACCGCGTCTACGCAGAACATCGTCCGCTTCCCCCGGCGGCGGGATCAGGCCGGATCTGTGACCAGCGGTGTGGCCACCGTCATTCTATGCTTGTGAAGAGAGCAACCCAAGCAAGCAGGCTTGTAGCTTAGGCTCCTGCTCGTGTATATATAGTGGAGCAGTTTTCTTTTTCTCTCCATATCAACCTTTTAATGGTTGCTTCGTCCGACTAACTTACTGTGTGATTTGACTGCTCCTGAGTGGCCCCTGCACGTACTCCCCCTACGTGTATGACCGTTCCTGAGTCTCACTTGTACTTATCTCTATTTTCTTGCATGACACGTAGACTGGATGCGCATAGAGGAATTTTTTTTACTGCACGTTGTTTACGTAGTACCTACTCCCTCCTTCCGGTTCACTACTAGTACTCCCTCCGTCCTGGTTTATTGGTCCCCTTTGTACTCAATTCATGGGCTCGTTTTCCTCAAGAAATTGTCTTTACCAACGTATTAATATTGGGAATGCATGCGTGAACAACGAATGATTAAACCTTGCATGCAACATTTTGACAAAGCATTGACATATGAACATGTGAATGTGAGGGACTACAACCTCGTGCAACAGTCACACGTACACATGCACGCAAAAACGCGCATGACGCCCTAATGCATGCATGTCCGAGCACACGATGGGACACACACGGTCACGCTCAAGTGCTCAATCTACACGTGCATGCACCCACATACTCAGCCAGGGTGAGCTAGTGACCGTATAAACACCGGAAAATCTATATATTGACCGCAATGAGCGTATTATGAAGTCCACTGACCGTATTTTTACAAATATACAGTGACAGCCAGTGTATTTATCTCGTTTCAAATCAAGCCATATTAACCGGAAAGGAGGCAGTATGGACTAGCATTACTTTGTTGTGGCCCGTCAACTTGCAGAACGAGGAGAAGCTTGCAGGACGGGAGAAGCTTGCGCGCGGTGGCTCACAGGACAAGGAGATACTTTTGACTATGCAAGCTCTCCCCCACTCAGGCGGTGGACGTGCAACAGTTAATTCGGTGTTAGATTGCCAGAAGCATGCATACACTGTACTAGTACCATCATTGTTCGACTTCCCAAAGAGGCAAACAGCCAAGTGCAAAGTTTACTACGGTAGTAGAGTACTTCGAGTAGTATCACGTACTACTAGTACTGTACAGGTAGTACTACTAGGAACCGCATGGTGGAGCATCTGCACTCTTATTTTATTTTAATCTGTGATAAAAACAATCTTCAAAACATTTGCTTCTCTTTGAGGGTTCTCGCAGCTGATAATGGAAGTTGATTGCATGGAACACTCGCCATAATTCTCACTTAATTCTGGCTCCTATCCTGTTAGAAATAGGAGTGCTCAGTAATATTTTCTCTTTTTTTGTTATTCAGCATGTAAACAGGTCAGCAAACCTTGCGGCGCATCTTTGTGCGAACCGTGCTTGCTGCACTTTGAATGTGACCGAGAGCTAGCTTGATGAAACACCTCGCTTCCTTTTTTTCGCGGGGTACCTCACTTCCTAGTGACCAGTCTCTTGGCTGATTGTCCTAAGAATGCTTATATATGACTAAAGCTCTCTCATTTACCCGCAAAAAAGATTAAGGGTCTGTTTGGTTGGAGACTAGTGTGGCCAAGCCAAAGTGTGGCCAGCCACACAAGTATGGCAAGCCACACAAGTGTGGCTGAGAAATTGGACGCCAAACTTTGGCAAAAGTTGGCAAAATAATTGTCTCTATGACAAGTGGACCATAGGGGTAATAAAGTGTGGCAAGCCAAAGTGTGGCAAAAACCAAACACATGCCAACTAAACGGAATTCCCAACTAAACTGTGGCTGCTAAATTTTAACTTGGCAAACTGTGGCTGGGAACCAAACAGCCCCTAAGCCATATTAACCAGAAAGGAGGGAGTATGGACTAGCACTACTTTTTCGTGTGTCCCGTCAACTCGCAGAACGAGGAGAAGCTCGCAGGATAAGGTGAAGCTCACTTACACCCTCTCCATCTAAATCAAGCCTGGTGGCTCGCAGGACGAGGAGAAGCTTTTGACTAATGCAACCTACCCTCGCCCAGGCGGTGGACGTGCAGCAGTTCATTCGGTGTCAGATTGCCAGAGGCATACCCTGTAGTACCATCATTGTTCGACTTCCCGAAGAGGCGAAGAGCCAAGCGCAAGGTTTCGTAGTATGAGTAGTACTACTATTATACAGGTACTAGGAACCGCATGGTGGAGCGTCCGTACTCTTATTTTATTTTAATCTCTGATAAAGTACACATTTATTCAGGAGAAGTGCGGAAAACGGCAGCCCAATAGTACTATTAAAAACATCGAACATGTAATGATGATATCGATCAACCATGCTCGAATATATCTTGGCCTCCGTGCGAGCCCGTCTGTGTGTTCTCGCTCCTCGTCTCTCTCAAGGAACGGCGGGTTGGCCATTTTGCCATCAATTGAGATCGGTTTGCTCACACTCCGATCCCACATGTCAGTGATATGCCAAGAGGAAGTGCGTTGACCGACAGGCCATACGCGTACTTGGTTTTGCACCTTCATACTACTCCCTCCGTCACAGTTTACAGGGCGCGCTTCATTCTCATGCATTTCTCTCCATGCATTTCCACCACCAGAGAGATTTTAGACGTGTTTGTTTTAATGCTCAATTAATTAGGGCGTGGTAAGCACAATCAAGTCCATAATTTTCTCTCGATGTAGGTGTGTACGCGGAGTGGAGTAAGTGCATGCATGTGTGTACCCGGGGTGGAAGCACTGCATGCATGTGTGTACGCATTATTTCCTCTAGTAATAGACGCCATGCTATAACTACCAATGCTATTTTTCAGGCTGATCGCTAGTCGCCTTGATCCCAGAGATTGTTGAAGCGCGCTCTATAAATAGTGACAGAGGGAGTAGTATGAGCGGATTCAAAGAAGAGCGTATTGATGGTTGCTTCTTCCGAGCAACTTACAGTGGGAAAGATGGGGCTTATGATTTGACTGCTCATTACTCACAATTAGTGCGGCGCAACGACCGGACTGAGTCTCTCATGCGGTTGTGCACTACTCCCTCCATTCTTAAATATTTGTCTTTCTAGAGATTTCAACGAGTGACTGCATACGAAGCAAAATGAGTGAATCTACACTCTAAAATATGTCTATATACATCTATATGTGGTAGTCTATTTGAAATTTCTAAAAAGACAAATATTTAGGAACGGAGGGAATATAATTTGGTGCATGGCACATGGACCCGGATGCTGAAGAGGCTTTTGGCAATGCTATCAAGCTTCCAGCATTTGTTTACATAATTGACGTACTATACAAATAATTTTCCAGCGACATGAAATTGTACAATGCTCTGAGCTTTCAGCTTTTGTTTCGTGTGTCTTGCCATCCATGCTCTTTCGGAAAAAATAAAAAACTAACTTCCTTGCTAATGCATCTCAATGATTAGCAGATCAGAGCTAATATTTACATCACAACTGAAGACAAAGTTGTGAGAAGGTGTTAAATTAAAATTGATCGATGCTTTCATTGGTAGCAACTTCCCCCCAGCTCTGTCTAAATCAGCAAGGCATGTTGGGAAAAAAAGTAGCTGTCAGGAGCATGCAACATTCCGATCATTTTGTGCAGTTCCACTAAAATAGAGCTGAGCGTCCCTGTTCCAAAGATATTAAGTGTGATTACAATAATAGAGGACTGTTGATGAAACAATAAACACACAAATAGAAGTCGGTCACCTTTGCAGTCTCTCTTAAGACTAACTAGTAGGAGAAGATTAAGCAAATAGTTGGAGAAGATTAGGCTCGGAGTTGGATGAGGAGGATAGAGCAAAACCAATCTCCCTTTGTGCAGTCGCACTGAAATGTAGAGACGTTGCCCATGTGAAATTTTAGTAGAACTGCACAAAACACTCTTAAGAAAAAAGTGATTTGTGCAGTTCACCAAAAGGTCGCAATAGCAACGAGGTGAAATGGATAGCCCTGTTTGCAAAAAAGAGGTAGAAAGGAAACAATTACTGGCCAATAACAGTTGATGACACATACGACGACAAAAAAGAAGCATATTCCTTGTCCTTAGGGAAGATAACAGCACGATTGTGTTTATCTAAAACGGTGTGAGGACGAGATTGCAATACGGAAAGTACACCAGACGAGCTACGTTTTGGGCAAAGAACTAGGGAAGATCCACATGCAAGATTTTCCACATGCAGCGACGTGGGAAGATGGGCAGTGGAGCAAGGCCGGAGGGGATACCTGGGGGTCGTCGGGATGTAACTAGGAGGGCGGCGGCGGGCGGGATCTGCCCATACTGCGGCAGCGAGCAAGTGGCGTACGCCCTACCACGCCGGAGCTTGGTCAAAGAGAACGGCGGGTACCGCAGATCGGGATGTGCTGCCTCGGCGCCGTCGAACGAAGAAACGATGCACATCCTCCCTTTTCACCGGCGAACGGGATGCGGCCGGATCAGTGACCAATGGTGAGAGAGAGAGAGAGAGAGGCCACCACCGCCTTGTGTGAGATACTCTGAAGAGAGACAAACCCCGGCAGGCAGGCTCCATTGTATATAGTGGAGCGGACTACCTTTTTCTCCATAAAAATCATTTTATATTCTTTGTACGTGCCATTGAGCAATATAACTTTATTTAAAAATAACGCGCCAACGCATCAAGTCGAACTTTGTTTCGTGCACACGTGGTACATGACCTCCGTAGGTAAACAACCGCTACACGCGCTCAAATTAGCACGTGGGCTGCCATTTCGTACAGAAATGAGCTCCACCGTGTACCCGCGCGGGTGTGGCTGGGCACGAAGCATGAGTACGTGCACATATTCTCTTCGTGTACGTACACCTCCTACGTGGGTTTGTATGAGAGAGAGATACAAACGTAGAGAGATATAGTGTGTGGGTTCGTGAGTGTTTTTTTGTGGGGGGGGCGTGAGAGATAGACAGGGAATATGTGTCGATGATATTTCAATCAAAAAATGTAACATATGCAATGTGTGTGAAATAAAGGCCTGGATATATCATATATATATAGAGGGGGCGATCCACGAGAAGAGAGTGGACGTATCATCGGCGTGAGGTATCCATAGAATCGAAGAGTGGGATGATGTGTGTGTGTGCGCGATCGATAAAGAGTGCCATCGAATTTGTGTGTTCCCACGTCAAAGATATAGGGTGGCTAGGCTACTGGAACGTGAGAGGGGACAGGTGCAGTTTATCTCTGTGGCATGGATACCTACCTATAGCGCTCGACTATCGGTGTGTGTGTGGGGGGGGCAGAGACCTAACTATAGAGGTACAATGGCTGGTATATGTGTGGAGGAGGAGAGAGACCTACCTTATGTATTGAGGGAGATCGATCGGCATCCATGCATATGTGTAGGAGAGGAATAAGGTTGGGAGAGAGACAGAGCTAGAGTGTCGGAGGGGTTGGTGGTGGAGTTGCTTCTCACAAGGTGGGAGAGGCCTGCTAGACAAACGGAGGGCACGCCTGCAATATCAATAAGAGAGGGGATGCCTGCCTGTCTATGCACGTGCGTGCGAGAGACGGGTCAGGAGGCATGCACGAATGATGAGGGGGGACGATATGGCTGTGGTAAGCAGACGTAACTACATAGGAAGATCAACCGTCCTTTGTCGAAGAAAGGGAGAGACATAACTTGTGAGATACGTCGATCGATGCATGGGAAAAAAGAGTTATAGTCGACCTAGGTATATGTAGGGAGATCGATCGGTATACATGCATGTATGTGTTAGAAGCAAATAAGGCCCGGAGAGAAGGATAGAGAGAGAGGGATGCAGCTAGGAGGTGGTGCGAGAGGCATACTATATCGAGGGGGAAGGAGTGTGCGAGTACGAGATCGATGAAAAGAGGGGCGGGAGTGAGGCATGGACGGTGAGAAGAGAAGAGGGAAAGCTTGTGTTTATGTTAGGCACACCTGGCTAGAGAGGCATACCGATCGGTGTCTGCCGGAAAGAAGGAGCCGGGGGGCCTAAACACACCGTGGGTGAACGACCTAAAGTGAAAAGACGAATGTGCGCGATGGAGCTAGAGAATGCTGAGGGAGGGTGAGAGGGAGGTGGGCGTGTGCATGCACGAGACAAAGTTAGCGCTAGCTACAAAGATAAGAGGATTGTGTGGGTGTAAAGGACGAACAGATATCATAATTCATTATAAAAAAGTGGATTCGGATATTTGAAGAAGATATCATAGTGTTTTAAACCGACGCATGCATGAATGAATATATATAATGGTGATACGCATGGTGTGGTTATGAACATGTTATACTACATATAATATATAGAACATTTATTTGAATTTGTGATAATGTGTGGCTTTTGCAGCTCAGGGCTAAATACATGTCATAATGTAGGGGGCGAGGCACTATACTTTGTGTGATAAACACAGTGTACATATGAAACATGGTTTAGATTATGAAGATCTAGTTAGTACATCAAATGTACTATTATTTGGAATCAACATCAAGTGTATTCAAAATTTTGAATTCGAGTTCATATAGTACACATAGTTCATATCTATCTCTATAGTAATCATGTGGTGTGTTGTTAAGATAATACACGAATGATGGTTTAAGTTGGCAACAATCATGATTATAGATTCTTATTCAAATAGAGAAACGAATTCAAATTTAGTTCGAATTGCAGCGGTAGTATAGACATTTGGAATGCACTAAAATGTTGGTATGAGTAGGTTACATGCATTATACAGCCAGCGAAAAAATTTAATTGGACATCACATGGATTCATAGCTTTGAATAGCATTTGTACAGTAAAACGGGACAAGACTCTCTCTTTGTGTGGTGCGAATAGTTTTATTTTTTTTGTTTTTTTCGTTGAGGGAAGTGCGAATTGATTTGCTACGTACAATATTACATGTTAGACTTGTCCCTAAAATTCAACCCGCGCCTTGTTATATCCCGAAAATTCAGATATCGTGCTCCCAAAACTCGCGCCTTCACAACCCGCTCCTTGCTATTCCGAAATTACAACGCGCGCGAAAACTCCCTCCAGCTGCCAAATCCCGACACATGAAATCCCCCTTCTAACCTTGAGCCGAAAGGGCCGCTAGTTCAAATCGGTGGGGGTACTTTTGTAACACACCTTACATTTTGGACAAGCGCGTCCCTAAGTCATGGTTCCCCCCTCCCATCACCTCCTTTTCACCATTCAAAATTCCCATTCAAAATCCCAGGCCGCCATAACCTCTCTGCTCCAGCCGCGAAACCCCACCCTCCTTCGTCCGCCACCCCACCGCTGCCCAGCCGGAGCCTCTTCCCCGACGACGTCGTCCACCGCAACAGCCCGACGTCCCTCATCCACCTCCCCGGATGAGGATCCGTCGTCGATCTCGTCGCCCCGCCGGTTCAGCCGCCCCGTCCTCCAGCTCCAAGGAGCTGCTCCGATGATCGCCTCGTCTATCACGGCAGATCCATCCCCACAACGCCGCCTTAACCTGCTCCACCGGAACCACAGCATCCTCACCGACTCCTCGGACGAAGCCGAGGCCTACTCGGCGCCACCAAAGAGGTTGTACACTCATCGCATCACACCTTCTCCTTAACTCGACCTCCCGGCGCCGACGGTGCTCCAACCTGCACCCCCATGGCGCGGCTACCTCAAAGCCGGCGCCGCGGGCGACATCTCCACGGCGGCTCTCCCCAAGTGCGAGGCCCCTTCGGCGGCGGCGTCCATACTAGCCGGATCTGCTGCTGCTGCTCCGGCTCTCGCTCGCTCGCGCTGCTGCTTTGCTCTCCCCCTCGCTCGTGCTGCTGCTCTGCTCTTGCTCTCGCTCGCACTGCTGATGCTGGTACACGGGCTGTTGCAGCTACACGAGTTGCTGCTCTGGCTCTAGTTCACGCTGCTCCTCCAGGCGCTGCTGCTCCGGCTGCTATGTGCTACTGTGTTCCCCGTCGATCGCCTGCTGATTTAGATCACTGTTTCTCTACTACTAGTGCTCGAGCCGCCTAAACTACATGTGAAGTGCCTCTCTGCTACCAGTGCGTTCAGTTTCGACAATAACATTCAGATTCCACAGTAAATTTCAGTTTCGACAGTTAAGTTCAGAGTCAACAGTTTTTACCTCATCTATTGTAGTCAGGTGTTTTTTGGTGATGTAAATTTTACATCTATCACTTTTTGGTAATGTATTTTACATCATCTATTGGAGATGCTATTAGAATCCCACTTGAGATTAACGATGTATGTCATGTACTGCTTCAGCCTCGACGTCTTACGGCTCGCCGGAGCTGCTCCAATGACGGAACCATCCATCACAACAGAGCAGTGCCCTGGACGCCATCTACAGATTCCTCAGATCTTCCTCCACACCTCCATTAGCCACCTCTGCTGCAACTTCTTCAGCGACCAACCCAATGATGCTGAGGTCGACATGGCTAAGGCAAAGAGGTTGTACACTTGTCGCATCACTTATTACTCTACATTCATGTCGATCCATTAGGGCTATTTTGGTTCAAAGGAAAAAGTGAAGGAAAAACATAGCAATAGGAAATTTTCCTATGGCACTCTACTATTCAATTATTCATGCATTTTGTTGAAAGGAATGGAGCAAAACATCCACCTGGACCTACTTTTCAAAATCCTATGCATGAAAACAAGACCAAGTGCATTAGTGGCAGAATAACATTCTAACTGTACACGCTTTCATATGGTTTCACTTTAATTTGGCCATGTTTCTTTGCATTCCTCTGCTCTTCCAATTCCTGTGAACCAAACACCCAAGTTGACAGAAATCCTGTGTTTACAAATGCTCCGTTTCCCACGTGCATTCCTATCCTATTCCGGTGTTTTTCCGATCCCTGCATTTTTAGAATCCTACAAGCCAAAGGAGCCCTTACAGAATTACTTCAGTTACAGGTAGGTGTCGAAGAAAACTTTGTGTGGTTTGTCCTGCTCCTGCCGCGACGTCGTCCACCTCACCTGAGCTGCTCCATCGATAGAAGCATCCACCAAACCAGACATCACGACTCTTGACCTTCTTTCGCTGCCTCAGATCTTCTTCCCTGCCGCCGGCACCCACCGCAACTGCATCACCATCATCGACTCAGCAGATGAACCTGAGGAGTACACGGGTCCACAAGAGAGGTCGCACTCTTTTGTTTCTGCTTATGTTATGCATTGCTTAATATTACCTGCTACTTTATCATCCTGTTCACCTCTTAGACTACAAGTCAGGTCCAAATTAATGTTCAAACTTGAGTTTTTTTTTCTCAAATACGCACGAGTGTGCGTATTATATTATAAAGAAGGGGTGGGTAAAGAACCCAAATCCACCGTTGATGTTACAATTTTCGTACATCATGAGCCAAGCTCCTACATCCGCGTGAAACAAGAAAGACCCTATGACTACTCGCCTCGCGCCCACCTCGATAATTCCGCGGCTACACCATTCCAGTCACCCTTAAGCAGTCCAGCCCTAAACCAAGCAGTCCCTTCCTCTACGATCCTCGTGATGAGTCCAACCAGCGAGGGAGAGGCGTCGTTGAACACAATGGCGTTGCGATGTTTCCAGAGTTCCCATAGGACCAAGGAGATGATGACGCGCATGCTCTTTGGCTTGTCTGCACACCAATCAACCAGAGTGTCGTGTCCCTCGGGTGTCCAAGCTGGTTTACCTATTGTGGTGCATAGCGTTCTCCAAATTGTCCGAGCAAAGACACAAGTTAGCTTGATGTGGTTCAAGGTTTCCTCTTGTTGGTCACAGAATGGGCAGGTATCCGGGTGTGGCAGACCTCTCCGAGCTAGTCGATCCGCTGTCCAACACCTATTCTTCATGGCAAGCCAGAGGAAGAAGCGGCAGCGCAACGGTGCTTTCGATTTCCATGTAAACTGCGCTGTGGCTGACACCTCCCTGCCTACAAATTTCGTCGCATAAGGAGACCGTGCTGAATACTTGCCATCGGGTTCCCAAGACCAGGACACAATGTCTTGCACGCCGTCTTGCAGCGTCACCTCCTGAACTCTTCGCCATAGGTTCAGGTACTGCTATAGAGCCTCTAGACCCAAGTCCGGTTTGATATCGGTTGCCCAGGCTCCAGTGGTAATGGCCTCTTTCAGGGTTCTCGATCTTCTTTTTAGTGGAGGGACGGCCTCATAAATTTGCGGCGCGATTTCCACAAGGTGATATCCATTCATCCAGCGATCCTCCCAGAAGAGGGTCAGGCTTCCGTCTCCTACTGTTATCTTGGTTGCTGCGTTGCAGAGTGCAGCCGATTCCTTGGGGACTTTGATGTTGAACTCGCTCCACAGTCTGTTTTGATCCACTCGCTGTAGCCAAGGCCATCTGGCTTGCAAAGCCACATTAAGCCAAGCCAGGTCCGGAATGCCGAGCCCGCCCGTCCACTTTGGCGTACAAACTGTCGCCCAGGCCACCGAGCAATTTCCACCATTCGCTTGCCTTTTGCCACACCACAAGACTTGAGTTTTAAAATTACTTGTGGGGCACATATCGAGGCAGCAATGAATAGTATCTCTGTCTATTATCTGGTTCACCTAGGGTATGCCTATGTTGTTCATCTTGGGTGGGAAACAAATAGTAAAGCAATCATCATCTGTCTTTTTATTAAATTAAAGCTATCATCAGTCTGCTATCATTATTTTTGGATCCATCCACTGGTTGTTACCATCACTCTAGATTTCTGCATGCTCTCCTTACATAATCTCACTATATTTTTTTCGTATGCATGTCAGATATTGTACACATTCATGCTGAACATGTAGAGAAAAAGAGAAGAGTTTTGCTCGGCAATACAATGTCATGCAGACATCACTCCATGGTGGGTTCAATGGCAAACCCTCCCCCCCTCTCCAGATTGTAATCTAGAGGAAGATATCTGTTCTGAGGCGGATTCAGACGCAGCTGACCCCTCCTATTTACCCCCCCCCCCCTAAGGTGTTTGCTCTAACTTGGCATGATGATGTTGGTCATATCATGCATATGTTGCCTTGCAGTGCCTACTTTCGACATCATATATGTCATCTGCTTAGTTTAGACATATTCTGTAATGCCACCTGTTTAGTTTCTATATCATATATGGGAATTATGCAGTCTCATCTCTTTTAGCCAGCCATAATATATGTGAAATATGCAATGCCATCCTGTTTAACCAGGCATCATATATTTGAATGATATCTTGCCCATCCTTTTCTTCATTACATTTCCATTTGTCGACAATGTTTGTACATTAAACTACTCTTCCTGTGAATCAGCCATTTGAGTGGGTGATGGAAAAATCTGGAGTGAAAACAAGGTCTTCAGAGCAGACAGTGCTACCTGTCGAAGCAGATCTCTTGCTGGGTCCCGATAGCTCCTCAGAGATGGATTCAGAGACAGATGACCAGTCCTATTCCCCCACCGAGGTGTATGCTCTAACTTGGCACGGTTATACTGCTCATATCATGCATATGGTGTCTTGCATTGCATAGTTTAGACATCATATACACAATATTCAACACCATGTTCTTAGTTCAGACATCATATATGTGAATGCCCTCTGCTTAGCATATAAATCACATATGTGAATTAAATCATGTGATCCTGATTACTTAGATAACATGTATGTGAATTTTGTCATGCGAACCTGTTTACTAAAGACATCATTTAATTATCTCATGTCATCCTGTTTAGTTAGTCATCATATCTTTGAATTATGTCATGCTATGCTATCCAGTTTAGATAGACATCATATATGTGAAATTATGTCATGCTATCCTTTTTAGTTAAACAATATACATGTCAACTATTCCATGCCCTCTTTTTTTCCACACTATCTATTGCATCTGTCTCTCATACAAGGTCTGTACATTCAACTATGTTTCCTGTTTATCAGCCATTTGAATTGGAGCGGGTGATGGCAGTATCTAGCGGAGTAAAAACACGGTCTTCAAATAAAACAGTGCTACCTCTTGGTGGAGATAGCACCCCGGTTGTACATGCACGAGAACCAGCCCTACCACACATAACCCAGGCTCTCGCAGATTGTACCCCTACTACGATGGACAGAGAACCAGCTTCACCCAATCTAACCCCAACCCCAGCAGATAGTAACCCAGTTCCTGTTGACACAGCACCATCTCCACCACAGAGCTCCCAAACAAGAGCAGTTAGTAAGGTAGCTCCAGTGCCCAAAGCGCCAGTACTACCACGGCGAACCCCAACTCCACCAGTTAGTACACCTATTCCTGTGGAGGAAGCACAACCAGCCATTCATAGTTTAGCATCCATCGCATTTGATGATGTTAAATCCTATGTGCGTATCTTCCCATCATGGAAATATTATACTGAAGATGAAGGAAAATGCCAGTTGCAGGTGTTCGTCCAGAAGTTATGTGTAAGTAATGTTATTCATGGCAATTACTTTGCTTTGTCCCATACATTCTACCTCCATGATTCTTATAATACAGCAAATTTTCCCATTTTTCTCTATAGAGAAGGACCGATTTGGAAACTCAGGATGAGGTAACCTGTGCTAATACCTCTGCTATCTTCAAGAATGCTTGGTGGCAGTATCGGAATTACGTGAAGAAAACGTACTTCACTGGTAAAGAAACTCATCAAATTCCCTTACGTTCTCCTGAGACACATTTACTGGACGATGACTAGGAACGCATTGTTCTGTACTGGTCCCGAACCAAGAATGTGGTAAGGTCTATGAACTCATTTTTTATTTTTAAGTACTATATGCCTGTGTCTTACTGTATTCTATTCGTGTAGAACAAGTGCTTAAACCTGAAGAACAACTGTTCTCATTTAAGATTCCACTGCTATCGTGCATACTGCTTTGCTCTTGTATCACTGTATTTACTCATACAAACTTATTTTTAAATTGAAGGATCAAATCGAAACTCCAATGACACAACAGGTATGTTTACGCATGTTTCTTTAACTGGTTTGCTCTTATAAATAGCTCTGTTGATTTCAATTTCAATTGTGTATACAGTTGACTTCTCATATCATGCACATTACTAGCATCACAACAGAGCCAATAGTGTTGTTGTACATGTAGACCCGTGGTACCCATCTGAAATCTTGTTGTGCCATGTAGTTTCCCATGCTTTGTATTCTTTCAGTGTTGCTTTGTCTTGAACTGATATGATTTGAACCGTGTCTCTATTTTGATTTGGCAAGACAATGCAGTGACCATAGGACATAGATATATGTTTGTTTGATGCTTTTATTATGTACTACTTGGCAATAGAAGACTTGGTAGTTTAATCTTGTCCACCTTACTAATGAACTGGTTCACCGAAATGAGTTTCATATACTAGTACATGCTAAACCTGTTATGTGTCTACTTGTTTCTTCTTTTAGAATGCTGGCAGAATATTGGGGAAGAGTGCCTTATTAAGCAATGGTAAAGGAAGTAATGCAGATAAGGTTCAGGATAGTGAGACATCCTTGTTGGTCTCCAACAAAGCTGATAAAACAGCTAAGGAAAACTATCTTGAAGACAGTGAGACAACCCCAAAGTCCTGTCTTGGTGTAGTGTTCGAGTTACTGGCCACTACCGCTGGCACAAGCTATTCAAACTCGCTGTCTGAATCAGTTCGGTTTCTTGAGTCACAACTACAAGCTGAAAGACATCGATCAGCTGTGCTACGACAAGAAGCCGAAGGACTGCGGAAGTCCCTGGAGCATTCAGATGCATACTTTCTATTGCAACAGCAAGCGTTGGAGGATTTTAGCGCCAAATAGGAGAAAGCTAATAAGCTTGCTAAGCTTATTGCCAGCATGGTGGATACCCAGGATAATGTTTCTTGAGCTCTTCTGAAGTTGTTTCAGTTATGGACTTGTTTTGCTGCCGCGTTTATTTGCACTGGTGGCCAATTTAGACGGCCAGTGTATGTAATATGCTGCTTTGTTCCCTATATTTGCACTGGTGGCAAACTTTAATGCCCAGTGGATGTAATATGTGTAATAGCTGTAATAGCCTAGCGTTAGTTGCTCGCTTATTTATTTCCTTATTGTCTTGTTTAGTTGTTTGCTTGTTCACTGCAGTTCTTTTTCCGCATTTTTCTAGTGGCCACAATAACCTATTTTTATAACTAGGCCACAATAACCATGACAACACACGGACTGTTGTAACCATGGTCCTGCTACCTGCCGTAGGATCCATGGGCCTCCTACGGATTGTAGGATCCATGGGCCTTCTACGGGCCGTAGGATCCATGGGCCTTCTATGGGCCGTCTCATCAATGGGCCTTCTACAGGCCGTAGAATCGTTTCGCCAAACATGGGCCGTACTATTCGTGGACCATTAACGGTCCGCAAAATGGGCCGTAAACGGGCTAGAGTGGAAACCGTCTATTTATGGCCCGACCATAACAGGCCGTTAATAGGCCATATTTGATAATGCTATGAAAACAGCCCAACGTGTTAACGGGCCACAATCGGGCTGACTGTAACGACGGGCTGAATTTGTCCCACAAGCGGAACAGGCCAGTAACGGACCGTAAGTAGCCGAATTCTGGAAACGAGCCCAAGAATAAATGGGCCCTTAGAAGGCCGAAAGTTAACACGGCCTGGAAACAGCCTACGGAATAATAATGGGCCGTTAATGGGTATAAAGTGATACACTGTTCATTATGGGCCAGTTTCAACTCGGGCCTTTAGTGGGCCCAGAGTTACAAAGGGCCTCGTATGGGCCGAAAGACGTCATGGGCCATACATGGTCCGAAAGTTACAATGGGCTGGAATCATATTGGACGGCCCAGATGACGCTACTGGGCCTAATTTAGATAGGCCATAACGGGCCGTGAGTTAGCGGGCTGTAAATGGGCTATATGCGAACAGGCCGTTAACAGGCTTTCCGTGGGCCGGCCCGCTACCCTTTGACCAAGTCAAACAGGCCGGCCTTTTCACCGGAATGGGCCTCTGTTGGGCTGTGCCACGTGTCGACGTATCATAGGCGCCTCTGGTCCAATGAGTGGATGACATCTGTCCCAACGGTGAGCCGACACGTGGTTCCTCTGGCCATTGAGAATTTTACACGTGGAAAATCCCCATTGGTCCGGGCTGTTAACGGGTTATCGGATTCAAACCGGAACCCGATAGCTTAACGGCGACCCGTTACGGTGGATGCCACGTGTCGATTACCCTTGACGAAAGCACTTCCATGACGCGCCATTTATCGTCATGGAAGTGGACACTTCCGTGATGATAATTTTGGTATTGTCATGGAACACTTCTACGACAGCACAGGTATGACTATCTTGATTCTGTCATAAAATCGTCATGGATGTACATGCATGACAAAAAATGTGACCTACTGTGACAAACACGTATCATCAAGGAAGTGTTTTTTTTTGTGTTTACGGCAAAAGCATAACCATGATGGGTCCTAAGGTGAACTATCTTTGCCTCCATATTCTCATGATCTTCGAAATTCATCTTCTCCAAGACATAGCGTCTTGCATGTCAGGGGATGCGCTAGTCAAATTGTAAAAGACAGAAATTACACGTTGAAGAATCAGAAGTCATGCTGAATTATGAAAAAGACTTGTCATCGTTGTGTACCGTTTCAACATCGAAGGTCTCATCGAGCTTAATACTAAAGCGCCGGCCGTCTTCTAGGTGAGGCCTGTCGCACAGACCCCTGTCGGCGCCGCAGTAGTCGCACTCAGGGATCCTATCGTCGTCGTCAGACATTTCCTATGTTCATAATTCAAAGATTAAACTTCTAAAATTCAATATATGTACTACATAAACTAAATTAGATCATTATTATTCATCACAGGTTGACTATCGGTCTGTCGGGTCTTTTCTTGAAAGCTCTCAGCTCACGTGGTGTATATATTCGACCGTCGGTGATGGTCGCTCCTCCCTTCGTTCCCGAGTGCATTACACCAAAATGTCTAGCACACGGGAACGAAGGAGAAGCGACCCCCACGACAACAGTCAGGATTCTTCTTCCTCTCTGACATTTGCGAGCGTCGGTGATGGAAGCTCCTACTTTCATTTGAAAGTGCATTATACCAAAATTTCTAGCACCTTCAAATGAAGAAGAAGCTTCCCTCACGACAACAGTCGGGATTCTTCTTCTCTCATATATATGGTGGAGACTCTCCCTCACTGATTTCTTGACTGTCATGTATGGAGCCCCGACAGACTTAAAGTCAACCCGAAATGTCGTTTAATTATCTTTCTTGAAAATCCGGGCCACTCGATAATTCCTACATATTCTAGCACAAGTCATGCCAAAATTCACGGAAAAATTCGGCATGACCTTTGCTAAAAAGGACATATCGAGCGCCTGAACTTTGCCGGAATGGAAATTAATCAACACTCCAGCAAAACATAGGCCACTCTGAGGTGTTCCCTGCAAACATAGGCCACTTGGGAAAGCACTAGTAGTACACGACACTACATATCACAAGTTTAGCAGTAGCGCGTCTCCTAAATCAGCGGTGCTACTATACTTAGCCTGGTGGCCAGTGTGGGTACCACTTAGTAGCAGTGCCGTTTGCCACAGCCGCGCTACTGCTACTTGCTTACCTGTAGCGCGCTTCTATGACCCACGCTACTGTTAAGTAGCAGTAGCGCCTTCCTTTCACCCGCGCTACCGTTAAGCTTCTACCTATAAGGTTTTCCCTAGTAGTGTCATCTTCTCGCCTCTGTCGAACCGACTAGGCGGAACTGCCCCGCCTACCAAGCGGGAAAAGCCCCGCCCTCGAATTTTAAATATAATTTTGTATCCATGGATTGCGCCATAGAGCAAAGCCAGAAGAAAATGGTGGTACACATGTATACATCACGCCCGTCGCGTTCGCGTTGCACCCCAGATGGTTGGTCGGTCTGGCACGCTGCTCACTGAATGGAACGCGCGTCATATTGCGTTTGCACACACATGTGGGACCGCAATTGAGAATCGACCATAGGCACACTCCCCCGTCCCCGCAAGTCGACTGTGTTAATAGAAGAGAGAGACGAGCAATAGTACTGGAGCAGTGATGTACAGACGTCGGTGCCTGGACGATCCCTGCACGACACGGGAGATCAGTTCATCCATGCATGTGATCAGACTCCAACAGATGGCTGGATTGGCCATCGTCTACATATCGTGCAGGCTGTGATGTACAGGGTTGTAGTTCCGATGAGAAATCTAAAAAAAAGTTTCTTGTCATCTCGCAATATTAGGTGTCATGTGCTTCGGATCACTGCGAGGGTTAAACAGTGACAACTGCGTTCCTCCAAGGCGCTGGTTATTGGGGGCACATGCACGAATACTACTCGGCTGCCATCTAGGTCAAGCCAGCTATGTTAATTAGGACATCTATCGATTGACCCCTTTTCTATGAGTTTGTCTTTAATTTGAGCTTTGATCCTCATCTAGTTTGTCCGTCGGGATTCATGTTGTCTCCTAGGGGCAGTGAGGTTATGTTTTCTTGTCATGTGACATTTTTTCGTGTTATGTTAATTCGGTGCTTCAGATCAAAATGACGATAACTGTGCCTCCGGGGCACGTGCATGAAGACTTCTTGACAGTCATTGATGAGGTCAAGCTGGCTTCGGTAGAAAAAATAAAACTACTCCATTATATAGGCAGCAGCCTCCGCGCTTGATTGTTAGTGTTGCTCTCTTCACACTATCTCGTCCTCTCCAGATCTAAACACGACAGCGGTGGCCACACTCTCTCTCTGCTCACCGCTGGTCATAGATCCGGCCGGATCCCCTCCGCTGGGGAAGGTGAGAAGGTGCAACGTCCACGCGGTCGTCCTCGATGACGGCTCTGACCCACTGATGGTGCGTCCCGATCAGCGTGCCTTGCCGTTCTCTCCCACGCAGCGCCGGCTAGGGAGGGCCTCCGACCCCTTCTTCCTCATTGACGTAGTGTGGGCTGATCCGGCCTCCCGCCGCCCACCTAGCGACATCCCGACGACCCTCAAGTATAACTTCCTTCGAAATTGGCCTTGCTCTACTGCCCCAGCTCCTCACGTCGCTGCATTTGTATCTTTTACTACTTCTCAGGCCCCCTCGTAGATAGGATCGATCGGTTGTTCGAAAGCCACCTAATTTTTTACTCGTAAGAGGTAAAACTACTTCATGCAGTTGAATCTAGTAGTACTACTTCATGCAGTTGAATCTAGTAGTACTACTTCATGCAGTCGAATCTAGTAGTACTACTTCATGTAGTCGAATCTAGTACTACTTGGTTCAAGCAGGGAAGAAAGGGGGTGGGGGTGGGGGAGATTTGTTACCCCAATCTAGGACTTGGTCGAAAGAGGAAATAATGGAGGCGAAAAGTAGCAGAGACTGGCTATCCAACTGGTCTCTTGGTCTAATAGGGAAATAAAGGGAAACGCGGCACAAACTCGATATAAACCAATCTATTGGTTGAGAAAGGAAAGAAAGTGGGGACTGAGGGACAAGTCAACAGAGTATGTCCAGCACTAGATTTGCTGGCCGCACACAGTAAAAGGTGGCTATACCGAACAAAAATGGGACCAACCCAGATATCCTGTTTGGATGTTTGTTGCCCCGAGCCCCTCTTATGTAATGCCATTGGTAAAATTTAGCAGTCCCACTGTTAAACCAATGTTGTTTTCAATGTAATGCCTCTAGTAATATGAATCAATGGCACTGTTTTTCATGTCCTGCTAAATTTCCCATTAAGATAAGTTGCCTCTTTTCATTAGAAATGCAATTGTCCTAGTCCGCCTACTCTCCTGTGCCTAAATACCAACTCTTTAGCAGCTGTTAATGTAATGTTGTTGGTAAAATGAAGCAATCGCACCATTAAAGTAATGTCATTTTTAACAGTTGTCATAGTTAATCCTAATGCGCACACTAATATCTAGCAATGCTGCTGCTTTAGAAATTACTACTGTCCTTGTAGGATCGCCATTCAGATAAGGAACATGATTCTTTTCATTTGATGTATGTTTCATCACTTGTTAGTCACCCTCCTTTCCACCTTTTTGTGCAAACAGAGATATACATTTCACGCTTGATCTTAGTTGAACTGCACAAAATGATATCCAAATTATAGTTGAACATTCCACGAGCTTCACGACCAACCTTGATGTTGCTCAATGTTATTGCAACTAATGAAGAAGAAGCTGCTAGCTCATGGGACCAAGTACTTGCTAACTGCATGATGCAAACATTGCTTCATTTTAGGTGAACTGCACAAAAAGGTCCCATGAATTGAATCATCCATGTTGGCGACTGGTGTCATCCCTTCTACGATGGCATTGACTGAAGATATGGTTCCCATCACGAGGTATGTTCCTTTTTGGTCCGTCCGTTTGCCAAAGATCCTGCATGTTGACTCTGCTCTTGTGCTACTATTTTGGCACTGCCATGATAAAGTAGTAATGTTATTATTTTGCACCTTAATCTAGTGGCACTATTAATTTGAGGCAATGTTTTGCCACCGCTAGTGCCACTGATTTTTTTAATCAACAGAGGGGGTTTCCTTCGATTTCATTAAAGAAACCCAACGGTTTCCTCCGATTTCATTAGAGAAACCCAACCATACATAACCATTATCCGACAACATCTCAGTGTAAACCGACAGTTATGCAACTACTACTAGAATGGACTGACTACTAGCAGGAGACAAGTTCGCCACATAAGTTAGGCAGGTAGGGGGACGCAGCCCCAGCTCGACCAAGTTTGGATTACAACCCAAAAGCTACCACGGAAACATCAGGGGGGAAGATAGGGACTGAAAGAGCCAGCTTCAGCATCCCAGTCTAAGCACCCTTGGCCTCCATCCTTGCGACGCACGGTACACCTCGCTTGCCACCTGCTCGACCCTAGCACCACTGATAAAATGAAGTAATAATACAGTTAAAATAGAGCTACTGTCCTCTCTATCATTTCATTTCCAATGTAGATAAAGAAAGTGCTTCTCTTTGTTAGTATATGTTTCATCAACTAGTCCCATTGTTAATGTTTAAGTGTTTCTGCAAACTGGGGTGCTTAATTTTAGTTGAACTGCACAAAAATAGAGATTAGAATGTCTCAAGGCACCTCCTTGTACTCCCGTTGTACACTGATGTTCATCACTGGCAGAAGGTGTATCGGGGAGAATTGGGTCGATTTCTAGTATGAGGCCTACCGTATGAGGCGTCGCAGGGCCCATCTCGCCCTCGCAGCATGGCATACTCTATCGCAATCTTTTCCTATTAAGAAAATCAAGTTTCTTCTATTTATTAGTGTATGTTTCATCAACTAGTGTCACTATAATGTAATCACGCTTTTTCATTATCTGTGCAAACAGGGTAATCTTTTCCCATTAAGAAAATGAAATTTCTTCTATTTATTAGTGTATGTTTCATCAACTAGTGCCACTATAATGTAATCACGCTTTTTCATTATCTGTGCAAACAGGGTTATTCAGCTACATTTTGATGGAACTGCACAAATATACGGATGGAACCAACATATATGCATAGTGCGAGGTTCCAATATCTAACATAAACGTGGCTTGGAAAAGCACAGATGCTCGGATGGTTCCTCAAGTTCTTGCCGACCCGCTATAGAATATTTTAATCTGCCGATGTTTCGCTTGCACTTTACTTTTTTCTAGGGGACACTTTACTTGTTTCAGTGTTGCAGCAAATCCTCTAATCAAATAGGAGTAGCTTATATTGGCACTTTTCTAGGGAGTACTCTTTTCTGAAAGAAGAACCAATCGATTTTTCTTTATTTGTACCCATTGTCACAACTTTGTTTTTGGTCCAGAGCTATTTTAGGGTGATTCGCGTAGTACTTGGAGACTCCGAGTACTACCCAGTACTTACCCGTATGATTTTCATTAGCCGTCACACTGATTGTAAGCATGAGCAGATGGAAGATTACGTTAGTGCGAAGCTTACCTTAAACCCTACCGCCGCCGTTGAAACAAGGCGAGCGGCGAGGGAACCGTGGAGAACGGTGGGGAAGCGACGTCACGCCATCCGATCTCCTCTTGCGGTGGCAGAATGAATACTCATGTGGCTCCGGCTAGCACTGCACCCTCACGAACGGCACACCGTACTCGAACGATTCGTTGTCCTCTGGATTCTCGACCTTCGGCCTGTACGCCCACCACCTCCGCCTGACTTTTGCCTTAGGCGAATCTGTCTGCTCCATCGCCCAGAGGAGATACTCGATGAACTCGAAGGACTGCGGTGTGACTGCCGCCGGGGAGTACATCGCCGCCCTCATCGCCGTCGTCTCGCTCTTTCTCATACATTGCCACATGGCCCTCACCGTCCTCGAAATCTCCCACTCGTTGTCAAACCAAGTAAGGATCTCCTTCAACCTGGCTAACTTCGCCTGGTCACCGCCGGCGATCTGCCCGATTCGCTGCTGCATCCTCTCCATAGATGTGCTTCTGAGATGTCCGGTGCTGGCTTTGGAAGATGGGAGGAGAGATGGTGGTCTTGCAATGGAGAAGAGGGGGAGGCGACACGGTGGTTTTGCAATGGAGAAGATGGAGAGGAGAGGGGGGTGGTTTTGCAATGCAGAAGAGGGAGAGGCGAGATGGTGGTTTTGGAATTGAGAAGATGGAGAGGAGAGGGGTGGTTTTGCAATGTAGAAGAGGGAGAGGAGCGTGCGACAGCGATTTAGGGCCAGTTCTTTTGATGGCTTCTAGAATAAGCTGCAATAAGCTGCCCCCTACCTAGCTTATTCTAGAAGCCCAACCAAATTTATCTTTTTAGAAGCCTAGTAGTTAAGACTTGACTAGTAGGCTTCTAAAAAGAAAATTTTGTTTGGGCTTCTAGAATAAGCTGGGTAGGGGGCAGCTTATTCTGTAAGCCCAAAAAAGCTAGCAAAAGAACTGGCCCTTAGGATTGGACGAGAGGGCCGACACGCTGTGACTAGATCAAAATCAAAATCAATTTACCCTTCAATTAAGAAGCGACCCCACATTAACTAGTCTCCCTTGTATTCTGGGTCATATTTTCACCATGATTTTAACAAATAAAATATATGTTATATGTTCCAAAAATAATATAATTTGAAAGTATATTCAGATACGAACCAAATGATACAATTTTTTATGACATGCATTCATATTTTGCTTGTCAAATACAGTACGTGGTCAAACTTTGACCCAAAATACGCCAAACAAAAATATACTTCCAAGACCACCAACGCTCCTATCCTCTTCCATTTCAAAACCACCGCCGCTGCTCTCCTCTTCCAATCCAAAATCAGCGCCACTCCTCTCCTCTTCCATTTCAAAACCACTGTCGCTCCTCTCCTGTTCCAATCCAAAACCACCGCCGCTCCTCTCCTCTTCCATTTAAAAAACCACCGCCGCTCCTCTCCTGTTCCAATCCAAAACCAGCGCCACTCCTCTCCTTTTCCATTCAAAAACCACCGCCGACGAGTGAAGGTGTTGTGGAGAAGTAGATCGATGGAGGAGTACAACCGATACGTGAGGATCGCAGACGGCGACCCTATGAAACTAGCGAGGATGTTGGAGATACAGTCTTGGTTTGACAACCCGGAGAAATTAGCGGCGACGGTGACAGCGATGGCCAAATATCTGGAACAGAGCGAAAAGGCGACGATACTCCCAGAGGGAGTCGCGCGGGAGTACATAGAGCTACTCCTCTGGGCCATGGAGCAAACAGATTCACCGAATCCGATCGTGAGGCAGCGGTGGTGGGAGTATCGATCCAAGATGGAGCACCCACCAGAGATTGAAGGATCAAGCATCTACATGATGCCGTTTGTGAGGGTGTTGTGGCAGAGCGAGCCGGTGGGGTCTTCGTCGGCCGAACCCAACTGCAAGAGGAGAAAAGCAGTTTGGCGCGACGATGCTTCCCCGCCATCCTCTCCCTCGCCGTTCACCTCTTCTCACAGGACTGCCCCCCCCCCCCCCCCCAATAGTCTGAGGAGGAGCTTAGGGTTGTCAGTATTTGCAGGTTGTGTTTTGTGTTGTGTATTTTGAGAGTACTTTCAGATATGAATGTCTTTTGAATTTCAGATTTGCAGTACTGAGCATATGTCGGGGTAATTGACCGCAGGTACCCCGAAGACGGCGAGACAATATTTCAAGACATCGGGGCTAGCAAAGCCCCTCAGTCCGGCTGCCCCGGCCGGCTCGCCACCCGGCTCCAGACGGCAGTCGGACGGGGCGCCCGCCCGCCCGGGCCGACTGCTCCCCCGGCCGACTGCTCCAGCTGGCCTGCTACGCGGAGTCAACCGCTACTCCGACCCGACATCGACAAGACCCCAACGAGACGGCCGTACCCGGCACTGTTGAGGAATAGCGAGGCACTGTGCGCGGGTCACACCACACCACCATGTATAGTGCTACTTGTCCCCTGGGCACTGTTTATAAAGTGACCCAGGGGACAAGCCGACGTGCTACGCCACACCACCAGGGGACATGGGGCACCAGCCACCACACCTCAACCATGCCACTAGCTAGCTAGCTACCATGCCCACTCCACACTATATATAGCTAGCCATCCATCCACTCCTCACTCTCTCATTCACGCATGGACACACATGCTCACGCTCATACATGCATGCTCAGGCATATGCGGCCACAAGCCACGGCCACGCACACACTTGTGCTCATATACATATATGAGATCAGGTGCCCATGGCACTGATCTCAGATACAGCTCCAGGAGCACTCTGTACTGCAGATATGCCACATACATACAAACATGCAGGAGTAGGGGTATTATCTCTACGGAGAGCCCCGAACCTGGGTAAACCCCCGCGTGCTATTCGCATACCCGCTCCTGGATCTTCCACGGCAGTCTTGCCCTCACCTGAAGCCACCCTGTGGCATCTGTCGCCTCGCTGACCCCCCGTGAGAATACCACGACAGCATATGAAGTATTTTATGAATTCTAGAGATCTATTTTTAGCACCTTAAAAAATGTAGTTTCATATAAAAGTGCAGACAATGTGATTCTCAGAGAAGAAACTGCAAGTTTCAGTTTCAGATAAGAAACTGCAAGTTTCAGAGGCTGAGCATTTATATTAACACGCCCTTTTCAAACAGGGATAACATCATGTTGGGAGTTTTATTCATGGTCAAAAATGGAACTACCAGCCAGTTAACATCATGCTGATCAACATTCATGCATAGCACATCTTCATATGATGAACAGTCAAAAAAGATATGCTATTTTCAAAATGCCCACACAATATTGAGTGTGCGAAAAATAGAGAAAACGAGGGATGAAGTTTTGGCAAGTGTTGGAGGTGGTGTGCGTAGATGACAATGGGGACCCACATGTCAATAATGGCAGAGGCAAAAAATTTGGAGATATTTTCACTACATCAGGTGAAATCGAACCCGGGCGGAGCAGCGGTCGGGGAGTGGAACTTGGCCACTGGGCTACTTCAGTACTTTCGCTAGAAATTAGGCACAGCATCTACCACTACTGTAGCACGTCTTCCCCGGCTCCGGTGCGTTCTCGTCTGGGGCCTGGACGTCATCTTCCGCTTTTGTGCGCTCGCCGCGGCGCCGCTGTCTGCCGTTGTGAACATGCTCAACAAACAAGAGGAATCTGAAGAGGACTATACATGGAGAGGCGGACAGTCGGGACCCACCATGTCCATGGTGGTACGCAAGCAAGTGCCTCATTGAAAAAATACTTCATCCTAATGTTATACTGATGTTGGGGCCCACGGGTTTGTCAACGTAGTAACTAAAGTAGAGAAATTTACAACGAAGCCACTCATCGGGGAGCTGGCAGGTATAATTTATTATCAGTGGGCCAACAAGTATCAGCTTAGTTATGGGTTACCCAGTCTAGGCTTTCTTTTTTAACATGCGCAGCCCACGACATGTCAGTTTGTATTTGTTTGAGGGTCGTCATATATCGACCGGCCTATGGGCCTCCCATCCTAGGTTTTATTTATTTTTCTTAAACATCCGCAGCCCAACTTATGTATTTTTTTGAAGAAAATACTAAGATTTTCTCTATTTTTCTATATAAGAATAGGAACGCCGGGTCCAACTTATGATTCCCTTCTAACTATATTATACATATTTATATTATTTTATATGTTATTATATATTATTGTTATTATCATCATATATTTAACAGATACTTACATAAATAAGAAAAAAAATATCCCACGTCTTATTAACTTATAAAAATAATTTTTTAATAATAAAATCCTGAGGTTTTCTACATTAAGGCAACGAAAATCCTGATGATTGTGTACAAAAGCTTGGTAAGATTTAAGAATCAATGTAATAATAAAGCATTTATTATTTAAATATGTTTATAACAAAATGCTCAGCCCCTGTTTATTTTTTGATAGCATTGTTGCGCCAACCCAACATTATAATTAGAACTAGCCTAGCAAAATTCTATATTTCGAAAAGTGCAAATGGGATGTAATTTTTTAGGGGAAAAAATGGGCCACATAAACGCTACATTATTTGTTCACCCAGGCCAGCAAATTCGTGTATTTCGAGAAAGTGCAAATGGGCTGTAGTTTTTTTTTTAAATGGGCCGCATGGACGCTACATTATTTGTTCACCCAGACCAGCAAATGGACTGTAAATTTTAAAAAAAAATGGGTTGAATATGTGCCACATTTTTAGAGGCTAAAATATGGACCGATAGGTTGAAGCCGACGCAAGGCGTTGTCAACTTAGTCAACAAATGATTCTAACATCGATAGCAAATCCAACGGCCGGCATCCATCTTCAATCTCTCGTCTTCTTCCTCCAGCGCCGCCGAGACCACCTGCTCCCGCCTCCGGCTGCTAGCAGCTCTACTTAGCATGCTTCGCTGCGAAGCGCTACCCCACCACCGGGCAGGCCATCCCTCCACCCCTCCACACCTCATGTTATTCTCCGCCGACTACAGAACCACGTCGCACCAGAACCAATTAACCCTCATACACCTCTCTGTCTGCGACTCCACTCCCGCGTCTTTCCATCTCCGGCTTGTTGCCGTCCGGGGCCTTGCTGTCGTCCACCGCCTTGGTGCGCTCGGCGCTGCGTGGTCAACAAACGAGAGTCATCGGAAGAGGACTGTACGTGGAGAGGCTGACAGTGTGGGACGCACCAGGTCCATGGACGCACGCATGCAACCGCGTCCTTATTACTTGAAAATAAAATTATTCCTCCCCCTGAAAGCTGTGACCCACCACGTATATCTTCGCACGGAAGGAAGTGTCTCCTTATTCCTGCCACTGACAGTTGGCACCCACCAACAACATCTTTGCACGCAAGGAAGTGCCTCCTTATTACAGCAAAAAAAATGATTCTACCCCTGACAGCTGGGACCCGCCAGCTATATATTCGCACTCAAGAAAGTGCCTCCTTGTCCTCCCTGACAGCTGGGACCCACCCGGTCGAAGCATACGTAGCGTTATCTGTCTGGTCGCGAACGTGTACGTACATACTGGTCGATCGGTCTCTCTGCAGCGATCTACCGTGGCCGAGTAAGGAGCGGCAGGTGTCGTAGTAGAACCGCCGACGTAGCACGTCACGCGGTCCCGTCTATATCGTCTACACATATGTACAGCCACGCTGCAAGAAAGTAAATACGGCTATGTACGTACATACGGGCGGGGTCTCGAATGCGTACAGCGACGGCGTCCTGTTCATCGGCAGCCAACCGGTCGGGTCAGAACGGAGTAAACATCGTCGTGCTCATTGGTAGGCAACCGACAGGGTCAGAATACGTCGTGTTCATCGGGAGCCAACCGGTTTGGACGGAACAGCCGAAACGAGGTGTGGCGTACAGCAGAATGAAGGAAACGGCCTTCTGTTCGACTGTGTACGATCGAAACGGGGTCCTGTTAATCGGGAAGGGTCTGGCGTACCGCAAAACGGAGGAAACAGACTTCTGATCGAGTGCCTACGGTCGAAACGGGGTCCTGTTGACAGGGAGGGGTCTGGCGTATCGCAAAACGGAGGAAACGGACTTCTGTTGAAGCGCTTACGGTCGAAACGGGGTCATGTTCATCGTGAGGGGTGTGGCATACCGCAAAACGGGACTCCACGGGCTACTGTTCATCCACCATCTACTGCCTCGCTCCAGCCTCCACGGGCTACTGTTCATCCACCGTCGACTTCCAGCAGCCTCCACGGGCTACTGTTCGTCCACCGTCGACTTCCTCCAGCCTCCACCTGCTACTGTTCATCCACCGCGACATTCCTCCTGCCTCCACCAACTACTGTTCATCCACGGGCTACTGTTCATCCAGCCTGCATTAGCTACTGTTCAACCAGCCCTCCACGGGGCCCTGTTCATCCACCCCCAACCGGCTCGGTTGTGGCGGCCTCCTCGGGGTCCTGTTCATCCAGCGGCAACGGCCTACTACCACGGGGTCTTGTTCATCCAACGCCCACTAGGAACTATTCATCCAACCCCCAACAACGGTCACTGTTCATCAAGAGGCAAGTTCGATCGGCTTCAGTTAGCAGCAGTAGCGAAGGAATCGCTCGGGTTCAGTCAGCAGCGAAGGAATCGCTCGGGTTCAGTTAACAGCCAAGGGATCGATCGCTCGGGTCAGTAACGTACCCAGTGCAATCGCTCGGGTTCAGTAAGCGAACGCCTCGCTCGGGTTCAGTTAGAGCCCAATGCCTCGCACACGGACATGAGAGAAACGCGCAAACCTCTGTGCATTGCTCGGCCCCGACCACCCACTGTAACCGGGAAATCCCCGAAATTTTCCTCGCCCTGGCTTCTACCACGATTTTTTCTGTCATGAACGGCCCAAAGAATGTCATGCAGGTGCGTCCCCGGCCTGCCCAGAACGAAAAGCCCATTTTCTGTCATGATTTTTTGTCATAGAAGTAGGAGACCACCACATCTATGATGATACGTGTTTTGTCACAATTATCATCATAGAAGTGTCATAACCATGACAGAAAAAAAATTGTTCGGGCCAAAATGTCACGGATGTGTCTTTTTTTGTAGTGTAATATCCATTCAAGTTAAAGATTTCAGGAATTTCAATGATTGGCATGGCAAGGACTAGTGATTGTGGACCCCTCAAAATGCTAAGGACATGGATCGGCAAAAGCTCAAGACCCTACATTTTTGGTTAAGTGATCCAAGATCATATTGAGTCCATAGGAAAGCCAATACTATTAAAAGGGGATGAGGTTTTGATAATGATCTATTTGCTCAAGTGCTTAGTGATATTGCTCCAAAACCCACAACCACTTTCTCTATCCAGATCTGTCCAAAACCCTACATTCCAACTCGGTCCCACCGAAACATACCCATCCGGACCCACTGAGTTCATCTGGACACTGCCACAGCCAAACCCTAACAAATTGGATCCACCGATATGGATCTCGGTCTCATCTAGATGGCCTTGCCAACTCTCTATAACCTGTTGCAATTATTTCGGTCCTACCGAGTTTTGCAATCGGTGCCACCAAGATGGCTTGCCAACTTTTTGTTGCCTTATTGCTTCACTTCGGTCCTACCGAGTTGATGCAATCGGTGCCACCGAAACGAGGTTCTGCCCTATCATTACACATCAGTCGCTCCGAGTTGTTTCCAGTCAGTCCCACCCAGACCTCCAACGTCCATATCTTTTACACAGGTCGGTGCCACCGAGATTTCTGATCGGTGCCACCGAGTTGAGTCAAAAGTGTGTAACAGTTGGATTTCGTGTGGAGGCTATATATAACCCTCCACCCCCTCTTACTCAGTAAGCGAGCCATCAGAACGTGCCTACACTTCCACTACTCATTTTTTGAGAGAGAACCACCTACTCATGTGTTGAGATCAAGAGATACAATTCCTACCATTTGAACCTTGATTTCTAGCCTTCCCCAAGTTGCTTTCCACTCAAATCCTTCTTTCACCATAACCAAATCTGTGAGAGAGAGTTGAGTGTTGGGGAGACTATCATTTGAAGCACAAGAGCAAGGAGTTCATCATCATCACACCGTCTATTACCTTCTGGAGAGTGGTGTCTCCTAGATTTGTTAGGTGTCGCTTGGGAGCCTCTGACATGATGTGGAGTTGAACCAAGAAGTTTGTAAGGGTAAGGAGATCGCCTACTTTGTGAAGATCTACCCGAGTGAGGCAAGTCCTTCGTGGACGATGGCCAAGGTGGGATAGACAAGGTTGCTTCTTTGTGGACCCTTTGTGGGTGGAGCCCTCTGTGGACTCACACAGCCGTTACCCTTCGTGGGTTGAAGTCTCCATCAACGTGGACGTACGATAGCACCACCTATCAGAACCACGCCAAAAAGCACCGTGTCCCCATTGCGTTTGCCTTCTCCAAACCCCTCCTTTACTTACATGTGCAATGTTTTATTTTCCTCTACTATACTCTTAGAATTACGTGTGTAGGGTGTTGCTTGACTTGCTATAATTGCTAAAATCTGCCTACAACTAAAATTGGGAAAATGTTAGGTTTTATTTGGTCAAGTAGTCTAATCACCCCCCTCTAGACATACTTTCGATCCTACACTTTGATAATTTGATATGTGGGTGACACCGGTGCTAGGGTGCTATTCTTAATTGAACAAGCAACCCTCTTATGATTACCCCCTCTCGCAAGCATCCGTAACTACGAAAGAAGAATTAAGATACATCTAACATAGCATGAAACATATGGATCCAAATCAGCCCCTTACAGAATAACGCATAAACTAGGATTTAATCTTCTGTCACTCTCACAACACATCATCTACTTATTACCCCCCCCCCCCCCATGCCTTCCCTTAGGCCCAATTATGGTGAAGTGTCATGTAGTCGATGTTCAATAACACCACTAAGGGAACCAACAACATACATATCATCAAAATATCGAACGAATACCAACTTCACATGATTAATTATAACAAGACTTCTCCCATGTCCTCAAGAACAAAAGTAACTACTCACAAATCAAGTTCGTGTTTAAGATCATAGGTGTATTGAATATGCTTAAGGATGTGAACATATAATCTTCCACCAAATAAACCAATTAGCATCAACTAAAAGATGTAATAAACACTACTAGCAACCCACAGGTACCAATCTGAGGTTTTGGGGCAAAGATTGAATACATGAGATGAACTAGGGTTTGAGAGAAGATGGTGCTGGTGAAGATGTTGATGAAGATTGATCGTCCCACGATGAGAAGATCGTTGGCAATGGCGATGGCTTCGATTCTCCCCTCCCAGAGGGAAGTGTCCCCGGCGAAATCGCTTCGCTGGAGATCAAAAGTGTTCCTGTACAGGTTCTGCCTCGAGATGGCGGCCCTTCATCCCGAAAGTTTTCTTCTGATTTTTTCTAGGACAAATAGCATCATATAGGAGAAGATGGGCCCCAGAGGCCTGCTGGTGGAGCCACGAGCTCACCAAGCGCGCCCTGGGGGGCGCCCCCTGAGCTCGTGACTCTCTAGTGGCCCCCTCCTGGTATTTCGTCCACTGGTATTTTTTATATATTCCAAAATAATTCTCCGTAAATTTTCAGGTCATTTGGAGCTGTGAGAATATCTATCTCTGTTGTAGCTTTTTCAGGTCCAGAATTCCAGCTGCCGGCAATCTCCCTCTTCATGTGAAACTTACAAAATGAGAGAGAAAATGCATTAGAATTGCATCATAAAGTAAAATAATTACCCAAAACATAATAAATAATAGTAGGAAAACATGATGCAAAATGGACGTATCAACGTGCCCGACAGATCTCTTTGAAGTGGACCCAGAACGGGCAATACACGACTGGTTCTGCTTATAGGTCCCTATTCCTTGGCTCCACCACCACGCCCAATGGGCGGCCCATATGGAAGTGTTTGGCACCGATGAACGCCAAGTTTTTTCTCTGGTTAGCCTCCCTGGACCGCTGATGGACTGCGGAACGAAGAGTGCGCCATGGTTTACCTCACGACCCTCTATGCAAGTTGTGCAGCCAGGAGCTTGAGACCATTGATCATCTGCTTGTCTAGTGCATCTTTTCGAAGATCACCTGGCATGAGATATTATCCTGGTGTCGCCTCCCGGTGCTTCTGCCAAGCGCCGACGCGGCCTTCTCGTGGTGGTCTGCCTCGCTTGCCGCTTCTCCGGCAAGTTTATGGAAGGGCCTCAACTCTCTTATATCCCTAACCGCATGAAGTATCTGGAAGCATCGAAACGCCGCTTTCTTCAATGACCACCGACCATCTACCGACGAGCCCGTCCGCACAATCAAGGAGGAGGCTCGGCTCTGGGCAAAAGCTGGAGCTTAAGGACTAGCACTAGTTATCCCTGTAGCCTAGAATGGTTGTATCGAGGCTGAGCAACCTCCAACATGCTCATGCTACGCTCTTGGGGACGTCGATTCGTGTACACCCCCTGTACGTTCTCTCCACCTATCAATGAAACGATACGCAACAATGCGTATTCACGAAAAAGAACCTTTCCTAGATCAGCAGCGCTAGTTGAAAATATGATATGTGTTTCCTAACAATGTGTATTTTGTTTCAGAGGCATATGTTTGATTCTGATGTGTGTGTGATATGCAACTCAGCAGCCGATAATTGGAAGCATGCGTTAATTGATTGTCAAATGGCAAAGTGTGTTTGGGCAATGATGGATGAGGAGTTAGTTGAGCATATGGTCCCAATCACTAATGGTAATGCATGACTGGTTAGTTGAGTTGCAAAGTACAGTAAGTGATGATCAGTTTATCAAAGCCATTGTTACACTTTCGGCAATATCGTGGGTTCGCGAAAAGGCTATACATGAACAAGAGTATCAATGGCCTCAGTCCATGCGTGTTTTATAAAAAAAATTACCTTGTTGATTTGGCTCTCGTTCCTGAGAAGAAACATGATACAATGCCCACCATCTCTAGTCTCCGGCTAAAGAAGTGGGTACACCCAGAAGTTGGATCGGTGAAAATGAATGTCGATGCTGCAATCTCACGTAATCAGGACAGGGTAGCCTTTGCGGCAATTTGTCGAGATCATACGGGGTTGTTTTTGGGCGCCTCAGCTGTAACAGTGGATGATCTGTTCGATCCAGAAACACTTGAAGCAATGGCACGCAACGAAGGTCTCTTGTTGGCACTCGAGGTCGGTGTACAAAAGGTGCAGATCACCACCGATTGTTCTGCAATAGTTAAACACATTCGAGAACCTTTCCTAGCTCCAAGCAAGGTTGTGGTGGAGAAATCAAGACAAAGCTCTTGATGATACCTCTCGCGGAAGTGATTCACGAGAAAGTGCCTGTAACACTGAATCATATGTGCTTGCGAAAGCTGCTACACTGGATCACATTTAATATGTGCTTGCAAACATGTTTTTGAAAGTCATGAAGAATCTTCAAACTGACATTTTTTTTTAAAAAAATCAGGATTTGTTTTTGAATTCGTGAACATTTTTTGGATTCCGTGAACATTTTTTGAACTCGCGATCATTTTTCGAAATTAGTGAACATTTTACGAATTAGTGAACAACGGACATTACTTAAATTGGTGAACTTTTTTTGAATCCGCAAAAAAAACTAATTTGTGAATGGATTTTGAAATTCTTGAGAATATGTGAACATCGATTTGAATTCACAAACTTTTTTTCATATCCATGAATTTTTTTGAATTTGCAAACTTTTTCGAAATTCATGATTTTTTTCCCAAGATTCACGAACATAATTTGAATTTCTTTCAAAAATTAAAAGGAAAAGAAAAAAGAAAAAAGAAAAAAAGTAATTTTATAGTAGTAGTATAGATTTTTGTGGACTTGCAGCGAAGCGACGGGAAACTTCTGGAGTGGTGGTGAGAGCGAGCCCGAGTCAGATAGGTAGTCGGCCCACTTGGCGGCTGGGTGCCTTAAAAGGGGTAGGATCCGGCGTGTTGGGACATCATCGCGTCTTCGAGATCGAGAGAAGGAAACCCTAGCCGCCGTCATCTTGCTCGTCCAGATCTGCTTGGTTGGTGGAGGTATCGCTCTGGCGCTGCGCACGATGGCCGCGAAGCTGAAGCAGAAGATCCCAGCCGCTGTCCAGCGGGTTCGCGTCTCTTCTCGTGCTCCGGTTCGTTCCCCATCTCGATTTTCTCGCCCCCTTCCGAGTCTTTGATTGATGCAATCGAATCGATTGATAAAGACATGTTGCGTTGCGCGATTAGTCGGATCCATCCGTCTCCCTCCCCTCGGACGGGAGTTTGTTGCATGTTCCTGTGGTGATGGAGGCACGACAGGCCCTGCTTAGGTTGTTTAGCAATCGGAATCAACGCGTGCAATCCATCATCTTTCTGTTACCAGAGACACCAGCCAGATGTTCTTGGCTATTTTGATTGATTAAATTAGCAATGTAGTTTCAATTGCTGGAATTTCTGAATGTTCTTCTAGAGTCTTGATTTTTGAGATTTCGGACAGACTGATGATAGTTGCTGCCAAACTTTAAGTTGGTGTTAAACCTTGTATATTTAGCTTGGTGTTTTGAACTGAAACATTACCAATGAACACCACTCATCCAAACAGGATTCACTACTTGTTTTTGGAAATCATCATGCGCCATCCAGTCCAGAATCTCTCTGTTGCCCTAGACAGACGCAATACATATATATGCGTTTTAGATGAAATTATCCAGAGTGTCATTTTACTTTCAGCGGCCCCAGTTTTAACGATTCAAACTCTACTGCATGTAGGCACCGGCTGATGCTGACCTCGACCCCTTCGGCCCAGAGTTTCGGTAAGGCACTAAAAACATGCAAGATTGTCGTCTGATTGATTCGTTCATTGCGCAACACATCCTAACATTCATTCTCCTTCCTCTTTGGAAGCCGGGCACTGGAGAAGATTATAGAGCAACACAGGAAGAGGCGCAGGAACGAGGCCTTGGCCTGTGGTGCTGGCGTCAGTCTTGGAGCACTCACCTTTTTGCTTGGGGTCCATCGACTCGGTTGAAGCGAGATGGGTCAATGGTGAATGACTGGAATATCTATCCTGCACCGCATGTTCTACTATCTACTCGCATGTTCTACTATCTACTCCTGCGCCCGCAAGTTCTACTATCTACTACTAGTGCTATATCCTGCCCCGCAAGTTCTACTATCTACTACTAGTGCTATATCCTGCCCCGCAAGTTCTACTATCTACTAGTGCTATATCCTGCACCCCATGTTCTGCTATCTACTAGTACTATATATATCATGTATGTTTTAACTAGCCGGTGTACTTGTGTGTTATGTAAGATCACTACTGTATGTATATTGGGGATCCAGCTTCTGTGGGATCTAATTTCGGTGGTTGCATGTGGGATGTAAGAGCACTCCATCGGCACTCTTATCTGTTGTTATCAGATATCTATATTGAGCCGTGTTATTAATCTGCTGTGGTGTTCTCCTGGTCTCAACCTTTGAGTAATGGATCGTATGCATTTTGCTCTTTGTTCTGTCTGATTGCTTTGGCTATGAATTTTTGCTGTGGGTGCTGTGAAGTACATGTGCGGGACTTGTTAATTCTTCTCGTTAGTTTACATTCACTAGTAGTGGGGGGAGCAAGAATCCTACTGCCTCTGTTTCTAAACGAAAGACGTTTTGGCAGTTCAATTTAAACTGTCAAAACGTCTTGCATGTTCAAACAGAGGGAGTACCTAATAAGCCCCTGCCAGCTTGAAGTGAAGCGGAGACGCCTGTTCCCTTTGCAATGTCGATTGCCCTTTCTGTGCAAAGAGTTCTTCTCGTGCAAACCTTTGGGGCTGCATTGGAGAAGGCGTTGGGAAAGAAGAGCGCCAATCCTGAGGTTAGCCCACTGTTGCCACTGGCAGAGCCAGGAAAAATGAGTGAGAAGGCTGAGCAAATCATATGGTTTGTGGATGACGCAAATGTCTATCGTGACCAATCAATGGTGCAATCTTTATTCTTTTCTTCTTTTTTGCGAAAGAGTGCAATCTTTATATTCAATCCAAGGACTGGTCAACTATTCCTGAATGTTCATTTCCTTTTTCCTTTGCTTTTAGTTCTAGTTTTGTTGTAGTAATGACATAACTGTGGAGTTTGTTGCATATTTCTTGTAGTGATGGAGGCGGGGATAGGTATGGATAGGCCCTGCTTAAGTTGTTGGGTTAAATTTTGATATTAGCAATCGGAATCAACATGTGCAATCCATCATCTTTCTGTTACCAGAGACACCAGCCAGATGGCTTCGAGTCTCCTCATGTTCTTAGCAATATAGTTATTGTGATTAAATTAGCAATATAGTTTCAATTGCTGGAATTTCTGAATATTCTTCTAGAGTCTTGATTTTGAGATTTCAGATAGATAGATAGATGCCAAAGTTGGTTAAACCTTCTATATTTAGCTTCAGGTTTTGAACTGAAAATACCAAACTGTACCAATGAACACCACTCATCCAAACAGGATGAAGTACTTGTCTTTGGAAATCATCATGTAGCATCCAGTCCAGAATCTCTCTGTTGACCTAGACAGACGCAATAGATGTTTTTAGATGAAATTATCGATGTCATTTTACTTTCAGCAGCCTGCATTAGCTGCTCCCATTTTTAACGATTCAAACTCAACTGCATGTAGGCACCGGCTGATGCTGACCTCGACTGCTTTGGCCCAGGGTTTCGGTAAGGCACTAAACATGCAAGATTGTCATCTGATTGATTCATTCATTGCGCAATACATCCTAACATTCACTCTCCTTCCTCTTTGGGAGCCGGGCACTGGAGAAGATTATAGAGCAACACAAGAAGAGGCGCAGGGACGAGGGCTTGGCCTGTGGTGCTGGCTTCAGTCTTGGAGCACTCACCTTTTTGCTTGGGGTCCGTCGACTCGGTTGAACGGATGGGTTAATGGTCAATGACTGGGATATCTACTATTACTACTATATCCTGCACCCGATGTTCTACTATCTACTACTATCCTGCATGTTTAATTAGCCAGTGTACTCTTTAATTCCTGGCTCGTGTGTTATGTAAGATCACTACTGTATGTATAATGGGGATCCAGGTTCTGCGGGATCTAATTTCGGTGGTTGCATGTGAGGATGTAAGAGCACTCCATCGGGACATGGAGTATTTGATCCCGAGCTCATATGCTCCTGCATGAACAGTAAAATCTAAAAAATTGTAAAAAATTTCAAAAAAATCTGAATTTTTTTTGTGATGAACATTGATGAATTTTCTAACTGCGTGCAATTTCAGGTTGAAATGACATTCGTGGAGGCCCGGGCCAAAAAAATAAAATCGATGGTCTAAAAAGACTATTGTTGGAAGCATTTTGGAGCATCGATTTTGTTATTTTTGCCCAGACCTCCACGAATGTCATTTCGACCTGAAATTTTGCATGCAGTTAGAACATTCATCAATGTTCATCACAAAAAAAAAGATTTTTTTGAATTTTTTTACTATTTTTTCAGTTTTACTGTTCATGCGCGAGCATATGAGCTCAGGATCAAAACATCACTTTTGCACTCTATCGGCACTCTTATCTTTTGTTATCAGAGATCTATACTCAGCCGTGTTATTAATCTGTTGTGGTATTCTCCTGGTCTGAACATTCGAGTAATGATTATGAGGGATCGTATGCATTTTGCTCTTTGTTCTGTATTATTGGTTCGGCTGTGAAGTGTTGCCGTGGGTGCTACGAAGTCCATGTGAGGGACTTGTTAATTCTGCTGGTTGGCTTACACTAGTCATCAACCGGCACGGGCTAGCTATTTGAGTGCCTCTTAAATATTTATACTAATTGTAACATGTTAACTTTTTTAGGAATATAAGTTTATTCACAATAAGGTTAGGAGTATATAATTAAAAATCAAGATACAGAATATACACCAGTAAGAGTTATTTAAGCTTCAAAACTGAAACTTATAGAAATGAATGAGTAGTGGTCAGCTTAATGAAAATGTTTCATATTATATACATAAACAAAGGAACATAATTTATTTTCTTAAAAGCGGAGCTTATATCTTAGCAGATAATCAACAACAAATTTGCACTGATCATAGATGCAGCCTTGTTTTCTGAACAATAACTAAAATCATCAACATTAAAAATCCCAACTATTGTGTTGTGGTTGGGGGATCCTGCAACATTATAGATGTAATGCATGCCATTTAAAATAAAAGGCATCGGTATTGTTGTTCAATATAAAAAGTAGTGTCTGAAGTGGCCTAGAGAGATTACAAATTAAATATTTATCATCACTGAATCCAAAGCCATGTTTATACTTTCCTCTCAATCAGGATTTCACATTGAATATTTGTACATCTTTTGAATATATTTTATCAAATTTTTTCCTTTTTTTAGTTCACAGCCCTTCTCGACAATGTAAATAAATGTAAATTTGACCAATTGAACTGAATATATAAGTCAATCATTTATAGAACAATGCAATAGAAAAAATTATCATTTGCAAAATGTTCTCTCATTACATTACAAAGTGATGTTATTACAAATTTACAAGAACTAAAATTTGTGCAATACACTTTTAGTCCATCTATACCATGAAAATTCAATCACTAAATGAAAACAATAAACAATTATCCAACAAAAAATAATAAGAAGATACTAATAAACTTGAAGGCTTATTCTTCAGTATAGTCTATAGTAGAGTTGTATTTGCAAATGAATCATGGTCATGAAAACTTGAGCATGAAGTGAAAGGCTCATAGTTGACCTTGATCAAGTATGCTTTTCAAGTGGAGGTGCAGGAATCAACAAGGCGTACGAGCGGCGGCAGATATGAAATAATGTGGGAGCGGCATACCACCCTACCAGGCATAATAGCCAAACGCTTGGGCAAAGAGGAAATCTGAGGACTTAGGAGAGGTAGAGAAGAACCTAAAGAATATGATGAAGGAGTTACGTGAGTGGAGTAAGCAACATTTTGGTCATGTATCTAAATAGATAGAAGGCCTTAGAGCCGAGTTGGAGGCCCTGCAGTTGCAAAGGGCCGAAAGATCATTGATCCGGGAAAAGATGTTTGTCCTGGACGAGTTATTGTACCGGGAAGAGATGATGTGGCTTCAGAGATCCCGCATAAGTTCGCTAAAGGAGGGTGATCGCAATACACAATACTTTCACAGGAAGGCAGTGTGGCGAGCCAGGAAAAAATTTATTCGTCGACTTCGTAAGGCCGATGGCACTTGGGTGGACACACCTACTGATATGGAGCGTGTGGTGTAATCAATATTTCCAGGAACTATTCACAAAAGATCCAATACTATCGTCGGATGAATTGTTAGAGTGCATCGAAACAAAAGTTACACAGAAGATGAATGATGTTCTCAATGCGCCGTTTACAGAGAAGGAAGTGGCTGATGCATTGTTTCAAATAGGACCCATAAAGGCCCCCGGTCTAGATGGATTCCCAGCTAGTTCTTTTCAATGTAATTGGCAAGTTTTGAAGGAGGAAGTGACAGGAGATGTGCTAAAGCTTTTTGCTACTGGACATATGCCAGAAGGAGTTAACGATACCGCAATTGTTCTTATTCCCAAGGTCCCCACCCATGCGGACCCGAAGGAATTTAGGCCTATCAGCTTATGCAATGTAATTTACAAGGTGGTGTCTAAATGCATGGCTAATCGCCTCCGTCCCTTGCAGATGGAGCTGATATCAAAAAATCAAAGCTCTTTCATCCCATGGCGTTTGATTACGGATAATACTATTATTGCCTTCGAATGCATACCTCATATCCAATTAGTTAAGGAGGAGCAATCTTATTGTCCTTGTAAACTGGATTTGTCAAAGGCGTATGACCGAGTGGATTGGGACTTTTTGGAGAAGGCTCTAATCAAAGGGGCTTGTCGACAGAGTGGGTGAAGCGAATTATGGCTTGTATTCGTTCGGTCAAATATTCGGTTAAATTTAATGGGAGATTGTTGGATAAATTGTCCCCCACCCGTGGCCTCCGACAAGGTGATCCATTATCCCATTTTTTATTTCTATTTGTGGCTGATGCTTTGTCTGCACTGTTGCATAAGGCTATACGGGAGGAGGGTTTGGAGCCATTGAAAATTTGTAGAAGGGCTCCAGAGATCTCACACTTATTATTCGTGGATGATACTTTGTTATTTTTCCACGTGAGACCAGATCAAGCGGCGATTGTCAAAAAAGTGTTGAACACATATACTGAATTGACATGACAACTTATCAACCCGTCCAAGTGTTCAATCTTATTTGCTGACAACTGCCCGCCTAAAGTAACACAGGAGGTGAGGAGTATTCTCAATATTTCCCAAGAAATCTTCGAGCCAAAATACTTGGGCTTACCAGTGCCCGAAGGGAGAATGAGTAAAGGTTTATTGCAACCGATACAAGCTAAACTGAGCAAGAGGCTTGTCGATTGGAGTGAGAAATATATGTCAATGGAAAGCAAGGATGTTCTGATTAAGGCAGTTGCTCAAGCATTACCCACATACTTTATGAGTGTACTCAAGCTACCTATGTCAGTCTGTGATGACCTCCCTAGATTGATTAGTATTGACGGGGTGTGAAGAGGGGAAGAGAAAGATGGCATGGCTTGCTTGGGATAAAATGATGCTACCAAAGTCTATGGGTGGCATGGGTTTCAAGTAGACCTGGGTATTCGCCGGGCCCGACTGAAAAAAAATGCATATTTAAGCCCAAGACCGGCCCGAGGAGACAAAATGGAGCAATTTTAGGTCGGGCCGGGCCGGGCCTCCGTGTAAACTGCCTAATTTCCCAGGCCCGAGCCCAGCCCGACATACGCAACGGGCTCCATTTCCAGGCCCGAGCCCGGCCCGAAGACAAAGCCCGACCCGGCCCGGCCCGGGTTTTTTCAGCCGGGTTCGGGCTGGGTCATCGGGTCGGGCTGCCCATGCCCAGGTTAAGTTTCAGGGACATCAGGGCGTTCAATCAGGCCCTTTTAGCTAAGCAAGCATGGAGGTTAATTGAGCATCGAGAGAGCTTAGTGGCAAGGCTCCTAAAAGCTAAATATTTCCCAAGTGGTGATATGGTGGACACTGTGTTCACCGGTAATGCCTCCACAGTGTGGAAAGGGATAGAACATGGCCTAGAGTTGGTGAACAAAGGCATGATTTGGTGCGTCGGGAATGGTAGTAAAATTCAGATATGGAGAGACCCGTGGATCCCTAAAGAGAAACCTTCCCCATTGTTTCCAATAGATCGCCTCATCTTTGTATTGTTTGATAACGGTATTTTCAAGAACATATCTGCGTCGTCACTCTTCCTCAGAAATACTAACTGAATCAGCTTAACTATCAAGCCAAATGATTTCCCGCAACATGTCAGCTTTGAGGATCGCGTTGTCCCTGCCCTTTTCCCTCCCCACCCTCGGAGAAATTATGAACAAACAACATGAGACCACTTGGGCGCCTTGTGGAGTCTCCGGTGCAATTGGTGGCGGCCTTGATTGATCATGATACCCGCGAGTGGGACAGTGAACTGGTGCGTCAAATTTTCTTTCTGCCGGCTGCTGTTGCGATTCTTGGTATGGCTAGACTCAGGGAGCAGGTCTGGATATCTGGGCTTGGGCTTGGGACAGGTAGGGTTTGTTCACTATTAAATCTGCCTATAGAGAGATGGTTGAACGCTGTTTTAGGGAGGAGGCCATTGTTAGGCCAACTCCAACGCGTGACCCCTGGCTGCGTCAGTTTGGTTTGAAAAGGACATAAATTGCGGCCCAACGGGCGATCGCAAATGGACGGGCGTCCGTTTACTGTCCATCCTCGACCCATTTCTGACCCAAACTTGGGCTGCGTTTGCGTCCAAACGGACAGCGCGCGGACGGGCAGGACGCGCGCCCTTATCTTCCCTTAGACCGCCCGTCGGGGACACAACGCTCCCATTTCCCCTTTTTTCCCAAAAACCCTCCCGCCCTCCCCCGCCCACTCCCGTTCCATGGCAGGCGTCCCGAAGCAACCCGCCGCCGCCGACCCGGCTGCCACCTCCGCCCGTCCCGCGATGAAGAAGAAGAAGCCGCGGTCGGAGCTCACGCCGACGGAGCTCGAGCACCGAGAATCGGCCAAGAGGTGAGCCTGGAGGTCCGTTCAGGTCAAGAGGAAAGCCGTTGCCGAGAACGCCCTTGAGGTCGCTGCCGTGCAACACAAGGCCGCCGTTGAGGACAATGAAGTCCTTGTCGCCACGGCCTTGCGGCAAGAGACGACGCATGCCCTCCTCATGCTTGGGTTGTGCCAACCCGCGCCGGCCATTCTTTCCGCCGCCGCCATGGTCACGGCATGCATATGCTCGTCGGCCATTCGCCCTCCACAGGGCCAGTCGTCGAGCTCCTCCATAACACCGCATATGGTCGGTGTTCATTTGGCGCACGAGCATGCTCCCACCCGGTTATCCACATCGCCGGACGACAGCGTGATCGCGCCGGCCATTCCCGTCCCCGCGGTTGTCATCGACCTCAAAGTCACGTTAATGCGTTGATCGCTCCTGAAGGTGGGACGGTGGAAGATGACGGCGGCTGAGTGTTAATCCTTGTTGGGGAGGGCCAGCCCATTAGATTACACTATTTTAGCTTCAAATAATCACCTATTCACATGCATATTATGCCTAACTCAATGTTGTTATGCACGTAGGAGGAGGGAGTAGTGATGGAGGAAGGGATATGCATCGATAGGCCCTGCTTACGTTGTTGGGTGAAGTTTCGATATTAGCAATCGAAATCAATGGGTGCAATCTATGATCGTTCTGTTACTAGAGACACCACCCAATGGCTTTGAGTTCCTCATATCCTTGGTAATATAGTTATTCTGATTAAATTAGCAATATAATGTCATTTGTTGGAATTTCTGATTCTTCTTCTAGAGTCTTGATTTTGATATTTGGGATAGATAGATAGTCACTGCCAACATTGTTTAAACCTTCTATATTTTGAAGCTTCAAGTTTTGAACTGAAGGAGAACCTTTTGGCCCTTTCTCTCCTCGTGACCCTCTCCCTCGCCCCCGCGTGGCGACACGGAGGGAAACCCAAGATCTCCACTCCCCGCTCCCAACCCCCCCCCCCCCCCCCCCCCCCCTCCGCGCGCCGCCGCAGGGCGGTGCCACTGTCTGGCGCGGTGGTGGCGTCGACATCAAAATGATCTGGCAAGGTGAATGCGTTGATCGCTCCTAAATGTGGGACGGTGGAAGATGACGGCGGCTGATTCTTGAGCCGCTAGACCGGTTGTTGCTCTTGGCTTGTCGGCGGGCAGCTTGGTGAGGCCTCGGATTAAATGGTGTGTATTGGTACGAGGTCAGCGCATCATCAAACTTGTAGGTGACAGGTGGCTTTGGATTGATCCATGTATTTGCTTGTCGGGTCCTGTTGAATAATATAATAAAAATGGATGTTTGCTTCGCTTGATGCAGAGGCCGGGTACTCTTTTTCTCGAAAAAATAAAAATTGAACTGAAAATGCCAAACTTTACCAGTGAATACCACTCATCCAAACCGGATGCAATACTTGTTTTTGTAATCATCATGTGCCATCCAGAATCTCTCTTTTACCAGAGACAACAGACAAATGCAATATATGTTTTTAGACGAAACTGTCAATGTAGTTTCAGTTGCTTGGTTGTTAATTCTGTACCAAACTTTCAGCCTGAATTAGCTGCCAACCCATTCTTAACGATTCAGAGTCAACTACATGTAGGCACCAGCTGATGCTGAACTCGACAGCTTCGGCCCAGAGTTTCGGTAAGCCACTAAACACGCAAGATCGTCGTCTGTTTGATTCAGTCATTGGCGGCACATCCTAACATGCATTCTCTTTCCTCTTTCGAAGCAGGCTACTGGAGCAGATTGTGGAGCAGAACAGGAAGAGCCGTTGGTGCTGGCAACTGGCGGTCTTGGATTCTTCACCTTGTTGCTTGGGATTCGTCACCTCGCTTGAAGGGACGAGTGAAGGGATCAATGGCTGGGATATCTATCCTCCACTCCAAGTTCTACTACCTACTCTCGAATATCGTGCACGTTTATAACTAGTCTGTAATTCCTGGGTTGTCTTACGTAAGAGCACTACTGTAGGTCTGACGGGGGACTCAGGTTCTGTGGGATCTAATTTCCGTGATTGCATGTGGGGTGTAAATCTGTTGTTATGGGGAGTCTATATATATAACCTAACCGTGTTATAAATCTGCTGTGGCATTTTCGCGGTGTGAACCTTCGTGTGATGATTATGAGGGACCAATATGTATTGTTCTGTTTGTTCTGTCTGGTTGCTTCGGATGTGAAGTGTTGCCGAGGGTACTTATTACTTCTGCTTGATTTATGTATCAAACAAGAATCCTCCTAGCTGCTCCGATTGACCCGTCTTCCGTGACAGAGACGCCATTAACATATCTAACCTTGCGCATCCCGGAAGGGAAGAAGTCGGCTTGTGGTGAGTGATTTCATTTCGTAAGATCCACCGTTAGACCCAGAACTTCACTCTGTCCGAAGAAGCAGACAGAAGATCCACTCTGTCCGAAGAAGCAGACATTGATCTTGATCATCAGGGTTTTAGCAAATCTGATACCCTCTTGAGTCAACGTCTTCCTTTCGTAGTAAAACCTGCAGCATGCAAGCGTTTCGTCTCATCGTAACACACTCTTGTGCGAACAAACGCGTGCAGGTTACCCCAATTGACGGGGGAAGGGTCGAAGGGAAGACCTGGAACAAAATTATGGGTGGCTGCAGATCAAGTAGCAGTTTCCTATCCTAGGAAAACAGTGAGTGCCCGCCCAGTGGAGACTGGAGCACGTTGTTGGTATAGCGTCCGGTGCCGACGATCACGAGTGCGTCCCTGACGAGCGTGCCCGGCTCGTCACGCGCGGTGACCAACTGGCCGACGTGGGTGAGGACCTGTAGGCCGGGCACACCGGTGAGGATGAAGGAGAGCGGCTGACCCCGGTGCGCGCCACCACGCCCACATCCAGCTCCGGCTGCGAGCTTCAACAGCACATCATCCAGCTGATCGAGGCCAGAATTCTCGTCGCCATCGTTGGCGGTGGCGACTGGCGAGGCAGAGGCGGCGCTCAAGGGTGGGGGCTGGGACGCCGGGGATCTTGGAAACGAGGCAATTGATGTGCTGGCTGGGGAGCTCGGGTCGGCGGCGTCAAAGGCGCTAATGTCGCCGATGGGGATGAACGGAGGGCCCGGTTGTAGGGCTGATTACGTTACAGCTCATTAGAGTAGCCAAACAAATTGTCATTTTTCTCCGTTCCCTTTACAGTAACGGTGTAACTCAATTGCGTTTGTGTTTGTATTTGCTGGTACATTACTAGTTCAGTAAGAAGGTTTTCAGTTTCAAGAAATTCTATAGCAGCATCAGAAAACTGGGATTATATATGAACTGAATCACATAATGATAAAAATAGTCGTCATAACCTTGACCATCTATCATCGCATTCAGAGACATGCAAAAAAATCAACCACAATACGTCTTGGGTCAAAAATCTAAAATATGCATCATTTTTTTCAAATGAGGAAAAGTGTGTTCCAACATATACATAACTTACAAGTCACATATAAACCGACTTGTCAAAACTAAAAAGAATCCTCTGAGCTTGACACCGACGACCATCACCTACCTCTAGCACCACCACAATAGCCACCCAAACAAAAAATGACAGATCACCTCCATACCCAAGCTCGACGCGGCTCCATCACCGCCGCCGAAGCAAAGACGGTGAACAGCCTAAAAACCTAAACTACGAGAGCCTAAAACGATCCACACACATGGATCCAGCGACCCCCCCCCCCCCCCCTACACCAACGGTCGAAGTCATCAGCAGAGGGGAGCCGCCGAAGGGCGGCGGCGGAGGCGAGTTCCTAGCGGCAGAAGGCGGGATCGCCTTTTCTTCTTATGCAGGAAGAAAGAAAAGCGATATTTCTTTTTGTTGTGAATTGAAGGAATTTACAAGTTCTCACTTGATGGAAAAAATGAGGCACTACGGTGAGAGATGACCAAATGTACAATTTTTAATCCATTTACCATCAGTAGTTTAAATAGCAATCAGAATTTCTTTTCCTGAGCCTGTAAAAGGTAGAAAACTCTAGGCAGCCACCCCTGGTGGATCTGTCCCTCGTACCAGACCAATGCGATAGCATAAATAAAAACTTGAAAAAATTTAACCGGCCTCAATTGAAATTACATTGTAATGACCTAACATCAGTAACTAAGCAGTCGTTCTGTGAGCACACAAGAACCACAAACCATTTTCAGTAATCTTAGTAAGCCGCCTAAGTGCGGTGTGAGCACCGCACTTTAATATCCCTCCCGCCTAATATATACAACCAGTGTTTACTCCATCACAGTCCTTATGTTCCAGCTTCTAATCTACAAATTGTACATCGGATGTATCATTATCCACGACTTTGGTGTTCCTTTAGTAGCTGTAAACATCTACAAAGGTTAGATGCCAATCCAATACCTACAGGAACTTAAGCCAGGGATCCGAAATCTAAGTTCAGTCGCAACCCACAGGGCCTGGAGAACTGGGGAAGTTTTCGATTATACCTGATGTGCTGGTGATATTTTAAGTCTAACACAGTCATCATTCTGTTTCAACGGGTGCCCTGGTTCTTATCAGTGGCAGGTCCTAGCACTGTAATCACCTGCGGCATGGTCATTCCTCCAGAAACAATTATTTTCGTAGAGAGCTAGTAGCAGAAATTTAAGATTAGAAATTCAGGTGATATAGTAAGAATGCTATAAAAATTATAACAAACTCAACGAACGCAAAAAGAGGCATGCCCTCAAAATAAGCTTATGCTGGATCGAGATGTTACAAATAAACTACCAGCAAGAGGATAACATGATATCTGAGTGACTTCTGGTAGAGAACCTAACAACAACAGCATATAGTATTCGAAGTGTTCATAGGATTTAGCAGTTGAAGGAACTGCTATAAAAGACATCAAATTATCAGACTAATGCGTAAAGGCCCCATAAACTTTAAGCAGCTCTAGCTGGCCTTTTTAGTGCTTGCACAACAAATTTATGTAAGAGAGACTGATTTAAACCACCTTATATATAGATCATAGGTTAATCCCGATAAGATGACTAATAAGATGAACCCAGCCAGGCTACATTAGGCTTAATCTTCAACTATTTTTGGTGAATCTTAACACTCTTGAGATTTAAAGAGATGTCACAAATTACAACTAATGGATAACACTTTCCTGAAAGTGAACTATTTCATGAGTGAGGCAACACAGAAAAAGAGCACACACAAGTATGGTATGAATCTTTGTGTAGCTTATGAAAATTATCAAATCAAATTTTTCAAAAGCATATAAATGAGTAAATTATATAGAATGAAGCATTCAAATGTGGTTGATGCCATCAATATCTGTAGAAAGCGATGTGCATAAACAAGTACCTGAAGAATCATGCTCGATGTTATAAATCGAAATGCGTATTCACCAGCACGGGGATAGCTAATTATTGCCACTTCTTTAAATGCTGCTGTATTTTGATCTGTCAAATGAATAAAATACATTATAAGAATCTTTTTCTGGTTGGACAGAAGGAACTACAAGTTGGAACATAAAGATTTCAATTCCACCAGTTTGTCGATGAGTAAACGTGATGCATAGAAAATTATGTTGACCTATTGTCGCATGATTCATATGGTCTTCATGTCGATTATCCTATTAACTTCATAAGCTCATGTAACTTAAAAAAAAGTGGCCTATAAATGTGTTTCTTTGTGAAGTACTGGTACTATGGAGATGGGAACCATCCATGCTGGAGATTTCATGGTTCGTTGCTACTTATTTTAGCATATAAACTTGCAAAATCGGAAGTTGATTACTTATAAGCAGAGGCGTTTCTGTTCAACTCTTGGGATGAAAACTACTGCTGTTAAAGCAGCTCAGGGGGCAGTTCAGTGCTCCTCTGAAGCTTTCTTTTCATCTTGAGGCTGATATTTCTGATTCTCTGAACGAGTGTTTCGTTTACAGCTTCTGAGCGACAGCATCGATGTCCTGGGTTGTCAACTGGCCTTGAGTTTACACTTTGCAGGATAGAAGAAAAGGAGAGGATGCTAAGCATAACTCTGTCATTGCTATAATTAGGAACAATGCATACTGTAAGCCTGTAACAATTCTGTTCTTCTTGTCCTGAAAGGATTGTACGCATTTCCCTATTGCTTTTTGCGGATGATGTAGTTTGGCTTTTAGGGTTGTTGTTTTTGTGCAGAACTATCTTTCTCCCTAGCGTTTTCTCTCTCTCGCTCTTTATCTCCCTCTTAATTTCCCTCTCACTTCCATGAGCATACCTACATATGTTGTTTAGGCAGAAATAGAGCAGGCAATCGCAGGCATATACCTCTTACTCCCTGGAAGTAATAAATCTTGCCTTCATCAATTACAGGGAGGAGCTTCCAACTGGATTTTAAAGACCATTTGTATTATAATCTATCAATATCTTGAGAGAATATATTATTAGCATGTGCGTCATAGGACAACTGGAACTTACAACAACACAAAGTGAAACAAATATCATGTGCATCACTAGGAAGGAGAGAAAATGCCTAACTCGCATGATTGCTCTACTTAGAAGAACATGGTAACACAGAGCGTATCTCGTCAATGGTTACACTGTAAAATAATCATTTGGGTTTGGCCAGCGATAGACTGTTACCTAAATAATTGTATAATAATGACCGCACTCTCTGGCTAAAGAAAGAAAAGGCGTGGAGAACTGAACAGATAAATCTTAAATGTCTATTATGGAAACAAGGACGTCAAAATTGATAATGCCTGAAATCGATGATACTCCCCATCCATAGCAATGTTTCGACCCAGCAGGCAGAGCAACCAACAATTAAAAAGTGTGGGTGACCTTGAAAAAATATACCAAATGTAAACCAAACTAAAAGTGAAAAGCACGCCAAACAAATGATGCGGCGATTCCTACAGCCAAAACTATCAACCTCTTGAAATAAGTAGGCACTAAAGGGGAAAGAAAGGAAAAAAAACATGTACCTGAAGGATATTAGTGCGGAGTTAAGTATTTAGTAAACCTACAATCTAGTTCTATGTTCCCTGGATCATGTGGCTTCCCAAAGTCAAAAGGCTAGAATAGAAGGTGTGTTTGGGAACTTTGGGCTATTACTCCTTGTCTAATTAGACAGCTAAAACATGACGTCAGGTTATAACCAATGGCAAGTTCAGACCATATGACCACCTCCGTAGGGCATGTTCTTCCTTCAGTAGAAATGGGGCTAGCTAAGGCAGCGTAAATCAATAGGTAGAAGTGTATTTTTCAAGATGATCTAATTTCTAAATAAATATTAGGGCACTGGAAAACGGATATATACCTTTGTATTTCTCCAGTAGCTCAATGTGATTATTAGTCAACCTCCCGATGATGATCGATATGTGCCAACAGTTTTGGTCAACCTTTCTAATCAATATAAATGTTCAAATCTGTTAGATTAAGATCATCCTTTCTCATCAATGAATATAGAATTGTAACTCCATTGCTTATAGCAGAATACTTGCTGAGATAAAAATGTGTTTCATGCAATCTGTATAAAGTAAGACACACAAACTAAAATTACAGAAGGGGTCAAGAGAAACATGTGCATTAGTATTTAAGAGATCCCTTGCATACGACATGATTCAGAAAAGTAAGTGTGGGATGCCATTATAATTTTAAGGTTGGGGTTGTTTTCCTGAGATAGAATCAAGAAATTGAGATATCCTCAGCACAAGCAGGAGATAAAAAATCGAGGAGCCTACGATGACGACCTGAACTCGTACCTGCTGATGGTCCACAGCCTCCGTTGTCCACCCACCCGCGGACGTCACCAGTTGTGCCCTTGCCCAAGCCACGCTAGGGTCTGCCACCGCCATGCATTATATACAATCTGACTTCATTGGTGGAAAGTAATCCAGACATTGCTGCCTAATGATTAGATGCAGGCCTCAGTACAAGCAATGCCAATTATGCATAACATTTGCCTTCTAAAAAGCAAAACATGGACAAATGGTAAGAAAACATAGCTGCCTGAATACTAAACCATGATCTTATTACTAAGCATCATAATTTTCAGCTAATCGTTTCCATCTCCAAGAGCAGTATATCAAATCCATGTTGGCATGGGAAGACAATATAGTGAAACAAGCAATAACGACAACTGTAAAAGCATACTTTTTTGGTAAAGCATTGGCGTTCTCAAAGAGTATTCGCGACGGCGGAAAATCGCAGCCCACCTGGTACTGTTTTACTTTTGAGAGTAGGAACTTCTACTTCTATATGGCGACCATTGTGTGACCGCCTGCAAGAATTAGAATATAATTATTTGTTACCCCAAACACAGACCTCTGCATATGAGAAACAACAGCATCAACTTGATTGTTCTCCTTTACAAATTTCTCTGCATATGAGCAAAAATATTTCCATGTGCAAATAACTACAATTTACTTATTATTACACTGCTCACACTGAGAAGGTCAAGAATGATTATCATATTGACCAAAATCACGACACCTACACGACTACGCAAGAAAATGAAGAAAACAAGTGCTGCTCAGATTGGAGATTCTTTATCAAACAGGAGGCAGAAGGGAGTGAAGTGGCAGCTCACCATGGTGGGTAAAGATGAAACGCAGCCAAGAACCCAAAAACCAGCAGCAACCTCGTAGATCCTGTAGGGGGGAAGAAAAATAAGAGTCAGGGAGGAGGGAACCCGGGCACACCAAAGGGATCGCAGAAACACACAGCTCCATGGAGAAGCTGAAACGTACGGAGCAACCGAAGGACCGAGGGCCATGACAACAATCGAAGGAAACAACAAGCAGAACAAGCAGTCATGGCGGGCACACCGAATGTGTTCTTAAACCAAACTGTGAAAGAAAGCTATACATCCTGTGATTAAGAAATTTAGTTAGTACTTAGTGCTGCATATACAAACTTCAAAGATAAAGTGTCGTGGGTGCGTGTGACCACCAATTCATCCCAAAATATATTTTACAGGGAAATTGTTGCACAATGTTACTTCACACACATGGATAGAAGATGAAATACTTAACAATTCTTGCATAAATGGAAAAAATCTGTACCAACTGATGCTACTTCTCTTACCAGAAGAACAAAACAGATCAACTAAATACAGGGGCACGAATCTGGTCAACATCGGGGCTTGACTTTCCTCCTGTTGCTGCTGGTGGCCATGGAACAATCGAAGGGGAGGAAGAACAGCACGGCATCTGAGGAAGAGGCCGGTGGGAGGCGCCGTCAGCGAGGAAGAAAGCACGGACACAACAATCACACAGCAACAAGAACGGGAAATGGAGGGGAGCAGGGATTGGGAAGAATTTACCTACTTGCCATGTCCTAGGTCGTGGATTCACCTTGGGCGCCGGTCATGGGGAGAAACGCCTGGTTGGGAAACACGAGTGCCGGCGGACCGCCTTCCCTCCAGCAGCAGCATGCCCAAGACCAACTTCGCCGGGGCTGAACCATGTGACCCTTCTCTTCGAGGAGAAGCCGGCACGCGGGAGAGGATCAGGCAGGATCTGGTCGAAGAAGAGGAGAGGCAGCGCTGGGTAGAGGAGAAGGAGGAGAAGAGGTGCGGCGGCGGTCGAGAGGAGGAGAGACGAGGCATGGGGTGTGGGGATCGGGATTGGCAGCTAGGTTTTCACCCGCTTCGACTGCAACCAAAACATAAGGGACCCTGAGATTTCTTCCCAGTGTAGCTGTAAAATGGGCCCGTGGAGAAAGGAGGCCCGCCCGACATCCACTGAAGCACGAAAGAATAACGTGCAGAGAAACGAACAAAGTGATTTTTGACAGCGCCGTAAATTCAAGCCAGCAAGGAAGATCGTGCGATCCAAAACTACTGCGCGACGAAGGTAACTCAGGATGGCGGGAAGAGTAGTGGCTTTTATAGGAGAAATATCAGCACATAAAGACGTGCAAAGAGAAAGGTTGCAGCTGCCGATGTTATACCTGAGATGGAAGCAGATGTTATTTCCTTTTGCAACCAGAAGTTATAATACTATTATTCCCGACCGTCGGTAGTTTAAGTTTCTATTTCTGCAAGAGTACTTGGTGGCAAAAGTAGCAACAAGCTAAATGGCATAAATTGACCAGTCATGCTAATATGCACAATCCGGGAGTTGCTTGACTCAGATTTTTATTTCAATTTTCAATGATTACAGATATGATAAATTTTGAAGTTGCTATTTTGTCATAGAAATTCACTATCAGTAAACTGCTGATATTTAAATCATTACACATGAAAAGATGGCAAAAAATTTAGCATACCTATTAGTATAATCTTCTTCGCTCTCTTCTTGTACCTGGAATATAACATAACATTTATGAATAAAAGAAATGCCGTCCAATAGTACTACATTGGTTGTTTTTCCAAAAGAAAAAGACAAGCATCATATATTAATCTTAAATATTCTGCCAATCAGATACACCAAAAAAAATACGTTGAAAGATAGTGAAGAACAATAGAATGGACTACATATGTGAGTTTCTTCTGATTGAGCTACCATGTCACTGAAATACAGGTTTGACAAAAAAAAAGTTATACGCATGTGTAGATTTAATAGCCAATACAGATTCGACAAAAAAAAACGTGTTTCATTGACAGTATCGGTCTGCATAGCACACAATTAGTGGGAACATGTGTGCTCTGTTAATTTATTCTGCAAATGTCATCCAATAGTACGATCTTAATTGTCATTACAAAAGAAAGAAACAGGTATCCTATATGATTCTTCAATATTCTGCCGATGAAACATACTAAAAAAATACACTGCAGGATAGTCAAGAACAATAGAGCATTGACTTTCTTTTGAATGAGTAACCATGTCGCTCGTATACAGGTTTGGCAAAAAAAAAAAAGACCAATATGGATTAGCCAATATAAAATATCACATACACTGTGAATTAGAAGCATGTGTTTCATTGACATTGCAATGGATGGTACATCTCAGTCTGCATAGCAATTATCAGGAACGTGCATGCTCTGTTAGTTTTTTCTGCATGATCCACAGTGCACGAAAACCGAAGAGTACTAAGGATACAGAACAAGACCGGATAAAGTGGTAGTATTTGGCTGGATGAGCCCCCCTGGGGATATTATCCCCCTGCTTATAAACGATGTAACTGTTATTTCAATTTAATGAAGTGGTGTTGTTTAAAAAAAAACAGAGTACTAAGGGTACAGAACTAGACCGGTGCATGAGTTCTGTTGAGATTGCACTAGTCTGTAGTACATTTTAGTCCGCATAGTGTAGTAATCAGCAGGTACGCGCTTGCACGCTATGATCATTTTTCCTGTAAACCTCCCATGTACTAAACTGAAGAGTAAACAGAACTAAACCGGTGCATCATTTTTGCACAGGTCAAACTCACTGCCACTATTATGCGTGTGAAGCTCACCACAGGTGGACCGAGAAATGCGGTCGGAGCGGTGGCACTTGAAGATATCATAGGTGGTGTTGAACCGACAACGCCCTCCACTCTCCTCGCACACCTTGCAATCATCCCCCGTGTACTCCAGAACAGACCTGTACTTCATCAACTGCCGGTAGTCTGCCCTGGAGGTGCCCTCATACCCCAATACCAGCATCATGGACACCTGGATATGAATCCAAGTAAGCTCTCTGGAGTAACAAAAAAAGGCAATACAACTTAAATTTGCTTTATTAATCAACCAAATACAGTTTTATGAACTACTAAACTAAATCAAGATGTACTCCATTTTTTTATCATGCCCATTACTAAATAATAAGTTTCATATTGCCATGCCATGTACCAACGCTCTTCATTTAGAATTTTAGGATAAATTGTAGCCTATTTGCATGTCACTTGCTTCTTTCAAAAAATAAAGACATATTAGCATGCATTCTAAGTCTTCCATCTCGCTAACCAATGGAGTATCTTAAGTAGCATAATGCAGACTGTCAAGGGGAATAATATATATAGCATAACTTCTATGGCTAACCCACATATTGCATTATTCAGTAGTCCTAGGTCACCACAGATGTTAGAAGAAAATGTGGAACATGCTGTTTCACATTTGTACTTACCTATCGGACTAAAAAGTCCAGGTTTCCCATAAATATTTATGAATGGGAAAATGTCTCCACGTGAATATAATACAACTATCACAAAGAAACATGAGAAACAACATGTTACACATTTGCAGGGGCATGTAGTCAGTATACATGTATGTTTTGTTCATGCAAGTCCAGCATGTGAAATTGCACTACAGGTGACCTGGTATTTTGTTCCCTGCTTCAACAGGAATATAATTACAATTACCTACTACCAAAAACATGAGAAACAACATGTTCCACATTTGCAGTGGCATGTAGTCTGTCAGTACATGTATATGTTTTGTTGATGCAAGTGCAGCATGTGAAATTCCATTACAGGTGACGTGGTATTTCTCTCTACTGAACTGTGAGTCTGTGATTTACACACCTTAACAGAAACGAACCGGTTCTAATTTTCAGATGTCTAGCTATTGGTTGTTCCACTCGATCCAAGCCTGGTTACCACGTAAGGGGGATGAGAGGGTGTGATCTGAGAGGGAAACCGAACATGCTTGGCCTCGGAGCCTAGATGACACACGATCGCTGGTCGCTACATGAGCCTTGTCATGCGCTACTGTAGGCGCCTGCGGCCACGAATCCATAAAAAACGGCCGCGTGCAAGGAGATGCTCATCCACGACAGTGGCTGCATCGGGAGCAGGCGGCGAGGGAGACTTTGGAATTTGGATTGCGTGGACGTGGAGCTTCTCAGCTCCAAGGAGGTCCTCTAAATCAATTTGACATAGGCCATATCAGTACGACATTATTATCATGGCATATGCTTGCTTTGTTTTAGATGCTACAGATACACATCCTGGAAAATGGCAATTGTTCATCTAGATACTGTTTTATCCCACTGAGTGGAGTGGTAAAACAATCGACAAGTGAATTCTGCAGTGGTCATGCGAACTCAATTAAAGTAGGAGGTGTCGCACTGCGTATGGCAACTATAAACCACTAATTCAGATCAATTAACTGAACTGAAAAAACAACCAAACACTGGGAGCTCATATGGCATCCAGATAAGAAATGTGGAGGCCATCGAACCAGCAGCCAACTTTGTCCTACGTGATTGCTAACTGGAGTATACCCACAGTGACGAATCGACCAATGGACGGTGAAGCCATACAGACTCGACCATGCGTGCACGGGAGTAGGGAGTACGTCGAGGCGCGACGGCGTACCTCTCTTGCGGGCGCGGGGGCGGGGCGCGGGCGCGGGGGGCGGTGGCCAGCGCGCGGCGCGCTGGGAAGGCGATCTTCTTTTGCCGCCACGCCATCACCGCTCGCACGGGCGCCGGTATCCTCGTGGCGGCGGCCAGCCTTGACACCCCCCTCTTGCTCTTCCGCTGCACGCCATCGCCGCTTGCCATCCAAGATCCGACCGTGGTGGTGGTGTTTGTGGAGGCCGTCGGGTGGCGGCATTGCAGAGGACCAGCGGCGACATCGCGGCGTCGTATGGAGAGGAGGCTGGGGGAGGCGGCGGATCATGTAGCGCCGATGGGAACCATGGGGCGGCCTTGTCGCGCTCGGACGCAGAATCGGCGACATGATGCCGCCCGGAGCACGGGGAAGGGGAAGAGATATTATGTGGCAGCCACGAAGCGGCGGCGGGTGAGAACCCTAGCCGGGTTAGGGGAAGAAGATAGGGGGGCGCGGTGAGGAAAGAAGCGTGGGCGGCGGCGGGCGAGGGAAGCGAACCGGAAGTGGAGAAAAAAGAAAGGCGTACGTGGGTGGGAGGATGGGCGGAGTGCGAAATGGTTTTTTACGGGAGAGGAAACTTTATTCTTCCCAAATGATAACGCCACACGTATGGCATATTTGCATATTGCCCACACGCTTTGATCCATCTTAATTCTGTTTTGCACGAATTCTAAAGGAATCTGAGTACCACGTAGGCATAGTGTGTTGTGTGGGCGTTAGAGCGCTCGCCCACACGACCCGCAGCGCGCGGTTGCTAGCTGTACCGTGTGGGCGAACCAGTTCCCGCCCACACAGTCACCAACCAGTCCACGCGCATGTGGGCGAACTGATCTTCGCCCACACGACGCTCGTACGGTGATAAATGGCAACTGCAGTTGCGCGTATGCGGCAACTAGGTAAACACACATGGCAATTATGATTCGTTGGTAGATGACAACTGCAGTTGCACGTACGTGGCAATCAGGTAAGCACACATGGCAACTATGATTAATCATATATGGTAACTATGGCTGGACCACACGTGGCAAGTATGTAAACACACATGACAAATATTTGTTTGACCACATGTGACAAGTAGTTAATCATACACGGCAATTATGGTTTGATTGCACGTGGCAATTACCATAAATTAGAGATTAATAAGTAGATATTATTATTTATTTATTTATTTAGGTGTATGCAGGTAATATAAATAGTAGGAGTATAAGTAGAGATTATTATTTATTTATTTTTTGACGGGAGAGTATAAGTAGAGATTAATAACATTTTTTTTAGAAAAGGAGGATGTACCCCCGGCCTCTGCATCTGGATGATGCATACAGCCATATTATTAATTATTCACGAAGACCATACAAGATAATACATCAAAAAGTCTGAAGCCATCATTTTGGCAACACCGTTGCTACTCCTATCCCCTTGATGATGACGAAGTGTATTCTTTTGTTTTGCAAAGCATGCTCGGAAGATTATGGTGGGTTTAAGACGTGGTTCAGAGAATCTATCAATTGCGGCGTCCTTTGTGCCACTTCTTTGTATATGTCATTACTTGTAGTTCCAGTTGGAGTATTGAATTATGATTTCTTTTTCGGGGAAGGGAGAACAGAGGGTGCACATGTTGGAGCAAATCAGCCAAGTTTGTACTAGCAGGTTGTGCAGTGAATAGGGAGTTGTAGAAATTATGAATGTGATCCTTTAAAGCCCCCTAACCTAAAATAAACTCCCCATGGTCATCCACGCAGCCGAGTGATTTTGTTTCTCATTTTTCTCTTTGAACAACAATTGTGAAAAAATGTGTATTATGGTCACCTTTTCTCAACCAATTTATGTGTGCTTTTTGTTTCCAATAGGTGTCCATCCGTTCTTCCAGTCATTCCAGACTTGAGATTTTCGAATAGTACATGGCGAATGAATGTCATTTAATATGCGTTTGGCTACCTGCACCAAATCTAACCAGGCCCCTAGATGCAGGTTTTTTTTTTTTTGGTTGTTTGGATTGTTTACAAACACTACTGGCCACACATGGCACGGTGATTAAAGCATCTCTGGACCTGACTCTGGAGGAACGACAAAATCCACCGTTTCCAGCGAGCCAAGCCCGAGGGTTTGGAGGGGGCGCACGTAGGTTACAACGGCCGCACGCGCGGGGACACGTGGTAGAAGCCGCGTTGGTTCCCGAAGCGGCGTCGTAACTACCCTCACCCTCCGCCCACTGCCCACTCTCTCCTTCACCCACCGCTTCACTCTCCCCTTCTCTCGCTGCTCACTCTCCCCTCTATCTCTCACCGGGGGGACCACAAAATCTGCACAGTAAGCACCGCAACGAGCACCCTCCTCCACGTCAATGTCGGTATGCCCTCTGCTCCCTCGGTTGCATCAATTTTTATGTGGCCACGTAACATTTGCCATGGGTTGTAGACACCTGGTTGGGCTTCGATTTTGGGACCGATTGAATCGATTTTCATTAGAGATTCAAGGGTTTTCACGCACACGGGGTAGGAATTTCTAGGGTTTGAACAAACCCTCGACTCGATTCATCGACACTTCGGATATAGCCTAGCCGCAACGGAGATTCGATGGTTTCGCACACACGGGGTATGAATTTTGAGGTTTTGAACAAACCCTCGAATCGATTCATCGACACTTTGGATATATTTGTCGGGGTCGTCCGGAACGAACTTGATCATACATGTAGTACATTTTTTATTGGGGCCCTAGTTCATATGTGTATAATCAATGTAGATTGACAAGTTCATCATGGGAGGCAATGACAAGGCTGGCAAGGAGGTCCCCGCTGACGGGAGGGCAAGGATGTCGCCTTTGACGGGAAGGGCAATGTGATGCCACCGGCTTAATCGTGCACTAACCATACACGCAAATGCACACGATCAAGCCTAAGGACTCACTTGAAGATATCACAACACAACTCTAAAACATAAATAAAGTCATACAAGCATTTATTACAAGCCAGGGCCTCGAGGGCTCGAATACAAAGCTTGATGACAACAAGCATTAGCGGAAGCGTTAGATATCTGAGTACAGATATAAAACAGAAAACAGAGAAGCCTTTAGAAAGGCGGAACAAAAATAAAACACTACGATCGAAAGGCGCAGGCCTCCTGCCTGGGACCCTCCATTCCTACTCCTGGACGTCGGCCAACTTGTAGAAGGATCCACCCTCGGGGAAGTAGTGGAAGTCGTTGGCGGGGCAGCTGTCTCAGGGGCTCCGGAAGCTAGTTGCATCAAATGGATATGGGGGAAAAAGAAAGTAAAGCAACCGTGAGTACTCATCCGAAGTACTCAGCAAGCCAAGGATCTACACTATATATGCAACATTATCAAAGGGGGGCTGTATATGTGGACTGGGCTGCAGAAATGCCAGAATAGAGGGGAAAAGCCTAGACCTAGCGAAGACTAGCATCTTCAGCATCTTCATCGGTCTTGCAGCATTAGAAGAGTGCAGATCAGCATAATGTAAAGTAGTAATAGTATCAAGTAACAGTCTCGCCCAGAGATCCTTCCTCGACTCCCTGCGAGAAAGCGATCCCAGAGCCACATATCCAGGTATCATCTCAAGTTCTAGCTGTCTCGATCGGGATACAACTCCGAGTGTCCTTTACCATAGGACCGGCTATCGATAGATGTGTTCTTCCCTGCAGGGGTGCACCAACTTACCCACCACGCTCGCTTAACTCCGGCCGGACACACTTTCCTGGGTCATGCCCGGCCTCGGCTAAACGATACACCGCAACCCTACCTACAGCTCAGCAGAGAGGTCCCCGTCGGTCTACCTCCTAAGCGCTCAGGGGTCTTGGGCCATCGCCCTGTGCACTCCGGGTCGTTGCGTGCAGGGTGAAGCCAGGCACCACCTCTCTCCAGGGTGACGCCGGTCCGTCCCGGCCGCGAGGCTGAACTGGACGTCTGACAGAGCTTTCGGCTGATGCTACGATGCAGAGTGCCCATAACTCTTCCCACGTGATGGTTAGTGCTATCCGACCAGAGGCCGGCTCGGATCACATATCCAAATCGTTAGTGGACTAGTGGCTTGCGATAACGAGCAGAGACTCACGATCGATGTGACCCCGTCGCCCCGTCTCGAGGACTTGCTGCAAGGGATAAGAATGCCCGGCCGCGCCTCGTAGAATAACTCACGGGTAACTATCCGTCATTCGCGGGTACCCCTCAGGGTCGACCCGCCTTTTTCAAGTATTAGTATCAACAGTAATGCAAGGCATCCGTGTGGTCACCGTATCAAGGGGAATCTGAGGCATCACCCTCGTTGGACTCCCACCTGATGTAACATCAAGATGGACGTAGGAGGCATCACCCTCGAGGTCCACACGTGGGGTGTTGCACGACTTCGTCGTTATCAGGGGTCGTGTAGGAGGAATCACCCTCGCTTACCACGACCGGTTAACTAACCTACAAGGTTATCATCAGAAGTGCTAACGAGGTACCACCCTCGGCACTCGATGGTAACCCAGTAGTGTCAAGCAACTAAGGGGAAAGTGAGGTGCGGTGCCGGTGTCTGGTCTTCGATCCCGTTGATCGGGTCTTTTGAGAATCCAGCAGGGCAATCAGGACAAGTGGGGGTCTCTGATGGGTCTCTACCCAGTCTATTCTAAACAGTTTAAGATAACAGTAAGGTATCAACAGCAGGTTACAATAAACAGGCTATGCAGCAGATATAGGATAACAGTAACAGTAGCAAATTCTAATGCAAGCAGGAGATATTAGAATGGGCAATATCGGAATGCTCAAGGGTGGGGGCTTGCCTGGTTGCTCGGCGGCAAAGGCAAGGTCGTCGGTGGTGTAGCCTGTTGGGAAACGGAGTGTGTAATTCAAAAAAATTCCTACGCTCACGCAAGATCTATCCATGGTGATGCATCGCTACGAGGGGGAGAGTGTGTCTACATACCCTTGTAGACCGTTAGCGGAAGCGTCTCACAACACGGTTGATGTAGTCGAACAATCCTTCAAGCTCCACCGATCAAGTGTCGAACGTACGGCACCTCCGAGTTCTAACACACGTTCAGCTCGGTGACGTCCCTCGCCTTCTAGATCCAGCTAGTAGTCGAGGTAGTAGATGAGTTCCGTCAGCACGACGGCGTGGCGACGGTGACGGTGAAGTGATTCCGGCAGGGCTTCGCCTAAGCACTCCGGAAATATGACGGTGGCTCTAAACGGTGGAGGGGGGCGCCGCACACGGCTAATTGATCAAGTCAATTGTGTGCCTAGAGGGGGCGCCCCCCTCCCGTATATAAAGGAGGGAGGGGCCGGCCCCCTAGGGGTGGCGCACCAAGAGAAGGGGGGAGTCCTACTAGGAGTGGGACTCCCACCCCTAGTAGGACTCCTCCTACTTGGGGGGAAAGAAGAGAGAGAGAGGGAGTAGGAGAGGGGGTGCGCCCCCCACCCCTAGTCCAATTCGGACCCAAGGGGGGGGGGGGCTGCGCAGGCAGCCCATGGCTGCTCCCCTCTCTTTCCCGTAGGCCCACTAAGGCCCAAAACTTCCTCCCGGTAAATTCCCGTAACTCCCCGGTACTCCGAAAAATACCCGAGTCACTCGGAACCTTTCCGACGTCCGAATATAGCCTTCCAATATATCGATCTTTACCTCTCGGACATTCCGAGACTGATCGTTATGTCCATGATCTCATCCGGGACTCCGAACAACTTCGGTCACCAATCACATAACTCATATGACACTATTACGTCATCGAACCTTAAGTGTGCCGACCCTACGGGTTCGGGAATGATGTAGACATGACCGAGACGGCTCTCCGGTCAATAACCAACAGCGGGACCTGGATGCCCATATTGGTTCCTACATATTCCACGAAGATCTTTATCGGCGAACCTCATATGACAACATACGTTGTTCCCTTTGTCATCGGTATGTTACTTGCCCGAGATTCGATCGTCGGTATCCCGATACCTAGTTCAATCTCGTTTCCGGCAAGTCTCTTTACTCGTTCCGTAATACTTCATCTTGCAACTATCTCTTTAGTCACGGTGCTTGCAAGGCTTCTGTGTGATGCTGTATTACCGAGAGGGCCCAGAGATACCTCTCCGATACTCGGAGTGACAAATCCTATTCTTGATCTATGCCAACACCACATACACCTTCGGAGACACCTGTAGAGCATCTTTATAATCACCCAGTTACGTTGTGACGTTTGATAGCACACAAGGTGTTCCTCCGGTAATCGGGAGTTGCATAATCTCATAGTCAGAGGAACGTGTATTTGACATAGTGAAAGCAATAGCAGTAAACTGAACGATCATGTGCTATTCTAACGGTTGGGTCTTGTCCATCACATCATTCTCCTAATGATGTGATCCCGTTATCAAATGACAACTCATGTCCATGGTCAGGAAACCATAACCATCCTTTGATCAACGAGCTAGTTTAGTAGAGGCATACTAGGGACACAGTTTTTGTCTATCATCCACACATGCATTTTGTTTCCGGTAAACACAATTTTAGCATGAATAATAAACTGTCATCATGAACGGAGAAATATGATAATAATAAAAACTTTATTAATTGCCTCTAGGGCATATTTCCAACAGTCTCCCACTTGCACTAGAGTCAATTACAATGTAATGAATCTAATACCCATCGAGCTTTGATGCTGATCATGTTTTGCTCGTGGAAGAGGTTTAGTCAACGGGTCTGCGACATTCAGATCCGTATGTATTTTGCAAATCTCTATGTCTCCATCCTTTATCAGATTCCGAATGGAGTTGAAGTGGCGTTTGATATGCTTGGTTCTCTTGTGAAACCTGGGCTCCTTTGCGATAGTAATTGCTCCAGTGTTGTCACATAAGATAGTCATTGGACCCAATGCACTAGGTATAACACCTAGATCGGATATGAACTCCTTCATCCAGACTCCTTCATGTGCTGCTTCTGAAGCAGCTATGTATTCCGCTTCACATGTAGATCCCGCCACGACGCTCTGCTTGGAACTGCACCAACTGACTGCTCCACCATTAAGAATAAATACGTATCCAGATTGTGACTTAGAGTCATCTGGATCTGTGTCAAAGCTAGCATCGACGTAACCCTTTACGACGAGCTCTTTGTCACCTCCATAAATGAGAAACATTTCCTTGGTCCTTTTCAGGTACTTCAGGATATTCTTGACCGCTGTCCAGTGATCTACTCCTGGATCACTTTGGTACCTTCCCACCAAACTAATGGCAAGACAGACATCAGGTCTGGTACACAGCATGGCATACATAATAGAGCCTATGGCTGAAGCATAGGGTATGACACTCATCTTCTCTTTATCTTCTGCCGTGGTCGGGCTTTGAGTCTTACTCAATCTCATACCTTGCACTATAGGCAAGAACCCTTTCTTTGACTGATCCATTTTGAACTTCTTCAAAATCTTCTCAAGGTATGTGCTTTGTGAAAGTCCAATGAGGCGTCTTGATCTATCTCTATAGATCTTGATGCCTAATATGTAAGCAGCTTCTCCGAGATCCTTCATCGAAAAACTTTTGTTCAAATAACCCTTTATGCTTTCCAGAAATTCTATGTCATTTCCCATCAACAATATGTCATCCACATATAATATGAGAAATGCCACGGAGCTCCCACTCACTTTCTTGTAAATACAAGCTTCTCCATAAGTTTGTATAAACCCAAACGCTTTGATCACTTCATCAAAGCGAGTATTCTAGCTCCGAGATGCTTGCACCAGTCCATAGATGGATCGCTGGAGCTTGCATACTTTGTTAGCCCCTTTAGGATCGACAAAACCTTCCGGCTGCATCATATACAATTCTTCCTTAAGGAAACCATTAAGGAATGTCGTTTTGACGTCCATTTGCCAAATTTCATAATCATAAAATGCGGCAATTGCTAACATAATTTTGACCGACTTTAGCATCGCTACGGGTGAGAAGGTCTCTTCGTAGTCAACTCCTTGAACTTGGTGATAACCTTTAGCAACAAGTCGAGCTTTATAGATGGTGATATTACCCTCAGCGTCCGTCTTTCTCTTGAAGATCCATTTATTTTCAATAGCTCGCCGTTCATCGGGCAAGTCTACCAAAGTCCACACTTTGTTCTCATACATGGATCCTATCTCGGATTTCATGGCTTCAAGCCATTTCTCGGAATCCGGGCTTGCCATTGCTTCTTCATAGTTCGAAGGTTCACCGTTGTCTAGCAACATGATCTCCAAGACTGGATTTCCGTACCACTCTGGTGCGGAACGTGTCCTGGTTGACCTTCGAAGTTCAGTAGCAACTTGCTCCGAAGTTTCATGATCATCATTATCAACTTCTACTCCGGTCTGTGCTGGTGTCACAGAAATTTCTTTCTGTGGCGTGCTACTATCCGGAGGAGGTACAATTACCTCATCAAGTTCTACTTTCCTCCCACTCACTTCTTTCGAGAGAAAATCCTTCTCTAGAAAGGATCCATTCTTAGCAACGAATACTTTGCCTTCGGATCTGTGGTAGAAGGTGTACCCAACAGTTTCTTTTGGGTATCCTATGAAGACGCACTTATCCGCTTTGGGTTCGAGCTTATCTGGCTGAAACCTTTTCACATAAGCATCGCATCCCCAAACTTTCAGAAACGACAGCTTAGGTTTCTTACCAAACCACAGTTCATACGGTGTCGTCTCAACGGATTTTGATGGTGCCCTATTTAAAGTGAATGCAGCTGTCTCTAATGCATAACCCCAAAATGATAGTGGCAAATCGGTAAGGGACATCATAGATCGCACCATATCCAGTAGAGTACGATTACGACGTTCGGACACACCATTACGCTGTGGTGTTCCAGGTGGCGTCAACTGTGAAACAATTCCACATTTCCTTAAATGATTGCCAAACTCGTAACTCAAATATTCTCCTCCACGATCAGATCGCAAGAACTTTATTTTCTTGTTACGATGGTTCTCTACTTCACTCTGAAATTCTTTGAACATTTCAAATGTTTCAGACTTATGTTTCATCAAGTAGACATATCCATATCTACTCAAATCATCTGTGAACGTGAGAACATAACGATATCCACCGCGTGCCTCAACGCTCATTGGACCGCATACATCGGTATGTATTATTTCCAACAAGTCTGTTGCTCGCTCCATTGTTCCGGAGAACGGAGTTTTAGTCATCTTGCCCATAAGGCACGGTTCGCACGTCTCAAATGATTCATAATCAAGTGATTCCAAAAGCCCATCAGCATGGAGTTTCTTCATGCGTTTCACACCGATATGACCTAGGCGGCAGTGCCATAAATATGTGGTACTATCATTACCAATCTTGCGTCTTTTGGCATCAATATTATGGATGTGTGTATCACTACTATCGAGATTCAACAAGAATAAACCATTCACAAGTGATGCTTGACCATAAAAGATATTATTCATCCAAATAGAACAACCTTTATTCTCTGACTTAAATGAATAACCGTCTCGCATTAAACAAGATCCAGATATAATGTTCATGCTCAACGCAGGCACCAAATAACAATTATTTAGGTTTATAACTAATCCCGAAGGTAGATGTAGAGGTAGTGTGCCGACGGCGATAGCTTCAACTCTTGAACCGTTCCCGACGCGCATCGTCACCTCGTCCTTAGCCAGTCTTCGCTTGTTCCGCAGCTCCTGTTTCGTGTTACAAATATGAGCAACCGAACCAGTATCAAATACCCAGGTGCTGCTACGAGCATTGGTTAAGTACACATCAATAACATGTATATCAAATATACCTTTGTTGACGTTGCCATCCTTCTTATCTGCCAGGTACTTGGGGCAGTTCCGCTTCCAGTGACCAGTCCCCTTGCAGTAGAAACACTCAGTCTCGGGTTTGGGACCAGACTTGGATTTCTTCGTGGGAGCAGCAACTGTTTTGCCGTTCTTCTTGAAGTTCCCTTTCTTTCCCTTGCCTTTCTTGAAACTGGTGCCCTTCTTTACCATCAACACTTGATGCTCTTTCTTGACTTCAACCTCCGCAGCTTTAAGCATTGCGAAGAGCTCAGAAATGGACTTCTCCATCCCTTGCATATTATAGTTCATCACGAAGCCCTTGTAGCTTGGTGGCAGTGATTGAAGAATTCTGTCAATAACCGAATCATCTGGAAGTTTCACTCCCAGCTGAGTCAAGCGGTTATGCAACCCAGACATCTTGAGTATGTGCTCACTGACAGAACTGTTCTCCTCCATCTTACAGCTAAAGAACTTATCGGAGACATCATATCTCTCGATCCGGGCATTGGCTTGAAAAACAAGTTTCAGCTCTTGGAACATCTCATATGCTCCGTGATGCTCAAAACGTCTTTGGAGCCCCGGTTCTAAGCCGTAAAGCATGGCACACTGAACTATCGAGTAGTCATCTTTCCTCGACTGGTAGACGTTCTTAACATCTGCTGTCGAGTCTGCAGGGGGCGCGGCACCTAGCGGTGCATCAAGGACATAAGCCTTCTGTGCAGCAATGAGGATGATCCTCAGATTATGGACCCAGTCCACATAATTGCTTCCATCATCTTTCAATTTAGCTTTCTCTAGGAACGCATTAAAATTCAGTGGAACTACAGCGCGGGCTGCCATTGATCTACAACATACAATTGCAAAGTTTAGACTATGTTCATGATAATTGAAGTTCAATTAATCAAATTACTTAAGAACTCCCACTTAGATTAACATCCCTCAAGTTGTCTAAGTGTAACATGATCCACATCAAACTAATCCACGTCCGATCATCACGTGAGGTGGATCAGTTCATCAATGGTGAACATCTTTCATGTTGATCATATCTACTATATGACTCATGTTCGACCTTTCGGTCTCCGTGTTCCGAGGCCATATCTGCATATGCTAGGCTCGTCAAGTTTAACCCAAGTATTATGCGTGTGTAAAACTGGCTTACACCCGTTGTATGTGAACGAAAGGATCCATCACACCCGATCATCACGTGGTGCTTAGAAACGTCGAACTGTAGCAACAGTACATACTTGGGGAGAACACTTATCTTGAAATTTAGTGAAGGGATCATCTTATAATGCTACCGTCGTCCTAAGCAAAATAAGATGCATAAAAGGATTAACATCACATGCAATTCAATATATATGTGACATGATATGGCCATCATCATCTTGTGCTCTTGATCTCCATCACTGAAGCACCGTCGTGGCCTCCATCGTCACGGGGTTGGCGCCATGATCTCCATCGTAGCGTCGTGACACCTTGATCTCCATCGTAGCGTTGTGGTCGTCTCGCCGACTATTGCTACTACTACTACTGCTAACTCATAGCGGTAAAGTAAAGCAATTACATCGTGTTGGCATTGCATACAATAAAGAGACAACCATATGGCTCCTGCCGGTTGCCTGATAATTTACAAAACATGATCATCTCATACAACAACTTATATCACATCATGTCTTGACCATATCACATCACCAGCATACCCTGCAAAAACAAGTTAGACATCCTCTACTTTGTTGTTGCAAGTTTTACGTGGCTGCTACGGGTTTGCAAGAACCGATTCTTACCTACGCAAAACCACAACGTGGTGTAGTGATTGCTTTTTGATCTTCTAAAAGAACCCTCTTCATTGAAACCGGTTCAACTAAAGTGAGAGAAACTGACACCCGCCAGTCACCTTTACGCAGCTATGTGCGCCAATGGTGAAACCAGTCTCGCGTAAGCGTACGCGTAATGTCGGTCCAGGCCGCTTCATCTCATAATACCGCTGACCGAGTAACAACTAGTAACGGCAAGCAATATGTATACACCCACGCCCACAACTCCTTTGTGTTCTACTCGTGCAAAACACATCTATGCATAGACCTGGCTCATGATGCCACTGTTGGGAAACGGAGCGTGTAATTCAAAAAAATTCCTACGCTCACGCAAGATCTATCCATGGTGATGCAACGCTACGAGGGGGAGAGTGTGTCTACATACCCTTGTAGACCGTTAGCGGAAGCGTCTCACAACGCGGTTGATGTAGTCGAACAATCCTTCAAGCTCCACCGATCAAGTGTCGAACGTACGGCACCTCCGAGTTCTAACACACGTTCAGCTCGGTGACGTCCCTCGCCTTCTAGATCCAGCTAGTAGTCGAGGTAGTAGATGAGTTCCGTCAGCACGACGGCGTGGCGACGGTGACGGTGAAGTGATTCCGGCAGGGCTTCGCCTAAGCACTCCGGAAATATGACGGTGGCTCTAAACGGTGGAGGGGGGCGCCGCACACGGCTAATTGATCAAGTCAATTGTGTGCCTAGAGGGGGCGCCCCCCTCCCGTATATAAAGGAGGGAGGGGCCGGCCCCCTAGGGGTGGCGCACCAAGAGAAGGGGGGAGTCCTACTAGGAGTGGGACTCCCACCCCTAGTAGGACTCCTCCTACTTGGGGGGAAAGAAGAGAGAGAGAGGGAGTAGGAGAGGGGGTGCACCCCCCACCCCTAGTCCAATTCGGACCCAAGGGGGGGGGGGGCTGCCGCAGGCAGCCCATGGCTGCTCCCCTCTCTTTCCCGTAGGCCCACTAAGGCCCAAAACTTCCTCCCGGTAAATTCCCGTAACTCCCCGGTACTCCGAAAAATACCCGAGTCACTCGGAACCTTTCCGACGTCCGAATATAGCCTTCCAATATATCGATCTTTACCTCTCGGACATTCTGAGACTGATCGTTATGTCCATGATCTCATCCGGGACTCCGAACAACTTCGGTCACCAATCACATAACTCATATGACACTATTACGTCATCGAACCTTAAGTGTGCCGACCCTACGGGTTCGGGAATGATGTAGACATGACCGAGACGGCTCTCCGGTCAATAACCAACAGCAGGACCTGGATGCCCATATTGGTTCCTACATATTCCACGAAGATCTTTATCGGCGAACCTCATATGACAACATACGTTGTTCCCTTTGTCATCGGTATGTTACTTGCCCGAGATTCGATCGTCGGTATCCCGATACCTAGTTCAATCTCGTTTCCGGCAAGTCTCTTTACTCGTTCCGTAATACTTCATCTTGCAACTATCTCTTTAGTCACGGTGCTTGCAAGGCTTCTGTGTGATGCTGTATTACCGAGAGGGCCCAGAGATACCTCTCCGATACTCGGAGTGACAAATCATATTCTTGATCTATGCCAACACCACATACACCTTCGGAGACACCTGTAGAGCATCTTTATAATCACCCAGTTACGTTGTGACGTTTGATAGCACACAAGGTGTTCCTCCGGTAATCGGGAGTTGCATAATCTCATAGTCAGAGGAACGTGTATTTGACATTGTGAAAGCAATAGCAGTAAACTGAACGATCATGTGCTATTCTAACGGTTGGGTCTTGTCCATCACATCATTCTCCTAATGATGTGATCCCGTTATGAAATGACAACTCATGTCCATGGTCAGGAAACCATAACCATCCTTTGATCAACGAGCTAGTCTAGTAGATGCATACTAGGGACACAGTTTTTGTCTATCATCCACACATGCATTTTGTTTCCGGTAAACACAATTTTAGCATGAATAATAAACTGTCATCAGGAACGGAGAAATATGATAATAATAAACACTTTATTAATTGCCTCTAGGGCATATTTCCAACATAGCCAATCACCGGAGCTGCGTCGGTCTCGGAGACTACGTCGGTACCGAGATCTAACGAGAAAGAAGATGGGGAAGAACAGTAAATACAAAGCAAACAAGTGCTACACAATGTATGACATGACAATATGCAGTGCCGGGTGTGTCCTAATGTATGGTTGCACGTCACCGAGGAAGGGGGAAACCATCCGGGAGTGTTTTCCCGATTCCGGACATTTGTCAGACAGATGACCGGAGGGGGACGGTTCCATGTTCGGATAGTTAGGTACGTGTGGCAGACGAACGGATTGCGTATTCGGATTTGTCTCGTCGTTCTGAGCAACTTTCATGTACAAAGTTTTTTCATCGGAGTTACGGATTATTTTCTACGATTTTGTAAAGTTTTAAACATTTTCTGAAATTTATTTTATTTATTAAATCAACATTATCCAGAACAGTAGCAGCGACGTCAGCATGATGCAATAGTGACATCAGCAGTCAACGGTCGGCTGACCAGGGTCAAATCTGACCTGTGGGTCCAGCGGGACCCACATGTCAGTGTCCGGACTAACTAAACAGGGTTATTTTAATTAATCTAATCCTAATTATCGGGTGGGCCCACACTGTCAGTGTGTGATTAGGCATGTTTAATTAATTTAGTTAATTAGGGGGAGGTGGTGGCCCACAGGTCAGTGGCTGGACCTGGTCCAGTCAGCAGTTGACTTCGGTCAATAGAGCCGGACGGGCCCCTGGGGCCCACCAGGCAGCGACCCGGAGGTGGCCCTGGCTGTGCCAGGTCAGCGGCGCCGGCGTCTCGTCGCCGGCGACCATTTACACGGCGCCGACTCGCCGGATAACGTGCACAGGGCACGGATCCGTGCGTGCTTGGGTGCGTTCGAAAGCGCGCGAAGAGGCGCATCTAGTGGCGTGAGTGGTTCGTCCGGAGGTGGCCGGATATGTCGTCGGCGTCGAGCTGGGCGGCGACCGGAGTCGGGCCTTGATCGGAATCGGCCAAAATGGCGATGAGAGGTAACGCGGCTGCCCGCGTTCGACTCCTAGCAGTTCACTGAGCACAACGGGGTGCTCAGTTGTTCATGACAGCAACTACGGCGGCTACAGCAGTGACTGCGGTGGAGCACAGCTCAGGCGCTCGCGGCGTGCAGGCTACGGCGGAAACCAGAGAGAGGGAGCAGAGGGGAACTGGCCAGGCGCTCACCGAGAGGCACACGATGGCCGGCGAGAGCTTAGAAGCGCAGAGGGGCGACGAATCGAGTCGAAGCAGTTCCGGTGATCCGAGGTTGAAGACGAGTTGATGCCGGCGCTGTGACGCGGCTCCAGTCGAATGGATCCCCTCCCGAGAGGCAGCAGGCGGAGGCAGTCCTCCTGGACACCAGCAGGAGGCGCGGAGAGACCCGTGGCCACGCCTATGGCAAGGCGGCGGCGACGAGCCCGCTCGGTGGAGGAACCAGATGGAGATGAGGGGCGAGGGAGAGAGCGAGGGGGGAACTGGGGCTGGCTAGGGTTGCGGGAAACTTCGGGCAGCACTAGTAGACGACGGGGGACCGCGGGATCGACGACACGGCGACGAACGACGGCGTGTCAGCGCGCGGGCGCGACAGCGCACGGGAGGAAGGGGATGACCCCAGTTGGGCTGGGCCGGACCCTGTAGACAACAGGCCTGAGTGCACAGTAGCCGCTAGGCCTTTTCTATTTTTCTTATTTTTCTGTTTCTACTTTCTCTTTTCTTTTCGGTTTGCATAAATGTTAGGCCACTAAATGACTTCTGCAGAATATTTGACATAGTCCAAATATTATAGTGCATTATTCTTAAACACCTAAAATTAGTTTGGGCCAATTATGATTTCATTTGGATTTTATTAAATTACAAATGGATGAAATACTTCTGTTTTGTTGCTGTTAGAATCACTTAATTAATTTAGTAAAGGTTATTTACAAATTTAGAATTGGCTTTGGATTATTTTCAAAATTATGAACATTTTATTTTTCCAATTTGAACCACTTTTACTTTCACTTTGAATTTTGAATTGAAATTGGAGTTGGAATTTGAAATGGAATATGACTCTAATGATGATCAAGCATTGTTGAACATGATGACTTGGCATTATAAGAAGGCATGCACAGTAGCCAATACATAGGGATGTTACAGGCAAAGGGACCGCCTCGGGGAAGAAGGGCAAGCTGATGCTGCAGATCAGACTAGAGGGGATGCAGGCAAACAAACTATGTGCAGAATTTGGTTTTGACATGTATTCACTCATCCAGACTGAGTCGGGATATGCAAAGTGCCCAAAATAGATGCAGATAACCAAACAACTCCTTAACACATAGCCAGAGAGGAACTGAGCATCGGAGAACCCAGTATAAGAAAGAACTCGACGCTGATCAAATGATCCTTGCGCAAGTCACACCCATTATGCAAAAGAAGCCAGGATAGTTACCACTTACAATTGTTCAGATTGTCAAAATATACACAAAACATAATTATCTAATTTTCCTGAGGTCCACGAGGGAAATGGTGGCGTCTTGGCTGTCGTCATCCCACCGGACCGGCCGATGGTTCACGGCGGCGCGTAGGAGGCCCATCTGGCTATGTTCTCCTCCGCGATCGCCTGCAGCTGCGCATCCACGGCTGCCGCTTCCTGGCAAGCGGCAGCTTGAGCGCAGACGGCATTGTAGATGGCGCGCTGCTCTGTGACGAAATTTGGGTTAACGGCAATGCCTTCTTTCGAAATCACATTGCCGAGATATGTCACTTCAGATAACCAGAACTCGCACTTGGAATACTTGGCATACAATTGATGTTCACGCAGCTTCTCCAGTACAAGCCGAAGATGTTCGACATGTTCTTCTTCATTCTTCGAATATACCAGAATATCATCGAGATATACCACGACGAATTTGTCGAGATAATCCATGAAGATGTAGTTCATTAACCGGGAGAAGGTTGCTGGAGCATTAGTCAAGCCGAAGGACATGACAGTGTACTCATAAGAACCATAACGAGTAACGAATGCTGTCTTCGGGATATCCTCTTCACGAACTTGGATCTGGTGGTATCCCAATCTCAAATCAAGCTTAGAGAATACTGAGGAACTAGCAAGTTGATCATACAGATCGTTGATTCTGGGAAGTGGATACTTGTTCTGAATTGTTGCTTGGTTAATAGGTCGATAATCTTGAACCAACCGATTCGTACCATCCTTCTTCTTGACAAAGAGGGAAGGTGCTCCCCAAGCTGATGAACTGGGGCGGATGAAACCCTTCTTAAGTGACTTGTCGATTTCTTCCTTAAGTTCAATAAGGTGATGCGGAGGCATCTTATACGGACGCTTTGCAATAGGGGTAGTGCCAGGCTTCAAGTCGATGACAAACTCGACAGCTCTAGCAGGGGGTATTCCGGGAAGTTCTTCTGGAAAGACATCCTGGAAATCACGAACGACTAGAATGTTTTCGATTCCCTCGAGAGGTGAAGCGTTCAATGCATTCAGAACATATATCTGATTCTCGGCATCCTGAGTTGCTCGGACTGAATACTTGACTGTCTGGCCGGAAGGGTGAGTGAGCTGGACTGTCTTAGTAGCACAGTCAATCAAAGCATTATTCATTGTCAACCAATCCATACCAAGGATGACGTCAATGTCGGAAGGTCCAAGAGCAATAAGGGAAGCAGAGAACATCAACCCTTCAATTCTGATCTGATTGTTGTGACTTACCATCTTGGTTTGCCACCTGGAACGGGGAGTACTAATCTCCAATGGAGTGGGTAATGAGCTCATAGTTAACTCATGCAATTGTGCAAATTGCTGGGACACAAAGGAATGTGATGCGCCGGAATCAACGAGAACAGAAGCTGCCACTGAATTAACTGGAAGAGTTCCCATCACGATTTTAGAGGACTCGCGAGCTTCTTCCATCTTGACATGAGTGACCTGGCCATGATCCATAGCAAGCGGTCTGGCCTTACGATTTCTGGAATGATGGGTTCGATGGCCCTTCCTTCGGCCAACAGTAGAACGAGATGCATTCTGCGGCTGATCCGAGCGATAGTTATTAGCACGGTGCCCTGGCTATCCACACTTACGGCATAAACCATCATTTTGAGGAGGAGCCATAGTATTGAGCTGTCCACTTTCACTATATAGTTGTCTTGGTGGTGGAGGCAGACGAGGTGCAACATAAGATGGCCTTAGTGTTGGAGCAGGTCAGTGATGAACATTGTGCGGAGTCCACACCCGACGTTTCTGAACAGGCTGACCCGAGGATGAGCCAGCTTCACGAGTGCGTTTGAGCGACTCCTGGTATTTAGCCAGACCAGTTTCAACTCGGTAGGCTTGACTGACAAGCGTCGCAAAATCCTCACAATCATGGACAAGAAGTGCGAGCTGTATATCGGAACGCAGTCCTTCACGGAATTTCCCCTGCTTACATGTGTCAGTGTCAACATCATCTTTAGCATAGCGGGATAATTCGAGAAATTTCCTCTGATATTCATCCAGAGTCATTTTGCCCTGGGTGAGTTTACGGAACTCCTGCTTCTTCTGGTCGATCAGACCTTGAGGAATGTACCATGCACGAAAAGCTGACTGAAATTCCTGCCACGTGGTTATAGATTCAGCAGGCATCATACTCTTGTGGCTTTCCCACCATTGAGCAGCTGGACCCTTCAAGTGAAATGTTGCAAAGGTGACATAACTGGTAGGGGCAACGTTAGCTGACTCCATCTCAAACATGATGTCACAAAGCCAATCATCAGCATTCATAGGATTGGTGGAGCTGCGGAAAATGGATGGATTGAGGCGCACAAATTCTGGCAGAGTTATTGGAGCAGACTGTTGCTGAGCATTCTGAGTTGGGAACTGAGCCAATACTCCGGTCATAAACTGACGGTCGAGTTCAAACTGCTGACGGTTGAGTTCAAACTGCTGCATCATTGCGGCAATATAGGGTGGAGGTGGAGGATCGTTAGCCATCCTGCCAAATCAACAGGGGCAGTTTAGCAAGAAAAACTGCAGATGTATGGAATCATTCATGAAGTAAGGTGCACAACAGAAGGAAGTGCGATAGATACTTCATCATAGCCACATCAGACATTCAGATCCACACATAGTCTCGGTTACTAACCGGCATTACGACAGCTGAAAGGGGAAGGCTAGACAACTAGGCAGCGCGCAGGCACGCGGTAAGGAAGTACACAACGAGACATAGCAAAGGCTACATCAACGTCGGAGAAAACTGTTGGAGCGAGGAATCTGCAAGTGACAACACAGGGTGCCCTCGATAAAAGGATCCTGTAAGCAGAACTTGGCCCATAATCTTGAAGCAAGGGGGGATATTTCAGAACTCCGGGTGGATGTGATTACGAGATCCTAATGTTAGAGTTAGTAAAATCTTTAACCTGAAAGGAAGAGAAATCAGAGTCCCAGAGTAAAGACGAGGAATAAAAGATCCTAATACCACCCATTCGGCGACGTGGGCCCATAAGCCACACAGCCATGTTAGTAACACAGTTTTCGGTTCTAGACTCAACTTCGGCCAAGGAGTTGGAAAGGGGGGGTTCCTAGAGGCAGTCGGCTCTGATACCAACCTGTGACGCCCCCGGCTTAATCGTGCACTAACCATACACGCAAATGCACACGATCAAGCCTAAGGACTCACTTGAAGATATCACAACACAACTCTAAAACATAAATAAAGTCATACAAGCATTTATTACAAGCCAGGGCCTCGAGGGCTCGAATACAAAGCTTGATGACAACAAGCATTAGCGGAAGCGTTAGATATCTGAGTACAGATATAAAACAGAAAACAGAGACGCCTTTAGAAAGGCGGAACAAAAATGAAACACTACGATCGAAAGGCGCAGGCCTCCTGCCTGGGACCCTCCGTTCCTACTCCTGGACATCGGCCAACTTGTAGAAGGATCCACCATCGGGGAAGTAGTGGAAGTTGTCGGCGGGGCAGCTGTCTCAGGGGCTCCGGCAGCTGGTTGCATCAAATGGATATGGGGGAAAAAGAAAGTAAAGCAACCGTGAGTACTCATCCGAAGTACTCAGCAAGCCAAGGATCTACACTATATATGCAACATTATCAAAGGGGGGCTGTATATGTGGACTGGGCTGCAGAAATGCCAGAATAGAGGGGAAAAGCCTAGACCTAGTGAAGACTAGCATCTTCAGCATCTTCATCGGTCTTGCAGCATTAGAAGAGTGCAGATCAGCATAATGTAAAGTAGTAATAGTATCAAGTAACAGTCACGCCCAGAGATCCTTCCTCGACTCCCTGCGAGAAAGCGATCCCAGAGCCACATATCCAGGTATCATCTCAAGTTCTAGCTGTATCGATCGGGATACAACTCCGAGTGTCCTTTACCATAGGACCGGCTATCGATAGACGTGTTCTTCCCTGCAGGGGTGCACCAACTTACCCACCACGCTCGCTTAACTCCGGCCGGACACACTTTCCTGGGTCATGCCCGGCCTCGGCTAAACGATACACCACAACCCTACCTACAGCTCAGCAGAGAGGTCCCCGTCGGTCTACCTCCTAAGCGCTCAGGGGTCTTGGGCCATCGCCCTGTGCACTCCGGGTCGTTGCGTGCAGGGTGAAGCCAGGCACCACCTCTCTCCAGGGTGACGCCGGTCCGTCCCGGCCGCGAGGCTGAACTGGACGTCTGACAGAGCTTTCGGCTGATGCTACGATGCAGAGTGCCCATAACTCTTCCCACGTGATGGTTAGTGCTATCCGACCAGAGGCCGGCTCGGATCACATATCCAAATCGTTAGTGGACTAGTGGCTTGCGGTAACGAGCAGAGACTCACGATCGATGTGACCCCGTCGCCCCGTCTCGAGGACTTGCTGCAAGGGATAAGAATGCCCGGCCGCGCCTCGTAGAATAACTCACGGGTAACTATCCGTCATTCGCGGGTACCCCTCAGGGTCGACCCGCCTTTTTCAAGTATTAGTATCAACAGTAATGCAAGGCATCCGTGTGGTCACCGTATCAAGGGGAATCCGAGGCATCACCCTCGTTGGACTCCCACCTGATGTAACATCAAGATGGACGTAGGAGGCATCACCCTCGAGGTCCACACGTGGGGTGTTGCACGACTTCGTCGTTATCGGGGGTGGTGTAGGAGGAATCACCCTCGCTTACCACGACCGGTTAACTAACCTACAAGGTTATCATCAGAAGTGCTAACGAGGTACCACCCTCGGCACTCGATGGTATCCCAGTAGTGTCGAGCAACTAAGGGGAAAGTGAGGTGCTGTGCCGGTGTCTGGTCTTTGATCCCGTTGATCGGGTCTTCTGAGAATCCAGCAGGGCAGTCAGGACAAGTGGGGGTCTCTACCACTACTGGAATCTGCTACTTTGCCATCTGCCAGCTCTTTGCCGTCTGCCAGCTGATGGCAAAGAAGGTCTTTGCTGTCTGCTTACAAAAAACAGACGGCAAAGAACTGACAGATGGCAAAGAACCTGGTTGCCATCAGCCAACTCTTTGCCGTCTGCCAGCAGATGGCAAAGAATCTTTGCCGTCTGCTGGCAGACGGCAAAGAGGTGGGTGGGTCCAGTGGACGCCAGTGCTGTAACGGCCCACCAGCCCCACCTCTTTGCCGGCTGCGAGCGGATGGTAAAGAATCTTTGCCGTCTGCTGGCAGACGGCAAAGAAATGGAAAGCAGACGGCAAAGAAAATATCCTAACGAATCTAACGCTCGCCCCCGCCCCCGCCCACGGATCGATGACTTGGCACACACCCACCCCCTCTCTCCGCTAGGCCCCAGCCCTCTCTCTCTCTCTCCCTCTCTCTCCCGCACCACACCTCACCCGCGCCCACACCGCCGCCGCCCAGACGCTGCCGCCGCCGCACCACCCCGCCGCCCCGGAGCCCTGCGGCCCTGTCGCCACCGCCGCCCGGCGCCCCCGTCGCTCAGCTCTATCTCTCTGTCTCTCGATCCCCTTTGCTGCCGCCATGTTTTCCGGCCGATTCCGGTGGTTTTCGACAGTCTCCGGCGACACCTTGGCTACCCATCTCTTCCTCTCGTCGAGCTCTATCGATCCCTCCGTCTCGATCTGATTTTCCCTGCCTCATGTGGTCGCTCCCTTTGGCTTGAGAGTTCAGTAGGGGAGGGCCAAGAAGCCAGCGGTGTGGGGTGGAGCAGCGAGGCCGGAAACCCAGGCGACGGACGCCTCACGGGGTGAAGGAGAGGCCGGCGATAGGGACAAGGAGCAGCAGCGCCATAGATCTGCAGGGAAGGGGAGGAGGGCGTCGATGGAGTGGAGGGGATGTTTTCTGTTGATTCCCCTCTTGCCTGGTCTAATTTCGTGGGCAAAACAATGGCGGATTTCTTCATTGGCTGATTTGGCTGATCTGATTGGGGGCTAATTTTCCCCTAGATTCCTTTCTTTTATAGTTCATTTTCGATTTGTTGTTCATGGTGCCGATGGCTTCCACGGAGCAGGGGACAGTATGCCCTCTTCTATGTGCTACTATCTACTGAAGCTACTAACTGCTGCTGGATTGAAGAGAATGCTACGAGCCAATGAGGTGAGCTTCACTTTCAGTCTTTTATTTAAGAAAGGATGTGTCATATATTTAGTTGCAAGCATTTTCTCTATGGTGTATGTACCTGATGTTCAATGACACATGTGCTATGCAGGATTGTGAATTTGCTTTCATTTGTAGGGCTAAATGCATTAGCCTTCTCTTGATGACATATATGAGACGGCGGTGGCAGCGGGGTAACAATATATGATGTTGACATTGCAGGTTACTTTCCACTATCCTTTAGTCGTTGTTTACTTGATCTGCTACTAAGAAGAAATAACTCATTAATTTCCCATGTGTGTAAGTTTCAAGGAATAGAATGAATGTCTCACGGTTTGGTTGTTATGGACAAGATGTTTTTGATTGATCATCAGCAATGACGATGCAGCCTACAAGTAATTATTATTGTTCTTTGCACATAATCATATCAGATTTCACTTCATTCTTGTTTCCAGTTCCTCTGTCCATAATTTATTTATTGATTAGTGACTTACCCATATGTATGTATTTTTATCATGCCTATTAATGATCTCATCACATGCAATTAATACACTGGGCTATAGATTTTATATCCTGTTTCCTTCAGATTTGTATGCAGGATGTTATTTTTATTTTCTACATGTATGCAGGTTCTTCTTGCAAGGGCAAATCACTGCCAGTTCCATATCGCTGAATTTTTCTTATTTAATGAACTTCTCCTGACTGTTTCCTCCACAACTAGGAAAGATCTGGGCAACTCTCTTCTTAAATGACAAAACAGTATAACCCTTATTACACAGATTGTTGATTTCATATTTTCAGTGTTCGAATAATGCCGGTATAGAAGATTAGGATGTATATAAGTGCTCTAGCTGAAATGTAAATTCTGTAAACCAAGCCTTTTGTATGATTGTAAGTATTTTACTGATGCCCATATTACTGCTTTGCTTTCATCTTTGGAAGTGCCTACCTAGGAAGGATTATGAGCAGAAAAAGGATCTTGTGGCAAATGAAATCATACGAAGACTTGGAAAGAAGTTGTTTCCTGGTCTTCAAGACTCGATAGTCCTCAAGGAGGTATGTCGGGATTGTATTATTTTCAATTGTTTCATTTTGACTACTTCATGCCTGAACTTGGAATTGCTGGCTACCAGTCCTAGAATGACAAGGGAGCATGCGTAAGTCTGTAGTAACTGGCAGTGTCAGACATGATTAGCCTATTGATGATGAATGCTTAATATGATGATTATTGGAAAGGAGCATCAGAACATCGCATCTTGTTCACTATGTTCACTTGCATCTCAGCAGCAACACGTGATTAACCTCATACAAGTTGAAATTTCTTATTTGTGGATGCATGCTTAGGCATACATATGACAGATGCATAAGCATAATCACAATCCATATGTACGCACATTTTTTTTCTTTACTTGGCAGCCCTTTGTTACGAGTTACAACAACATCCGTCGTTACATATGCCAGTAATCTACGTAGTCACCTGTCCATTGTTTCTTCTTGACCTCATGTGCCAAGAGGTCAATCTAATAATGTCACGCGTTCCTTAGCAGGCGCCGAGCCCTCTGACGCCCAGCCGCTGTTGTCTCTGCCCGAAGAAGGATCATGGTTCCCCACCTCTCTACTACTCATTTTAAAATTTCGGTATGTTCTTTTCTTTCTTTATTTTCTGTCAACAAAAGTTGGAACCTGTTATTAATTTCCCATAATGATTTTGATGGTAATTGGACATTGCATGTATATCTTACAGATTTACATTGCAACAAATTAATGAGGAGCGTAGAAGCATTTGCATCCATCTAATACTTTGCCTGTCATGCTTAGCGAGAATTCAAAATAGTGACCTTTGGATGTCAGTTATGGGTTTATACTTTCGTTCCAGGACCTAAAAGCATTTTTGTCTCATGCTTCGACTATCATATCTATTTTCTCTGTAAATTCTAGGCCTTTAGTTCAGATTATGATCTTTGCATGCCCTTTTTTTTGTATCTTCTGAAATAGGCTAACATTAAAAAAAAGACAAGTTTTAGAAATTGAATTATGTGGTCACCATGTCGGATTTTCAGGTTATGGTTCTTTAGCCATTTAATGCAGTATTGATGGTTCAGTGTGCTTCATGTAATGAAAAATAATGCATAGTTCATCAGTTTTGAGCCTTACCGCATATTTTTGCTACTCCTTTTGCCCTGCACCATATATTTTCTTACATGTATTGCGTCACCCGTCACCACAGAGGTCTTACCTCACCTTGGCACCTTGGCAGCGGCATGGTTGGAGATGTTGGTGCTGTTTGAGATGCCCACTGGGTTCACCCTTTTCAAGGTTCTGAACGAGGGCAAGCTCGACAAGGTCGAGGTGAGTGCTCGCCGCCACCTCAGCTCCTGGTTTGGTTTTAATTACTCGCGTTTCTTTCGACTGCAAAATAACTTCTCTTTTAGGGGCTGGAGCAGGACTGTAGGAAGGAGGTACACTAGGGGCTGGAGCAGGACAAGCATTGTTTCAGCTCCCACTTGACTCATCCCAAAATGTCTTCTTCTTATGAAATTTTTATTTACAATTATAATGATAATAGACTTATTTTTTTCCAAAAGATTAGATTCATAGTTTAAAAAGGATACAGAAATATGAAAATAAGAGCTTCTGTTCGTAGAATCTGTACTAAATGTCACTTTCCATAATGAACTTGGTTTCTAATCACACACATGTACTGCTACTTGATCCTATACGGGCTGTTTGAATTAAGTGAAAGTATATTGCCATTTATCTCCAGGCTACTTAGGACGTATTGACGGGGACTTAGATAATTTCTTAATCTTACACTGGCTCTCGCCATTGAGACTGCATATGTGGTCCTTAAATCAGATATGCTTCTGGATCTGCAGTTATCCCAGCCTAACTGAGATTTGTTTGATTGTTCTACTATTTCTTTTGAGTAATACTGACTGACTTGGTTTACGATGTTACTGGTGGTCTGAAGCTTTTATAGAAGCATTTGTGTGTTCTCGAGCTTAGGATAAGGTGTTCAAGGAGCAGTGACAGAAATTTGTGATCTGCTTCAAATGGATATGCTGCTGAAAAATTCAACAAAAAAACATTTTTCGATTAAAAGGCTATTCCATTTGTTACTTATTGTACTTGCCCACGACTAAAACAATTAATACATGGTTTTCTTTTCAAAGCATACATGGTTCTCGACTATTATTATATATGAGGTTAATACCAAGTAGGTTTTACAAAGGTATAAACTAAGCATGATTTTTTATGAATTCAAAGGGCATTCCATTTGTTACATACTTTTTGCCCAAAGATAAAACAACTAACACATGATTTTCTTTTCAAAGCACACATGTATCAAGGGGCCTCTGCGCCATTTGGCGCAACGGGTCAACTAGTTTATATTTAAAATTGTGGCGTTACAGGCAAAAGCAGTTCCTGCAAAACATCGACGAGAGACAGGCTCACTGATGGTTCTAGGGCTGATGCTCTTCAGGACCAAGAGTATGTACTTACCTATGAAGACAAGGATGCTGACTGGATGCTTGTTGGTGATCTTCCTTGGGAGTAAGTTCCTGAATTTTGTGGTTTGTGAGATCCATGCACCTTAACATGCTTTTATGATGGCTATTCCATTCTTTTTCCTTCTTCTGGTCGTTGAATGAATATTCCATTCTTTTTCCTTCTTCTGGCCGTTGACCTGGATGAAAATGCTCTTCTTTCAGTCTCTGTTGAAGTTAAACCCATCCATGCAAAATTTGTACTGTTGTAGAATTAATGTAGAATAATATATATGCCTTGCAGTTTTATCATGCATGCCATTCAACTAACTTGCTCTTGTCCATGCAGATGGAGTACAAGGACGAGCAGCAGCAACAGCAAATCAGCCTGATGATGACGGGGTGCGGGAGGCAATGGTGATCATGCTGATGGCATGAAGAAGGCTGATGACCACAACCTGGACCTGTTGGCATTTAGAGATGGCAAACACAGGCGGCGCGGAGATAGCAATATATATGTATTGGATGTTTGATGTTTGCCTTATTATGGATGAACATGGTGAAACTATGTTTGATGTTTTACCCTATGCAATATATATGTGGTGGATAAGCATAATGTTTGCCTTATTATGTGATTCTGAATATATATATATATATATATATATGTGTGTGTGTGTGTGTGTTTGAATTTCTGTGAAAATGAATTGATATAAGAAAAAAAGAAAAAAGGGGCTATATAGCCACTTTGCCGTCTGCTAGCAGACGGCAAAGCTCTTTGCCATCTGCCAGCAGACGGCAAAGTGGTCACGTGGCAGCAGCCTGTGCAACCTGGGCTGACCTATTTGGCCTCTTTGCCGTCTGCTGGTAGATGGCAAAGAAGCAAGGTCTTTGCCATCTACCAACAGACGGCAAAGAACTTTCCTTCTTTGTCGTCCGCCAGCAGACGACAAAGCGGCCTTTACCGGCAGCAGTTCAGCCGGAGTGTTTGCCGTCTGCTGGCAGATGGCAAAGGCTTTGCCGTCCGCCAAGCATGCCTTTGCCGTCTGCTATGGCAGACGGCAAAGCAGCTGATTCCAGTAGTGTACCCAGTCTATTCTAAACAGTTTAGGATAACAGTAAGGTATCAATAGCAGGTTACAATAAACAGGCTATGCAACAGATATAGGATAACAGTAACAGTAGCAAATTCAAATGCAAGCAGGAGATATTAGAATGGGCGATATCGGAATGCTCAAGGGTGGGGGCTTGCCTGGTTGCTCGGCGGCAAAGGCAAGGTCGTCGGTGGTGTAGCCAATCACCGGAGCTGCGTCGGTCTCGGAGACTACGTCGGTACCGAGATCTAACGAGAGAGAAGAGGGGGAAGAACAGTAAATACAAAGCAAATAAGTGCTACACAATGTATGACATGACAATATGCAGTGCCGAGTGTGTCCTAACGTATGGTTGCACGTCACCGAGGAAGGGGGAAACCATCCGGGAGTGTTTTCCTGATTCCGGACATTTGTCACACAGATGACCGGAGGGGGACGGTTCCATGTTCGGATAGTTAGGGACGTGTGGCGGACGAACGGACTCCGTATTCGGATTCGTCTCGTTGTTCTGAGCAACTTTCATGTACAAAGTTTTTTCATCGGAGTTACGGATTATTTTCTATGATTTTCTAAAGTTTTAACCATTTTCTGAAATTTATTTTATTTATTAAATCAACATTATCCAGAACAGTAGCAGCGACGTCAGCATGACTCAATAGTGATGTCAGCAGTCAACGGTCGGCTGACCAGGGTCAAATCTGACCTGTGGGTCCAGCGGGACCCACATGTCAGTGTCTGGACTAACTAAACAGGGTTATTTTAATTAATCTAATCCTAATTATCGGGTGGGCCCGCACTATCAGTGTGTGATTTGGCATGTTTAATTAATTTAGTTAATTAGGGGGAGGTGGTGGCCCACAGGTCAGTGGCTGGACCTGGTCCAGTCAGCAGTTGACTTCGGTCAACAGAGCCGTCCGGGCCCCTGGGGCCCACCAGGCAGCGACCCTGAGGTGGCCCCGGCCATGCCAGGTCAGCGGCGCCGGCGTCTCGTCGCCGGTGACCATTTACACGGCGCCGACTCACCGGAGTTCGCCGGATAACGTGCACAGGGCACGGATCCGTGCGCGCTTGGGTGCGTTCAAAAGCGCGCGAAGAGGCGCATCTAGTGGCGTGAGTGGTTCGTCCGGAGGTGGCCGAATATGTCGTCGGCGTCGAGCTGGGCGGCGGCCGGAGTCGGGCCTCGATCGGAATTGGCCAAAATGGCGATGAGAGGTAACGCGGCTGCTCACGTTCGACTCCTAGCAGTTCACTGAGCACAACGGGGTGCTCAGTTGTTCATGACAGCAACTACGGCGGCTACAGCAGTGACTGCGGCGGAGCACAGCTCGGGCGCTCGCGGCGTGCAGGCTACGGCAGAAACCAGAGAGAGGGAGCAGAGGGGAACTGGCCAGGCGCTCACCGAGAGGCACACGATGGCCGGCGAGAGCTTAGAAGCGCAGAGGGGCGACGAATCGAGTCGAAGCAGTTCCGGTGATCCGAGGTTGAAGACGAGTCGATGCCGGCGCTATGACGCGGCTCCAGTCGAACGGATCCCCTCCCGAGAGGCAGCAGGCGGAGGCGGTCCTCCTGGACACCAGCAGGAGGCTCGGAGAGACCCGTGGCCACACCTATGGCAAGGCGGCGGCGACGAGCCCGCTCGGTGGAGGAACCAGATCGAGATGAGGGGCGAGGGAGAGAGCGAGGGGGGAACTGGGGCTGGCTAGGGTTGCGGGAGACTTCGGGCAGCACTTGTAGACGACGGGGGACCGCGGGATCGATGACACGACGACGAACGACGGCGTGTCAGCGCGCGGGCGCGACAGCGCACGGGAGGAAGGGGATGACCCCAGTTGGGCTGGGCCGGACCCTGTAGACAACAGGCCTGAGTGCACAGTAGCCGCTAGGCCTTTTCTATTTTTCTTATTTTCTGTTTCTGCTTTCTCTTTTATTTTCGGTTTGCATAAATGTTAGGCCACTAAATGACTTCTGCAGAATATTTGACATAGTCCAAATATTATAGTGCATTATTCTTAAACACCTAAAATTAGTTTGGGCCAATTATGATTTCATTTGGATTTTATTAAATTACAAATGGATGAAATACTTCTATTTTGTTGCTGTTAGAATCACTTAATTAATTTAGTAAAGGTTATTTACAAATTTAGAATTGGCTTTGGATTATTTTCAAAATTATGAACATTTTATTTTTCCAATTTGAACCACTTTTACTTTCACATTGAATTTTGAATTGAAATTGGAGTTGGAATTTGAAATGGAATATGACTCTAATGATGATCAAGCATTGTTGAACATGATGACTTGGCATTATAAGAAGGCATGCATAGTAGCCAATACATAGGGATGTTAGAGGCAAAGGGACCGCCTTGGGGAAGAAGGGCAAGCTGATGCTGCAGATCAGACTAGAGGGGATGCAGGCAAACAAACTATGTGCAGAATTTGGTTTTGACATGTATTCACTCATCCAGACTGAGTCGGGATATGCAAAGTGCCCAAAATAGATGCAGATAACCAAACAACTCCTTAACACATAGCCAGAGAGGAACTGAGCATCGGAGAACCCAGTATAAGAAAGAACTCGACGCTGATCAAATGATCCTTGCGCAAGTCACACCCATTATGCAAAAGAAGCCAGGATAGTTACCACTTACAATAGTTCAGATTGTCAAAATATACACGAAACATAATTATCTAATTTTCCTGAGGTCCACGAGGGAAATGGTGGCGTCTTGGCTGTCGTCATCCCACCGGACCGGCTGATGGTTCACGGCGGCGCGTAGGAGGCCCAGCTGGCTATGTTCTCCTCTGCGATCGCCTGCAGCTGCGCATCCGCGGCTGCCGCTTCCTGGCAAGCGGCAGCTTGAGCGCAGATGGCATTGTAGATGGCGCGTTGCTCTGCGACGAAATTTGGGTTCGCCGCAGCCATGGCCGGCACGGCCTCCTTGAAGGAAATATGCCCTAGAGGCAATAATAAAGTTATTATTTTATATTTCCTTATTCATGATAAAGGTTTTTTATTCATGCTAGAATTGTATTGATCGAAAACTTAAATACATGTGTGAATACATAAACAAATACCGTGTCCCTAGTAAGCCTCTACTAGACTAGCTCGTTGATCAAAGATGGTTAAGGTTTCCTAACCATAGACATGTGTTGTCATTTGATAACGGGATCACATCATTAGGAGAATGATGTGATGGACAAGACCCATCCGTTAGCTTAGCATTTTGATCGTTCAGTTTATTGCTATTGCTTTCTTCATGTCAAATACATATTCCTCCGACTATGAGATTATTATGCAACTCCCGGATACCGGAGGCATACCTTGTGTGCTATCAAACGTCACAACGTAACTGGGTGATCATAAAGATGCTCTACAGGTATCTCCGAAGGTGTTTGTTGAGTTGGCATAGATCGAGATTAGGATTTGTCACTCCAAGTATCAGAGAGGTATCTCTGGGCCCTCTCGGTAATACACATCATAAGCTTGCAAGCAAATAGCTAAGGATTTAGTCACGAGGTGATGTATTACGGAACGAGTAAATAGACTTGCCGGTAACGAGATTGAACTAGGTATAGAGATACCGACGATCGAATCTCGGGCAAGTAACATACCGATGGACAAAGGGAATTGCGTATGTTGTCATAATGGTTCGACCAATAAAGATCTTCGTAGAATATGTAGGAGCTAATATGGGCATCCAGGTTCCGCTTGGTTATTGACCGAAGAGGTGTCTCGGTCATGTCTACATAGTTCTCAAACCCGTAGGGTCCGCGCGCTTAACGTTCGTTGACGATATAGTATTATATGAGTTATATGATTTGGTGACTGAATGTTGTTTGGAGTCCTGGATGAGATCACGGACATGACGAGGAGTCTCGAAATGGTTGAGAGGTAAAGATTGATATATAGGACGAGGGTATTTGGACAACGGAAGTGTTTCGGAGGGTACCGGGTACTTATCGGGTCACCGGAAGGTGTTCCGGGCACCCCCCGGCAAAGATATGGGCCTTATGGGCCAAGTGAGGGAACACACCAGCCCACAAGGGGCTGTTGCGCCCTCTATAGGGCCGGCCATATGGGGAGGGAAAGGAAAGTGTGGAGTTGGACTCCCACTTCCTTCCCTCTCCCCCTCTTTCATTTCCCCCTTGTCCATACAAGGAAAGGGGGGGCGCAGGAGGGCAGGAGCCCTAGGGCCGGCGGCCAGCCCCAAGGGGCGCGTCCTGGCTGCCCTGGCAGCCTCCCTCTCCCCTCCCACCTATATATACATGGGGAGGGGCGCTGAGGGAGTCCTAGATTAGGGGGTCCTCGGGTGTCCGGTCTATTTGATATGGGCCGGACTGATGGGCCGTGAAGATAAAAGCAGAAGACTATCCCCCGTGTCCGGGTAGGACTCCTGTATGCGTGGACTGCAAGTTTGGTGTCCGGATGTGCTATTCCTTCCTCTGCAAACTGACTCTGTACAACCCTAGATCCCTCCGGTGTGTATATAAACCGGAGGGTTTAGTCCGTAGAGGCTATCAGAATTCTCATAGGCTAGACAGCTAGGGTTTAGCCATTACGATCTCGAGGTAGATCAACTCTTGTAACCCCTATACTCATCGAATATAATCAAGCAGGACGTAGGGTTTTACCTCCTTTAAGAGGGCCCAAACCTGGGTAAACATCGTGTCCCCATCATCCCCTGTTACCATTGATCCTCAGACGCATAGTTCAGGACCCCCCACCCGAGATCCGCCGCTTTTGACACCAACATTGGTGCTTTCATTGAGAGTTCCATTGTGTTGTCGATAGAAGGATCGATGGCTCGCCTTGTCATCAACAATAATATCGCTTCTGGAAGGCGCCTAACTTCAGGACAGGTCCTCCAGCTCGGCGGTTTTACCGTGGGCGCCCACACTGCCATTGAGCCGACGGCGCCCCCCGTGATCGCCCAACAACACCTCCGCATCGGTCTCGAACACTTCGAAAAGATGGATCCAACAGACATCTCGTCCTTAAACGAGCTGTTAGATCGCATCGCCGCCCTGGAGCTTTCAACGGATTATGATCGGATCGGGCTTAAACCTGACCAGAGGGAAATCAACGTTCCGCCGATCACTCACCTGGTGGCAGTCGTTGAGGAACGAGACAAGAACACTTCTTCCCCTAGGTTAAAAACCAGCTATGTTCGGGTCTCCGAACCCATTGAACCGGATACTCTTCCTTCGGAAGAGACCCCACGTCCCCCGAACTCAGGGTCGGACTTAGGGTCCGGGGAGCACTTGGATCTTCCCGGACCCGAACCGGTAACCTCGGAGACTTTACAAACTCCGAACACAATTTCGGGCAGGGATTCAAGTTTTAGCCCACCCGCCCATCACAATCAATACACTCCAAGCAATTCAGGCCCTCCTGACATATACGACCTGATGTATGTACGGCAGCAACCTCATGAAACGGTCCATCACTTTTGGGCCAGGTTTCTACTTGTCAAAAACAAGATCAAAGATTGCTGCGATAACGATGCGGTCTCGATTTTTCATCAGAATTGCACCGATGAGGGAATTCGGAATGCCCTCGACCGCCGTCGCATACAGAGTTTCATGGAACTATCGCACATAGTACGGAAGTACTGCTCGATGGAAAGCACATGGAAGGCCCAAAAAACCCAATTGGAACCTGCTGCCTTTAAGCGGTGCACTGCCCGGGCAAAACGGATACACCCTTACAAGGCATCCGATGATAAGCCCACCGGCAAGAAAAACAAACCCTTTACGGTACACAGGTCTGTTCTTGACGAGTTCCTCGATAAGCCATGTCAGATACATGCAACGCCGAGCACCGAACCAACTCATAGCCTTCGGGCATGTTGGGTACTCCGGCAAGTGGCTAAAAGCGGTGAGGCTATCCTCACCATCGCTACTCCAGAGAAGCATTCTTCGGAGGATGACGTCATTAACATCATCACGGTCTTCGAGACCTTTTCCTCAAATAATCGGCGTAAAAGGGCACTCCGCAACCTCGCCGAAATTGCCCAAGTAACTGCAATGAGCCCATGGAACGACGCGGCAATAACTTTCACCGCCGACGATGAACCAAGGGCCCGATCAGTCCGAGCACCTGCTGACGAGGACATGTATTGGGGTAGGGTAACAGGCCTGACCTAAATACCCTACCCTAGGACACCACACACCTTATACTAGGCCCCAGGGCTAGATCAACAGTCAGATGTTCTGTAGAGTGACATTCACTCGGAAAGCAACAACCACTCGGAGCATAGCACTCCACTCGACGAACTCATTCCACTCGGAGCACCTGATCTCACTCGGATATGCGAAGACCAAACAGTCGATGAGGCAGTCGGAGCATCATTCTCATAGTGGAGGTTTCGTAGTGGGCTGACATTATGGCATTTATGCCCTTCTTTGTAACATAGGAGGTGAGGGGGTGGCGCACTCTATATAAGCCACCCCCCACCACTAGACTGGGGGGCTCTTTTCTTGGACCTTTCCCCTCTCTCTTTCACCATTGGGCTAAGGCATGGAGATCCATTCTCCCCTCTCTCTCTCTCTCAAATACATCATGTAACTCCGCATTCATGACAGATAAGGAAAGCCTCTCCGGAGCACGAGACGTAGGGTTGTTATCTCCACCGTGAGAGGCCCGAACTCGCTAAAATCACCGTGTCACCCATTTGCATCTCGATAGATCACGCTCCTTTACCCTACCCCTCTCTCATTGTCGGAATCGTTCCCACGACACCTGCCACCTTGGTCTTAAACCCAATTGTGGACGGCTTTCGACTTACTAAAGTGCTCATGGACGGCGGCAGTGGGCTCAACCTCATCTATGAGGACACGCTCGACAAAATGCATATTGACAGAGCACGCATCGAGCAAAGCAGTACCACCTTTCGAGGCATCATCCCTAGTCGAGAAGCACGATGTTCGGGGAGAATCAAACTTGATGTAGTATTCGGCACACCTGAGAATTACAGGTCCGAAGAGTTGCTTTTCCACGTGGCTCCCTTCAATAGCGGTTATCACGCCCTTTTGGGGCGGGATGATTTTTCATGCTTCCAAGCCATACCCCATTATGGGTACATGAAGCTTAAAATGCCAGGGCCCAATGGAGTAATCACAGTCACAAGTGATCCAGATATAGCACTCCGCGCCGAAAACAAAACCGCATCCTTGGCCCTTGAGGCACTATCCGAAGCCCTTGCGGCCGAAGAACTAACCACCCTGCGATCCACTGTGGACAAGGATGATGTGATTCTCGATAAGAGGCCTAAGTCCACCTCTTTCAAACCAGCAGATGAAATAGTTAAATTTCAAGTGCACCCGACAGATCTGAACAAAAGAGCGTCCATCGGAGCACAGCTGGATTCGATGGTCGATGCCGCCCTATGAGCGTTCCTGCGCGAAAATTGGGATATCTTTGCCTGGCACCCTTCGGACATGCCCGGGATCCCACGAAGATGGGCCGAACATAGCCTCAACATAATCAAGGGGTTCAAACCAGTCAAGCAAACGCTACGGCGATTTTCCGAACCCAAACGACAAGCTATGGGGGATGAGCTAGCTAAACTACTCGAGGCCGGGTTCATCAGAGAAATCAAACACCCGGATTGGCTAGCCAACTTGGTCATGGTGCCAAAGAAGGATAAATCCTGGTGCCTTTGTGTCGATTTCAAAGACCTCAATAAGGCTTGCCCCAAAGACCCTTTCCCGTTGCCACGCATTGACCAGATTATCGACGCAACCGCGGGACACGACTCATTGTGTTTCCTTGATGCTTACTCCGGATACCATCAGATTAAGATGAAGGAGTCTGACCAGGCCGCAATGGCGTTTATTACCCCGTACGGGCCTTTTTGTTTCAACACTATGCCTTTCGGGCTTAAAAACGCTGGTGCCACTTACCAACGCATGATTCAAACATGTTTGGAAAAACAAATCGGCAAGATAGTGGAAGCATATGTGGACGACGTGGTCATCAAGACTAAACACGTCGAATCATTGATGGACGATCTCCGCCTCACATTTGACAACTGATACGTCTCCATCGTATCTACTTTTCCAAACTCTTTTGCCCTTGTTTTGGACCCTAACTTGCATGATTTGAATGGAACTAACCCGGACTGACGCTGTTTTCAGCAGAATTGCCATGGTGTTATTTTTGTGCAGAATAAAAAGTTCTCAGAATGACCTGAAACTTCACGAAGATAACTTTTGGAATTAATAAAAAATATTGGCAAAAGAATCAAGTGAAGGGAGCCCACACCCTGGTCACAAGGTTGGGGGGCGCGCCCTCCGACCTTGTGGGCCCCCTAGACCTCCACCGACCTCAACTCCAACTCCATATATTCACGTTCGGGGAGAAAAAAATAGAAGGATTCATCGTGTTTTACGATACGGAGCCGCCGCCAAGCCCTGTTCTTCATCGGGAGGAAAGATCTGGAGTCCGTTCGGGGCTCCGGAGAGGGGAATCCATCGCCATCGTCATCATCAACCATCCTCCATCACCAATTTCATGATGCTCACCGCCGTGCGTGAGTAATTCCATCGTAGGCTTGCTGGACCGTGATGGGTTGGATGAGATGTACCATGTAATTGAGTTTGTTTTGTTAGGGTTTGGTCCCTAGTATCCACTATGTTCTAAGATTGATGTTGCTATGACTTTGCTATGCCTAATGCTTGTCACTAGGGCCCGAGTGCCATGATTTCATATCTGAACCTATTATGTTTTCATGAATATATTTGTGTTCTTGATCCTATCTTGCAAGTTATAGTCACCTACTACGTGTTATGATCCGGCAACCCCGGAGTGACAATAGTCGGGACCACTCCCGGTGATGACCGTAGTTTGAGGAGTTCATGTATTCACTAAGTGCTAATGCTTTTGTCTGGTACTCTATTAAAAGGAGGCCTTAATATCCCTTAGTTTCCAATAGGACCCCACTGCCACGGGAAGGTAGGACAAAAGATGTCATGCAAGTTCTTTTCCATAAGCACGTATGACTATATACGGAATACATGCCTACATTATATTGATGAATTGGAGCTAGTTCTATGTCACCCTATGTTATAACCATTAGATGATGAATGCCATCCGACATAATTATCCATCATTGATCCATTTCCTACGAGCTCGTTTCATATTGATCTTTGCTAAGTTACTTTTCCGTTGCCACTGTTACGATTACTGCAAAACTGCTACTGTTACTTTTGCCACCGTTACCATTACTTCCATACTACTTTGCTACTAAATACTTTGTTGTAGATATTAAGTCTTTCAGGTGTGGTTGAATTGACAACTCAACTGCTAATACTTGGGAATATTCTTTGGCTCCCCTTGTGTTGAATCAATAAATTTGGGTTGAATACTCTACCCTCAAAAACTGTTGCGAACCCCTATACTTGTGGGTTATCAAGACCTTTTTCTGGCGCCGTTGCCGGGGAGCATAGCTCTATTCTCTGAGTCACTTGGGATTTATATCTGTTGATCACTATGAGGAATCTGAAAGATCAAAGAACCAAGATTTTTCCCTCAACTATGAGGGGACGTAAGGAACTGCCATCTAGCTCTGCACTTGATTCTCCTTCTGTTTTGAGTAAACTTGCGACACCTACACCTGCTATTGATTCTGATATGTCGCATGTTATTGATGATGCCACTTCTGCTATGCATGATGCTTATGATGATACTACTTCTGTGCTTGATGATACTGTGCCACTAGGTGAATTTCTTAATGAACAACTTGCTAGGGTTAGAGTGAATGAAATTACTGAGACTGATGATATTATTGAAACTGAAGATTATGATTCTAACCCTAGATATGAATTGCCTGTTGTACCTGAGGGTTATGTTATGGATGAAGAAACTGCTAGAGACTTCTTTGCTTGCAATGATAGAGAGGATCTTAAGAAATTGTTAGCTAAGTTGAAAGAGAAATCCTTGAATGCTAGAATGAAATATGATCCCGCTTTTGCTACTTCACCTATCTTTGTTACTGATAAGGATTATGAATTCTCTGTCGATCCTGAGTTAATTACTTTGGTTGAATCTGATCCTTTCTATGGTTATGAATCTGAAACTGTTGTGGCACATCTTACTAAATTGAATGATATAACCACCCTATTTGCTCATGAGGAAAAAATTCGCTATTACTATATTCTTAAGTTGTTTCCTTTCTCATTAAAGGGTGATGCTAAGTTATGGTTTAATTCTCTTGCTCCTGGTTGTGTGCGTAGTCCCCAGGATATGATTTACTACTTCTCTGCAAAATATTTCCCCGCTCATAAGAAACAAGCTGCTTTAAAGGAAATATTTAATGTTGTGCAAATTGAAGAAGAGAGTCTCCCACAAGCTTGGGGGAGGCTTCTCCGATTACTTAATGCTTTGCCTGATCATCCTCTCAAGAAAAATGAAATACTTGATATCTTTTATAATGGACTAACCGATGCTTCCAGAGACCACCTGGATAGTTGTGCTGGTTGTGTTTTCAGGGAAAGAACTGTTGAGCAAGCTGAATTGCTATTGAATAATATATTAAGTAATGATAATGATTGGACACTTCCTGAACCAACTCCGAAGCCAACTCCGAAGAAAAGGGGTATTCAATTTCTCAATCCTGAAGATATGCAAGAGGCAAAGAAATCTATGAAAGAAAAAGGTATTAAAGCTGAAGATGTTAAAAATCTACCACCTATTGAAGAAATACATGGTCTTGATAACCCGACACAGGTAGTAGAGGTAAACTCTCTCTATAGATTTGATGAAGGTGATATTCCTCATAATAAGTCTGCTAGTCAATGCTTGGATGAGTTTGATAATTTTATTGTTAAACAAGAAAATTTCAATGCTTATGTCAGTAGACAATTGAAACGTAATGCTTACATGCTTGACCACTTGGGTGATTATATGAGTAGAACTATTAATGACCTTAAGCTTATTAGTAAACATGCTTCCATGGTTACAACTCAAGTAGAACAAGTACTTAAGGCACAAGATGATTTGCTTAATGAGTTGAATAGTAAGAATAATGATAATGCTGTTAGGTTTATGACTAGAGGTGGTAAAATGACCCAGGAACCTTTGTATCCTGAAGGTCATCCTAAGAGAGTTGAGCAAGATTCTCAGAGAATTAATACTGATGCACCTAGTCCTTCTAATAAAAAGAAGAAGAAAACTGATAGGACTTTGCATGCTAGTGAACCTACTATAGATACACCCGAGAATCCCAATGATATTTCTATTTTTAATGCTGAGATGCAATCTGGTGATGAACATGAACCTAGCAATAATATTAATGATGATGTTCATGTTGATGCTCAACCTAGTAATGATAATGATGTAGAGATTGAACCTGCTGTTGATCTTGATAACCCACAATCAAAGAATCAACGTTATGATAAGAGAGACTTCGTTGCTAGGAAACATGGTAAAGAAAGAGAACCATGGGTTCAGAAACCCATGCCCTTCCCTCCTAAGCCATCCAAGAAAAAGGATGATGAGGATTTTGAGCGCTTTGCTGAAATGATTAGACCTATCTTTTTGCGTATGCGTTTGACTGATATGCTTAAAATGCCTCCTTATGCTAAGTATATGAAAGATATTGTTACTAATAAAAAGAAGATACCGGAAGCTGAAATTTCCACCATGCTTGCTAATTATACTTTTAAGGGTGGAATACCAAAGAAACTTGGAGATCCAGGAGTAACAACTATACCATGATCCATTAAAAGAAACTATGTTAAAACTGCTTTATGTGACCTTGGAGCAGGTGTTAGTGTTATGCCTTTCTCTTTGTATCGTAGACTTGAATTGAATAAGTTGACACCTACTGAAATCTCTTTGCAAATGGCTGATAAATCAACTGCTATACCCATCGGTATTTGTGAGGATGTGCCTGTTGTGGTTGCAAACGTTACTATCTTAACGGACTTTGTTATTCTTGATATTCCCAAGCACGACAGTATGTCGATTATTCTTGGTAGACCCTTTTTGAATACTGCAGGGACTGTTATTGATTGCAACAAAGGCAATGTCACTTTTCATGTTAATGGTAATGAGCATACGGTACACTTTCCGAAGAAGCAACCTCAAGTTCATAGTATCAATTCTATTGGAAAAATTTCAACTATTACTATTGGAGGATTTGAATTCCCTCTACCTACTGTAAAAAAGAAATATGATATTCTTATTGTTGGGGACATGCATATCCCCGTTGAGGTAACCTAGTGTTATTCGAAAATTCCCCGGTTTCATGTCATTCGGAAGAAGTTTGTTAATAAGACTTGATCAACCTTGTTAATGGATTCCTTTTGATGAGCATGAGATGGATGAATTTAGAAAGCACAACTTTCTGTACCTACTTTTTACTTTCAGTTATTTAGATTAAATAAAGCAAAAATAGTATTTTCTGTCTATTTTCTGAATTATCCATGTAATAAAAAATATCCCGAAAATAAAAGTTCTCCAAATGCCCTGAAAAATTAGTATGAATTTTTATAGAATATTTTAGAATTTCTGTTACTTAGAACACACCAGGGGGTCTCACCAGCTGGCCACAAGGGTGGAGGGCGCGCCCCCTGTCCTTGTGGGCCCCATGAGGGTCCCCTCCACTTATTCTAGCACCCATCCTCTCCTTCTTCCTCCGGGAAAAATCACTCCATAGCTCAAACTCGTGTTCTTGCTCATCTTGCTGCCATTTTCGATCTCCTTGCTCAAAGCCCCATTCACAAAACTGCTTTGGGGGATTGTTCTTCGGTATGTGACTCCTCCAATGGTCCAATTAGTTTTTGTTCTAGTGCTTTATTCATTGCAATTTTTTTTGCTGTTGTGGTGACCTTGTTCTTGAGCTTGCATGTCAAATTTATATGGTCTAAAGTAGGTTTAATGCATGATATAGCTTCTAGGCACTTGTGGGAGTAGTTGCTATCAATTTTGTTGAGTTTGGTTCACTTTTATTTTGAGTCACTAAAAATTCAGAAATTTTCAGAGGAAGAAATGATAAGGAGATTGTTGAGAGGATCCTCGAGCCGTGGTTCGAAGGAAAAAGAGAATGAGGAGAAGGAAAAGCCCAAGTATAATCTTCCTCGCGCCGCAGAAATTTGGCCGTGTGAATGGCCATGTGATGCATTCTTACAAGCAGCCGGAATTTATGATGATTTCTATTATTTGGCTGGGAATGCAGGCATCACCGACTTCCTCCTCGACCGGTGTGATCAGTATCTCCTACTCACTAATACTTTCATGCAAAATTTTCATTTTCATGCTAGGAGATCACCACCCACGGTAGTCTTTTACTTATATGATGAGTACAAAGAAATGACGCTTTATGACTTTTGTGAGGTTTGTAAATTACCTTATGAAGGTAGCGTCGAGGAACCACGTCCTAGTGATGTGGAAAGTTTTATTCATGAAATTACCGTTGGGGAAACAGAGGAGTGTCGGGAGCAAGAGTGGCTAGTATACATTTCCCTGTTTTACGCTATTACTCATTATTTGCTGGGAGATGTTTAATTGGTTGTGGAAAGAGTGGAGGCCTTAGTGCCCCTGACCTTGCTATTTTGCGCCACGCTTTACATAGAGATAGAACTTACAGTTTGGGTGCTATGGTCACTAAATGGTTGAGTTTAAACCGTACTAAGGGTCCTATTTTCGGAGGTATCTTTGCCTCCCGCCTTGCTAAACATTTTGAGATACCCATTAGGCACTATGAAAAAGAAGAGAAACTACTACCCACTATACATTTAGATTATGACATCATGGTAGCACATAAATTTATTCGCCATGATGAGGAAAAGAGACTTATTTATAACCTGGTATTTAGCGAGGTCACTTTTCAGATTATTACCCTGCCTGCACCTATTTTGTTCGATATTTATTCAGGCAGGTACTTTGTTTTGCCCGCGGACATTCATGCATACTGGGAGGGGACACGATCCCCACCTCCTGAGCCGGAGCCATCACCTGATCCATATCAAGAGTCTATTTATCAGTGGGATCCACAGGAGCTCGCTAACTAGTGGAACCCCAACGATCCTCCTCAGTACTCCGGAGAGGGCTACTTTGATCCATGGGCTTAGACCAACTTAGGCCTAAAGCCTAAGCTTGGGGGAGTACGTATTTCTCACCGACATTACATTCATGTTCACACACTTATTTCAGTTGTCGGTGTTCATACTTTTTCATTGTAATATCCATGTTAGTTTATTTCTTTTTCTCGCTTTCTTCTTATGTGTTTGAAAAACTTTGAGAAAGACCAAAAAATTAATTAGTTGTAGCTTCTGTTTAGTTTATTTTCCCTCGCATGCTTAGTTGTGATATTAAAAGAAAACCCAAAAAGATTTCTCGTTCTTCTTTTGCTTGTTGGGAGCTTTCCCGTGTAAATAGTTTTTCTCGTTCTTGTTTTACTTTCTTCAGAAAAACAAAAACATTTCAGTGTGTTTCTTTGAAATTCTTTTCTTTTCTTTGGGGGTCGAGAGGAGAAGACCACGATGAAAATGTTGAGTGGCTCTCATATGCATTATTGTTGATCTAACAAAGAGCCCATATTACCTTGTCTTCTCCTTTGAATAAATGTTTGCAGATTCCAGCTTAGTCCAATGCACGTGCACTCTTATTATTATCCACACCGTTCGGTCATGCGAGTGAAAGGCAATAATGACGATATATGATGAAATGATTGAGATGAGGAAAAGCTGGTATGAACTCGACCTATCTTGTTTTTGTAAATATGATTAGTTCATCGTTCTTGATTCAGCCTATTATGAATGAAACATGTTTGCAATGACAATTAGGGATTATAGTTACTCATGCCATGCTTAATTAAGCTAGGAGCTTATAATGGTTTACCTTGCGTGCCAACATGGAAATTAAAATGGTTGTGATGTAGTATGAGAGGATGGTATCCTCCTTTGAATGATTCGAGTGGCTTGACTTGGCTCATGTTCACGCATGTAGTTGAAACAAAATCAACATAGCCTCCATGATGTTTATGTTCATGGTGATTTATATCCTACCCATGCTTGCACTCAATGTTGGTTACTCTCAATGCATGTTTATGACTGTTGTCGCTCTCTAGTTGGTCGCTTCCCAGTCTTTTTCTAGCCTTCACTTGTACTAAGCGGGAATACTGCTTGTGCATCCACTTCCATAAACCCCAAAGTTGGTCCATATGAGTCCACCATACCTTCCTATATGCGGTATTTACCTGCCGTTCCAAGTAAATTTGCAAGTGCCAAACTCTAAACCTTCAAATGATAATCTGTTTTGTATGCTCGAATCGCTCATGTACCAACTAGGGCTATCAATATCTTCCATGCTAGGTGGGTTATTCTCACGATGAGTGGACTCCGCTCATCATTCATGAGAAAATGGCTGGTAACCGGGATGCCCAGTCCCATGCTCAAATCAAATCAAAATAATTGCAAACAAAACTCCCCCAGGATTGTTGTTAGCTGGACGGTACCTATTGTTTCGGACCAGCCGTGGAGTGTGCTTGTTGGTGGTGGGGGAGTAAAAACTTTACCATTCTGTTTGGGAACCGCCTATAATGTATGTAGCATGGAAGATACCGAGATCTCTTGGTTGTTATGTTGACAATGAAAGCATGCCGCTCAAAATATTATTTATCTCTATTTCAAAAACTCAAGCTCTGGCACCTTTGCAAATCCCTGCTTCCCTCTGCGAAGGGTCTATCTATTTACTTTTATTGCTGAGTCATCATCCTCTTATAAAAAGCACCAGTTAGAGAGCACCACTGTCATTTGTATGCATTGCTATTAATTTATATTGAGTATGACTGTGACTGGATCTCTTTTGCCATGAATTACAATGTCTAGTCAGTCCTTGATCTTCAGGGGTGCTCTGCATTTATGTTTTGCGGTCTCAGAAAGGGCTAGCGAGATACCATCTTGTTATATCATATCATGATTGTTTTGAGAAAAGTGTTATCATCCGAGATTTATTATTATTCCTCGCTAGTTGATTATGCCATTGATATGAGTAATGGTGAGACCTAAAAGTTATTGTGAATGTGGTTAGTTCATGATCTATGTTGAAAACTTGAATGCTGGCTTTACATATTTGCAACAACAAGATCAAACAGAGTTTGTAAAAGCTCTTCTTTATCACTTTCAGTTTGTCAACTGAATTGCTTGAGGACAAGCAATGGGTTAAGCTTGGGGGAGTTGATACGTCTCCATCGTATCTACTTTTCCAAACTCTTTTGCCCTTGTTTTGGACCCTAACTTGCATGATTTGAATGGAACTAACCCGGACTGACGCTGTTTTCAGCAGAATTGCCATGGCATTATTTTTGTGCAGAATAAAAAGTTCTCGGAATGACCTGAAACTTCACGGAGATAACTTTTGGAATTAATAAAAAATACTGGCGAAAGAATCAAGTGAAGGGGGCCCATACCCTGGTCACAAGGGTGGGGGGCGCGCCCATCCCCCTAGGCGCGCCCTCTGACCTTGTGGGCCCCCTGGACCTCCATCGACCTCAACTCCAACTCCATATATTCACGTTCGGGGAGAAAAAAATAGGAGAGAAGGATTCATCATGTTTTACGATACGGAGCCGCCGCCAAGCCTTGTTCTTCCTCGGGAGGGCATATCTGGAGTCCGTTCGGGGCTCCGGAGAGGGGAATCCGTCGCCATCGTCATCATCAACCATCCTCCATCACCAGTTTCATGATGCTCACCACCGTGCGTGAGTAATTCCATCATAGGCTTGCTGGACCGTGATGGGTTGGATGAGATTTACCATGTAATTGAGTTAGTTTTGTTAGGGTTTGGTCCCTAGTATCCACTATGTTCTAAGATTGATGTTGCTATGACTTTGCTATGCCTAATGCTTGTCACTAGGGCCTGAGTGCCATGATTTCAGATCTGAACCTATTATGTTTTCATGAATATATTTGTGTTCTTGATCCTATCTTGCAAGTTATAGTCACCTACTACGTGTTATGATCCGGCAACCCCGGAGTGACAATAGTCGGGACCACTCCCAGTGATGACCGTAGTTTGAGGAGTTCATGTATTCACTAAGTGCTAATGCTTTGGTCCGGTACTCTATTAAATGGAGGCCTTAATATCCCTTAGTTTCCAATAGGACCCCACTACCACGGGAGGGTAGGACAAAAGATGTCATGCAAGTTCTTTTCCATAAGCACGTATGACTATATACGGAATACATGCCTACATTATATTGATGAATTGGAGCTAGTTCTGTGTCACCCTATGTTATAACCATTAGATGATGAATGCCATCCGACATAATTATCCATCATTGATCCATTGCCTACGAGCTCGTTTCATATTGATCTTTGCTAAGTTACTTTTCCGTTGCCACTGTTACGATTACTACAAAACTGCTACTGTTACTTTTGCCACCGTTACCATTACTTCCATACTACTTTGCTACTAAATACTTTGCTGTAGATATTAAGTCTTTCAGGTGTGGTTGAATTGACAACTCAGCTGCTAATACTTGGGAATATTCTTTGGCTCCCCTTGTGTCGAATCAATAAATTTGGGTTGAATACTCTACCCTCGAAAACTGTTGCGATCCCCTATACTAGTGGGTTATCAACAACCTCCGAACATATGACATATGGCTTAATCCGGAAAAATGTGTTTTCGGTGTTCCAGCCGGAAAACTGCTAGGGTTCAATGTCTCCAATAGAGGAATTGAAGCGAACCCAGCTAAAATCCGATCCTTGTCACAATTGGCCATGCCAACAGACTTAAAGCAGGTCAAAAAACTAGCAGGGTGCGTGGCAGCTTTGAGCCGCTTCATCTCCAGATTAGGAGAAAAGGCATTACCACTTTATCGACTGCTCTGACGCACCAACCACTTCGAATGGACGGATGCGGCTACAGCCGGATTGGAAGAAATAAAAACCTTATTAGCAGGAACCCAATCCTAGCCGCCCCAAGTGTTGGCGAGCCTATGTTGCTTCATATATCCGCGACTCACCAGGTAGTGAGCGCCGTACTCGTCGTCGAGCGAGAGGAAGAGGGACATAAATTCTCCATCCAGAAACCAGTATATTATGTATCAGCGGTCCTTACACCATGCAAATCCCGATACCCTCACTATCAAAAGATAGCTTACGCAGTCTTTATGGCATCCCGCAAGTTCCGGCACTATTTTCAAGAGTGTTCGATCACGGTGGCATCCGAAGTACCACTCAATGACATTATAAATAACAGGGATGCCACCGGCCGCATAGCTAAATGGGCCATTAAGCTCTTACCATTTGAAATAACATACAAGCCGCGCCGAGCTATTAAATCTCAGGTGCTGGCCGACTTCGTCGCTGAGTGGACGGAAGTCGAGCTCCCTAAAGAGTACAATTCATACTCCAACTGGATCATGTACTTCGACGGCTCTAAAATGCTAGCCGGACTGGGGGCTGGTGTCATCTTGACATCCCCCATGGGGGACACAGTCCGCTACATACTACAAATTATGTATACGAACTCCAATAACACAGCCGAATACGAGGCACTTCTACATGGTCTCCAAATGGCTGTCTCCATGGGCATACAATGCCTAGAGGTGCGCGGTGATTCAAACCTCGCAATATCCCAGATAAATGGAGAGCTTAATGCAAAAGATCCAAAAATGGCGGCGTATCGAAACGCCATATTAAAAATATCGGCTCGGTTCGAGGGGCTCGAGTTTCATCACGTTGCTCGAGACAGTAACCAGGCAGCAGACATCCTTGCTCGAATGGGCGCCAAGCGCGATCCCATCCCGCCCAATACCTTTGTGGAAAGGTTCTTTAAGTCATCCGTGGTGTGGCAAGATGAGAGCGGAAACACTAGTCCGGACCTGATCATGCCCCCAGCAGCCGAACACAATACGGATATCATCGGGGGTTCGGGTACCGAAATAACACCCTCCGCCCATGAAATCATGGCCGTTATTGCTCCATGGACCGAATCCTTCCTGGCCTACCTTAATAGGCAGGAGCTTCCTGATGATCAAAATGAGGCCCGTCGCATAGTTCGACGTTCTAAAGCCTATAAAGTTCACGAAGGTGAACTGTACAAGAAAAGCACTACTGGAGTCCTTCAAAGGTGCATCTCCGAAGAGGAGGGACGGCAACTCTTGGCTGAAATACATGCTGGTCTAGGCGGCCATCACGCCGCAGCTCGGGCCCTCGTAAGCAAGGCCTTCCGTACAGGTTTCTTCTGGCCAACGGCTCGAGCAGACGCACAAGCCCTTGTGCAACGCTGCGTGGGATGTCAGCTTTTCGCCAATCAAAGTCACATGCCTCCCACCGCCTTAAGAACAATCCCCATCACTTGGCCTTTTGCAGTCTGGGGTCTAGACATGGTCGGACCCCTTAAAGGGGGAAGCCACAAGAAGAAATATTTGCTAGTTATGGTGGATAAATTCACTAAGTGGATAGAGGCCAAACCAGTAAAAACGACTGAAGCAGGGCCAGTGATCGACTTTATATTCGGCGTGGTACACCATTATGGCATCCCGCACAGCATCATCACTGATAATGGCTCCAATTTTACAGCCGATGAGGTAAAAAACTGGTGTGCCAACTTGGGCATTAAGCTCGACTATGCATCCGTCTACCACCCTCAAACAAATGGTCAGGTTGAACGGGCCAATGGTCTAATAATGAGCGGCATTAAACCCAGACTGGTGCGCTCCCTACGGGAGTCAGATAAGCACTGGGTTGAGGAACTCGATTCCATGCTCTGGGGGCTGCCGACCACGCCTAACCGAACGACCGGATACACACCTTTTTTCATGGTGTACGGCGTAGAAGCTGTTTTGCCCTGCGACATTATTCATGACTCACCTCGAGTGCGCATGTACAAAGAGAGAGAAGCCGAGCTCGATCGGCAGGATGACTTAGACGGCCTTGAAGAGGAGTGTGACATTGCACGAGCCTGTTCCGCATTTTATCAACAACAGGCTAGGCGATACCAAAGCAGAGAGGTGCGGGCCAAGACTTATAACGTCGGCGAACTCGTTATGTGCCTCCCAGAGAAGAAGAAGGATAAGCTCAAACCAAAATGGGAGGGCCCCTTCATCATAGATGAAGTTCTCACAGGAGGAGCCTATCGCCTTCGTAATGCATCGGATAATCGCCTTGAGCCGAATCCATGGAACGCTGCTCGGCTCCGACGATTCTACGGATAGTTCGGCCGCATCCTTTTTATTTTTTCTAGTTTCCTTTTTCTACTCTTCTTTTTAATCTTTGTTTTATACATCCCATGGTATGTTCGGATCTACCAAACTGTTAGGGGTACACATCTTTAAATGTCCACACCCCACTATGACTGGGGGCTTCTTTAACGAAGCTTATTACTAAAAGCTTGTGGCTTACATTGTCTATGTCGTTTGTTATATACAATTTTCTGCCATTATATGCACCTCTATGACTTAAGTTTTTGCCAAGCTGGGTTGCCTCGCTCCTGTGCTTATACCCTACATTCCCGATTGTTCGGCTAGGGTGTAAAGGGAGCACCTCTGCGATTGTTACAACCGGGTAATCCGGACCTGTACCTCAGACGGGTGAAGCCAAAAGCTAGCGTTCTTAAGGGAATAATTGGTCGGCAAGCAACGACAGATTGTTTACATTTCTGCAACTCTTCTAAAATAATATACGGGATAGGCTCCCCGTAATTCGAATCAAAACCTAGGCACGCATAATTAAGCATGCTAACCCAAGGAAAGGAACCCTTAACGGAACTATTTTCCTTGGAAGATTTTTCTTACGATAAATAAGTAATATAACATCACTCCCCGAACAAAATTTTGTCTGTTCGAGCAAAATGACCGGTTTGCCTGGTTTTCGGACATAATGAATGTTTTTGACATTCCAACATGGTATCCGGAAACACTCCACCTTTCCGGTTCGGAGGTTGACGCCGAAGGCCTGCGATGACAAATTTTGACATGTTCGGTTGGAGATAAGTTCGATGATAAAATTACATTGATATATTGAATCGAACCCCTACTCTTTATCTATGCCATCTATAAGGCTATCTAAACTACAGTCTTCTTGTGAATATTTTAAAGCTATCATCACTTGGTCATATACCAAGTTCACGAGAATCTCTTTTCCGTCTGGTCCCCGAGGTCCAACTCGAGCCATATGATTCGGATCGAGTCCGGTGTAGCGCGTCTTCACCATCGCCCACGCCTCTCATGCACCTTCTCGGCATGCAGACACCTTCCATAGCTCAAAACAGTGCCGGGCACCTTTGAACAGGTTCGCCAACCCCTCCATACTTTCTGGAGGGGCATCGGAGGGCCATAGGGCCTTAGCCATGTTTCTCATAGCTTTCCAGGCCCGGTCATGCACCGCAGACAGCTCTTTAAGCACGTCACCTCGAAATCCAGACACTTCCTCTTCAGGCCGACCGGTTAACAGACCTGCAATAACAGAGTTGTGACAATCCGAATCATGGGACATTATGAGTCCCTTGGATGGTTCAAAAGGTCATACCGAATATGCCGCCTTTCAACTTCTTATTCTCTTTTTGCGCGATTGATAACTGAGCCTTTAAGCTCTTTATCTCTTCGGCTTGTTTATCCTTTTCCTCCTCAAGCTTGCTCTTCTAATCAGTGGTCATTGTGGCCTTTTTATTCTCCGCAAGCTCTGTGGTGGTGGCATTCAGCTTTGTCTGGTTCGTGCTCAGCTCCTGGGACAGCGCGTTGTTCTTCTCCCTAAGAACCTGCAGGTTATAACGATCCTTAAATCGGTTGGCCTAGCTGCTTCAAGTCTTGGGGGCTACTGGCATATATCTATTAAATTTGCACAAACTATTACTTGCATATCCTTTGAAAACAGTTGAGTAACTCCAGCAAGTCCGTCCCGGGCGACTCGGATATACGCATCCACAGAACTAAGTGCGGTAAATTCCTGTTCAGTAAAACCTGGAGCGCGCATGGCCTCTTTCAGTCGGTGATAATTCATCACGCTCTCTACCTCAGAATTCGTGACGGATACGTCATCTGAATCCTCTTGAGGGGGCGGATCTGGCACTGCATCAACCCTCGTCCTAGTTGACGAGTCCGGTGTCGGATTAGCTGACATTCGGCTAGCAGGGCGTTTCCCACGGTTTGCCGCGTGCTCCTCCTGAAATAGAGTAAAGGAGAAATTTAACAATCTGATCTCATGCTTAGGCATATATCAAAGGACATACCTCTTTGAAGGAGGGGGCCCGATAGCGCTCCCGGTTTCCTTTCGTTTTGAACGATCGCCCTGCGTAGAGGCCGCTCTCGAGGGAGTGCGGCTTGCCGAGCGCCGATCCTATGAAGTACGGTTTAGTATAATGGATAAGGCGCAAGTAGGGGCTTCTTTTTGAGGAAGCTTTTTGAATACTAACAATGGAGAAAGGGTAAAGGCGGGGGTAGTCGGCTGTAATAGCCACTTCCGAGCCGTCAAGGCTCGCCTGATAAAATACTCCATCATCAAATTCTATGAATATATCCGGATCCTCGCAGAAGCCGGGGTCTTCGTTGCGAGCGTAATCCTCTGGCTGTGGGGAGGGACAATGAATGTTCTCGACCACCTTCCTCCATGACTGTTTTTAGACAACAAGAGTAATTTGATTAGCATGCCTCGATAACAAGGTAAAACAGTGCTGATAATCAAAAGCTTACCCATTCAATAGGGTTGTACATGGAAAAGCCTTCTCGGGAGTTTAAGCGAAGGAAGTCTTCTTTCTCCCCCTTATACAGATTGGCTAGGATCATGGCCAGTTCGGCTGGGGTATCCGGGCCCTTGCGTCTGTAACGAGATGCGTCCTCCTCTCCATTGTAACACCATAAAGGAGTCACTCTGGACTGGAGGGGCTGAATACATCGCTTTATCGCGATGGCCATGACTTCAATTATTGAGAGCTCGGAATGAGCAAGTAATCTGACCTTACTAACCAAACTCATCACTTCCGCACTATCTTCTTCCTTGGGACTCCGGGGGCGCCAATTGAGGCATTTCTTTACAGGAGCACTGGAGAATTTGGGTAGACCACGCCGAACTGGGTCCGAAAGAGGAACGTCCTCAATATAAAACCATTCCAAAGACCATTCTTGGGATGCCTCCTTGGGAGTTCCGATCGGGTAACCTGATCCGGCTATGCGCCATACTTCGGCGCCGCCCACTTCGAATATGGAACCCCCTCGATGACGAGGAACGAGGCAAAAGAACTTTCTCCATAGTTCAAAATGAGCCTCGCAGCCCAGAAACAGTCCACAAAGAGCAACAAAACCTGAGATGTGCAGAATAGAACCTGGAGTGAGATTGTGCAGCTGGATCCCGTAAAATTCTAACAGGCCCCTGAGAAAGGGGTGGATCGGGAATCCTAAGCCCCGCAGAAGAAACGAAATGAAGCACACCCTCTCCTCCTTGTTGGGGTTGGGGAAATTTTCTGCTAGCACATCATTGTCGATCGAGGCTAATCCCGCTCGCACAGAGATTAGATCTGCGGGAGGGAGATATCCCTGCGTCTGAAGTCGACTCAACTGAAGATGTGACACTGAGCAGCTCCGCCAATCACCCTCTTGAGGGCCATGAGGGCACGAAGAGGAGCTAGGAGCGATGGCCATGTTTTGAAGTTTTTTGTGGCTGGTCATGATGTTCTCTGCGCGATGTGGATGGCATTTGGGGATCTAACCTCTTTATATAGGCGCCATCCCTGTGTGGTCAGGGGCGTATCTGTAAAAAATTATTATGGACCGTTGGCATTCGCCCGGCGCGTGGGAATCGAGGCGACGATAGGGAGGAATCATAAAGGCAGAACGTGAAGGTCAGGGCCGGACTGTCATCAATCCAAAGTATGGAGAAGAACCCACCTTGCAAAGCCGAAGACATAAGTCGAATACTGCGTCGTCATTGAAGGCAAGTTCGGGGGCTACTGAGGGAGTCCTGGATTAGGGGGTCCTCGGGTGTCCGGTCTATTTGATATGGACCGGACTGATGGGCCGTGAAGATAAAAGCAGAAGACTATCCCCCGTGTCTAGGTAGGACTCCTGTATGCGCGGACTGCAAGTTTGGTGTCCGGATGTGCTATTCCTTCCTCTGCAAACCAACTCTGTACAACCCTAGATCCCTCCGGTGTGTATATAAACCGGAGGGTTTAGTCCGTAGAGGCTATCAGAATTCTCATAGGCCAGACAGCTAGGGTTTAGCCATTACGATCTCGAGGTAGATCAACTCTTGTAACCCCTATACTCATCGAATATAATCAAGCAGGACGTAGGGTTTTACCTCCTTTAAGAGGGCCCGAACCTGGGTAAACATCGTGTCCCCATCGTCCCCTGTTACCATTGATCCTCAGACGCACAGTTCGGGACCCCCTACCCGAGATCTGCCGGTTTTGACACCGACAGGTGCCACACAAGGACACAACATTGTCTTAGCCGTGTGCGGCGCCCCCATCCACCGTTTTACTCCCTCGGTCATATTTTCGTAGTGCTTAGGCGAAGCCCTGCGGATATCACCATCACCATCACCATCACCACGCCATCGTGCTGCCGGAACTCATCTACTACCTCGCCATCTTGCTGGATCAAGAAGGCGGAGGACGTCACTGAGCTGAACGTGTGCAGAACACGGAGGTGCCGTACGTTCGGTACTAGATCGGTTGGATCGCGAATAAAGTTTGACTACATCAACCGCGTTGTGAAACGCTTTTGCTTACGGTCTATGAGGGTACATAGACACACTCTCCCCCTCTCGTTGCTATGCATCTCCATGGATAGATCTTGCGTGTGCGTAGAAATTTTTTTGTTTTCCATGCAACATTTCCCAATACTCCTCGCTCGCGCGCTCACCGTAGATCTGGCCCTTTGCCAGCCGGTGCTATTCCAGGAGGAACACATTGTACAGCTGTTCCTCTTGCGCCTACTGGAACATTGACAAAGGTGTCGATGCAGGCTGCACCTCCTCCATGGCGGTGTTGAACTGTTCCTGCGCTTGCTCCATGGTGAAGCCGGTGTGCACGGGAGGCGTGGGAGCCGGGGCGGAGTCATCGAAGTCCGTCTCCATTGTGGTGTCGTCCTTGTTGTTGGAGACCTCATGGCAAACTGGACGGCAAGCCAACTGTTGGGAAACGTTACATGGAAAACAAAAAAAAATTCTACGCACACGCAATGATCTATCCATGGAGATGCATAGCAACGAGGGGGAGAGTGTGTCTACGTACCCTCGTAGACCAAAAGCGGAAGCGTTTGACAACGCGGTTGATGTAGTTGAACTTCTTCTAGCTCCGACCAATCAAGTACCGAACGTACGGCACCTCCGAGTTCTGCACACGTCCAGCTCGGTGACGTCCCTTGTCTTCTTGATCCAGCAAGACGTCGAGGAAGTAGATGAGTTCCGTCAGCACGACGGCGTGGTGACGATGATGGTGTAGTGATTCTCGCAGGGCTTCGCCTAAGCACCGAGAAAATATGACTGGGGGTGTAAATTGTGGAGGGGGGGGGGGCGCAGGACACGGCTAACAATTGATGTTGTGTGTTCTAGGCGCCCCCCTCCCCACATATATATGTTGGGAAACGTAGCATGCAATTTCAAAAAATTTCCTACGTTCACACAAGATCTATATAGGAGATGCATAGCAACAAGAGGGGGAGAGTGTGTCTACGTACCCTCGTAGACCGAAAGCGAAAGCGTTTGACAACGTGGTTGATGTAGTCGAATTTATTCTCGTTCCGACCGATCAAGCACCGAATGTACGGCACCTCCGAGTTCTGCACACGTTCAGCTCGATGACGTCCCTCGAACTCTTGATCCAGCAAAGTGTTGAGGGAGTAGTCGAGTTCTGTCAGCACGACGGCGTGGTGACGATGATGGTGAAGTGATCCGCGCAGGGCTTCGCCTAAGCACCGCGAGAATATGACCGAGGGTGTAATCTGTGGAGGGGGGCGCCGCACACGGCTAACAATTGTTGGTGTGTGTTCTAGGTGCCCCCTCCCCACGTATATATAGGTGGGAGGGGGAGGAGGACAGCCTTGGGGCGCCCCAAGTAGGAGGAATCCTACTTGGGGGCCTAGTCCAATTCGCCCCCCTTCCATATTTTCCGGAGGGGCAAGGAAGGAGGAGGGAGGAGGGAAGGAAGGGGGAGGCCAAATCCCTCCCCTTCCTTCTCTCTTCCCCTCTTTCCTTCCTCCTCTAGTTCGACCCATATGGGGGGCACAGTAGCCCCTGCTGGCTGCTGCATTTCCCCTCTTGGCCCATTAGGCCCATATCTTTGCCGGGTATGCCGGAACCCCTTCCGGTGACCCGATATGTACCCGGTACCCTCCGGAACACTTCTGGTGTCCGAATACTATCGTCCTATATATCAATCTTTACCTCTCGACCATTTCGAGACTCCTCGTCATGTCCGTGATCTCATCTGGGACTCCGAACAACATTCGGTCACCAAATCACATAACTCATATAATACAAAATCATCATCGAACATTAAGCGTGCGGACCCTACGGGTTCGAGAACTATGTAGACATGACTGAGACACCTCTCCGGTCAATAACCAATAGTGGAACCTGGATGCTCATATTGGTTCCTACATATTCTACGAAGATCTTTATCGGTCGAACCATTAATGACAACATACGTTATTCCCTTTGTCATCAGTATGTTACTTGCCCGAGATTCGATCGTCGGTATCTTCATACCTAGTTCAATCTCGTTACCAGCAAGTCTCTTTACTCGTTCCATAATACATCATCCTGCAACTAACTCATTAGTCACTTTGCTTGCAAGGCTTCTTATGATGTGAATTACCGAGAGGGCCCAGAGATACCTCTCCGATACTCGGAGTGAAAAATTCTAATCTCGATCTATGCCAACCCAACAAACACCTTCGGAGATACCTGTAGAGCATCTTTATAATCACCCAGTTATGTTGTGACGTTTGATAGCACACAAAGTATTCCTCCGGTGTCCGGGAGTTGCATAATCTCATAGTCAAAGGAATATGTATATGACATGAAGAAAACAATAGCAATAAAACTAAACGATCAATATGCTAAGCTAATGGATGGGTCTTGTCCATCACATCATTCTCCTAATGATGTGATCCCGTTCATCAAATGACAACACATGTCTATGGTTAGGAAACTTAACCATCTTTGATTAACGAGCTAGTCTAGTAGAGGCTTACTAGGGACACGGTGTTTTGTCTATGTATTCACACATGTATCAAGTTTCCGGTTAATACAATTCTAGCATGAATAATAAACATTTATCATGATATAAGGAAATATAAAATAACAACTTTATTATTGCCTCTAGGGCATATTTCCTTCAGTCTCCCACTTGCACTAGAGTCAATAATCTAGATTACATTGTAATGATTCTAACACCCATGGAGTCTTGGTGCTGATCATGTTTTGCTCGTGGAAGAGGCTTAGTCATTCAGATCCGTATGTATTTTGCAAATCTCTATGTCTCCCTCCTTGACTTGATCATGGATGGAGTTGAAGCGTCTCTTGATGTGTTTGGTTCTTTTGTGAAATCTGGATTCCTTTGCTAAGGCAATTGCTCTAGTATTGTCACAAAAGATTTTCATTGGACCCAATGCACTAGGTATTACACCTAGATCGGATATGAACTCCTTCATCCAGACTCCTTCATTTGCTGCTTCCGAAGCAGCTATGTACTCCGCTTCACACATAGATCCTGCCACGATGCTTTGCTTGGAACTACACCAACTGACAACTCCACCATTCAATATAAATACGTATCCGGTTTGTGACTTAGAGTCATCCGGGTGAGTGTCAAAGCTAGCATCGACGTAACCATTTACGACGAGCTCTTTGTCACCTCCATAAATGAGAAACATATCCTTAGTCCTTTTTAGGTACTTCAGGATGTTCTTGACCGCTGTCTAGTGATCCACTCCTGGATTACTTTGGTACCTCCCTGCTAAACTTATAGCAAGGCACACATCAGGTTTGGTACACATCATAGCATACATGATAGAACCTATGGCTGAGGCATAGGGAATGACTTTCATTTTCTCTCTATCTTATGCAATGGTCGGGCATTGAGTCTTACTCAACTTCACACCTTGTAACACAGGCAAGAACCCTTTCTTTGACTGATCCATTTTGAGCTTCTTCAAAACTTTATCAAGGTATGTGCTTTGTGAAAGTCCTATTAAGCGTCTTGATCTATCTCTATAGATCTTGATGCCTAATATATAAGCAGCTTCACCGAGGTCTTTCATTGAAAAACTCTTATTCAAGTATCCTTTTATGCTATCCAGAAATTCTACATCATTTCCAATTAACAATATGTCATCCACATATAATATTAGAAATGCTACAGAGCTCCCACTCACTTTCTTGTAAATACAGGCTTCTCCGAAAGTCTGTATAAAACCATATGCTTTGATCACCTCATCAAAGCATATATTCCAACTCCGAGATGCTTGCACCAGTCCATAGATGGATCGCTGGAGCTTGCACACTTTGTTAGCACCTTTAGGATCGACAAAACCTTCTGGTTGCATCATATACAACTCATCTTTAAGAAATCCATTAAGGAATGCAGTTTTGACGTCCATTTGCCAGATTTCATAATCATAAAATGCGGCAATTGCTAACATGATTCGGATAGACTTAAGCATCGCTATGGGTGAGAAAGTCTCATCGTAGTCAACTCCTTGAACTTGTCGAAAACCTTTCGCGACAAGTCAAGCTTTGTAGATAGTAACATTACCATCAGCGTCAGTCTGCTTCTTGAAGATCCATTTATTCTCTATGGCTCGCTGATCATCGAGCAAGTCAACCAAAGTCCACACTTTGTTCTCATACATGGATCCTATCTCAGATTTCATGGCCTCAAGCCATTTATCGGAATCTGGGGTCATCATAGCTTCTTCATAGTTTGTAGGTTCGTCATGGTCTAGTAACATGACTTCTAGAATAGGATTACCATACCACTCTGGTGCAGAATGTGCTCTGGTTGACCTACGAGGTTCAGTAGTAACTTGATCTGAAGTTTCATGATCATCATCATTAGCTTCCTCTCTAGTTGGTGTAGGCATCACGGGAACGGTTTTCTGTGATGAGCTACTTTCCAATTCGAAAGAAGGTACAATTACCTCATCAAGTTCTACTTTCCTCCCACTCATTTCTTTCGAGAGAAACTCCTTCTCTAGAAAGGATCCATTCTTAGCAACAAAGATCTTGCCTTCGGATCTGTCGTAGAAGGTGTACCCAACAGTTTCTTTTGGGTATCCTATGAAGACGCACTTCTCTGATTTGGGTTCGAGCTTATCAGGCTGAAGCTTTTTCACATAAGCATCGCAACCCCAAACTTTAAGAAATGACAGCTTAGGTTACTTGCCAAACCACAGTTCATACGGTGTCACCTCAACGGATTTAGATGGTGCCCTATTTAACGTGAATGCAGCTGTCTCTAATGCATAACCCCAAAATGATAGTGGTAAATCGGTAAGAGACATCATAGATCGCACCATATCTAATAAAGTACGGTTACGACATTCGGACACACCATTACGCTGTGGTGTTCCAGGTGGCGTAAGTTGTGAAACTATTCCACATTGTTTTAAATGAAGGCCAAACTCGTAACTCAAATATTCGCCTCCGCGATCAGATCGTAGAAACTTTATTTTCTTGTTACGATGATTCTCCACTTCACTCTGAAATTCTTTGAACTTTTCAAACGTTTCAGACTTGTGTTTCATCAAGTAGATATACCCATATCTGCTTAAATCATCTGTGAAGGTCAGAAAATAACGATACCCACCGCGAGCTTCAACACTCATCGGACCACATACATCGGTATGCATTATTTCCAATAAGTCATTAGCTCGCTCCATTGTTCCGGAGAACAGAGTTTTAGTCTTCTTGCCCATGAGGCATGGTTCGCAAGTATCAAATGATTCATAATCAAGTGATTCCAAAAGCCCATCTGCATGGAGTTTCTTCATGCGCTTTACACCAATATGACCTAAACGGCAGTGCCACAAATATGTTGCACTATCATTATCAACTTTGCATCTTTTGGCATCAATATTATGAATATGTGTATCACCACAATCGAGATTCAACAAAAATAGACCACTCTTCAAGGGTGCATGACCATAAAAGATATTACTCATATAAATAGAACAACCATTATTCTCTGATTTAAATGAATAACCGTCTCGCACTAAACAAGATCCAGATATAATGTTCATGCTCAACGCTGGCACCAAATAACAATTATTCAGGTCTAAAACTAATCCCAAAGGTAGATGTAGAGGTAGCGTGCCGACGGTGATCACATCCACCTTGGAACCATTCCCGACGCGCATCGTCACCTCGTCCTTAGCCAATCTTCGTTTAATCCGTAGCCCCTGTTTCGAGTTACAAATATGAGCAACCGAACCAGTATCAAATACCCAGGCGCTACTACGAGCATTAGTAAGGTACACATCAATAACATGTATATCAAATATACCTTTGTTCACTTTGCCATCCTTCTTATCCGCCAAATACTTGGGGCAGTTCCGCTTCCAGTGACCAGTCCCTTTGCAGTAGAAGCACTCAGTTTCAGGCTTGGGTCCAGCTTTGGGCTTCTTCCCGGGAATGGCAACTTGCTTGCCATTCTTCTTGAAGTTCCCCTTCTTTTCCTTGCCCTTTTTCTTGAAACTAGTGGTCTTGTTAACCATCAACACTTGATGCTCCTTCTTGATTTCTACCTCCGCAGCTTTGAGCATTGCGAAGAGCTCGGGAATAGTCTTCTCCATCCCTTGCATATTATCGTTCATCACGAAGCCTTTGTAGCTTGGTGGCAGTGATTGAAGAACTCTGTCAATAACACTATCATCTGGAAGATTAACTCCCAGCTGAGTCAAGTGATTATGATACCCAGACATTTTGAGTATGTGTTCACTGACAGAACTGTCTCCTCCATCTTGCAGCTATAGAACTTGTTGGAGACTTCATATCTCTCAACTCGGGCATTTGCTTGAAATATTAACTTCAACTCCTGGAACATCTCATATGGTCCATGACATTCAAAACGTCTTTGAAGTCCCGATTCTAAGCCGTAAAGCATGGCACACTGAACTATCAAGGACATAATTCTTCTGTGCAGCAATGAGGATAATCCTCAAGTTACGGACCCAGTCCGTGTAGTTGCTACCATCATCTTTCAACTTAGCTTTCTCTAGGAACGCATTAAAATTCAAGGGAACGGTAGCACGGGCCATTGATCTACAACATAGATATGCAAAAACTATCAGGACTAAGTTCATGATAAATTAAGTTCAATTAATCATATTACTTAAGAACTCCCACTTAGATTGACATCCCTCAAGTCATCTAAATGATACGTGATCCAAATCAACTAAACCATGTCCGATCATCACGTGAGATGGAGTAGTCTTCAATGGTGAACATCTCTATGTTGATCATATCTACTATATGATTCACGTTCGACCTTTCGGTCTCCAGTGTTCCGAGGCCATGTCTGTACATGCTAGGCTCGTCAAGTTTAACCTGAGTATTCCACATGTGCAAAACTGTCTTGCACCCGTTGTATGTGAACGTAGAGCCTATCACACCTGATCATCACGTGGTGTCCCAGCACGATGAACTGTCGCAACGGTGCATACTCAGGGAGAAAACTTATACCTTGAAATTTTAGTTAAGGGATCATCTTATAATGCTACCGCCGTACTAAGAAAAATAAGATGCATAAAAGATAAACATCACATGCAATCAAAATATGTGACATGATATGGCCATCATCATCTTGTGCCTTTGATCTCCATCTCCAAAGCACTGTCATGATCTCCATCGTCACCGGCTCGACACCTTGATCTCCATCGTAGCGTCGTGATCGTCTCGCCAACTATTGCTTCTACAACTATCGCTAATGCATAGTGATAAAGTAAAGCAATTACATGGCGTTTGCATTTCATACAATAAAGAGACAACCATAAGGCTCCTGCCGGTTGCCGATAACTTTTACAAAACATGATCATATCATACAATAACATATATCACATCATGTCTTGACCATATCACATCACAGCATGCCTTGCAAAAACAAGTTAGACGTCCTCTACTTTGTTGTTGCAAGTTTTACGTGGCTGCTACGGGCTTCTAGTAAGAACCGTTCTTACCTACTCATCAAAACCACAACGGTAATTTATCAAGTTTGCTGTTTGAACCTTCAACAAGGACCGGCCGCAGTCAAATTCGATTCAACTAAAGTTGGAGAAACAGACACCCGCCAGCCACCTTTATGCAAAACTAGTTGCATGTCTGTCGATGGAACCGGTCTCATGAACGTGGTCATGTAAGGTTGGTCCGGGCCGCTTCATCCAACAATACCGCCGAATCAAAATAAGACCTTTGTGGTAAGCAGTATGATGATCACCGCCCACAACTCTTTGTGTTCTACTCATGCATATCATCTACGCATAAACCTGGCTCTGATACCACTGTTGGGAAATGTAGCATGCAATTTCAAAAAAATTCCTACGTTCACGCAAGATCTATCTAGGAGATGCATAGTAACGAGAGGGGGAGAGTGTGTCTACGTACCCTCATAGACCGAAAGCGGAAGCGTTTGACAATGCGGTTGATGTAGTCAAACTTCTTCTTGTTCCGACCGATCAAGCACCGAACGTACGGCACCTCCGAGTTCTGCACATGTTCAGCTCGATGACGTCCCTTGAACTCTTGATCCAGCAAAGTGTCGAGGGAGTAGAGGAGTTTCGTCAGCACGACGGCGTGGTGACGATGATGGTGAAGTGATCCATGCAGGGCTTTGCCTAAGCACCGCGAGAATATGACTGAGGGTGTAATCTGTGGAGGGGGCGCCGCACACGGCTAACAATTGTTGGTGTGTGTTCTAGGCGCCCCCTCCCCACGTATATATAGGTGGGAGGGGGAGGAGGACAGCCTTGGGGCGCCCCAATTAGGAGAAATCCTACTTGGGGGCCTAGTCCAATTCCCCCCCCCCCCTTTCCATATTTTCCGGAGGGGGAAGGAAGGAGGAGGGAGGAGGGAAGGAAGGGGGAGGCCGAATCCCTCCCCTTCCTTCTCTCTTCCCCTCTTTCCTTCCTCCTCTGGTTCGGCCCATATGGGGGGCGCAACAGCCCCTGCTGGCTGCTGCGTTTCCCCTATTGGCCCATTAGGCCCATATCTGAAAGTGCGTTATATCGACTAGAGGGGGGGGTGAATAGGCGATTTTTACAAATTCGTCACTGAGGAATTTCAAGGTGAGGAAATTCCTAAGCAACGAACTACTTAGCAGCGGAATAAGTACTCAGATGCAAACATAACATGGCATAAGCACAGTCGTCATGATGAAATGAAATAGGCACAGAGTACAGGTAGCGTGATACACAGGATAACCAGGCTAAAGACTAAGTGACTGAAGAAATAGGATTGAGGAAATTGAGAAAGTCTTCAGTCAAAGTCTTCACACAGTAACGATCAAGTACACAGCAAGTATGCGAGAAAATGAAAGGGTTGAGGAAATAGAACCAGTAGCTCGGTGAAGACAATGATTTGGTAGACCAGTTCCAACTGCTATGACAGTCGTACGTCTGGTTGGAGCGGCTAGGTATTTAAACCTGAGGACACACAGTCCCGGACACGCAGTCCTCACCGTATTCTCCTTGAGCTAAGGTCACACAGACCTCGCCCAATCACTCGTGGTAAGTCTTCACAGGTGACTTCCAAACCTTCACAGACTTGGTCACTCGGCGATCCACAATTCCTCTTGGATGCTCTAGACCATGACGCCTAACCGTCTGGAGGATGCACAGTCCTCAAAGGTAACAAGCGTCGGTTCCACACAGGAACAATCTCTTCAGTGATGCTCAATCACTTTGGGTTTGTAGGTGTTTGGGTTTTTGGGTTTTTCCTCACTTGATGATTTTCGCTCAAAGTCCTCGGAGGATGGGATGCTCTCAATGATAAGTGTCAGTTTCTCTCGGAGCAGCCAACCAACTAGTGGTTGTAGGGGGCGGCTATTTATAGCCTAGGGAGCAGCCCGACATGATAAGACATAAATGCCCTTCAATGATATGACCGTTAGGTGGGTAGGATATTTGGACAGCTGGCGCGTAGCACAGCAATGGTCGGAAATTTGAGCTCTCAAATTCCTCAGGGCTATCATGTTCCTCACTTGTAGGCAATCTGCACTGGCGAATTCCTAACTCCTCAGTCAGAACAAATTTCTCAGAGAACAGAAGAACTTCATCTCTGTCACTGAAGAAATTGACTGAACTGTATGAGATTTCCAATGGCTTCACTCGAAAGGATTGGGTAGGTGTAGGATTTTGAGATGAGCATCACTTGGAAACTTTTCCTTAGTTTTACCTCGACCCCCTTTAACAGTACGGTGTTTCCTATGACTCAAGAAGAAGAAAATGAAACTACGAAAACAAAAGTCATCACGCTTCATAATCCTCGCATGAATATCAAGTCTTCAAGGTCACACCAATTTCCTCACTTTCAAAGTCTTCAAGAAAACCAAAGTCTTCAATTGAAGACATTCATTTTTAGGGGTCGACTTTCATCGTAAATATCAAACTCCTCATAGACTTATAGAACATGTGTACACTCATAAACACATTAGTCCCTTAACCTATAAGTCTTCAATACACCAAAATCACTAAGGGGCACTAGATGCACTTACAATCTCCCCCTTTTTGGTGATTGATGACAATATAGGTTAAGTTTTCAACGGGGATAATCATATGAAGTGTAAATACTGATATTGAGGAATTTGATTGCAAGATATAGAAGAACTCCCCCTGAAGATGTGCATATTTGAGGAATTTGCTTTGAATAGCAAATGCACATTGTAGAGTAATATCATGGAGATCTCCCCCTATATCTTGTAATTCATGCACGCATTTAACATATGATATGAAGAATTTGAAATGCATGATGAAATATGGTGTCTGACAAATTCAGCATGCGTGCATTAAGGTACTTGAGGAATAAGCATGCAGAACAGCAGTTCAAAAGAGTCAGAGCACCATAGGACTTAAGTGTAACTTAACAAAAAAAACGCCCATATATATAGACCTGCTTGAAGACTAACTCAAATTTCTCCCCCTTTGTCATCGAATGACCAAAAGGGATGAAAAATGAGGACTAACGCCCCTGAAGAATATCATCATGATGTCGATGGAGGAGCGCCAACGTTGTTGGGGTCGTCCGTTGGAGTAGGGCCTGCCTCGTTGTCGTTCAAGTCTTCAGCTTCATCCGTCTCGCGCGATGAAGAATATGAACTGGCGACGAGCTGAGGAACTTTGACCTTCTTGAATTTCTTTGAAGGTGGCTGAGACCAGTCAAAGTCCTGTTGGAAGCCCATCTCCTTGAGATCTTCAGTACTATAAAGATTCGACAGAATAGCCCAAGTGCGGTCAAAGACTTCATGCAAGTAGTAGTGATTCTTCTTCACGGTATTTTGAGTGACTGTCATGTTATGAAGAATTGCACCAAACTGACGCTTGACCCACTTGTGATTTCGATCAACTTTCTGATGAAGACTAAGGAGAAGTTCACGATCAGTCATCACACGCGGAGCTGTGGCTTGAGGATTTTGTTCTGAAGCTTTGGCGGCAGAATCTTGTGTTGCAGAGTCATCATTGGTGGAATAGGATGCAGCTTTGCGAAACTGTCCATCCAGTGGACGAGTGCCTTCATCAATAACTGCAGCCTTGCCCTTCTCATCAACTGAGGAAATAGTCCGTTTGAGGACTTCAATAGGGGGCAAATAGCTGAGATGATTTTGAAAGTCAGCCTTATAATGAATTGAAGACCTTGATCTGATGAACTTCATGATCCAGGGAGCATAAGACTTCAACTCAAAAGGTGACAGAGCAGCATTGGCCAAAGTCCTCATGAAGAAATCGTGGTAGTTGATAGGAATACCATGAATGATATTGAACAGCAGATTCTTCATAATGCCAACAACCTCTTCGTCATCAGAGTTGTGGCCCTTGATTGGACTGAGGGTTTTGGTCAATATGCGATAAACTGTCCTTGGCACATAAAGCAATTCCTTGACGAGGAATGTGGTCCTTGGAATTTGGCGAGCCTTGAAAGGCTTCATCAGTACTTGCATCAAATGATTTGAGAGTTCAGGTTCCTCATAGATGAGCCTAGCACCTTCAATGGGAGGACTGACTGGGACGGCGTGAAGCAATTTAGAGGCCGGTGCTTTGAAATGAGTATTTTCAGACATCCAGTCGAGCACCCATGAATTCACATCTTCAACCTTTCCAGTGATATGCAGTGTTGCGTAGAATTGAAGAATGAGTTCTTCATTCCAATCGCAGATGTTGGTGCAGAAGTTGAGCAGCCCAGCGTCATGAAGAACACTGAGGACTGGTGTGAAGCACGGCAGAGACCCATATCCACATGAGGAATTTGCTCATGTGCAAAAATCTTGTCTTTATCAAACAACAGTGAGGAATAGAAATTCATTTGACTGGCCGTCCAGAAACGCTTGCGACGAAGTCGAGCAGAGTCATAAGGATTGTAGTCAGAGAAGAATTGATTCTCAGTAAAGAAGTCATCAGCCTTGAATTTCTGCTTCTTGGTATGAGGATTTTGTGGCTTGGGCTGAAGATTTACAGTTGAAGTCTTCACAGCCTCTTGATGCACAACCTCTGGAGCCACAGACTGAGGAATTTCAGTAGCAGTGTCATTAGCAGCAGCCTTGGCCTCCATTTCTTCAGCACTAGCGGCTGGAACTTCTTCTGGAATAGAAAGAAGTGAAGCTTGATGTTCTTCAGAGCCCGTATGAATTTCTTCAGTTGGCACAGGGGACTGAGGAACTTGATGTAGCGGGGTTGTCAGAGGTGAATTGGGGTGATGACTTTCCCAAAAGTCATCATTCAGAATAGGTGTTGTAAACCCAATATCCACATCCTCATCTTCTTCATCAATTTCTTCAATGCCTGCATCTTCAGCTGTGAACTGAGGCATGGGCGATGATACCAGCGGAGTTGAAGGGATATCATCCACTTCAATGTCTTCATCCAACTGCTCTGACGAAGCAGCAGAAGGATTTTCTTTATCACTGTCATCAGGTATGACATATTCCTCAGCAAAGTGAACAATCTCCTTTGATGGCATGCTTGATATTGGAACAGCATCAATTGGGTTTTCAGTTGAGCTCGTCAAAGTCTTCACTTTCTTGGGAGCTGGAGACTCTGAAGATGCTGATGCTTTCCTTTTCTTCACCGCAGCCTTTTCTGCGGCTTTGGTCTTCTTCGCTTCTGATGCAGAAGGAAGGTGGACATCTTTCATCTGTGATGACTTTGTAGGAGGAGCAGATGAAATTGGTTGAATTTCTTCAGGCACAACTGATGCAGTTTCCCTGGCTTGTTCAGATTCCTCAGGTGCAGTAGCAGATGCATCAACTGGCCTAGTTTGCTCTTCAGGCGCAACATTGGAGGTTGCCCTGGCATTTTCTTCAGAGACTGGAATTTCTTCATCAGCCCTGGTGCTTTCATTTTCTTCAACAGTCTGATTTTCATCAGCTGTGCTTGCATGTTCTTCAGTAGGCTGAGCAGATGTTTCAGTCTGAGGAAATTTGGGTTGCGATGAAGCTGCAACATTTGGAGTGAATCCCTTTGCCATTCTGACGAATCTGACTTTGGCACCTAGCCAATCTGCACGGTATGCGTGAAATTCATCACTGAGTGCTTTGATCTCAGCCTGCATAGTCACAAGCTCTTCAGGAGACATTTTCACAGCATTGTTCTTCGGAAAACGCTCCTTCTTGTACTGAGCCTTCTTCACCTGCCTGGCCTTTTCCAATTTCCATTTTTCTTCATTAATGAAGGCCGTCAACATATGACTTTGACCAGGAGTGAGGTTTAATTCAGGCAAAGGTGTGTTAGGGTTCTTGTGCCATAGATCAATGAAATCAAGGATCTTCCTTGGATCCAGCATGAGGGGCACAACACTTCCTTTGGCACTAGCGGCCCTTTGTTGTTGATCTCTGATGATCTCAGCTAATTCTTCATCATCAGCTTTGTCTTCGCTTGACGGAACCTGAAAGGCGACCTGCTTCTTGTGAGGACTTGGCCTTGTGCCTCGTCCAACAGTGGCCTTTTTCTTCAGCAAGGTTGGAGCTGTTGAAGACTGAGGTGGAGCTGAGGAACATGCAGAGGCTCCTGAAGCAATTGAGATTCCAGTAGTCCTTTGGCACGTGGCAAGATGCACAGGTGCTGAGGACTTTGCAGGAGCAGCTGAGGATTTTGCAACTGAGGGAATTGGAGCTGCTTTTGAAGAAGTTGCTTGAGGATCAGGCCATGAGGGCTTTGAAGAGCTTGGACGTGAGGGCATTGCAGCTGAGGAACTTGTCTTGACAGTTGGTTTCTTTGACATAGCCTTCTTAGGCTTGCTAGCAGAGGCCTCAGCAACGGCAGTAACAGAATCTTCATTGAATTTCTTCACTGCCTCTTTAGCCATTTTGGCTAGCTTGGCTTGACGCTTAGCCCACTCCTTGGGAAATTCCTCACCTCTTCTGATGCTTGTGGGATCAGCTTCTTGGCCTGGAGCCAATGGAGGTCTTGGACATGGAGGGTTAACAGCGAATTTCTTCATGTACTTTGGAGTCAAATATCGATACTCCCTCCATTCTCTTGCCCATCTCCTCTCAATCTTCTGAATGCGCACTTTGCGCTGATTTTTGTTCTCCTTGCCATGAGTTTCTTCATCAGGAGTACAATATTCATCATAGATGTCTTCAGGGATCTCAAAAGCAGTATTTGTCTCTGGCCTCTTTCCTCCCTTCTGAGGTCTTTTACCATCAGCCATCTTCTTTACTTGAGGATTTTGAACAATCGAATTTTCTGACGAGGTATGCAATTTTTCTTCAAGGAACGCTTTTGATCGAAGTCTATACCATTTTCATCGGTGCATAGATGGCCATTTGTGGGCATAGGGATTTTGATGCCTTTGCACTCTTGCATACCGAATTTCCTCAGAATGTCCTTGAGGTATTTCTCTTGAGAAATGAAGATGCCATTGCGTTGTTGACGAATTTGAAGACCTAAGAAGAATTTCAATTCTCCCATCATGGACATTTGATATTCCTCACTCATCATATAAGCAAATTCGTCACTGTAATGTTGGTTAGTACAGCCAAAGATAATATCATCAACATATATTTGGCACACGAATAATTCATCATCATAGGTTTTGGTGAAAAGAGTTGGGTCAAGTGAACCGGGTTTGAAGCCTTTCTTCATGAGGAATTCCTTCAGAGTATCATACCGCGCCCGAGGAGCCTGCTTGAGGCCATAGAGGGCCTTATTGAGTCTGAAGACTTTGTCAGGATGCTTAGGATCTTCAAAACCTGGGGGTTGAGTAACATATACTTCTTCCTCAAGCTTACCATTGAGGAATGCACTTTTCACATCCATTTGATATAAGATGATATTATGATGGTTAGCATAAGCAAGCAATATGCGAATAGCCTCAAGTCTAGCAACAGGTGCAAAAGTTTCATCGAAATCAATTCCTTCAACCTGTGTGTAGCCTTGAGCTACAAGACAAGCCTTATTCCTTACCACAAGGCCATTTTCATCTTGCTTGTTGCGGTAGATCCATTTGGTACCGATGATATTGTGCTTGTGTGGGTCTGGTCGCTTGACAAGCTCCCACACATTGTTCAGCTCGAATTGATGTAATTCCTCTTGCATGCTTGAATCCATTCAGGCTCCAGAAATGCCTCATCAACTTTGGTGGGCTCTGTGATAGAGACGAAAGCAAAATGCCCACAAAAGTTAGACAAATGTGAAGCTTTTGAGCGAGTAAGAGGACCTGCTGCGTTGATGTCGTTGATGATTCTCTCAATCTGTACTTCATTTGCAACGCGAGGATGAGCAGGTTGACGACTTTGATTTGGCTCAGCATTTTCTTCCGAGCCATTTTCTTCAGATGCACCAGCATAATTTTCTTCACGATCTGGAATGACTTCTTCAGCAGATTCTTCGGTAGGAATGACATCCTCAGTAGCCTTTAGCTTGATGGATTCCTCAGGTGACATTTCATCTAGCACAGGAGGTAGGTGCTCTCTTTGCGAGGCATTAGTTTCATCGAACCGCACATCCACAGTTTCAACAACCTTATGGTGAAAGGTGTTGAAGACTCTGTAGGTGTGCGAGTCCTTTCCGTAACCAAGCATAAAACCTTCATGTGCTTTTGGTGCAAATTTAGAATTGTGATGAGGATCTCTAATCCAACATTTAGCACCGAAGACTTTGAAATAACTCACATTGGGTTTCTTGTCAGTGAGGAGTTCATATGAGGTCTTCTTGAAGAATTTGTGAAGATATACCCTGTTGATGATGTGGCATGTAGTATCAATTGCCTCAGGCCAGAAGCGACGAGGTGTCTTGTATTCATCAAGCATGGTGCAAGCCATCTCAACAAGAGTCCTATTCTTGCGCTCCACAACGCCATTCTGCTGAGGAGTGTATGGGGCAGATAGCTCATGAGTAATACCAAGTTCATCGAGATAGTCATCAAGACCAGTATTCTTGAACTCGGTCCCATTGTCACTACGTATATGCTTGATCTTCACACCAAAATTCGTCGAAGCCCTTGAAGAAAATCGTCTGAAGACTTCCTGCACTTCAGTTTTGTAAGTAATGACATGCACCCATGTGTAACGAGAATAATCATCAACAATGACAAAGCCATATAGAGATGCTGCATTTGTTAGTGTGGCATAATGAGTAGGGCCAAAGAGGTCCATATGAAGCAATTCAAAAGGACGAGAGGTAGTCATGATAGTCTTCGAGGGGTGCTTGGCTCTGGTCATCTTTCTAGCCTCACAAGCCCCACAAAGATGATCTTTGAGGAATTTGACACCCTCAATGCCAATGACGTGCTTTTTCTTCACGAGCGTGTGTAAGTTCCTCATGCCAGCATGACCCAGTCGTCGATGCCATAGCCAGCCTTCTGAAGCTTTTGCAAGTAGACATGTGGCAGGTTGTGGCCCTGTAGAGAAATCAACAATATACAAGTCTCCTCTCCTAAAGCCTTCGAAGACTTTGGAATTGTTAGATTCCATGAGCACTAAGCAGCGATATTTGCCAAAGACAACAACCATATCAAGATCACAAAGCATTGAGACAGACATGAGGTTGAATCCGAGGGACTCGACAAGCATGACTTTGTCCACGTGTCGATCCTTTGAGATTGCAACCCTACCTAGACCCAATACCTTGCTTTTGCCTTTATCAGCGTAGGTGATATGCTTCAAATGTGATGGAGATAAAGGAGTGTTCATCAGTAAGCTCTTGTCACCGGTCATGTGATTAGTACATCCACTGTCGAGGACCCACTCAGTAGCTTTGGGTAAATCATCCTGCAGATGAATTAGTGCATCTTACGAACACATATACTTCAAAGTGAAGAATATGACATCAAATTCATCAGACAGAATTTCATCAATTAATTCACATATGTATATATAGTAGTATGAGGACGTGAGAAATGAATAAATCATTTCTTCATGATTAGCTTGCGTCCTTTCAAGCATTTCAGGTCTCCAGCAAATTCTTCAGACGTTTTAAGTTCGTCTGGAGACCTGACCCTACATAAGAAATTAGTTCTTTTTCTTCACCACCCATATCTGAAGGGGTGGCAAAGAGTTTATCATTCTGCGAGCTCCATATGAGAAAGGTGGCATTGAAGCCAAATCGCTTCGTTTCACAGGAGAGGGATTAGTATAGGCATATGAGTAAACAGAGAAATTCTTCGAGGACTTATGAACATAATGATTTGAAGAATAATGCACATAATCAGAACTCTTAGATTTTTCCTGCGAAACAGAAGCATTAGCATGATGATGATCATATGAGGACTTGGATCCACGTGAGGAATATGATCCATAAGAGGACTTGGATCCATATGAAGACTTTGGTCCATATGAAGAATTTGATCTGGGGTTCCTATTCTTCGCAGGTGGTGTCATGAGGACATTCACCTGAAGACTTTCAAGGCACCTTTTGGGAACCCAGATTTTCTTCATAGGGGGACCATTCCTTTAGTTAGTTCCAACATATCTAGCAAATACTTCACCATTCCGATTTTTGAACAGTTTATAGTTGGAGTCAAATGACTCATCAGATGAATATGAGGATTCACAAGTAAAACCAGATAAAGTGGATGGATCTACGGGAGGTCCCTTCGCAGCAACCCATGAGGTTTTGGGATACTGCTCAGGTTTCCAGTAGGTTCCATCAGCATTGAGTTTCCTCTCAAAGGCAATACCCTCTTTCCTAGGGTTCCTGTTCAAGATCTGCTTTTTGAGCACATCACAAAGAGTCTGATGCCCTTTGAGGCTTTTGTACATGCCTGTCACATACAATTCCTTCAACCCTGCATTTTCGTCAGTGATACTAGTGGTATTCTCAGATAAGGAATTTGTGACCACAGAGATAGTTGAAGAATTTGCAGCAATAGAAGCATTTGAACTTTCAGGTGAAGAATTAACTGTTTCACGTTCAATGCATTTCAAGCATGGTGGATCAAATTCTTCCTGAGCGAAACTGATCTGTTGAGCAAGTAATGAATCATTTTCCTTCTGAAGATCTGCATGACTCACCCTTAGCTTCTCAAGATCTTGCTTTCTTTGAAGAAATTCATAAGAAAGCTTCTCATGATCGGCTAAGAGAGTTTCATGACGACTTTGAAGGTTGTCAAACTTAGACTGTAGTTGCTGAAGATTATCAGTCAGTGTTTGAGTTCGATCCATTTCCTCACCTAACAGGTCATCGCTTTTGTCTAGCATATTTTGAACCTTTTTCAAAGCCTTTTGTTGTTTAACAGCAATATTAGCAAGTTTGGAATAGCTGGGTTTGAGGTTATCATCAGATTCATCCTCACTTGATTCAGAGGAGGGATATTTGATTACCTTGGCACCTTTTGCCATGAAGCAATAGGTGGGAGCATAGTCATCGTTGCCGTCATCAGCAGTGTTGGGGAAGCCATTTTCCTCAGTGTTGAAGATGGACTTGCTAACGTAAGCAGTAGCGAGGGCTAGGCTCGCCACACCAGTGTCTGACTCCTCAGATGCCTCCTCTTCCCCATGTTCCTCAAATTCAGCTTCAGAGTCCATTTCCTTGCCAATGAATGCCCGAGCCTTCTTGGAACTGCTCTTCTTGTGAGATGAAGACTTTGAAGATTTTGACGATGAGGACTTTGAAGATTTCTTCTTCTTCTTCGAGTCATCGGAACTGTCATCCTTGTATTTCTTCTTCTTTGATTCCTTCTCCCACTGAGGACAATCAATTATGTAGTGACCAGGTTTCTTGCATTTGTGGCAAGTCCTCTTCTAGTAATCACGGGATGAGGAATCTGATCTTGTGTCATCACCTTTCGAAGATTTTACAAAGCGACCACGCCTTGAAAACTTCTGGAATTTCCTCACGAGCATTGCAAGCTCCTGACTCAGTTCTTCAGGATCACCAAGGCTGCTACCAGAATCTTCATCTTCAGATTCAGAGACTGCCTTGGCCTTCAGTGCGCGAGATCTACCATAGCTCGATCCGTAGAGATCTCTCTTCTCAGCAAGTTGGAACTCATGAGTATTTAGCCTCTCGAGGATACCAGCGGGATCAAGTGACTTGTAGTCTCCACATTCTTGAATCATCAGTGCCAGTGTATCGAATGAAGAATCGATTGACCTCAGCAATATCTTCACCACCTCATGGTCGGTGATGTCAGTGGCACCCAGTGCTTGAAGCTCATTTGAAATGTCAATGAGGCAATCAAAGGTTTGCTGAACATTTTCATTGTCGAGTCTTTTGAAGCGGTTGAAGAGATTGCGAAGAACGTCAACTCGAGAGTCACGTTGAGTTGAGACTCCTTCGTTGACCTTGGACAGCCTATCCCAGATAAGCTTAGCTGTCTCCAAAGCACTCACTCTGCCATACTGCCCTTTGCTCAGATGGCCACATATGATATTCTTCGCTTGAGAGTCAAGTTGCTTGAATCTCTTCACATCAGCAGCGTTCACGGAAGGAGTGACGGAGGGAACGCCATTTTCCACAACGTACCAGAGATCGTTGTCAATTGCCTCAAGATGCATGCGCATCTTGTTCTTCCAGTAGGGGTAGTCCGTCCCATCGAAGGTAGGACACCCAGCCGAGACCTTGATCATGCCTGCAGTCGACATAACTAAAACTCCAGGTGGTTAAACCAAAATCACACAGAACAAGGGAGTACCTTGCTCTGATACCAATTGAAAGTGCGTTATATCGACTAGAGGGGGGTGAATAGGCGATTTTTACAAATTCGTCACTGAGGAATTTCAAGGTGAGGAAATTCCTAAGCAACGAACTACTTAGCAGCGGAATAAGTACTCAGATGCAAACATAACATGGCATAAGCACAGTCATCATGATGAAATGAAATAGGCACAGAGTACAGGTAGCGTGATACACATGATAACCAGGCTGAAGACTAAGTCACTGAAGAAATAGGATTGAGGAAATTGAGAAAGTCTTCAGTCAAAGTCTTCACACAGTAACGATCAAGTACACAGCAAGTATGCGAGGAAATGAAAGGGTTGAGGAAATAGAACCAGTAGCTCGGTGAAGACAATGATTTGGTAGACCAGTTCCAACTACTGTGACAGTTGTACGTCTGGTTGGAGCGGCTAGGTATTTAAACCGGAGGACACACAGTCCCAGACACACAGTCCTCACCGTATTTTCCTTGAGCTAAGGTCACACAGACCTCAGACTTGGTCACTTGGCGATCCACAATTCCTCTTGGATGCTCTAGACCATGACGCCTAACCGTCTGGAGGATGCACAGTCCTCAAAGGTAACAAGCGTCGGTTCCACACAGGAACAATCTCTTCAGTGATGCTCAATCACTTTGGGTTTGTAGGTGTTTGGGTTTTTCCTCACTTGATGATTTTCGCTCAAAGTCCTCGGAGGATGGAATGCTCTCAATGACAAGTGTCAGTTTCTCTCGGAGCAGCCAACCAACTAGTGGTTGTAGGGGGCGGCTATTTATAGCCTAGGGAGCAGCCCGACATGATAAGACATAAATGCCCTTCAATGATATGACCGTTAGGTGGGTAGGATATTTGGACAGCTGGCGCGTAGCACAACAACAGTCGGAAATTTGAGCTCTCAAATTCCTCAGGGCTATCATGTTCCTCACTTGTAGGCAATCCGCACTGGCGAATTCCTAACTCCTCAGTCAGAACAAATTCCTCAGAGAACAGAAGAACTTCGTCTCTGTCACTGAAGAAATTGACTGAACTGTATGAGATTTCCAATGGCTTCACTCGAAAGGATTGGGTAGGTGTAGGATTTTGAGATGAGCATCACTTGGAAACTTTTCCTTAGTTTTACCTCGACCCCCTTTAACAGTACGGTGTTTCCTATGACTCAAGAAGAAGAAAATGAAAGTACGAAAACAAAAGTCTTCACACTTCATAATCCTCGCATGAATATCAAGTCTTCAAGGTCACACCAATTTCCTCACTTTCAAAGTCTTCAAGAAAACCAAAGTCTTCAACTGAAGACATTCATTTTTAGGGGTCGACTTTCATCGTAAATATCAAACTCCTCATAGACTTATAGAACCTGTGTACACTCATAAACACATTAGTCCCTTAACCTATAAGTCTTCAATACACCAAAATCACTAAGGGGCACTAGATGCACTTACAATATCTTTGTCGGGTATGCCGGAACCCCTTTCGGTGACCCGATATGTACCCGGTACCCTCCGGAACACTTCCGGTGTTCGAATACTATCGTCTTCAATGTTGAGCGGCATGAATGCGGGCAGCTAGCGCCGGGCGGGAGCGCGCGGGAGGGGGAAGGGGATTTTGGTGGGCCAGTGCGATCAGAAACCGGCTTGGGATCGGTCCGGACTCCCGCAAACCTCCCTACGTTTGTCTCCAGTTTGCGGGACTAATCGCGTCCGGACCACTCCGCGGACCAATATAGATCGGCGTTGGATGGCTTCCGCGCTACAGGCAGCGCGGTCCAGACGGTTACGGGAGATTTATGGATTCGCCTTGGAGATGCCCTTGGCTATCAAATATAAAATGCGAATCCGTGCTTGCAACGGAGAGGAACATGAACAACACGTTCAGCATGCTTTACAGAACAATAAATACTACAACGCACCTATCAGCTCTTCTGCACCACACTAGATAAGTATTTTTGTATCTAAAGTTGTAAACACACATAAGTAGTCTGCCAGTAGAGCCCCGCTACGCTGTCGTTTTGCTTAGCTAGCACTCCAGAACAGGTGCTGGACCTCAGACAGATTAGCCAGACGTGGATTTGACCACCAGGAGACATGTCCTTTCTGTGACCAGCACGAAGAGACCATTGAGCATATCCTCCTCGAATGCGCCTTCGCATGCGAGGTTTGGTCCATCATATGGCCTACCATAGGTAAGCTTACCTGGGTGCCACGACCGAACACGGGCCTAGCGAAGTGGTGCAACAACATACATGGAAGCGGGTCAAGAGTAAAGGATGACCGGGCCATCTTCCTTCTTGCGATGTGGGAGTTATGGAAGCACCGGAATGCCGTCGTGTTCGACAGCGCCTCTCCATCCCTACGGGAGGTCATGCGGCGCATCTAGGAGGAGGGACGTACTTGGAGTAAGGCAGGGATCCTTAGAGGGAATGTAGAGCCTCTAGTTGGAGCGCTTGATAGGTGGGCGAACGAGCGGATTTAGCTTTACTTATTTGTATCGTTGCTACGGTGGAATTGGTCCACATGTAACTTGTAACATGTACTAACCAATGTGGAGGGGTTTCTTTCCCTCATCCCTTCTATAATATATAATATTGCACACTCGTGTGTATTCGAGAAAATCTAGCAGGAATATGATATTCTAAAACCATAAATAACAATAATAACCATATAGTAGCATCCCCTATCCACATTAACGGACATCAAATGCATCACGGCAAAGAGACATTTATGTGTTTGTCAGTATTGAGCAGAGAGCTTTCTTATTAAGAACAGTACTAAAGGCAAAGTAACAACCAGCTAAACAAAAAGAGAGGCAAAGTAACAACAAAAAAATGGAGGGAAATGTTGACAAAACCTTAGATCATCTACAGCCGGGGCCTCAAACCCACCTCAAACGTCCGGACGGACTGACTGGTCAGTGACTGGTCATAAAAAACCGACCACCCGGGCGCCTCAAATCGTCCTCAAACGTCTGGGCTGTCCCGCACCCCTCATATCCAGCCCAAATATAGGGCGGATATGGGGGGCCTGGGCGCGTCCGCCATGTCAGCCCGGCCCCGACCCCACAGATATCCCCTCCGATGAACCCTAGACCTCAGTCCACTCTACTCTCTCCGTCCTCTCATCTTCCCAATCCGTCCTCTCCTATTCCCAGTTCGTCCTCTCCTCTTCCCAATCCGATTCATGGCGGATGACCGCATTGGCTCCGGCTCCAATGACGACGAGAGCGACGTCGATGCGGTCACTCTCCACATTGCTTTGTGCCGCTCCCGTCTGGATCAGGCGGCAGCAGCGGAGGTAGCTCACGGAGCGACGCGACGCCCCCCTTCGCCCGTCCTTCCCCGTTTAATTAAGTATTTTTATCGTATGTTTAGGGTACTGTATGATTGAAACTGCACCTTTTGGTTGTCTGATCATCGTTTATGCTACAATTATGCCCGATTTAACTAGATTTGGTGCTAATTCGTTGACCTACGTAAGTTTATTTTCATACGTGCATGTGTTGCATGGATATGAGGGGTCGAATTTGAGATACATGGGTGCGGACACAACAAAATGAGGAGTGCCCGGTCAATGCGCGCGGACGCGTCCATGGGGCTTTTGAGGGGCCGGATTTGATGTCTTTGGCTATAGATGCTCTTAGCTACCCAATAAGAGCATCTACAGCCAGGCACCCCAAACCGCCCCGAAACGCCCGGGCGGACGGCCAGGTCACTGACCGGTCGTGAAAACCCGACTTAGACGGGTGCCTTAAACTGTCCTCAAATGCCCGGCCTGTCCGGCGCCCATCATATCCAAGCCAAATATGAGGCGGATATAAGGCGGCCCAGGTGCACCCGCCATGTCGGCTTGGCCAAGCCTGGCCCACCCGTGCCCCACAAATACCCCAGTCTGAAAAACCCTAGACACCGGTCAATCCGAGCTCCACCTGACTCCCTTCTCCGTCCACTCCACTTCTGATCCCCTCCCCTCCGATCCGATGGCTGGCGACGGAAGCTGCGGTGGCTCCTGTGGAGAATCCGACGGCTCGAGCATCGATGTGGAGGAGGTCACCCTCCTCAGTTCCCGCAACGCAGCTCCAGGCGCTCCGCTCCCATCCTTCAGGTACGCCAGCAACCACCACCCTCTATTCTCGAAGTGGTACCCGGCCACTGTTGGGTCCTCGTGCCCGCGTAGGCGCCGACGCACACGAGGACGCCCGAGTCTGAGGCACGAGCAGCCCGCCACGCGCGACAGCAAGCAAGGGAAAGGGCAGCGGCGGGGGAGGCACTGACCGCACGTCGGTCACGTGCGAGCACGCGGGTCGATCCCGATGCCGCGCTCCTCGCGTCGACCTCCGCCGCTCGATCTCTCACGACGGTAGAGACGGATGCATGATGCCTTCGCCGCAAGAATGCCAAGGCACTCCGACTCGCCATCGAGTTGTCAGAGCGCGAGGCAAGCAAGGAGGAGGCGGCGACGAAGGCGAAGGCGGCCTGCCATGCGAAGGAGCAGGACCGCCTGCTCATCAGGCTGTCGGGCCGAAGCTGCAGCTCGGACTCCGACTTGACGGGCGGCTCCACCTCCAGCTCCGACGACGACGCCTACACGGAGGAGGGGCACAGCCGCATCGACGACCGGAAAGGGAAGGGCCCGGCGAGGAAATGGTGATTTCCTCCGCCCTTCCCCGTTCTGATTATATTTTAACAATGTTTTAAGTAGTTTGTAGTATGGATTTCCACTGTCCGCCGTTGAACTCCGATGAACTATGTTTCTTTAGTCCGGCGATGAAATATTGGTCCGATGAACTGTGTGTATTAATCGTCTTTTACGTAGCGTTGTATGGATTGTATAGTTTTGAGGTTCCGAATACGAGAAACGTGGTTAGCCAACAAATGAGGCGTGTCCGCGGGTGTTTGAGGACCTGAATTTGCTGTCTCTTGCTATAGATGCTCTAATTGCAAATTTGCAATGAGGAACATGAACCGTGAGTTTTAGGGAGCCATCACTCCCACACCACTCCTTTCTCCCTGTCACACATGTAATGCACCTCGTGGAAGATGCGAGGATCACCAAAGCGGGCCCTTTCTACTGTATGCTGCGCCAAACCTCCATGGTCATTACCTACATTTCCGGGCACGCATGCTTTAAGTACCAAGCAGATACATGTTGAATATATGAGCAAATTACTACGAGATTTAATCCGAATAAGCATTAAATAGATCATGACAGCAATAGCAGAGACTAAACTAATCATGCGGACTAGCATAGTAGACGAACAGATCAAATCTAGGGCATAGACTAGAAACATAAATTCTACTGCGATCTAGAACAGGAAGGACAAGAACACATACGGTGCAACGGGAGCAGCAGCACCGTTGGCGTTGAGGTTGTCGCCCATGTTGTTGAGGAAGAGGTTGCCGAGGTCGGGGAAGAAGTTGTCGTCGATGAAGTCGTCACTGTCAGCAGTCGCGCGAGTGCGCTCCCCAAAAACCTGATCGCCCCTCTCCCGTACAGGATCACGAGAGGTGGGGTTCCGGAGGCCTGATGTCCCTTCTCCCGGTGCACGCCGAAAGGAGGGATGGAGAAGACTTGCGTGGCGGCGCAATGATCTGGAACGGTGGTGCGAAACCACACGATATGGCGGCGGCTAGGGTAGACGTCTGCCTGACTATATAATGCGGGCCGGGTAGGTCGTGGGAGTAAACCCCACGTCCGAGTCGTCGCGATCCAAAAGAATCGGAAACGGCTCAGTAATTAACGTGTCCGTTAATTATTAATTAATGATTCATTAATTTTTCCCGAGCAGCAAAAATGTAGACACACATGCATAGCTATGTCCTCGGCTCGGCTCATTCCCGCAACCCGCAGCGCGGCGCGTCGTGACGAGGCGTGGCGTGGCGAGGCGAGCAGGAGGAGTGCGCGTGTAAGTCTCCTCTTCTCATGCTCTTACAAGTTATGCATGAATGGGCCAAGAGAATTTCAGAATTTTAGTTGGGCTTTGGGCCAAAGGCCTACTAGCAAATTCCAACAATACAGACACACACAACAAGTAAAATCTAGCAAAACACAAAACTGACCATGTTGGCTTCATTTGAAATCTTAAATCACAAACCCTCTTTGGCGTGACGAAGGTTACTCGCCGCTCAAATGTACGTAGTTGACATTCGAGAATGAAACCGAATCATGCAACACCATTTACAGAGGTTGACAAAGGTTTGCTCCAAAATGACGCACCAGGGCCTCATGGATGAGCTCGATCCACTCAGATTCCTAAATCTGGCGACACTGTACCTCTTCTCACATTTAGACGGATGTGTGCGCTTCACCGCGCCGGGAAGCTGGCGGTTTGACATGCGCTTATCAGCAGGTTATACCACGGCCGGATCATTATGAGTGGCAGGGCCGTACTCTGGTTCTATACTGGGCGTTTTTGTGTCCTTTTATGCGGTCCGGTTGGTGTCCCGCTGGTGGGTCCTGAGTCCTGACATACATATTATGATATATATATACACCAAAATACACTCTACATGCAACCAAAAAATATGGAAATTAATGGGTACTCCCTCCATTCCACAATGTAGTGCCTATAGATTTTTGTGGAAATCAAACTTTGCCAACTTTGACCAAGTGTATAGAGAAAACAGTCTACATCTACAATACCAAACATGTACATTCTGAAAATATAACTCATGATGTATCCAATGATGTGCATTTGGTATTCTAGATGTACCTACTTTTTTCTATAAATATGGTCAAAGTTTGTAATGTTTGACTTTTACAAAAATCTATAGACACTACATTATGGAACGGAGCGAGTATATGATTCTAAAGAGCATGCAAGACCACCCATGGTCGCATAGGGTTGCAAAGAAGCACGTTCAACAAATCATAAGTCAAAGTTGCACTTGTTGCCGTTGATAGGCTTGTTGCCGTTGATAGGCAACAAATGGTGGAACTTCATTTGTTGTATTAGCGCATCTTCGACGCCGACCCTCAAATCGAACACCGTATCCATTCATGAACCAGCGGGGACCAGTTTGTGGGCACTGATGCGGGAACCGGCCATACAACCCTGTCCCTAAATGTCGGTCCCTGATTTTTTTTCAAGACGACAACACTCAAAGTAATTATCGAAAATAACACAAAATTCATTATAAATAACATACAAATATCCCTAGTACAATAATAGGTCAAATCCAAGATAACCGGATGTTCAACAAGCTTTTTCGAAATCACCGATTTCAAATTCAACGACACTAGAGTCAGAAACCGGCACATGTCCTCCCACACATACTGCCCCTTGAGCTTCATTCAATAATGTATGTGCGTGAATTGCCTGTCCTCGGTCCTGTAGTATATCATCGCAGCGCATGCAAACTATACAACGTCGTGTACAGCAATATCGAGTGAATTAATAAATTAACCAACATCTAGAGCAATAGGAAGCAAAACTTACGATCTCCACAGTTGACGAGCCCAATGGGCACATTGTCTCCCCTCGGTGAATCGCACCGCAAAACTTCATGACGGAGTTGCAGATAGTGCACCACCGATGTGTTAGCGACCTCATATTGCGTTCATGGATGACGTGCATGTCGTAGGGCACAAAGTTCTTTCACTCATGAAACAAAGCATGCAAGCTTTGGCAAAAGGTCGAGCCCTTGTTCATGCCTACAAAGTCCGCAGATATGGCCAACCACGCATCGCACAACAACGGATCCTCGATTACCGAATACCCCATCGTCGTACTCTAGAAAACGACAAGAAGTTCAAAAAACAAAACTCAATGGCAGCATTTGACCGAACACCTGCCGGGCGTGGTGTCCGCCATGGACGTCGTTAGCTCGGGTGTGGAGGGATTTCTGGGTGGACAACGACGTAGTCGAAGGTAGGTAGGTGTGTGGGTGGGGGGTATGCAGACGTTCGAGGATGCCTGGACGGCGGCCGGAGAGGTACAACGGTGGTGTCGACGAGGAGGGTGTAGATGAAAAGGGGAGGGGGCAGGCGAAGTGGAATAAAAGGGAACCAACATGGATTTGAGTGAGCCCGACGTGTCTAAGTCGTACGTGGCTGATGTCTGGACTTCTGCAAAGCCCCTCCCTGCCCCCTCACCCGAGTTTACCTCCGATTTACGAAAAAATGTACGTCTGTACCAGTCCATTGACCGATAGGGCATCACATTAGATGGCAAAGCACGTCCGGACAACTTGATCCAGACAGATGCGGGCGGTTTGAGAGTTAGCATTGTAGATGCCTAAGGCAATAGCATCCCTACTTTACACAGGCCAAACGAACGTCTCAGAATCATGCAGTTGGTTATGAAAAATAAAAGCTAGCCACTTTTGTCCTTTTGCCTTCATTTTTCTTTTGCTGTCACTGCTAGGACAATGTAAAGCCATCAAATGTGACAGAAACACCAAGCGCATCCATGTCTTCATCATTTATTAAATTTTCAAATGAATTTCCACCTACAGAATAAAATATCAAAAATCATAGAAAGTAGTCTTTGTTGATACTATTGGATTTCTACTACCAAATGCAATGTTTACCACGTAAATTTCAAGGAAAAAAAATATGCACACAAGAAAATCTCGAGATAGAGTAATCCTAAATATGTTGCATGGCAGAGAATAGATGGAAACTACAAAAATAGACTCAGTGAGAAGTGTAATGTAAAAGGAGTGTGCAGACCCATCCTGGCAATGAAAGAAATTTTTAGCCTAGTAAAGAGTGAATGTTAACACCAGATATGATTGGCTCGCCTGTACAAAATCCCCAAGGCCCGTTTTGACCGGTAGTCGCCGAACCAGACGCGCGTATGTACCACCCACACCACGCGATCGCTCTGGCCGGTCGCGCAGGATGGGCTGGCGTACCCACGTCACCCGCCGCGCGCAGGCAGCTTTTGCTTTGCTTTGCCAGCGGGCAGCCGGAGCAGGAAGGCAGGCCGGCCTCGGAGGACGCGCGGAGAGGATAGCCCTGCCGGTACGTCTTTTCCTCTCCATCCACCCACCCACCCACGCTCTCCACTCACACCCGTTACGACGGAACGGCCGCAACTGCATGCATGCATGCCACGCATGTACGTACTGTACCGTGCGGGCACGATCGCATCCGCTTCTCCCGTGCATGCACGCACGCGTTCAGAGTGCCCGGTGTTTGTCATCGTCCGAACTTGATTTCCATTTCTCTCTCAAAAAAAAAGACCTTGATTTCCATTAATCATCATGCGTGCCCGCTTTTCGATCTTGTTTGGAAATAATTACGGACGGAAAATAGGAGCACGGGCGCAGGCAACGCAGGGCAGCATTGGGTCCGGAAGCCGAGAGGGATCACCCACTGCCACCAACGCTAGGCTAGGGTAGTAGGCACATGACCCTACGCGGACGAGCGCACGTCTCCCGCGGCAGAAATCCTGTGCGGTGTGGACGAGACCGGACGGACGGAAGGAGATCCCGAGCGCAGCCGTTGGCCTTCCCGAAACCACGCGCGCGGGTGGAGGGGCCGGTGGGGCCGCGCGCAAAAGCAAAACCGCAGACGCCGGCCGGCCCAACTGGCACGTACAGCACGGGAAGGGAGGGAGCCTCTGCTACCGTCTTCCCCGTCTCCCCTGTCTCAAAAAGCGGTGAAGAAAAAGACTCGCTCGTGTCGTCTCCCCCGCGGGCGACACGGGCGAAACCCTAGCCGCCACACCAACTCCCCCTCCCCAGATCTCCCCTCCCCTCGCCGCCGCCGGGCAAAGCCCGCACGGCGTCGGCGGCGGCGGGGCCTTCCATTTTTTTCCTCTCGCGAGGTCAGGGCAGTGCGGGGCTACTTGGCTGAGGAGAGGCGTGGGGGCGCGACGGCCGCGGCGTGCAGACGCTGTTTGGTGCGGCGCGGGAGGCGAGCAGGCGCGGCGGGCGCGGCCTGCGGGCGCGACGGCCGCGGCGCGCGAGGCGAGCGGGCGCGGCGGGCGCGACGAGCGGGCGCTGGCGAACGCGTGCGGGCGCGACACGCGCGGCGAGCGGGCGTGGGCGGGCGCGTGGTGCGGGAGCGGGCGCGATGCGGGTCGGTCGGGGCAGATCTGGCCTCTGCCGGCTTGTGGCTGAAGGGCGAGGCGGGGGTGCCGGCGCCTCTGGCGCCATAGGAGCGGGGTCGGCCTGCCAGATCTGGGCGTTAGCTCGCTCACGGCGGGATGGTTTGGCGCCGCGGGCCTACTAATCAGATGGCTGCGTTTCGCGCCTGGGTCGGCTGCGTTTTTGGCGTGTGGAGGCAGTAGCGGTGGAGTCGGGGTTGCTGGTGGTGTTTCTCCTTCAAGCGTGTACACGCCGGCTCCCTTGAGTGGTGGCGCCGTCCAGTTTGCCTGGGGCTTCACGAGGCTTGCGCGGACCAGATCCAGCACGAGTACTCTCGGTCTTGCGCGCGGTGGTGCGGACGGCGCAATTTGGCTTGGATCCCGCCCAGTTCTGCGCGCTGCGGTGCGGACCGGCTATGTCCGGCTTCCCCTCGGCCTCTCTTGTGCGCTGCGGTGCGGAGGATCGCCCAGTTCTGCGCACGGAGGTAGACGATGGCCAGATCCGGCTTGGCTCGCCCAGGGTCTGCGAGCGGCTGTGCGGACCGGCCAGGTTGGCGTGTGCTCGCCGAGTTCCTGCGTGCGGCTTCGACGTTCTCGTTGTTGGTAGTGTCCGCATGGGGCTGTGATGCTCCGTGGCGCTGGTGGCCTCGGATCCTGGGATTGTTGGTGGAAGGCTCGGCTCCGGATGAAAATCATGCATCGACCTTGTCGTTGCCAGCGGTAGCGGCATCCTCGGATGTCGTCGTCCTCCTTGGAGGTATCGTTGTGGAGCCGCTTGCCCTTCCTACCCAACGGCGTGAGATCTCCGGGTGAAAACCTAAGATCGGGCAGTGCCAGATCGGGTGACGGCGGTGTCCTCAACATCGTTTTCCTCCTTGGGGGCGTCACCTTGGAGAATCCCGACGATGGATCCGATGGTGTTCACGATTATTGGTAGAGCTTGGGTTTGTGGTGCTGCCGACGGGTCCTTTTAATTTCTTTTCTTTTTGCACTGTTTTTTCGGTGCTTTCCTCCTCTGAGGATTCTTGTAACACCTTCTTCTGATCAATGAATTTGGCAGTTCTCCTGCCAACATTAAAAAAAAAAAGCGGTGAAGAAAAAGAGATTTGATTCGATAGCATTTACTGGTTCAAGTCCTGGTCCTGGGTGGCGATCACAAGTCCTGGCCCTGAGCTCGGAAAGTACAGGCCTTGTTTTTTACCCCCTCCCCCTCGCGCCCTACACTAGCTCTCTCTCTCTCTCTCTCTCTCTCTCGCGACGAGAGGTGAGTTGTTTCAACGGATCGTCGTCAATCTGCAACGGCTCAAACAAACAGAAAAATCATTTTTCAGTCGCCAGATTGAATTCAGAATTTTCGAAATAAAACAAGTTAATTTCGGAAAGATGTCTCCGCGGGTCCCGTACGCATGCATGCATTGATGCATGGGTTGCACTTGCACCGATCGCTTGTTGCCACAGCGACAGCGGCGGCCACGTTTGTTTCAGCTTAATCTGTGCGTGGGTTGAGTCCTACCGCTGGGCATGCACGGTCCATGTACACTCAGGTTAATTCTGGGGTTCATGTCACGCAAACAAAGGTTGTGAGTGCCGTTGCTGTCCAGGCAACCTCATGGTGCAATAACGTACTTCCCCCGTAAACTACTATAAGAGCATTTAGATTACTAAATTAGTGATCTAAACGCTCTTATATTAGTTTACACAGGGAGTACTACTTTTTTTTCCCAGATTTACATACATACAAATCGAAGGCACATGGTAATGCAGTGAACGACTTTTTTTTTTTTTTTTTGCGGGGAGATGCAGTGAACGACATAATAGAACAACTCGCCTCAACCATTCCATGCTCGATGTTCATATTGCAATGCGATGCATATTGGATGGAGTCATATTTGCCAAATTGTATACCTGGTCCCTGATTTAAAGTTTGCTTCATTGGGTTTCGACTAGAACAAGCCTTTGGCTCTGATGTAGAACAAAACTAGGTTGTGGTGAAAAGAGCTCTTGACGGCCTTTTCGAAGAATGCTTTCACAAATGAAAAATGCATTTGATGAATCGGCACAATGGCAACAAAACGATGTTTGGAGAGAAATGATCCTTTCGAATATTGGGACCAACACTAGAACAAGAAGCAACACCAATCCGCTAGTGTGCTTGTTAGATACTAGAAGAAGACACATTTCCCCTATATTCTTGTGGTACAAGCTTTCCTGCTACCGTCTGACTAGGATTTCAATGTTGGGGGACGCGTGATAGGCGATTACAAAAGTAGATTCTACAGCATGACAATTGAAGCCTTAATCTTCTTCCAAGGTTGGTATAAATGTGTTGATCCATGTGCTGATATTGGTGATAAAGATCTCTTGCTAAATATCACTAAGTTCATCTTATGCAGTCCGTCGATTCTAGAAATGACTAAGGGCTCCTTGGTCTCCATTATATGTAATGCTTGCATTGTGGCATAGAGGCATGTAGCTCATTATACTAAAAGGAAGCTCTAACTCACTCAATCGAAGACCAGCATGTCAGTGCAATGAGTCAGTATTATACATTGGTTGCCATTTTCACTCAGTATCAAGTGCCATTTGAATGTCATGCTTTTATATATCATGCTAATCCCACAGAAACTTCTTATTTCTGCAATAGTGGTTGATCTCTTCCAATCTACCACTGCCTGGATTTTTGTTGGATCAGTCGATATGCCTTCTCCCGAAACAACGTGTCCCAGAAAAGACACCTAGATTGTTTAACCAGAACTCACACTTCTTCAATTTTGCATATATTTTATGCCTCTTTAATGTGTGAAGAACTATTTCTCGGTGTTGAGCGTGCTCTTTTCCTTTCTTTGAATAAATCAAAATATCATCAATAAACACAACCACAAGTTGATTCAAAATGGTCTAAACACATGGTTAATAAAATCCATGAAGGATGCTTGAGCGTTTGTTAATTCAAATGACATAAAAAATATATTTGTAATGTTCATATTTTGTACAGAAAAGCTATTTTATGGAATGTTTCCATCCTTAATTTTTAACTAATGATATCCTGATTACAGATCAATATTTGAAAACCCTTGTAATTGATCAAATAAATCATCAACTTTTGGTAATGGATATATGTTCTTCATAGTTACCTTGTTTAGGTCCCAATGATCAACGTAGAGCCGTAAACTCCCATCCTTGGTGAAATGCTAGGTCAAATAAATTGTTTTTCCTCAAGGTCCTTAATTTGTCTTTTCAATTATGTCAGTTCGGATGGTGTCATTCCCGTACCAGGAATTAAGTCTATTAAGTACAATTCCTCGATCCGGCTGTAGTCCAGGTAATGCACTTGGAAAAAGCATCAAGAAAATTGCTAACATCTGAGATTTATTTGGTATCCATTTCTTTTACTTGTAAACTCATTATAAACGAGCAGTTCAATTTTTTATGCTTCGCCTGATAACTATTTTTGCGCTAACAAGGTACCTAAAGAATCACCCATTTCCTCTGACAATCGCTAATTGCTTCTTTTTTAGCTATCCAGTCCATGCACAGTATAATATCAAAGTCATTCATATCTAGCACTATTAAATCCATAAGAAATGCAGAAACATAATCGCTTATCATCGCTTGTTTTTTAGCTAACCAATCTATGCATGGTATAATATCAAAATCAGTCATATCTAGCACTATTAAATCCATAAAAAAAATGCAGAAACAATAACATTCGTTCCGTACAAGCTCGTGTGAGTTTACAAAAAGAAACATGAATAATAAACAGAAGCCTTTTCTTACAAAAAACAATGTAGATTGAATTCAACGATGGTATATGAAACTCTCAAAATATCTCACACCTCGGAGGAGGGCCGATATTTGTTGGTGAACCGCTAACAGATTAATTAAGCATAAGTTATAATAGTTATTAGTAATGGTCCAGGTATGAAATTGCATAAACATGAGTCATCAATAAGTAGTAGTGGGGTCGGATTCAACTAATTGTATTAGCTGATGGAAGAATCGTGCTCAGACTAGAGCTGAAAATTGCACTAATTCTATGTGACGTTCAAGTGCTCACTAGTAGTTTTTTTTAGTTTGATAAGTTTCATGTAAATCAGATAGACAAATTTGGCGCTCATTTGTGTGCCAAGGGAATAGGTCGATGCAACCAGCGGTTATTGGTTTGATTGATGGGCTCTGGCCTTTTTATGCGACTGCATGCAGCTTGGCACAAGGGAAAAAACGAAGCGATATCAGGTTTAATAATAATAAGTAGTAATAATAAGGGAAGAAAGCTAAAAAAGGGAGGATCCTTCTACACAAGGGCTGTGCAGTAAATAAGTAACTTATCACTTCTACCAGTGCAGTAATAATAACAAAAAGGTTGAAATGGGAAAACCGCATTCTCCTGGTCTCTGTCCCTATAAACCCCATCCCCATCCCACCTACCAAACCCAGGTCTCCCCTTCCCCTAGGTTTACAAGTTCGAATCCAGCCGCGGCGAAGCGCAGCCATGGCCTCAAGGCGCGCCGCCGAAGCCGCGGCGTCTTCGTCTCTCCGCTCGTTCCTCGCCTCCACCGCCACCCCACCGCGCTTCGGGTCAGCCGCTCGCTCCGCCGCCCGAGACACGCGCCACCTTCTCGACAGGCGCAGTCGACTGGGCGCTCCATCGCCGCTCCTCGCCCGCAACAGCGACACACCGGCGGCGGCGCTCATGGCGCGGTGCGCCGTCCGATCGCTCTCCTCCGACTCCGACCCGAGCACCAAGACCAATACCAAGACCGCCCAAGATCCAGCACCTTCCAAGACCTCGGAGGAGGAGGAGGAGGACTCCGGAGAGCAGGTTCGTCTCCAGATCTCGGACGAGGTGCACCCCACCCAGGTCGGCAAGGACAAGGGCTCGGCTCCGACTGTACATGGGGACGCCAAGGCGATGAATGAATACACGGCGGCGCCCAAGGTCACCAAAGGCGAACCCGACGACGGCAAGGCGCCCGACCTCCTGGATATGGCCAAGTACCTGCAGGCGACGGTAGCCAAGGCCGCACCGGTGGAACACGAGGGCTTGAAGGCCGAGCACGAGGCGACGGTGGTCAAGGCGGCCGCGGAGCGCGTTCAAGACCTGGAGGCGACGGTGGTCAAGGGCGCCGCGGAGCACGTCGAGGACTCTCAAGGCCCGAAGGCGGCGGCAACCGCTCCCGACGGCGGACCAGAGCCCGTCAAGCACAAGAACTCGAACTCCCAGGCGGATGCGACCGCGACCAAGGAGGACGAGGTCTCCCAGGGCCCGAAGGCGACGGCGACCGCTCCCGACGGCGCGCCAGAGCCCGTCAAGCACAAGAACTCGAACTCCCAGGCGGAGGCGACCGCGACCAAGGAGGACGACGTCTCCCAGGGCCCGAAGGCGGCGGCGACCGCTCCCGACGGCGCGCCAGAGCCCGTCAAGCACAAGGGCTCCAACCCCCAGGCGGAGGCGACTGCGACCAAGGAGGACGACGTCTCGCAGGGGCTGAAGGCGGCGGCGACCGCGTTCGTGGCTGCAGCGGCTTCCTTAAAGGCCGCATCGATCGCCCTTAAAAAGGTGATGGCCGACAAGTCGGCGTCCGTCTGAGCGGACAAGTCGGACGGCGACCCCAGGATCACACCCGCGCACCCTCGTCTCCCGCGGCGCCGTGGTACAAGGATATCAATCTCCCAGCAGTTCGCCGCACAACGGCGGTTTTTTGTGAACCACCAAGAGGAACTGAAGCTATTCATGGTACTTCTCGGGTAAGGCTACTATTCCCTTCCATTCACGTTTACTTTGAGTTCTGATCAGGGCGTAATATAATCCCACTCTTGTTCATCTTTAGATGGGAGGTCGATGCAACTCTCCACAGGTCACACCGTGGCATTAGGAACCTACTTATTTCCAGTTTCACCGTAGCACTTGTTTTGGTGGTTCCGGCGTTCTTCTTTGGCGTGGAATATGCTAAGAAGGAGGTTGTGGGGGCTGTCAAGGATATGGCAGATTCCGATTTTACAGATGAGAAGCTGGAGCAATATATCAAGTCAGGAAAGGCGAAACTGAACCTGAGGCCTATAGTTCATAAAGCCATTTTTGGTCCTGATGACCCCTCTCCGTGAGTATATTCATTTTGGCACAGCTTGTTCATGGATAGACTCCAGCTTTACTTCCCAAAAATACTTACCACATCTTCATTACCACAGGACCGAGAAAGTCCAGAAGGAGGAGAAGGAGGAGGCGAAGAAGAGCTCTTTCTGGAGAAATCCGTTTTCGGCTTCACCAACTGCCGGGTATGCTTATTTAATCTGTTCTCTGTAATTGTATGGAGCACGGATGAGGTTTTTGTTTGTGTCTACTTAATTACTTTCCATTACCAATATGTCATAGGCCTGAGAAGGGCAAGGAGAAGAAGGAAGAGAAGGGAGAGGAGAAGGAGAAGGTCGAGAAGGAAAACAACTCGTGGTTTGGCTGGATGAAGACTTCTCCAGCTCCACCCACTTCTACGTAAGTTGATCTAGTCGGTTTCTGCGATTGTTTGGAGCACGTTTCATTTAGTTTGTGTCTACTTAGTACTTACTCTGAATATCAATTTATCATAGGTTTGAGAAGGAACAAGAGAAGGAGAAGGCCGAGGAGAAGAAGAAGGCTGAGGAGAAGAGCTCCTGGAGAAATCCGTTCTCGGCTTCACCCACTGCCGGGTATGCTTATTTAATTGGTTCTCTGTAATTGTATGGGTAATTGTATGGAGCACGGATGAAGTTTTTGTTTGTGTCTATTACTCTATTTAGTTACTTGGCATTACCAATTTTTCATAGGCCTGAGAAGGGCAAGGAGAAGGAGGAGAAGGGAGAAGAGAAGGAGAAGGTCGAGAAGGAAAACAACTCTTGGTTTGGCTGGATGAAGACTTCTTCAGCTTCACCCACTTCTACGTAAGTTGATCTAGTCGGTTTCTGCGATTGTTTGGAGCACGTTTCATTTAGTTTGTGTCTACTTAGTACTTACTCTCAGTACCAATTTATCATAGGCTTGAGAAGGGGCAAGAGGAGGAGAAGGCCAAGGAGAAGGAGAAGGCCGAGGAGAAGGAGAAGGCCAAGGAGAAGAAGGAGGCCGAGCAGAAGAAGGCCGAGGAGAAGAGCTCCTGGTTTATCTGGAGGAAGCCTCCTTCAGCCCCACCCTCTGCCCGGTATGTTGGTTTAGTGTTGTTCCCATTATTGTTTGGAGCATGATGGTTGTGTAGTATGTAAAATTCTGTTCGTTGTGTAGGATCGATGGCGACAACAAGTAAAGTAAGACCACCAGTGAGGTAGAGGCAGCATGACAGTCGGCTCGAGGAACAACATGACTGGGGACAGAGTCGAACTTGTGAATTAGTTTTGGTTGTTCTTTTCTTGAAAGGACAGGGTGGTGAGGAAGTTTGCAGAGGATGCTGTAATAGTTTCATTAGCCTTGATTGCTTATACTGTGGAGAAACTATGTTACTTATCCATCTTAATTTGTCGTGACGAAATTTTCATACATTCAGTTTATATTCCCTCACACTGATATGCCCGTAGCTAACATTGTTGAAGTCTAACAGTACTGCGGCATATGCTTCCAAAGTAGGCAATCATTTATTGTTTATGTTGATTCGGCCAAAATCGTCATATGGTCACTGTGCTGGAGTTGCTATTAGGAATCATTGTGTTATTTTCATAGGAATTTTTTCATTCACTCTAACCTCACGTGAAAGGTCCTACGTCTTTTTTCCACAGAATCAATCGTTCCTACTAATCTTGTTTTATTCAAGATGAGATGTCACTCAATTTTTATGTTTTTTCCCCTATTCTTGTGTTTTATAGAAATCCTATGTATCGAAGATGCCCTCAAACGGGAGAACACCATACACTCACTGGAAAAAGAAAATCCTCCATTATACTCCATTTAACCAAAATGCTGCGAGCCTTTAACCTTTTAAAAATCATTTGGCGATATGCCGTCATGACCCAATCACATGAATAGGGCGAATAATTGGATCAACAACAGCAAATGAGTACAAGTTGAGGATACGAGGGATTTTGGTGAGAAATCAACAAGCAAAAGGGTGGGATACAGTAGCAGAGGATGATGAACTAGAGAAGGGGACAAGAGAGTTGCAGAACTATTCATTGACTTGCTGGCCCCCTCTGTGCTATTGCTTCTTCTTTAGTCTAACTCCAACATGCGACCCCATTTTGTCCGGCCGCTTACGTTTGGGCCGAAACGGACACAAATCGTGGCCTAACGCGCGGCCGCAAACTGGCATACGTTTTCTGTTTGTCCGCGGTCCATTTCTGGCCCAAATTTGGGTCGCGTTTGTGTCAAAACAGACAACGCGTGGACGGGCGGGATGCGCGCCCTTGTCCTCCCCTGGCCCGCTCATCAGGGACACAACGCTCCCATTTCCCTATTCTTTCCCAAAAACAATTCCGCCCTCCCCCGTCCCGGCAGCCACCTCCGCCCGTCTCGCGACGAAGAAGAAGCCGTAGTCGGAACTCACGTCGGCGGAGCTCGACAGACTCGATCAAGAATCAGCCAAGAGGAGAGCCCGGAGGTCCGTTCAGGCAGGAAGAATAGCCGCCGCCAAGTACACCCTCGAGGCCGCCGCCGCGCAACACAAGGCCGCCGTTGAGGACAAGGAGGCCCTCGTCGCCAAGGCCGCACAGGCAGCAATGACGCACACCCTCCTCATGCTAGGGTTGTGCCGACCCGCGCCGGCCATTCTTTCTGCCGCCGCCAGCTCGTAAATTGGCAGTTTGTAAGAAACTACTAAGTGTACTGCTTGGTACTTATATTGTGGTATTCTGCTTTATGTATTATCTGTAAAACCTGCCATTTGCTTGTCTTGTATGACTTCTTAATATCTGCTGTGAGAACACCTACCCCAACCAAATATGCGCGTGTTAGCGATGGCCATATGGACGGAGGCCCCTTTGCGAGCTCGGCTTGCTGGTCGGTGACGCTGTGCACTAACGTTGGCAGCGAGCTCTGGGCCAGTTCTCTGCATACATTAAGATTTGTCTGAACTCTAGCGACCAGGTTAGGCCGTGAGCCTTGTTAGCCTCCTGCCTCTTGAGGCAGGAGGTCTATGTACCTCGAATACAACCCCCCGTACTTGTACTTTGAAGGGTCACTGGATGCAGCCTTTACTGCTGAGCTGCCGGAAGGTCCAAAAAACGATGCAGCCCCCGAGTCGCAAATAAAGAGATCTCTTGCACCATCCACAAAGAGTTCCAAGGGCGTTTCAGTACTTTTATATTTTGTGTACTTCATTTAGTGACATATGGTGTAACAAAACAGAAGTGCTTGTGTAACAAATCACTTTATTGCCTGTTATATACATGATCGAACTAATTATGATTGTTCCACGATGATTCTCCTAGAAAAGGAAATTGATGCTGAAAATGTAAATGACAAGTACGAAATTTACTGGTTGCAGCTATGCTGTGGAGGCCTCGCTGGTTGGTCGTGCTTTTTCGACCTCCTTGTTATTGTGGTCATGGAGACCTATCAACAGGTGTCATCCCTCCTGCAGAGCGGTTCCTGCGGGCGTTCCACTTGGTCCAGATATATCCCTTCTGCTGGGCTCACCAGTGGCCGCCGCTCCCAGTTGTACTTTGGGAATTTTCTGGCTTTTGGCGTTCGGTGGACCTCCTTGTGCTTCGTTCCTCATTCCATGAGCTTGTAGAGGTTTTCCTTTTCCAACCTGATAGCTTGTAAGGGGCAGCTATGAATAGTGATGATGCCGTGTGGTCCTGGCATCTTCATCTGCATGTACGTGTAGTGTGGGACGGCCATGAACTGCGCGGAAGTTGGTCGCCCTAGGACGACATCGTAGCCCCCGGAGAAGGGGACCACCTCTAAGCTCATGAGCTCACATATATAATTGATGCCTTCGTTGAATATGATTTCCAATGTTATTTCTCCCATTGGCTCTGCCTTTTGCCCTGGGATTATCCCTCGAAATTCTGTGTTGGAGGGTCGTAGGGCCTCCATCGGTATGTCGGGCCGCTCCAAGGTCCTTGTGTATAGGATGTTTATCCCAGAGCCACCATCCATCAATACCGCTGGGACGCAGCGACCTCCGATGATCGAGCTGAGGACGAGTGGTAGGCTTCCTGGCCTATGAAAAAAATCATGGGTGATCGGCTTAGCCGAAGGAGATTGTTTGCTCGGACCATGCGAGGTATTTTGTGTCCCGCCTGTTCCTTGTGTGGTGATGGCGACATGTCATCCTTGGGCGACGTTGCGTCTCGGTGATCATGTTGACTCTCTGGACGTCCTTGGGGAAGGCTCGCTGGGTTTGTCCGTGGGCCTGTTGCTCGGGCTTCGCCGCCGGGGCTGGTGGAGCCGTGTTATTTCTGCCCTCGTTGTGTGTAGTGGCAGGGTTGCTTTTTTCGCATAGGAGCTGCTCATTGAGGATGCAGTGTCTTGTCGAATGCTGGGGCTTGTGGTTGCCATAGTTGTGGTATACACATGGCCCGTTCATTATCTCTTCGTATGTGTGGGGAGTGCGCTTTGGCTTGCCGTTTCAGCGCTGCCTCTTTCCACCGGCCTCGTACGTTTTGTTGGCCACTGCGACGAGCTCGAAATCTCAATCTTCCTTGCGCTTGCGGTCCTCTCTGTTTTTCGATCTTATGCTCTTTGGGGCCTCAGCCCCTGCTGGCATGTTAGTTTTGGCTCCCGGGAGAGGTTGACGGCCGGCCCGAGCTGTTTCTTCACCGGTGGCGAAGTCGTTGGCGACATTCATCAGGGCGGCCATGGATGTCAACTTGGCTTCTCCTCTTTTTTTTTTCTGAGCTTATGACACAACAGAGGGTCCTGGGCGCCGCTAACAAACTCTTCTATGTTTGTTTCGTCCAAAATGCTCGATAGCGTGGTTTTGTTCTTGAGCCAGCGCGCGACGTAGTCACAGACGGACTCCTTGTCTTCTTGGATGATGTTATGGAGGTCGGTGCCGCTTCCTGGCCGGTGGTAGGTTCCCTCAAAGTTATTGAGAAAAACGTGCTCGAAGTCTGCCCAGTTATGGATGGAGTTTGCACTGGTGCAGTGACTCGCTATACAAACGGTTTTTAACCCCTTTCCGCGATAGAGTTTGAAACCGTCACTTTGCTTGTGTGTGCGATAGGGTCCTTCCCACACGACCCAGAAACTGTCGGCGATAGGCAACGATGATGCAGATGCGTTGCCAAATGTAATTGTATGCGATGCAGGAACATATTGCGCACACTATATTGTGGCACACTTGTGGGATTGGTGATAAATCGCCTACGTATCTCACGAGTCAAACGTTTATAATTGCGCAGGGAAACCAAACGGTGTTTGACATTCAATCGTTTGCGAAATAGTGCCTAAGGCACACGGGCCATCATAGAAACTATGCGCGATATGTGGCACATCGCACACGAGTATTCTATGTCAATCGTCTGCCATGCATGGCATCATCGCACACGTTTCCTGAACAATTTACGAGTGGTATTGCATTTTGCATTGGGCACGGTTTCCTCTAAGCTCTCGTGCGCGATAATGTGCTATCACAAATGGTCCAGGAGCCCCTATGCACACGTAGAAGTGATGCAATCGTCTGCGATTTGTTGTGCATCACCGACAGTTGTGCTATGAGTGGCGTGTGCTTTCCGTTCTGGATCGTAGACGCTCATTTAGTTGAACCATGTGCGCTTCAATGGCCAGTTTAAAGAAAAATATCACATTTGAGTCGCCCTGCAAAAAGCAAATTCGCCACAATATGCAATTGGACAAATAGTGTCCACAGGAAGAATATTCATCAGAATTCGCAACAATATGCAATTGAACGAACACTAGCTAAATTACACCGCAACAATATGCAATTGAACAAATGCTAGCTAAATTACACTGAATCTATCGACATATGCAGTACATAATCATAGTGTACGAAATACGAAGACATCATCACATGAAAAAGAATGCATCCATGCGTATATGTTTAGCGGCTAACTCTAGTTGAATGCATACTCGTTGCTGGAGGAACAACCATGCTGAAATCTTCATTATCACTATTGGGCTTGATGTAGTGATTCAGGAAGAAGTTACTGATAAATCTCCTAACATTCAGCAATTCACCAGCGGGGAGCGGTTCAGGGGTCATCGGTTCAAAGATGAGCTGCAGGATTTTTAGATCAGAATGTGCCATACGAGTGAGTAGAAGATATTAATTAAGATACAGATTTACCGGTACTAATTCGAGAACATCGTTACAACAATCAGTAGATTTGCACATGGAGACCATGTGTCTGCAAACATAGTATCCTTAAAGGTTGGTCCCTGCTTGTTGCTGAGGACACTCAAATTTTTTTGTACATAATTAATCATGTATTTGCCCTGTTAGGAACAACCTAACCGGTGTAAGATGTTTGTTTTTCTTCTTTGGAGAGAAATAGAAAGAGGTTTATTTAGAAACTTGAACATTTGACTAGCGTAAGAAAATGTATTTGGAAACTTTTGGATACGTTTTCCAAGAATAATGGATTTTGGTGTCTTACTGGAGAAACGTTTCATGTTGCAGAGGTAGTTCACTCTTGAACCGGTTCCCTGGTTTAGTTTTGCACAATGCCAACACACTGCAAATGAAGATGCATTTTGACATACTCAATTCTTGAACCAGATATGAATGCAAATTTCAACATCATAAAATTCAATACCTATCCATGAATTGCTGAAGATGCATCAGATCCCGAGGCTTTATTGACTCTCTGAGAGAATCCAGGTAGTAAACTCTGTTTTGCTTTCGAACAATGACTACCAAGATTGAGTGAATGCTACAGATTAAGAAAACCATGAACTTACGAACTATGTCGAAATATGAAAGACAATCAATATATGCGTGGTTGTTTATTTGACTTACCCTTCATGATATGGAAAGAGAAAGAATTCTGCATGGGGCGTGAAATACAAGACACTGGCGACCTTGCCAATGTCCCACTCCCGTTTATCTATGAAATACGCTCTCTCCCTTGTTCTTCTCTGCGCGATCAATCCCCTGAGCGGAATACAATACAGTTCGCTTTTTTCCGTTTACAACCTTGTATGGAGAAGTTGATCAGAGTTTGTGAAGTACTTACAACATCAAGCATTTGACAAGAGTGGCAGCGAGCACATTAAAGTGGAAGAAGAGATGAAAGTCCTCAAATTTCACACTAATGGCACCCTGATCGTGATGGAAATGATCTCTATCATAGTGGACTAGCAGAACCTCATGACCTTTTGACATTTCATCCATGCAATATTTATGTAACTTGCGGCAACTGGAACAACACTCCTCAAAGTATTCGCCAATAAGAAATGGCTGGCCATGGACGTACTTGTGTGCTTCAAGTACGTCTGCTTTATTTTTAGCAAGTATCCTTTCGACTTCTTCATCGGGCAAGCTGTCAGAACCAATATTACTCTCCGATTCGAACAACTTGATGGTAATTTTGTTCTGGGCGAAGAGTGCTTTTAGTAAGAGGCTACCGTTCTCATTCCTCCTCGGTTTCAGGGGCCGCTTCCTCGCGGGTGCGGCCTTTTTGCCCGCTTTCTTCTTGGTACTTGAAGCACATCTAGTGCAAGGTCTGGATGGTTGAAAGACAAACTATTGAGCAGACGGTGAAGCTACGATAGACTACTGAGCAGATGGTTTAGCTATGCCGGACTACTGAGCTGGCGGTGCTGCTATGATGGACTACTAAGCTGCAGGAGCAAAGGCATCAGATAGCTGACTAGGCGTTGAAGCTATGTCGGGTTTCTGCGCAGGTGGTGCCAACGCGTTGGTGTGCTGAGGAGGCTGTGCCAATGCGTTGGTTTCCTGAGCAGGCAGCGCCGACGCATCGGAATGCTGTCACGCAGCTGCGAACTGACAAACTGATGAGCAGGCGGTTCAGGACCTTCAGACTGCTTAGCAGGCGGTTCCAAACCGTATGACTACTGAGCGGGGGGTTCCGAAGCATCGGACTTCTTAGTAGTCCGTTTCATCGGGCTGGTCTGCTGAGCATGCGGTGCCGCCGTGTCTCCCCCTACTGCTTTAGTGATCGGCATCTGAACCGTTGGTGCGTCTTTAGCAGTCGTAGGCCTTGCCACTGGCTGCTTAGGGGCAGACGATGACATGGCCTGTACGGCACGAATTCGGCGGGCTAATCACAGGTTGATGCATCGGCCGCCAGATTACGAGTATTAGGTTCCTCGGGGGAAGCACGTGAGAGCTGCTATGGCAAGGAGAGAGTCAACGGTTGAAGGGCGACATTGGTTGCTCTTGGCGGGGCTTGAGGGATCTCATCCATGAGGTCTAATTCCTTTCGTGGGCATTGGATATGATTTAACAGTGTTTCTCCCAAGGTCCTCTGCTCATCATAGTCCCCTAGGACATTCTTCACGGCAAATCCACTGAATCCAGGCTTTACTTCAGTCACGTAGCACTTCACACAGCCGGCTTCAATGGCACATTGTCCAACAAGAGGCCCCCTTCCAAGAGGGGGGCGGGGAACCCAGGCTGTTGCACATTTTAACGTACCTTCATAATGTGTAAGTATGCACCTCAGTATGCGTGTCATTCCATATAGATCAGATATAGCATCATCATGATGCACAACTACTCTTGTGTGGTGTTGTTGCGTAATAAGCAACATTCTCCATGCCTGCCTCCCCTCCCGTCTGCTGGTTATCTCTCAGTGTTAGAGTCTTCTGCATCATCAGTGACTCCTCAATTTCCTTTCGAACTGTCAGATACATGTCCCTCCTCAACCTTTCATACAATTGATTCTGCTTCAATAGACTCGTTTTTTTCATGGTGAGCCTCTCTTCTTTGCTGGGTGTGAGAGCCCTCTTGTGTGGGACATTGACACCTATACCCCTTGCACGGCCGGGCGGCTCTTTGGTTTTCAGAGCATCGGTCAGAATGTCACATGGCCCTGAGTTCCTGTAGAACCTTCCAGGGGTGTCGCAAGCCTTTAACATCACGAGATACAGTCTTCGTCATGTGAGTTTTCAAAGTAATAAGAACCATCGTCACGCCTCCTTGCACGTGCCTGATAACCCACAAGTATAGGGGATCGCAACAGTTTTTGAGGGTAGAGTATTCAACCCAAATTTATTGATTCGACACAAGGGGAGCCAAAGAGTATTCGCAAGTATTAGCAGTTGAGTTGTCAATTCAACCACACCTGAAAGACTTAATATCTGCAGCAAAGTTTTTAGTAGCAAAGTAGATGGAAGTAACGATAACAGTGGTAACAGTAGCAATAGCAATTTTGTACTGATTGTAACAGTAGCAGCAACAAAAGTAACTTAGCAAAGATCAATATGTGAAAAGCACGTAGGCATTGGATCGGTGATGGATAATTATGTCGGATGGCATTCATCATGCAACAGTTATAACCTAGGGCGACACAGAACTAGCTCCAATTCATCAATGTAATGTAGGCATGTATTTCGTATATAGTCATACGTGCTTATGGAAAAGAACTTGCATGACATATTTTGTCCTACCCTCCCGTGACAGTGGGTCCATAAGGAAACTAAGGGATATTAGGGCCTCCTTTTAATAGAGTACCGGAACAAAGCATTAGCACTTAGTGAATACATGAACTCCTCAAACTACGGTAATCACCGGAAAGAATCCCAATTATTGTCACCTTGGGGTATGCGGATCATAACTCGTAATAGGTGTCTATAACTTGCAAGATAGGATGAAGAACACATATATATTCATGAAAACATAATAGGTTTAGATCTGAAATCATGGCTCTCGGGCCCTAGTGACTAGTATTAAGCATAGCAAAGTCATAGCAACATCAATCTCAGAACATAGTGGATACTAGGGATCAAGCCCTAACAAAACTAACTCGATTACATGATAAATCTCATCCAACCCATCACCGTCCAGCAAGCCTACGAAGGAATTACTCACTCCCGGCGGTGAGCATCATGAAATTGGTGATGGAGGAAGGTTGATGATGATGATGTCGGTGTACAAAAGTAGGGGCTCTCCTTTTGACCCCTTTACTTGTGCACGGGCAGTCAGAGCCACGCGCCGCGGCCACACTTAGCAGGGCAGAGGAGGGAAGCCGGAGAAAAGCCAAAGCACAAGACAGCCAAGTCGACTCCAAGACCAAGACCACAAAGAGCAGAGGGACGAAGCAGGTTCCCCCGGCAAGGCCCTTGCCGGGGCAGCCTCAGCGGCCCTGGCAAGATCCTTGCCGGGGCAGCTCGCCCAACACTAGTGGAGCGCACCACCCTTGAGCCCGCGGCTTCCAACGTAATCAACCATGTTGGGCAAGGGCTCGGGAGGCACCTCCATGGTGGCATGCAGATCTTTGTGAAGATCATAGATACACAAGATCAGATGAGGACCTGAAGACGATGATCCTCAGCGGGATCCTAGCCGAGGAGATCCACAAGACCCCCGGCAAGACCCTTGCCGGGGACGACTGCGGCGCCACGGCAAGACCCTTGCCGGGGACGACTGCGGCGCCACGGCAAGACCCTTGCCGGGCCCCCCGGCAAGACCCTTGCTGGGGGCATCAGCGGGGCCACAGCCAGGCCCGCGCCTACCAAGACTCCACCGCCGTCCCTATGCAGCTGCTAGCTCAACCAGCTGGGCAGGCACCTGTGTGGCGACGAGCGGCCTCTACACCAACCCAGCAAGCACCTGCGTGGTGGCATGCAGGCCTTCGCGAAGGCCCTGCCACCGCGCCAGCTCAGCTGCCTGCCTACCTACATGGCGCCACACGCCTCGTTGGCCTAGACGCGCGTCGAGGCCAGGCGAAGCGGCGACAGCTGGGACGAGCTTCCTCGCCATCCCCGATAAAGCAAGAGGGGCACGTCGGCAGCGCATTTAATGCGTTTTGTCCCACAGCGCCCAAGGATAGACTCATCCACTGTACACCTTTCCACCTCAAGTGTGCCACTGTGGCAGCCCCTTTTGCCTATAAAAGGAGGCCCGAGGCGCCCAGGAGAGGGAGTGGGATCTTTTAGGGATTCAGATCTTTTGGGCAAGTTACCCCCCGTAGCTAGTTCAAGAACTCAAGAACACTCAAATATACACCAAAGTAGGAGTAGGGTTTTACGCTTCCGAGCGGCCCAAACCTGGGTAAACCCCCCGCGTTCATCTTCTCGACCCGCTCTTTGCACAGCCCCGCGCCCGCCAACCGTAGAAAAAGGGATCCGCGCCCCGTGATCCCACAGGTGTTGTTTCCACTGACATCTTTGGCGCGCCAGGTAGGGGGCGCAAGCTGTGAAAATCCGGTTTGGAAGTTAGCGCATCAGCTTCGTCATCACCATGGCTCCCAAGAAGAGGGGCGTCACAGCCATCGGGTCGCCCGGAGCCGGCCCGTCTGCACCAGCACGGGAAGGCGATGGGACGGCCACGGATGGCACCAGAGACGCCGCCCGCGATCGTCCATGATGCTCTGGCGATCGGACCCAGGGCAGCGGCACCAACCGAATCCAAGACGACGAGCCGCGCGTCGTTGGGCCAGGGGCCGGAGCTGTGCTGCCCACGGGTGGCATGGTGACCGCCCGGGCGCCCCCACCAGCGCCCGTGCCGCGACCTTCTCAGGACGCACACGATGGACGACACCGCGACGACGGCACCCTCGGGCGCCGCCGCGGAAAGAGTCCCGTGCAGCATTCACGGGACGGAGGAGGCCAACATGCCCACCGAAGCGCTGGCGAAAATGGCGTGCAGCCACTGGGCCATGATGGGGCTCCTCCTAACATGGTTAGGAGTCGGAGCGCGTCACGGTCCACGCAGCTTTCGCCGCCGCCCACGCCGGCGGAAGCTTTGGCGCGCGTGCAGTTGCTCCTCGACTTCCCTCTTGCTGCGGAAAAGCTCGACGAATGGAGAGCTACCATTCGGAGCCTCGTCGGCGTCGCCAACCAAGACGAGCCGCGGCCAGCGGGGCCCTCGGGCCGGCGCTCCGTCGAGCCACCGCACGCCAGTGGTGGAAGGACCGGAGGTGCCGCAGCCACGGTGCACTCTCCTCCTCCACGCCAGCCGCCGCGGGTGTCGATCCGTCGCGATGACGCTTGTGATAATATTTCCATAGCGTCGTCCGATCCACGGACCCACCGCGACCAGCGCCAAGTTCTTCAGGAGCGAGCCCATGAAGACGCTCGAACCACCATCGAGCGCCGGCGCGATATACGCCACCAGTCGGATAGGCGGGCGGGGCCCGCTGTGGACTACCCAGCACCGGGAGGCTCCGGCGGCCTACCTTATGAGGTGGGTTGCCCAGCCTTTACCCGTGAGCTGCGGCAGTTCCAGTGGCTGTCCCACCGCACGTTCAAGCCCGACGTCAGCGAGAAGTACAACGGCAAGACCCATCCGTCGGAGTTCCTCAGCATCTACACCATTGCGATGCAAGCCGCTGGAGCTCGCAACGACACGGTGCTTGCCAATTACTTCTCGTTGGCCCTGAAACCCAATGTCATGTCTTGGTTGATGCACTTGCCGGCGGATTCCATTTCTTCATGGTCGGATCTGTGTCATGAGTTCGTTGGTGCCTTCACTGGAGGCCACCAAGCTCATGGCCAGGCGAGTGATTTGCATATCATTCCCAAGAAGGAAGGTGAAAACCTGCGCAAGTACATACAGAGATTCAGCCGGGTGCAGTACAACATCCCCAATGGAGTGGACCCCAGAAGCTGAGGCAGCATTGCAGGATCTGAAGAAATACCTCTCCTCTACACTGATACTGGTTGCGCCTAAACCACAAGAGCCGTTGCTGCTGTATCTGGCGGCGACGAATCAAGTGGTCAGCGCCGCGCTAGTGGCACAGAGGGAGGTCGACGGAGAGGCAGTGGCGACGGCGGGACTGGCGGATGGCAAGCCAGAGATTCCCACGGCAGGGCCTGGTGCCGGCAAGGCAAGGCCCCCGGCAGAGTCTGGCGCCATCGGGGCAGGGCCCGCGCGACCAAGTGAAGTGGTGCAGAAGAAGAAGATGATGCAGCACCCGGTTTACTTTGTCAGCTCCCTCTTGCAGGGAGCTAGGTCAAGGTACTCCGGTGTGCAGAAATTGCTCTTCGGCCTCCTTATGGCCTCGAGAAAGCTGCGTCATTACTTCCAAGCACACGAAATCACCGTCGTCACCCGCCTCCCGTTGCAACGGATACTGCACAACCCCGATGCAACCGGAAGGATTGTGGAGTGGGCCTTGGAGTTGTCGAGCTTTGGTTTGAAGTTTGAGAGTACTTCGACAATCCAGAGCAGGGTCTTGGCAGAGTTCATTGCGGAATGGACCTCAACGCCCGACGAAGAAATCCAGGAGACCACTCTCCCCGGCAAGGAAGCAAGTCGCAACTGGATCATGTACTTTGACGGGGCTTTCTCGCTGCAAGGCGCTGGTGCTGGTGTGCTGCTCATCACACCCACCGGAGAGCACCTCAAGTATGTGATCCAAATGCACTTTCCTAGGGAGATGTCCACAAACAACACTGCCGAGTACGAGGGGTTGCTTGCCGGTCTCAGGATCGCGGCAGACCTCGGGGTTAAGAAGCTCATCGTCAGGGGCGATTCACAGCTTGTCATCAGGCAAGTCAACAAAGATTATCAGAGCCCGTTGATGGAGGCCTACGTAGATGAGGTGAGGAAGCTGGAGGAGCGCTTTGACAGTATACAAGCGGAACACGTTCCCCGAGCGGAGAACGACATCGCCGATTACCTGTCAAAGCGCGCTGCATTCAAGCTACCTGTGGAACCAGGTACTTTTTTGCTTCGGTTAACTCAACCATCCGTTGAACCATCGACAGAGCAAAACAAGCGGAGGAAATCAGGCCCCGGCAAGTACTTTCCCGCCGAGCCCCCTGGGGTCGCCGGCAAGGATGTTGCCATGGATACTGAGCCTGCCAAGGAGCAGCTGACTCCGGCAGGGCGTCAAGCCCTTGCCGTAGAGATGGCCGCTCCCATGGCAGAAGAAATGCCTTTAGTCCTTGCCGTCGAGCCCCAGGCTCCGGCATGGGCACAACATACCGTCCGATTCCTCCAAATAGGGGAGCTTCCTGAGGAGCAGGGAGAAGCAGAGAAAGTAGCCCGTCGGTCTGCTATGTATCAGTTCGTCGATGACGTCCTGTACAGGAAGAGGCCGAACGGTGTGAAATTGAAGTGCATTCCCCGGGAGGAAGGACTGGAGCTGTTGGCAGAGATACACGGAGGCATATGTGGCTCCCACATAGGGTCAAGGGCCCTTGTCGGCAAGGCGTTCCGGCAAGGTTTCTTCTGGCCCACTGCCCTCCAGGATGCAACGGCACTAGTAACCAAGTGTGAAGCGTGTCAGTTCCATTCGAAGAAGCTTCATCAACCAGCCCAAGCCCTTCAAACAATTCCTCTCTCCTGGCCATTCTCGGTCTGGGGGCTCGACATCCTGGGCCCTTTCCCCCGCGCCATCGGGGGCTTTGAGTACTTGTACGTTGCAATCAACAAGTTCACAAAGTGGCCGGAGGTGGAAGCAGTGAGGAAGGTGACAGCACAGTCAGCTGTCAAGTTCTTCAAGGGGCTAGTTTGCCGCTTTGGTGTGCCAAATAGAGTCATCACCGACAATGGCACGCAGTTCACAAGCCACACCTTCATGCAATACATCCAAGACCTCGGCAGCAAGGTCTGTTTCGCTTCCGTGGCACACCCACGGAGCAACGGCCAAGCTGAGAGGGCAAATGCTGAAGTGCTGCGAGGCCTGAGAACAAAGACTTTTGACAGGTTGCACAAGAGCGGAAGGCGCTGGATTGATGAGTTGCCGGCGGTTCTTTGGTCGATCAGAACGACGCCAAATTGAGCCACCGGCCAGACACCCTTTGCCCTGGTATACGGGGCAGAAGCAGTTCTCCCCATGGAACTCATATACGGGTCACCTCGAGTGCTCGCTTACGACGAGCTTGAGCAAGAGCAATTGCGGCAAGATGACGCAACGCTCCTTGAGGAAGATCGTCTTCGGGCGGCTGTGAGAGCAGCACGCTACCAGCAAGCCTTGCACCGCTATCATAGCCGTAAGGTTCATGCCCGAAGCTTTGAGGAAGGCGACCTTGTTCTTCGGCGCGTTCAATCGGCCAAGAATTCCAACAAGTTGACGCCGAAGTGGGAAGGCCCTTATCGGGTAATACGAGTCACCAGGCCCGGCGCAGTCTGCCTGGAGACCGAAGATGCCATTCCAGTGAGCAACTCCTGGAACATCGAACATCTTCACAAGTTTTACCCATAAGGCGCGGTTGCCGGGTCCTCCCCGGCAAGCCACCTTTTGTACAAGCGTTGCCGGCAAGGCATGTAACCCTTTGTACAAAGCCAGGCGCAGACCCTGAGCATAAATAAATGAAGCGCTGGCGCCCTAAGTTTTAGCATGCATGCTAGGTTAAGTTTCTCCTTCAGTTAGGGTTGATAGTGCTTAGCGGCGACTAACCCCTAGCATAGAGGTCGAGTGTGCGTCTGTTCCTTTCTGTCCTCTTTGGTTCACAGGGCACATGGACACTTCTGCCGAGCTATTTGGGAGGAAGAGAACAAACCGGCGCTCCGGCCTCGGCAAGCCAAGGTTGCCGGGGGCTCCAGACGTGAGGATCCAACCGCGGCAAGCCAAGGTTGCCGGGGGCTACGGATTCAGATAAGTTCTCTATCCCCTTTTTGTGCATTTCCGTGTAGAGCTGGGACGTGTGAAACCTCGTTTTACTCCTAAGCCACCGTGCTCCCCATTTTACGATACCCAAAAGCTATCTCCTGGGTCGGAAATTGGTTGTAGTCGCGGTGACAAGGGAATAAACAAAGGGCCTAACTCTACTTCACCCCTGCCTCCACCAAGTGTGTGAGAATGGTCGAATGAAGTGGGGGGACGGCAAGGCCTGTTGCCGGGCGACAATGTTTATCTTAAAAATAACAAGGATTCATTCCTTGGCGTGGGCTTCGCCCACGAACAAAGGACCCGGCAAACATCCCTTTTTCATTAAAAACATCCCATACAGGTACAGCTCGCACGGAATGAAAAACATGAGTAAGGGGATTACAAGTTTTAAACCTAACAGGTGCCTAGAAGCTTGTAAACTAAAAAAAGATAAGATGCCCATAATCCCTTTCTTGTCCCTCTCCCCAGGAGACAGAACAAGATGGCCGGGGGGCAAAAGGAGTGCCTAGGCAAGGCACAAGCAGCAGAAGACACCAAGAGAACATCCCGGCCACCCCCTTGAAGGAAGGCCGGTGATGACGATGCCGGGAGAAGGGCCGAAAGATGAGGGAGCGGGCCGGCAGTACGCGACAAAGGCGTCGATGTCCGCGTACTCCGACCTGATGGCCTGCCGCCCGTCTCCTTCGCCTTCTCCGGCCCACCAATGCCGGCGACCCCGAGAAGCTCAAGGAGCCAACGACGCATGTGATGGTGCTGCCGGCGTCGCCCAGGAACGGTGGGCCCGACGCCTAGTCGGACCCGTCATCCTCCCGCCCGCTGCCCTCGTCGTCGCTGTCGCTGTCCTCCTCATCACTCCCGCTTGAGGAAGAATCTCCATCGTCGAAGGAGCTCTCCACGCAGCACTTTAGGCGTGTTCCAAAGTCCCCAAAGACCTTGACGGAGAGCAGGCCGTTCTCCATTAATTTGAAGTAGAGAACGAGCCCCGCCGTCAGGCTGTGGACACGAGCGAACGTCTTCCATCCACGACAAAGGTACATGACATGGGGAGCGGGAAAGTCGACGTCGACCCGCGTCCCGCCATTCCCGCAGCCCCTCATATGCAACCTGAGGGTCTATGGCGAGTCGAGCTCCATCTCCCGAGCAAATGGAGTGGGGAGGCGAAGGCGACGACGCTGTGGCCGGCGCAACCTGATGAAGAACTCACGGGGCTGGTCCCCAACGTGGCCCTCCATCAGAGGAGGCGCCACTGGCGGAGGCAAAGCCGGTGCGCCGTCCCGTCCTCCTCTTCCTTGAGCGCCACGGCGACCTCGGCCTCGCCCCCTCCCCCTTCCTCTCGTGGCCGGCTCCGCCGCCGCAAGGTCTTGGGACGGAGGGACGCGCTGTCGAGCAGCGACCCTTGCCGCCACCATCTAAGGGCTGGCGCCCCCTCTCGCCATGGCAGATGGAAGAAAGAAGCCGAAGTGGGAGAAGGTGGATGACGAAAGAATGTGGGATGCCATTCCCCTCCCCATCCTTATAAAGAGGCGGGATCGGGGCTCGGTCGCCCCACTCAACCAATCCAGCCATCAAAGGCACAGAGAATCAAGACCGACCCGCTGCCCCAATCAGCGACGGCCCGGTTTCCCGCCTCCACCGCCTGCCACCTTAAGGGCATGGGGAACGCGTGGCAAGCGGGCAGAATCAGAGGGACAGGTGAGGCGACCGTTCTGCGCCCCATGATCGTGGGGCGCGGACGCCTTGAAGACCGCAACCCGAATCCACTCAGTAAATGGGCCGCGCCTCTGCGTCTCCCTCTTTTTATGGGGAATGCGCGAGCCGCCTCCTTTACCATTTACTGCGATGTGACGCATGCATGCGGGAACCACCCCACGCATGACCCCCATGTCACGCACGACCCTCCACGTCGCGCGTTCAACGTGGGTCGTGGGGAAGCGCAGCGGACGAAGCAGTCACTACGGTAAAAATCCGCCCCGCCTGCCCGCGCACTGTTCTGGGCCTAGCCCAACAACGCGTCGCGCTTATGTGTGGCCCAGGCCCGGGGGATCCTGTCGGTGTACAAAAGTAGGGGCTCTCCTTTTGACCCCTTTACTTGTGCACGGGCAGTCAGAGCCACGCGCCGCGGCCACACTTAGCAGGGCAGAGGAGGGAAGCCGGAGAAAAGCCGAAGCACAAGACAGCCAAGTCAATGCCAAGACCAAGACCACAAAGAGCAGAGGGACGAAGCAGGTTCCCCCGGCAAGGCCCTTGCCGGGGCAGCCTCAGCGGCCCCGGCAAGACCCTTGCCGGGGCAGCTCGCCCAACACCAGTGGAGCGCACCACCCTTGAGCCCGCAGCTTCCAACGTAATCAATCACGTTGGGCAAGGGCTCAGGAGGCACCTCCATGGTGGCATGCAGATCTTTGTGAAGATCATAGATACAGAAGATCAGATGAGGACCTGAAGATGATGATCCTCGGCGGGATCTAGCTGAGGAGATCCACAAGACCACCGGCAAGACCCTTGCCGGGGACGACTGCGGCGCCACGGCAAGACCCTTGCCGGGGACGATTGCAGCGCCACGGCAAGACCCTTGTCAGGCCCCCCGACAAGACCCTTGCCGGAGGCATCAGCGGGGCCACAGCCAGGCCCGCGCCTACCAAGACTCCACCGCCGTCCCTATGCAGCTGCTAGCTCAACCAGCTGGGCAGGCACCTGCGTGGCGACGAGCGGCCTCTACACCAACCCAGCAAGCACCTGCGTGGTGGCATGCAGGCCTTCGCGAAGGCCCTGCCACCGCGCCAGCTCAGCTGCCTGCCTACCTACATGGCGCCACACGCCTCGTTGGCCTAGACGTGTGTCGAGGCCAGGCGAAGCGGCGACAGCTGGGACGAGCTTCCTCGCCGTCCCCGATAAAGCAAGAGGGGCACGTCGGCAGCGCATTTAATGCGTTTTGTCCCGTAGTGCCCAAGGATAGACTCATCCACTGTACACCTTTCCACCTCCTGTGTGCCACTGTGGCAGCCCCTTTTGCCTATAAAAGGAGGCCCGAGGCGCCCAGGAGAGGGAGTGGGATCTTTTAGGGATTCAGATCTTTTGGGCAAGTTACCCCCCGTAGCTAGTTCAAGAACTCAAGAACACTCAAATATACACCAAAGCAGGAGTAGGGTTTTACGCTTCCGAGCGGCCCGAACCTGGGTAAACCCCCCGCGTTCATCTTCTCGACCCGCTCTTTGCACAGCCCCGTGCCCACCAACCATCGCAAAAGGGATCCGCGCCCCGTGATCCCATAGGTGTCGTTTCCACCGACAGATGACGATGTCGATTTCCCCTTTCCGGAGACCTGAACGGACTCCAGACCAGCCCTCCCGATGAAGAACAAGAGGTGGCGGCGGCTCCGTATCGTAAAACGTGATGAATCCTTCTCTCTGATTTTTTCTCTGCGAATAGGTATATATGGAGTTGGACTTAGGGTTGCCGGAGCTCCAGGGGGGCCACAAGCCTGGTAGGCGCGCCCTAGGGGGTGGGCGCGCCCCTAGAGCTTGTGGCTCCTAGTTGGTCCCCGCTGGTATATTTTTTTGCCAGTATTTTTTATATATTCCAAAAATATTCTTCGTAAATTTTCAGGTCAATCCGAGAACTTTAATTTCTGCACAAAAACAACACCATAGCAATTCTGCTGAAAACAACATTAGTCCGGGTTAGTTTCATTCAAATCATGCAAATTAGAGTCCAAAACAAGGGCAAAAGAGTTTGGAAAAGTAGATATGATGGAGACGTATCAACTCCCCCAAGCTTAACCCATTGCTTGTCCTGAAGAAATTCAGTTGACAAACTGAAAGTGACAAACAAAAACTTTTACAAACTCTGTTTGATCTTGTTGTTGCAAATATGTTTAACCAATATTCAGGTTTTCAGCAAAGATTATGAACTAACCATATTCACAATAACACTTAGGTCTCACATTTACTCATATCAATAGCATAACCAACTAGCGAGCAATAATAAGATATTTCGGATGACAACACTTTTTCAAAACAATCGTGATACAATATGATGTGATGGTATCTCGCTAGCCCTTTCTGAGACCGCAAAACATAAATGCAGAACACCCCTGAAGTTCAAGCGCTGACTAGACATTGTAATTCATGGCAAAAGAGATCCAGTCACACTCATACTCAACATTGACTAAAAACAAAGCATATAAATGACAATAGTGCTCTCCAGCTAGTGCTTTAATAAGAAGATGATGACAACAATAAAAGTAAATAGATAGGCCCTTCGCAGAGGGAAGCAGGGATTTGCAGAGGTGCCAGAGCTCGAAGCTTTTGAAACAGAGATGAATATAATTTTGAGAGGTATGCTTTCATTGTCAACATAACGACTGAAAGATCTCACTATCTTCCATGCTAGACACATTATAGGCGGTTCCCAAACAGAATGATAAAGTTTTTACTCCCCCTCCACCAATAAACATAAGCCATGGCTAGCCGAATCCACGGGTGCCCTCCATACCAACAACAATCCGGGGGAGTTTTGTTTCATAATTATATTTTAATTTTGATTTTGATCATAGGACTGGGCATCCCAATTACCAGCCACTCTCTCGTGAATGACAAGTGAATAAACACTCATCGTGAGAATAACCCACATAGCATGGAAGATACTGACAGCCCCCAGTCACTACATGAGCGATTCGGGCATACAAAACAGATTATTATTTGAAGGTTTAGAGTTTGGCACATCCAAATTTACTTGGAACAGCAGGTAAATACCGCATATAGGAAGGTATAGTGCACTCATATGGAACAACTTTGGGTTTAAGGAAGTGGATGCACAAGCAGTATTCTTGCTTAGTACAAGTGAAGCCTAGCAAATAGATTGAGGAGTAACCAACTAGAGAGCGACAACGGTCATAAACATGCATTGAGATTAATAAACATTGGGTACAAGCATGAGTAGGATATAAATCACCATGAACACAATTATCGTGGAGGCTATGTTGGTTTTGATTCAACTACATGCGTGAACATGTGCCAAGTCAAGCCACTTGAACCATTCAAAGGAGGATACCATCCTACCATACTACATCATAACCATTTTAAATGCATGTTGACATACAAGATAAGCCATTATCCACTCCTAGCTAATTAAGAATGGCATGAGTAACTATGATCTCTAATTGTCATTGCAAACATGTTTCATTCATAATAGGCTGAATCAAGAATGATGAGCTAATCATATTTACAAAAACAAAATAGGTTGATTTCATACCAGCTTTTCTTCATCTCAATCATTTCATCAAATATCGTCATTATTTCCTTTCACTTGCACGACCGAACGATGTGAATAATAATAAGAGTGCACGTGCAGTGGACTAAGCTGGAATTTGCAAACATTTATTCAAAGGAGAAGACAAGGTAATATGGGCTCTTTGTTAGATCAACAATAATGCATATGAGAGCCACTCAACATTTTCATCGTGGTCTTCTCCTTACGACCCAAAGAAAAGAAAAGAATTTCAGAGAAACACACTGAAATATTTTTGGAGTTTTTCTTCTTAAGAAAGCATAACGAAAGAAAAACAAAAACAAGAAAAACTATATACACGGGAAAACTCCCAACAAGTAAAAGAAGAACAAGAAATATTTTTGGGTTTTCTTTTAATATTACAACTAATTAAACTAGAAAGCAAAACTAAAAAGAAGCGAGAAATAAATAGATATTTTTTTGATTTTATCAAAGTTTTTTCACACACACAAGAAGAAAGCAAGAAAAATAAACTAGCATGGATTATACAATGAAAAAGTATGAACACCGACAACTGGAATGAATGTCTAATGCATGAATGTAATGTCGGTGAGAAATACGTACTCCCCCAAGCTTAGGCTTTTGGCCTAATTTGGTCTATGACCACAGCTCGAAGTAGCCCTCTCCTGGATACTGCAGAGGGTCCTGAGGGTTCCACTGGTTAACGAGCTCTTGTGGCTCCCATTGATAAACATGTTCCTAATATGGCTCAGGTGCTGGGGGTTGCGTCAGACCCCATTGTGCATAGATGTCCTCGGGCATAATAATGTACCTGCCTGAATGAATATTGAACAAAGAAGGTGCAGGAAAGGTAATAATCTCACGAGTGCCCTGGCTGAATACTAAGTTGTAGAGGAGTCGTTTTTGCATGTCTTGGTAAATAAAATTATGCGCTACCATACTAGCATGGTGTAAATATTTAGTGGGTAGCAGCTGAAGGAAATATGCCCTAGAGGCAATAATAAAGTTGTTATTTTATATTTCCTTATTCATGATAAAGGTTTATTATTCATGCTAGAATTGTATTGATCGAAAACTTAAATACATGTGTGAATACATAAACAAATACCGTGTCCCTAGTAAGCCTCTACTAGACTAGCTCGTTGATCAAACATGGTTAAGGTTTCCTAACCATAGACATGTGTTGTCATTTGATAATGGGATCACATCATTAGGAGAATGATGTGATGGACAAGACCCACCCGTTAGCTTAGAATAATGATTGTTCAGTTTATTGCTATTGCTTTCTTCATGTCAAATACATATTCCTTCGACTATGAGATTATGCAACTCCCGGATACCGGAGGAATACCTTGTGTGCTATCAAACATCATAACATAACTGGGTGATCATAAATATGCTCTTCAGGTATCTCCGAAGGTGTTTGCTGAGTTGGCATAGATCAAGATTAGGATTTGTCACTCCGAGTTTCGGAGAGGTATCTCTAGCCCCTCTCGGTAATACACATCATAAGCTTGCAAGCAAATGACTAAGGAGTTAGTTACGAGGTGATGTATTACAGAACGAGTAAAGAGACTTGCCGGTAACGAGATTGAACTAGGTATGAAGATACCGACGATCGAATCTCGGGCAAGTAACATACCGATGGACAAAGGGAATTACGTATGTTGTCATAACGGTTCGACCGATAAAGATCTTCGTAGAATATGTAGGAGCCAATATGGGCATCCAGGTTCCGCTATTGGTTATTAACCAGAGAGGTGTCTCGGTCATGTCTATATAGTTTTCGAACCCGTAGGGTCCGCACGCTTAACGTTCATTGACGATATAGTATTATATGAGTTATGTATGTTGGTGACCGAATGTTGTTTAGAGTCCCGAATGAGATCACATACATGACGACGAGCTCCGGAATGGTCTGGAGGTAAATATTGATATATAGGATGATATGGTTAGGCCAAGGGGTAAAGCCCACGGGGCTTTAGGTCCGCGCAAAAGGAGTTTTGCGGAGGCCAGGGGGCCAAACGCCGGAGACCCTGCCGTCTGGCCCTGGGCCAGACGCTGAGGCCCATGGTGTCTGGGCCAGACGCCAAGGACTGTGGCGTCTGGTTCTGGATGTCCGAGAAGGACTCTTCCTTACAAGCAAAACTGACTTTGAGGAGGCTTTTACTCCAAGTTTCGACCCCAGGGCTCAACATATAAATAGAGGGGTAGGGCTAGCATCCAAGACACATCAAGATTCACCAATCCGTGTGCCGGCAACCCCGTCCCCTCTAGTTTATCCTCCGTCATAGTTTCTGTTGTGTTTGGCAAAGCCCTGCGGAGATTGTTCTTCACCAACACCGTCACCACGCCGTCGTGCTGCCGGAACTCATCTACTACTTCGCCCGTCTTGCTGGATCAAGAAGGCGAGGATTTCATCGAGCTGAACGTGTGCTGAACACGGAGGTGCCGTACGTTCGGTACTTGATCGGGATGGATCGTGAAGGTGTACGACTACATCAACCGCGTTGATAAACGCTGCCGCTTAGCGAACTTCAAGGGTATGAAGATGCCCTCCCCCTCTCGTAGCTGTGCATCTCCATGGATAGATCTTGCGTGTGCATAGAAAAGTTTTGTTTTCCATGCAACGTTCCCCAACAGTGGTATCAGAGCCAGGTCTATGTGTAGACGATATGCACGAGTAGAACACAAAGAGTTGTGGGCGGTGATAGTCATACTGCTTACCACCAACGTCTTCTTTTGATTTGGCAGTATTGTGGGATGAAGCGGCCCGGACCAACCTTACATGTCCACATACATGAGACCGGTTCCCCCGACAGACATGTAACTAGTTTTGCATAAAGGTGGCTGGCGGGTGTCTATTTCTCCTACTTTAGTTGAATCGAATTTGACTGCGGTGGTCCTTGAAGAAGGTTAAAATAGCAAACTTGATAATTCACCGTTGTGGTTTTTGCCGTAGGTAAGAACGGTTCTTGCTAGAAGCCCGTAGCAGCCACGTAAAACTTGCAACAACAAAGTGGAGGACGTCTAACTTGTTTTTGCAAGGCATGTTGTGATGTGATATGGTCAAGACATGATGTGATATATGTTTTTGTATGAGATGATCATGTTTTGTAATTTATTGACAACCGGCAGGAGCCTTATGGTTGTCTCTTTATTGTATGAAACGCAATCGCCATGTAATTGCTTTACTTTATCGCTATGCATTAGCAATAGTTATAGAAGCAATAGTTGGCGAGATGACCACGACGCAACGATGGAGATCAAGGTGTCGAGCCGGTGATGATGGAGATCATATCGATGCTTTGGAGATGGGGATCAAAAGCACAAGATGGTTGCCATATCATGTCACATATTTTGATTGCATGTGATGTTTATCTTTTATGCATCTTATTTTGCTTAGAACAACGGTAGCATTATAAGATGATCCCTTCACTAAATTTCAAGATATAAGTGTTCTCCCCGAGTATGCACCGTTGCAAAAGTACGTCATTTCGAGACACCACGTGATGATCGGGTGTGATAGACTCTACGTTCACATACAACGGGTGTAAGACAGTTTTGCACATGCAGAATACTTGGGTTAAACTTGACGAGCCTAGCATGTACAGACATGGTCTCGGAACACTGGAGATCGAAAGGTCGAACATGAGTCATATAGTAGATATGATCAACATAGAGATGTTCACCATTGATGACTACCCCATCTCACGTGATGATCAGACATGGGTTAGTTGATTTGGATCATGTATCACTTAGATAACTTGAGGGATGTTTATTTAAGTGGGAGTTCATTAGTAATTTGATTAATTGAACTTAATTTATCATGAACTTAGTCCTGATAGTATTTGCATATCTATGTTGTAGATCTATGGCCCATGCTACCGTTCCCCTGAGTTTTAATGCGTTCCTAGAGAAAGCTAAGTTGAAAGATGATGGTAGCAACTACACAGACTGGGTCCATAACTTGAGGATTATCCTCATTGCTGCACAAAAGTATTATGTCCTTGATGCACCGCTAGGTGACCCACCCGCTCCTGCTAATCTGGACGCTATGAACGCCTGGCAAACGTGGAATGATGACTACTCTATAGTTCAGTGTGCCATGCTTTACGGCTTAGAACCGGGACTTCAAAGATGTTTTGAACATCATGGAGCATATGAGATGTTCCAAGAGTTGAAGTTAATATTTCAAGCAAATGCCCGGGTTGAGAGATATGAAGTCTCCAACAAGTTCTATAGCTGCAAGGTGGAGGAGAACAGTTCTGTTAGTGAACACATACTCAAAATATCTGGGTATTATAATCTCTTAACTCAGCTGGGAGTTGATCTTCCAGTTGATTGTGTTATTGACAGAGTTCTTTAGTCACTGCCACCAAGCTACAAAGGCTTCGTGATGAACTATAATATGCAAGGGATGGATAAGACAATTCCCGAGCTCTTCACAATGCTTAAGGCTGCGGAGGTAGAAATCAAGAAGGAGCATCAAGTGTTGATGGTTAACAAGACCACTAGTTTCAAGAAAAAGAGCAAAGGAAAGAAAGGGAACTTCAAGAAGAACGGCAAGCAAGTTGCCGCTCCCGCGAAGAAACCCAAAGATGGACCTAAGCCTGAAACTGAGTGCTTCTACTGCAAAGGGACTGGTCACTGGAAGCGGAACTGCCCCAAGTATTTGGCAGATAAGAAGGATGGCAAAGTGAACAAAGGTATATTTGATATACATGTTATTGATGTGTTCCTTACTAATGCTCGTAGCAGCACCTGGGTATTTGATACTGGTTCGGTTGCTCATATTGGTAACTCGAAACAGGAGTTGCGGAATAAACGAAGATTGGCTAAGGACGAGGTGACGATGCGCGTCGGAAATGGTTCCAAGACTGATGTGATCGCCGTCGGCACGCTACCTCTACATCTACCTTCGGGATTAGTTTTAGACCTGAATAATTGTTATTTGGTGCCTGCGTTGAGCATGAACATTATATCTGGATCTTGTTTATTATGAGACGGTTATTCATTTAAGTTAGAGAATAATGGTTGTTCTATTTATATGAATAATATCTTTTATGGTCATGCACCCTTGAAGAGTGGTCTATTCTTATTGAATATCGATTGTAGTGATACACATATTCATAATATTGATGCCAAAAGATGCAAAGTTGATAATGATAGTACAACATACTTGTGGCACTGCCATTTAGGTCATATTGGTGTAAAGCGCATGAAGAAACTCCATGCAGATGGACTTTTGGAATCACTTGATTATGAATCATTTGATACTTGTGAACCATGCCTCATGGGCAAGATGACTAAAACTCCATTCTCCAGAACAATGAAGCGAGCTAATGACTTATTGGAAATTATACATACCGATGTATGCGGTCCGATGAGTGCTGAAGCACGCGGGGGGTATCGTAATTTTCTGACCTTCATAGATGATTTGATTAGGTATGGGTATATCTACTTAATGAAACACAAGTCTGAAACATTTGAAAAGTTCAAAGAATTTCAGAGTGAAATGGAGAATCATCGTAACAAGAAAATAAAGTTTCTACGATCTGATCATGGAGGCGAATATTTGAGTTACGAGTTTGGCCTTCATTTAAAACAATGTGGAATTGTTTCACAACTCACGCCACCTGGAACACCATAGCGTAATGGTGTGTCTGAACGTCGTAACCGTACTTTATTTGATATGGTGCGTTCTATGATGTCTCTTACCGATTTACCACTATCGTTTTGGGGCTATGCATTAGAGACAGCTGCATTCACGTTAAATAGGGCACCGTCTAAATCCATTGAGATGACACCGTATGAACTATGGTTTGGCAAGAAACCTAAGCTGTCATTTCTTAAAGTTTGGGGATGCGACGCTTATGTCAAAAGGCTTCAGCCTAATAAGCTCGAACCTAAATCGGAAAAGTGCGTCTTCATAGGATACCCTAAGAAAACTATTGGGTAGACCTTCTACCACAGATCCGAAGGCAAGATCTTTGTTGCTAAGTTTGGATCCTTTCTAGAAAAGGAGTTTCTCTCGAAAGAAGTGAGTGGGAGGAAAGTATAACTTGATGAGGTAATTGTACCTTCTCTTGAATTGGAAAGTAGCACATCATAGAAAACCGTTCCCGTGATGCGTACACCAACTAGAGAGGAAGCTAATGATGATGATCATGAAACTTCAGATCAAAGTTACTACTAAACTTCGTAGGTCGACCAGAGCACGATCCGCACCAGAGTGGTACGGTAATCCTGTTCTGGAAGTCATGTTACTAGACCAAGGCGAACCTATGAACTATGAAGAAGCTATGATGAGCCCAGATTCCGACAGATGGCTTGAGGCGATGAAATCTGATATAGGATCCATGTATGAGGACAAAGTGTGGACTTTGGTGGACTTGCCCGATGATCGGCAAGCCATAGAAAATAAATGGATCTTCAAGAAGAAGACTGACACTGATGGTAATGTTACTATCTACAAAGCTTGACTTGTCGCAAAAGGTTTTCGACAAGTTCATTTAGTTGACTACGATGAGACTTTCTCACCCGCAGCGATGCTTAAGTCTGTCCGAATCATGTTAGCAATTGCCGCATTTTATGATTATGAAATCTGGCAAATGGACGTCAAAACTGCATTCCTTAATGGATATCTCAAAGAAGAGTTGTATATGATGCAACCAGAAGGTTTTGTCGATCCTAAAGTTGCTGACAAAGTGTGCAAGCTCCAGTGATCCATCTATGGACTCGTGCAGGCATCTCGGAGTTGGAATATACACTTTGATGAGGTGATCAAAGCATATGGTTTTATACAGACTTACGGTGAAGCCTGTATTTACAAGAAAGTGAGTGGGAGCTCTGTAGCATTTCTGATGTTATATGTGGATGACATATTGTTGATTGGAAATGATATAGAATTTCTGGATAGCATAAAAGGATACTTGAATAAGACTAGTAACATGAATCTAACACCCATGGAGTCGTGGTGCTAAGCCTTTGATTGATCTGCTTCACAAGGGCGTTAAGTTTGAATGGACAGACAAATGTCAGGAAAGTTTTCAAACACTCAAAGACAAGCTAACATCTGCCCCAGTACTTGCTCCTCCAGATTCTCGCAAAGATTTTGTGATTTATTGTGATGCATCCCGTGAAGGATTAGGCTGTGTCCTAATGCAAGAGCGTAAAGTGATTGCCTATGGCTCTCGTCAGTTGTGCCCACATGAAGAGAATTATCCGGTACATGATCTAGAACTAGCTGCTGTCATCTATGCACTGTAGTTGTGGCGACATTACCTTCTCGGTAATCGTTGCGAGATCTACACGGATCATAAAAGTCTGAAGTACTTGTTCACTCAACCATCTCTAAACCTCCATCAGCAAAGATGGATGGAGGCCATTGCGGACTATGATTTGGGTATATCCTATACCCCTGGCAAGGCTAACGTGATGGCTGATGCCTTAAGCCGCAAGTCCTATTGCGACAACCTCATGGTTAGGCGAGCTCAACCTCGTCTTTTTGAAGAACTGTGCAAGCTGAATCTGCGTATTATCCCACAGGGTTCTCTTAATAACCTTGTGATACAACCAGATCTTGAGAAAGCTGTTAAGAACGCGCAAGCTAAAGATGCTGAAGTTGATCTGATGAAGAAAAATCTCCACCTTGAAAAGTACAGGGATTTCTCGCTGTCTGAAGATGGAACCTTGTATTTCAGAAACCGCATTGTCGTACCTCGCTTCGAACTCATGACTGACAAGGTCATGAAGGAGGCACATGATACCCCGCTGTCTATTCATCCGGGTAGCACCAAGATGTATCGTGATCTCCGCCAAAGATACTGGTGGTCTAGAATGAAGCAGGACATTGCTCGTTATGTTGCTGAATGTGATGTTTGCCGTCGCGTTAAGGCAGAACATCAGAAGCCTGCTGGAATTCTGCAACCACTTCCTATTCCTCTATGGAAATGGGATAAGGTTCAGATGGATTTCATTACTGGCCTTCCCAGGTCACAGAAGGGTCACGATGCTATTCTTGTCGTCGTCGACCAACTCTCTAAAGTTGCACACTTTCTACCTGTCAAAGAGACCATCAATGCTAGTCAATTAGCAGAGTTATATATCTCCAGAATTGTTTCACTCCACGGTATTCCGAAGGAGATCAGTTCGGACCGTGGCGGTCTTTTCACCTCCAAGTTCTGGGAAAGTTTCCAAGAAGCTATGGGAACTCACATTACCTGGAGTTCAGCTTATCATCCCCAATCCCAAGGCCAAGTCGAGCGAGTCAATCAGGTTCTTGAAGACATGCTTTGGGCTTGTGTTATTTCTTTCGGCAAGAAGTGGGAAGAATCTCTCCCGTATGCCGAGTTCTCTTATAACAATAGCTATCAAGCCAGCTTGAAAATGGCTCCCTTCGAAGTGCTTTATGGACGTAAGTGTCGAACCACTCTGAATTGGTCAGAAATTGGGGAACGACCACTCGTGGGTCCGGATATTATCCAACACGCCGAAGAACAAGTGCGTATCGTTCGAGAAAATCTCAAGGCGGCTCAGGACCGTCAGAAGAGCAACTATGATCGCAAACGATGGGGTTTGACTTATCAACCTGGTGATCAAGCTTATCTTCGTGTCACCCCTATGAAGGGCACTCACCGCTTCGAAATCAAGGGCAAGCTAGCTCCACGCTACATTGGTCCTTTCCGCATTGTTGCAAGACGTGGTCAGGTGGCATATAAATTGGAGTTGCCGCCACAATTCTCTCATATCCACGACGTCTTCCATGTGTCGCAACTTCGTAAATGCTTCAAGGAATCTCCGCACCGAGCTGTGGATCATGAGATGCTCGAATTGCATGATGACCTTTCTTATAAGGAGCATCCGATCCGCATTCTCGATGAAGCTGAACGTCGGACCCGTCAAAAGGTTACCAAGTTCCTCAGAGTGCAGTGGTCAAATCATACTGAAGATGAAGCCACTTCGGAACGTGAGGATAATCTTCGTGCGGAATACCCCGAACTTTTTCCTTCTACCTCCTAATTCTCGGGACAAGAATTCTTGTTAGTGGAGAAGATTTGTAACACCCCATGTATTGAGCTACAGTAATCACCCTTTTGATTATGCCATGTCATCATGATCAACAGTGCTTAATCATCATTAGTATCATATCTATTTTCAAATTCAAATTCAAATGGAAATTAAACTGAAAGTGAAAATAAAAGTTGTTCAAATTTGAAAACTAAATTGTTCATTAAATGGTAAATAATCCAGAGACAATTCTAAAATTATATTCAACATATACTAAATAAATTAGGTGACCCTAAAGACCACAAAACAGCACTATTTAATACCTATTGATTTAAATAAAATCTAAAAGAAAACATTTGGATTCAAAACCGTTTTATTGCAGTGGCATTCAATGCACTGAGATTTTAGGGCTAGGTCTCATATTTTGCAAAAACCATTTAGTGGCCAAACTATTTGTAAAATAGAGAAAAGAGAAAAAGAAAAGAAAAGAAGAAAACAAAAAAAAAGGAAAAGGAAACCCCCTTTGGGCCTCGGCCCAGCTGGCTATCCAGCCGGCCGACCCACCTTCCCCCCCCCCTCGCTGGCCTATTACCCCCTGGCCCTCCACCGACACCCACACACACACCACACACCCCCCCCCCGACCCCGATTTTGGATCGGGATTGGGCCCGATCCCGGCGCCCCGCCGCTGGCGCCCCGTCGCCACCACCACCGCTCGACGCCGGCCTGCTGCGCCACTGCCACCGCGCCTGCCTCCTCTTCTTCCGCCCCGGCCTCGCCGCCCCGCCCCCGTGCCCCGGCCGGTCCCCGCCGGACCACGCCGTCTCCTCGGCTCGCCGCCTCCCCAACTCTTCCCCGCCGGACCTCCACGAGCCTCGCTGCCCCTCTCCTCGGCAGCGAGGGTGAGGACCCGATTCCCCTTCGCCCCCCTCCCTCTCTCCCCCTTTCGTCGCGCTCGCGTCCATGCCCTGCTCCCACCACGCACCGGGCGCACCCACGGCCGCGCGCACACGCGCACGCCGCCGCCACAACTCCCGTGTCCGGCCCCCGTCGACTCCCCCCCCCTCCCACGCCTCTGCGACCTCGCCGCGGGCAGCCCTGCTCCGGCCCACGCGCGCCCGCCTGCAGCCGCCGCGGCCGGCTACTCCTCGCACGCCGCTCGCCCATCCCGCGGCTCCACCCGCAGCCAGCCGCCGCTGCTGCGCCGGCGACCGCCCTTGCCGAGGCCGAGCCAGGCCGTCGCGGTCCGCCCCTGGCCTCTGCTCGCTCGGCCGGGCGTGCTCGCGCCCGCGTGACCGCGCGCGCCCGCACCCGTTTGGCCACCCGGGCCGCTGACCGCTGGGCCCTGCCCCATGGGACTATGACAATGGGGCCCCACGCCCCTTTTTCCACAAAAAAAAGAGAAACAGAAAATAAATAAATAATAAATAAAAATGAATTAATATTAATTAGATAATTAATTACCAATTAACCTAATTAACTCTTATTAATTAAGACTAAGTAAGCTTAATTAACTTAATGATTAAATTAACCTAATTAACTACTGTTAATTAATTAAACAGGCTGCTGATGTCATGCTGACGTCATGATGATGTCAGCACACACTGTTTTGGATAATTAGTATTTAAATAATTAAATAAATTTCAAAACTTAATAAAAACTTTAGAAAATCTTATAAAATAATCCGTAGCTCAGATCGAAAAACTTTGTACATGAAAGTTGCTCAGAACGACGAGATGAATCCGAATACTCGGTCCGTTCGTCCGTCACACGCCCCTAACTATCCAAACATGGAACCGTTCCCCTCCGGTCATCTGTCTGACAAATGTCCGGAACCGGGAAAACATTCCCGGATGGATTTCCCTTTCCTCGGTAACGTGCGACCATACGTTAGGACACAACCGGCACTGCATATTGTCATGTCGTACATTGTGTTGCTCATGTTTGCTGTGTATTTATACTGTTTTCCCCCCTCTTCTCTCTCGTTAGACCCCGACGCAGTTCCCGGTACCGCCGCAGCTCCGGAGCCCGAAGACACTATTGATAACCTTGCCCTTGCCGCCGAGCAACCAGGCAAGCCCCCCCCCCCCTTTGATCATCCCGATATCGCCCATTCTATTTTCTCATGCTTGCATTAGAATTGATGTTGCTACTGCTTTACCTATTCTGATGCATAGCCTGTTTATTGTAACCTGCTGTTGATAATTACCTGCTTATCCTAAACTGTCTAGTATAGGCTGGGTAGAGACCTATCAGTGACCCCACTTATCCCGACTGCCCCGCTGGATTATCCGAAGACCCGATCAACGGGATTGAAGACTAGACCCCGGCACCGCACATCACCCCCCTTAGTTGTAACGACACTGCAGCGTTACTATCGAGTGTCGAGGGTGAAACCTCTTGTAGCACTTCTGATGTTAACTCTGTAGAGTAGCTATTCGATCGTGGTCATCGAGGGTGATTCCTCCTTCACCACTTCCGATAACGACGCCGTCGTACAACACCTCAAGTGTGAACCCAGCGAGGGTGATTCCTCCGAGTTCACCTTGACGGATACATTGTGTAGGAATCCAACGAGGGTGACACCTCGGATTCCCCTGATGTTATGGACACACGGATACTTGGACTTTACACTGCTACTTGGATAGGCGGGTCGACCCTGAGGGGTACCCGCGTGTGGTGTGAAGACGGGTTGCCTGTATGGTGCCCGAGTGATGAATACGAGGCGTGGCCGGGCATTCTTGGCCCTTGCCGCAAGTCCTCGAGACGGGGCGACGGGGTCACATCGATCATGAGTCTCTGCTCGTTACCGCACCCCCAAGGTACTAACGGTTTGGATATATGAACTGAGTGGGCCTCTGGCCCGATAGCACTAACCACCACGTGGGCATAGTATGGGCGTTCTGCATCGTATGCATCAGCCGAAAGCTCTGTCAGACGTCTAGTTTAGCAGTGCGGCATGGAGTGATTGGCGCCATTCACGACAGAGGTGGTGCTTGGATCTGAGCCATGTGCGCAACGACCCGGAGGGCGAGGGGCGATGGCCCAAGACCCCCTTGCGCTTAGGATGTAGACTGGCGGGGACCTCTCTGCTGAGTTCTAGGTAGGGCTGTGGTGTGTCGTTTGGCCGAGGTCGGGCATGACCCGGAAAAGCGTGTCCGGCCGGAGTTAAGCGAGCGTGGTGGGTAAGTTGGTGCACCCTTGCAGGGAAGAACTAATCTATGCATAGCCGGATCCTCGGTAACGGACACTCGGAGTTGTATCCTGATCGATAGAATTAGAATTGGATACTATGGCTCTGGGATTGCTTCTCGCAGGGAGTCGAGAAGGGATCTCCGGACGAGGTTGATGACTGTATGGCTCTGGGATTGCTTTCTCGCAGGGAGTCGAGAAAGGATCTCTGGGTGAGGTTGAGACTTATTGATACTACTACTTTATACTGTACTAATCTACACTCTTCTAATGCTGCAAGACCGTTGAAGATGCTAGTCTTCGATAGGACTAGGCCTTCTCTCTATTCTAGCATTTCTGCAGCCCAGTCCACATATACAGCCTTCCTTTGATAATGTTGCATACATAGTGTAGATCCTTGTTTGCTGAGTACTTCTGAGTACTCACGGTTGCTTTGCTTTCTTTTCCCCCATATCAGTTTGTCGTGACCAGATGACGAAGCCCCGGATACAGCTGCCCCCGCCGACGATCGCTACTACTACCCCGAGGATGGATATTACTTCGAGCTTGCCGTCGGCCAGGAGTAGAATCGGAGGGTCCCAGGCAGGAGGCCTACGCCTTTCGATCATAGTGTTTTTCTTTTGCCCCGCCTTCTAAGGGCCTTTCTGTGTTTTCTTTTATATATGTACTCAGATATCTGATGCTTCCGCTGACGCTTGTACGCAAGCTTATGTATTCGAGCCCTCGAGGCCCCTGGCTTGTATGACTTTATTTATGTTTTAGAGTTGTGTTGTGATATCTTCCCGTGAGTCCTTAGGCTTGATTGTGTGCATTTGCGTGTATGATTAGCGCACGATTGAGCCGGGGGCGCCACAGGTCTTTCATTGACTAAGCCTCTTCCACGAGCCTCTTCCACGAGCAAAACATGATCAGCACCAAGACTCCATGGGTGTTAGATTCATTACAATGTAATCTAGATTATTGACTCTAGTGCAAGTGGGAGACTGAAGGAAATATGCCCTAGAGGCAATAATAAAGTTGTTATTTTATATTTCCTTATTCATGATAAAGGTTTATTATTCATGCTAGAATTGTATTGATCGGAAACTTAAATACATGTGTGAATACATAAACAAAGTCCATGTCCCTAGTAAGCCTCTTCTAGACTAGCTCGTTGATCAAAGATGGTTAAGGTTTCCTAACCATAGACATGTGTTGTCATTTCATAACGGGATCACATCATTAGGAGAATGATGTGATGGACAAGACCCACCCGTTAGCTTATCATAATATGATCGTTTAGTTTATTGCTATTGCTTTCTTCATGTCAAATACATATTCTTTCGACTATGAGATTATGCAACTCCTGGATATCGGAGGAATACCTTGTGTGCTATCAAACATCACAATGTAACTGGGTGATCATAAAGATGCTCTACAAGTATCTCCGAAGGTGTTTGTTGAATTGGCATAGATCAAGATTAGGATTTGTCACTCCGAGTTTCGAAGAGGTATCTCTGGGCCCTCTCGGTAATACACATCATAAGCTTGCAAGAAAATGACTAAGGAGTTAGTTATGAGGTGATGTATTACGGAACGAGTAAAGAGACTTGCTGGTAACGAGATTGAACTAGGTATGAAGATACCGCCGATCGAATCTCGGGCAAGTAACATACCGATGGACAAAGGGAATTACGTATGTTGTCATAACGGTTCGAGCGATAAAGATCTTCGTAGAATATGTGGGAGCCAATATGGGCATCCAGGTTCCGCTACTGGTTATTGACCGGAGAGGTGTCTCGGTCATGTCTACATAGTTCTCGAACCCGTAGGGTCCGCACGCTTAACGTTCGTTGATGATATAGTATTATATGAGTTATGTATGTTGGTGACCGAATGTTGTTTAGAGTCCCGGATGAGATCACGGACATGACGAGGAGCTCCGAAATGGTCTGGAGGTAAAGATTGATATATAGGATGATATGGTTAGGCCAAGGGGTAAAGCCCACGGGGCTTTAGGTCTGTGCAAAAGGAGTTTTGCGGAGGCCAGGGGGCCAAACGCCGGAGACCCTGCCGTCTGGCCCTGGGCCAGACGCTGAGGCCCATGGCATCTGGGCCAGACGCCAAGGACTGTGGCGTCTGGTTCTGGATGTCCGAGAAGGACTCTTCCTTACAAGCAAAACTGACTTTGAGGAGGCTTTTACTCCAAGTTTCGACCCCAGGGCTCAACATATAAATAGAGGGGCAGTGCTAGCATCCAAGACATATCAAGATTCACCAAGCCGTGTGGCGGCAACCCCGTCCCCTCTAGTTTATCCTCCATCATAGTTTCTGTTGTGCTTGGCGAAGCCCTGCGGAGATTGTTCTTCACCAACACCGTCACCACGCCGTCGTGCTGCCGGAACTCATCTACTACTTCGCCCGTCTTGCTGGATCAAGAAGGCGAGGACGTCATCGAGCTGAACGTGTGCTGAACGCGGAGGTGCTGTACGTTCGGTACTTGATCGGGACGGATCGTGAAGGTGTACGACTACATCAACCGCATTGATAAACGCTTCCGCTTAGCGATCTTCAAGGGTATGAAGATGCTCTCCCCCTCTCATAGCTATGCATCTCCATGTATTGATCTTGCGAGTGCGTAGAAAAGTTTTGTTTTCCATGCAACATTCCCCAACAGTAGCATTTCCTCCGCCTCATCATGCCTAATAGGAATCTCAAAATATGCTACGAGGCGGGTGGCATAGATACCACCGTAAATAGCACCCTTCGACCGGTTTGTGTGTAACCATCGAGCAATCATGGCACCCAAACTAAAAGTTCTTTTAGTATATAAAGCGTGGCAAAAATGGCAAGGTCAGGTGCACTAAGGCCTCCACTCTCCCCACGACCAATCAGACATCTCCCGGCAAATAATGCATAGTAACGTAATACGAGAAAATGTAAGCTAGCTACTCTCGCTTCTGACACTCCTCTCTCTTCCCCCACAGTAGTTTCAGAAATGAAATCCTGCATGTCTCTAGGATGTGGCTCACTGACGCCGCCCTCATAAGGTATTTTGCAAACATTGCGAAAATCATATAATGTCATTTCTTTAGGCACATCATACAAGTTAAATTCTACCATGGGTGGTTCCTTCCTAGGATAAAAGCAAAATTTTTGCACGAAGGTATTAGTGAGTAGGAGGTATTGATCACACTTATCTTCGAGGAGGGAATGATGCAGGCATTGTTAGCCAAATAATAGAAATCCTCATAAATCCCCACATCCGTAAAAAATGTGTCACTCGGCCACTCACATGGTCGAATCTCTGGCGCGCGAGGAAGATTGTAATTGGGCTTTTTCTTTGGAGTTTCCTCCGAATCTCGGCTAGATGAGCCCCTTAACCATCTCCTCATGCTTTTCTTTTCTCTGAAAATTTCTAAAAATTTAGTGACTCAAAATAAAAGTGAATAAAACTCAACAAAATCGATAACAACTACACTATACCTACAAGTGCCTAGAGGCCATATAATGCACCAAAACTAGTTTGAACCATATAAACTTGACATGCAAGCTCAAGAACATGGTCACCAACAGTAGCTAAATGTGCAAATAATAAACCACTAGAGCAAAAAACTAATTGGACCATTGGAGGAGTCACATACCGATGAGAAATCCCCCAAAACAATTTTGCAAATGGAGTTCCAAGCAAGGAGATCGAAAATGGTAGCAAGATGAGCAAGAACACGGGTTTGAGCAAGGGAGTGATTTTTTCTGGAGGAAGAAGAAGTGCATGGGTGGTAGCAATAAGTGAGGGGGCCTTCATGGGCTCCACAAGCCTGCATGGCGCGCCCTGTGAGCTTGTGGCTCACAGTTGCACCCCCCTCAGGTGTGTTCAGTGCCAAAAAATTTCAAATATTGCAGAAAAAAATTCAGGGCATTTGGAGAACTTTTATTTTCTGGTCATTTTTTATTGCACGGATAATTCAAAAAACAATAAAATAATAGCATTTCTATTTTATTAATTTTAACCAACAGAGAGTAAAAAGGGGGTACAGAAAGTTGTGTTTACTAAATTCATCGACCACAAGCCCGTCAAAAGGAATACATTAATAAGGTTGATCAAGTCTTATTAACAAACTTCTTCCGAATGACATGAAACTGGAGAATATTCGTATAACACTAGGTTACCTCCACGGGGATATGCATGTCCCCAACAATAAGAATTTCATATTTCTATTTGACAGTAGGAATAGGGAACTCAAAACCTCCGATAGTAATTGTTGAAATTTTTCCAATAGAGTTGGTACTATTCACTTGAGGTTGTTTCTTCGGAAAGTGTACCGTATGCTCATTACCATTAACATGAAAAGTGACATTGCCCTTGTTGCAATCAATCACAGCACCTGCAGTGTTCAAAAATGGTCTATGAAGGATGATCGACATACTGTCGTCCTCGGGTATATCAAGAATAACAAAGTCCGTTAAGATAGTAACATTTGCAAATATGACAGGCACATCCTCACAAATACCGATGGGTATAGTAGTTGATTTATTGGCCATTTGCAAAGAGATTTTAGTTGGTGTCAACTTATTCAAATCAAGTCTACGATACAAAGAGAAAGGCATAACATTAACACCGGCTCCCAAATCACATAGAGCAGTTTTGACATAGTTTCTTTTAATGGAGCATGGTATAGTTGGTATTCCAGGATCTCCTAGTTTCTTTGGTATTCCACCCTTAAATGTGTAATTAGCAAGCATGGTGGAAATTTTAGCTTCCGGTATCTTTCTTTTATTTGTAACAATATCTTTCATATACTTAGCATAAGGAGACATTTTTAGAATATCAGTCAAACGTAAACAGAAAAAGACAGGTCTAAGCATTTCAACAAAGCGCTCAAATTCTTCATCATCTTTATTCTTTGAAGCTTTAGGAGGAAAATGCATGGGTTTCTGATGACCCACAAGTATAGGGGATCAATCGTAGTACTTTCGATAAGTAAGAGTGTCAAACCCAACGAGGAGCAGAAGGAAATGACAAGCGGGTTTCAGCAAGGTAATTTCTGCAAGCACTGAAATTTTCAGTAACAGGTAGTTTGATAGCAAGATAATTTGTAACGAGCAAGTAATCGTAACAGTAAATAAAGTGCAGGAAGGTAGCCCAATCCTTTTGTGGCAAAGGACAAGCCAAAACAGTCTCTTATAATAAGCAAAGTGTTCTTGAGACCACACGGGAATTTCATCTAGTCACTTTCATCATGTTGGTTTGATTTGCGTTTGCTACTTTGATAATATGGTATGTGGGTGGACCGGTGCTTGGGTGCTGTTCTTACTTGAACAAGCCTCCCACTTATGATTAACCCCCTCGCAAGCATCCGCAACTATGAGAAAAGTATTAAGATAAAATCTAACCATAACATTAAACATATGGATCCAAATTAGTCCCTTACAAAATAGCACATAAACTAGGGTTTAAGCTTTTGTCACTCTAGCAACCCATCATCTAATAACTACACCACAATGCATTCCCTTAGGCCCAAAGATGGTGAAGTGTCATGTAGTCTATGTTCACATAACACCACTGAGGGAATCACAACATACATACCATCAAAATATCAAATGAATATCAAATTCACATGATTACTTGCAACACGACTTCTCCCGTGGCCTCAAGAACAAAAGTAATTACTCACAAATAATATTCATGCTCAAGATCAGAGGGGGATTAAATAGAATAATGGATCTGAACATATAATCTGCCACCAAATAAACCATATAGCATCAACTACAAGATGTAATCAACACTACTAGTCACCTACAGGTACCAATCTGAGGTTCCGGTACAAAGATTGAACACAAGAGATGAACTAGGGTTTTGAGATGAGATGGTGCTGTTGAAGATGTTGATGAAGATTGGCCTCCCAAAGATGAGAGGGTTGTTAGTGATGACGATGGCTTCAATTTCCCCCTCCGGGAGGGAAGTTCCCCTGGCGGAATCGCTCCGCCGGAGGGCAAAAGTGCTCCTGTCCAAGTTCCGCCTCGAGATGGCAGCGCTCTGTCCCAAAAGTCCTCCCTTCATTTTTTCTAGGTTAAAAGACCTTATATACCAGAAATTGGCACTGGAGGTGGGCTGGGCTGCCCACCACCCACCAGAGCACGCATGGGGGGCTTGGCGCGCCCTGGTGTCTTATGGGCACCAGGAAGCCCCCCTCTGGTAGTTATTTCCTCCAAAATTTATTATATATTCCAAAATAATTCTCCGTAAAATTTCAGCTCATTTGGAGATGTGCAGATTAGGTATCTCTGACATAGCTTTTTTAGGTCCAGAATTCCAGTTGCCGGTATTCACCCTCTTTGTGTAAACCTTGCATATTATGATTGAAAAGGCATTATAATTACTCCATAAAGTGTTATTATGAATAAAAACATTATAAATAATAGTAGGAAAACATGATGCAAAATGGACGTATCAACTCTCCCAAGCTTAGACCTCGCTTGTCCTCAAGCGAAAGTTGATATCGAAAATCATGTCCACGTGTTTAGAGAGAGAGGTGTCGATAAAAACAAAATACGGACATAGCAGCATCATGCTTATTATTATAACAACAACAAACTTTATCATAAAGCTTTATCATATAATTTCTCATGAACAAGTAACAATTCATCACAACATCGAAGTAAAAAGCAGAAACCTTATTGAAAAACAACAAACTATGTTCTCAGTCAACTTTGCAACTAAAATTCATCATATTTTCAGGAAGGGTCTCGTATCGGAGCCTTTCGGAAAGTCCACATACTCAACCATCATTTAATATTCTATGATTGCTAACACTCACAGCATACATATGAGCAAAAAGTTTCAACCGGACACATAGAAAGATAGGGGCTTATAGTTTCACCTCCCAACTTATTCACCTCAAGGGTGATGTCAACAATAATAACTCATGATCACTCACATTCAACTGGATATATGTGCCTAGATCTTTTCCCACCAGACGATGCTTGCAAAGAGAGAAAAATAAAAAGGAATAGAATAGAATACTTTGACACTTGCATAAAAAGTAAATACATAAAAATAAAGATAGGCCCTTAGTAGAGGGAAGCATAGGTTGTCAAGCGCTTTTTGGTTTTGTATGCACAATCTCTTAATGCAAAAGATCATCACGTTATATTGCCCCTTATGATAGCAACATTTATTATGCAGTCCGTTGCTTTTATTACTTTGCCATCACAAGTTCGTGCAACGCTTATTTTCCCTTACACTAAAGGATCAAACACATTTAGGAGCAATTATTATTGCCCTTTTTTGCATCGATGACAACTTACTTGAAGGATCTTACTCAATCCATAGGTAGGTATGGTGGACTCTCAAAAGATGAGTTTGGGTTTAAGGTTTTTGGATGCACAAGTAGTATCTCTACTTAGTGTGGATTTTTGGCTAGCAAAGGTATTGAGAAAGCACCACATGTTGAAGGATCTATGACAATATAACTTCTATGTGAATATGAACAAACATAAAACATTACGTTGTCTTCCTTGTCCAACGTCAACAGTTTTGGCATATAATATTTAATGGAGGCTCACAATCATAAAAGATGTCCAAGATAGTGTATTTGCATGTGAATCTTCTCTTCGCTTATTAATTCTTTCATGAGTTGCATCATTGACCAATGCTATGTTTGTCATCCTTCAATAAATTTTACCACTTATACTTTTCCTTATGTGATGTCATTACTTACCATAAGATTAGCATATGATCTTTTTCATTTATTTCCTTTATTTTGATTGAAACATAAAAGTAAAGAGGTAAAAACTCAAACTAAACTTTATTATATAGCTCTCACTCGATTACATAGATAGATAGATCATGAAACTAGCACTCAAAAATAGATCATGCTAAACTTTTATTCAACTAAATCACAAAATAACTAAGGATCGAACAAAGATAGGTAAAGGTAATGAAAGTGATGGTGATACTATACCGGTGCATCTCCCCCAAGCTTGGCACAAGCCAAGGGGAGTGCCCATACCCGTGTACTCAAATCTCCTTTGGTGGGGAAGATGGTGGTGGTGGTGCATTCTTCTTCTCCAGCTTGCGTCTGAGGCTAAAGTTTTCTTCGCTTAGATATCATTTTCTAACTCAAGCTTTAATATCCTTTTGCATAATGCCGCCTTGCTCTCCTGCAGAAAACGAGATGGGATAAATTGAACCTTAGGTTTATTTCCTTTGTTAGGGAGGCTTGACTTCTTGAATTCCACGTGCATATCTCCAGGTTGAGGTAATGGATCTTCCTCTTCCTCAGAGCTATCATCCCTTGTTTCCTTCATGTTGTCGTCTTCCTCCTCATCCGTGGTCCAACCATAATGATCCACCTCTCCATAGACCTTAGGGTTTGCGATATAATCAGCGACATAGCTCTCTCCCTCCGAATCTTGAGACGACATATTTTCAGATCTCCCAGGAAAATAGCGCAAAACAAGAACAAAGGATTTCTCCGCGATACGGACGTCAAATCGTCCAGGGGTATATATAAAGATTTTTTATCTTGGGAAACAAGCATCTGGAAGGAAAACGGAGTCGGGAAGGTGCCCGAGGGGCCCACCACCCACCAGGGCGCGCCAGGTGGGGCAGACGCGCCCTGGTGTCTTGTGGGCACCTCGGTTGCCTTCCGAGTTGTTTCTTATTTTCTTATTTTTTCTAATATTCCAAAACTGACAGAAAATATTTTTGCGGATTTTTCGGAGTCTGTTTACTTACCGTATCACATACGTCTTCCTTTTACGGGTTCTGGAAGGTCTCTTTTATGTCTTCCTCCGGTGTCATGGTTTGAATAATATTAGTTTCAACATTTATGTGCGTACCTCAGACATAGTGCTTAATTCTTTGTCCATTGACCACCTTCGAGTTAGTACCTTCAACATTATTGATCTTGATAGCTCCAGAGCGATAAACTTCTTTGATGATATATAGTCCTTCCCATTTGTAAAGAAGTTTTCCTGCAAAAAATCTGAAACAAGAATTGTACAATAGAACATGTTCACCAACTTTGAGTTCCCGCTTTTGGATTCTTTTGTCATGCCATCTTTTAACTTTTTCTTTGAATAGTTTGGCATTTTCATTAGCTTGGGTTCTCCATTCATCTAGTGAGCTAATATCAAATAACCTCTTTTCACCAGCAAGTTTGAAGTCATAATTGAGTTCTTTAATTGCCCAATATGCTTTATGTTCTAACTCTAGAGGCAAATGACAAGCTTTTCCATAAACCATTTTGTATGGAGACATACCCATAGGATTTTTATAAGATGTTCTATAGGCCCAAATTGCATCATCTAGTTTCTTAGACCAATTCTGTCGGGACCTATTGACAGTTTTTTGTAATAATAATTTTATTTCTCTATTGCTAAGTTCAACTTGACCACTAGTTTGAGGATGATAGGGTGATGCAATTCTATAGTTAACATCATATTTAACAAACATTTTACGGAAAGCACCATGAATAAAGTGTGAACCACCATCAGTCATTAAATATCTAGGGACTCCAAACCTAGGGAAAATAACTTCTTTAAGCATTTTAATGGAGGTGTTATGATCATCACTGCTAGTTGGAATAGCTTCTACCCACTCAGTGACATAATCAACAGCAATCAAAATATGAGTATACCCATTAGAGGAAGGAAAAGGTCCCATATAATCAAAACCCCAAACATCTAATGGTTCAACAAGTGAATAATTCATAGGCATTTCCTGATGCTTACCGATATTACCAATTCTTTGACATTCATCACAAGACAAGACAAGCTTACGGGTATCCTTGAAAAGAGTAGGCCAATAAAAACCAGATTGTAATACCTTGTGTGCAGTTCTATCTCCCGCATGATGTCCTCCATAGGCTACGGAGTGACACTTCCGTAGGATTTGTTCCTGTTCATACTCAGGTAAACAACGTCTAATAATACCATCTACTCCTCCTTTATAAATATGTGGGTCATCCCAAAAGTAATGTCTTAAGTCATAGAAGAATTTTTTCTTCTGTGGATATGTGAAACTAGGTGGTATAAATTTAGCAACAATGTAATTAGCATAGTCAGCATACCAAGGAGTGTTATGAGAAGCATTTATTACAGCTAGTTGTTCATTAGGAAAACTATCATCAATAGGTAGTGGGTCATCAAGAACATTTTCTAGCCTAGACAAGTTATCAGCTACGGGTTTTTCAGCTCCTTTTCTATCAGTGATATGTAAGTCAAATTCTTGTAGCAAGAGACCCCACCTAATGAGTCTAGGTTTAGCATCTTTCTTTTCCATAAGATATTTTATAGCAGCATGATCGGTGTGAACAATTACTTTGGAATCAACAATGTAAGATTTGAATTTATCACAGGCAAACACAACTGCTAATTTTTTTTCCAGTAGTAGCATAATTTCTTTGGGCACTGTCTAGAGTTTTGCTAGCATAATGGATAACATTTAATTTCTTATCAACTCTTTGTCCTAGAACAACATCAACAACATAATCACTAGCATCACCCATAATTTCAAAAGGCAAATTCCAATTAAGTGGTTGAAGAATAGGTGCAGAAGTTAAGGCTTTCTTAGGTGTTTCAAAGGCTTCTACACAATCATCATCAAAAACAAATGGAACATCCTTTTGTAAAAGATTAGTAACGGGCCTAGAAATTTAGAGAAGTCTTTAATAAACCTCCTATAGAAACCAGGATGACCAAGGAAACTATGAATACCTTTAATATCTATAGGGCATGGCATTTTCTCAATTGCATCAACTTTAGCTTTATCCACCTCAATACCCCGTTCAGAAATTTTATGCCCCAAGATAATACCTTCATTAACCATAAAGTGACACTTCTCCCAATTCAAGACAAGATTGATTTGTTCACATCTCTGCAAAACTCGATCAAGGTTGCTTAAGCAATCATCAAAAGAAGTTCCGTAAACAGAAAAATCATCCATGAAAACCTCAACAATCTTTTCACAAAAATCAGAGAATATAGCAGTCATACATCTTTGAAAGGTAGTAGGTGCATTGCATAAACCAAAAGGCATACATCTATAAGCATAAGTTCCAAAAGGATAAGTAAAGGTGGTTTTCTCTTGATCAGGTTGTGATACAGGTATTTGACAGAAACCAGAATATCCATCATGGAAACAAAACTGTGTGTGCTTAGATAATCTTTCTAGCATTTGATCAATGAAAGGCAGATGGTAAAGATCTTTTCTAGTAGCTTTATTTAATTTTCTAAAACCAATTACCATTCTATAGCCAGTCACTATTCTTTGTGGGATAAGTTCATTTTTATCATTAGGAATAACTATAATACCTCCCTTTTTAGGAACACAATGAACAGGGCTTACCCATCTACTATCAGCTATGGGATAGATTATACCTGCTTCCAGAAGCTTTAGTATTTCAGTTCTTACCACTTCTTTCATCTTAGGATTCAATCATCGTTGATGATCAACAACGGGTTTAGCATCAGGTTCCATATTAATCTTGTGCTGACAAAGAGTGGGACTAATGCCCTTAAGATCATCAAGAGTATATACAATAGCAGCACGGTGCTTCCTCAGAATTTTTAATAATATCTCTTCTTCATGTTTTGAAAGGTTAGCACTAATAATAACAGGATATATCTTTTTCTCATCAAGATAAGCATACTTCAGAGTGTCAGCAATTGCTTTAATTCAAACACATGATCACCTTTAGGTGGAGGAGGACCTCTTAAAGTTTTAATAGGCAAATTGTGTTTAAGGAGAGGTTGTTGTTCAAAGAATATTTTATCTATTTCATTTCTTTCACGCAAGTGCATATCATTTTCATGGTCTAGCAAGTATTGTTTTAGTGGATCAGTAGGAGGTAAGGCAATAGAAGAAAGACCAATTATTTCATCTTTACTAGGTGATTCCTTATTATGAGGTTGCGTATGAAACATAGAGAAATTAAAATCATGAGATACATCACCAAAACTAACACCGACAGTTTCTTTTTCACAATCTATCTTAGCATTGACAGTGTTCAAGAAAGGTCTACCAAAGATTATGGGACAAAAGTCATCTTGTGGGGAACCAAGAACTAGAAAATTAGTAGGGTATTTTATTTTCCCACACAAGACTTCAACATCTGTAACAATCCCAAGTGGTGTGATGGTATCTCTATTAGCAAGTTTGATAGTAACATCTATGTCTTCTATTTCAGCGGGTGCTATGTCATTCATAGTTTCTTGGTATAAACTAAAAGGAATAGCACTCACACTAGCACCTAAGTCACATAAACCATGATAACAGTGATCTCCTATTTTAACTGAGACAACAGGCATGCCAACAACTGGTCTATGTTTATCTTTTTCATCGGGTTTGGCAATTCTAGTTGCTTCATCACAGAAGTAAATAACATGCCCATCAACATTTTCGACCAAGAGATATTTAACCATAGTAACACTAGGTTCTAGTTTAATTTGTTCAGAGGGTTTAGGTTCTTTAATATTACTTTTTTGAACCACTGTTGATACCTTAGCATGTTCGTTTATCCTAACAAGGAAAGGGGGCTTTTCAATATAAGCAGTAGGCACAACTGGATCAACATTGTAAATGATAGTTTCATCTTTAACTATAACTGGTTCTTTAATTTCTTCTTTAATAGGGGGAAAATATTTAAACTACTTCTCCTTAGGGAGGTCAACATGAGTAGCAAATGATTCACAAAAAGAGGCTACTATCTCAGAGTCAAGTCCATATTTAGTGCTAAACTTGTGAAAAGCATCGACATTCATAAAAGATTTAACACAATCAAACTCAAGCTTAATTCCTGACTCTTTACCTTCGTCGAGTTCCCAATCTTCAGAGTTGCATTTAATTCTTCTAAAAGATCCCACCTGAATTCAATAGTCTTCTTCATAAAAGAACCAACACAAGAAGTACCGATCATGAATTGATCATTACGAGAAAGCCGAGCATAAAAATTCTGAATGATATTTTCTTTCGAGAGCTCACGATTGGGGCATGAATATAACATTGAATTAAGCCTCCCCCAAGCTAGAGCGATACTTTCTCCTTCACGAGGCCAAAAATTATATATGTTATTCCGATCACGATGAACTAGATGCATAGGATATTTTTTCTGGTGAAATTCCAATTTCAATCGATTCTAGTTCCACGATCCAATATCATCACATAGCCTACACCATGTCAATGCTTTTCCCTTCAAAGATAAAGGGAAAACCTTCTTATTAACTTCATCTCCGGGTAAACCTACAAGCTTAAATAATCCACAAATTTCATCCACATATATAAGGTGCAAGTCAGGATGTTTCATTTCATCTCCTGCATAAGGATTAGCTAGTAGTTTCTCTATCATACTCGAAGGAATTTCATAACTAATATTTTCAGTAGGTGTAGTAGGTTGAGGGGCAACTCTTTGTGTTTTCGGTCGAGGTGAAGATACCCTGAACAATCCCCTCAAAGGATTGTTTTCCATAGTGACAAGGGACAATAAATTTCAGCACGTAATAGAAATTTTTCCTTACCGATTTCCACTTACAAAGAGCGCTCCACTCCCCGGCAATGGTGACAGAAAAGAGTATTGATGACCCACAAGTATAGGGGATCAATCGTAGTCCTTTCGATAAGTAAGAGTGTCGAACCCAACAAGGAGCAGAAGGAAATGACAAGCGGTTTTCAGCAAGGTAATTTGTGCATGCACTGAAATTGTCGGTAACAGGTAGTTTGATAGCAAGATAATTTGTAATGAGCAAGTAACGGCAACGGTAAATAAAGTGCAGAAAGGTAGCCCATTCCTTTTATGGAAAAGGATAGGCCAAAACTGTCTCTTATAATAAGCAAAGCATTCTTGAGAACACACGGGAATTTCATCTAGTCACTTTCATCATGTTGGTTTGATTTGCGTTCGCTACTTTGATAATTTGGTATATGGGTGACCGGTGCTTGGTTGCTGTTCTTACTTGAACAAGCCTCCCACTTATGATTAACCCCCTCGCAAGCATCCGCAACTTGAGAAAAGTATCTTATATTTACTAATTGGAGGCACCATACGAGGCACCACAGTAATCCTTAAAATTAAGAATTTTTAGCCTTCCGATTAGTATATGATGTATGTGAGCCATTGGATGAAACAAGAGACCTGATGTCCTATCCCACCTACATGAGTTGTCCTCCCTTTGGTCTCTCTCTGTTTTCCTGATGAAAAAAAAGCTGATCGTCACATCCTCCTAGGTTATTAATGTGTGCAGAAAATATCTTCCTCGCCGTGAAGAAAAGAAAGTCACCCCAGCACTCCTTCCTCCGCCAATCCTGCCCCTCCGGCGATGAAGCATGATCCAAATCTGTAGCTCCGTTCGTCCTCCTATGGTGCTCCTCCTCCTGATCCTTCTCGACTCATAACGTGTCAATCATGTAAAACCATCTAGGTAGCCTCTCCCTGATCCCTTCTCTGCAATCTTTTAATCTCCATCGCCTCAACTATGCTGCAAGGTGCAAGCCATCTTGGTTGAGGAGGACGTCCTTCCAAACTTAGCTTCCATGCCCGACCAAACTTTAATCCAATCCAGTGGAGAAGGCAGTGCATCAAAGGCAGTTTGTATCAGATTGGACATCTGCCATTGTTTGTGGAGGAACTATGGCACACTGATCACAGGTATGCAAGGAGCAAGAAGAGAGTAGGTTTTCGTTTTTGAGGATTTTCATATTGTGTTGCACTAATGAAATTTGAGACTTGGTATATAATAAGAAAGTACAACATAGAGTTTCGCTTTGGGGGATGATGATCTGCTTTCTTCAGTTTCAGACCTCTACTTGCCTAGAGTTTCGCTGTGGCGGATGCTGATGATGTGCTTTCTGTAGTTCCAGACATCTCAACAGACGTATTACTTGTACGTGCAAGATTTATAGATGCTATAAATCAAATAAGGCGATTCAATTCACCAAAGGCATGTCGACGTACTTCCGCACAGCGAACTCAAGCACCACTTCTAATTTTGTTTGAAATTGGATAGGTCGATTTGGAGCATTAGACGATTTGTTCAGTATACTTCTCTACGTTTCTTATATGCAAAAAGTATGGGTTTCTTTACTTGGATCTATTCTTTCAATTTTATGCTCTCCAACTGATCCACATCTTAGAAGCAGAAACTTCTCTGTTCTGATGAAATTTATTTGATAGTGTTGTTGCAGACTTGGAGGTATATGCATTCAGGAGGTCAAGAAGGTGACACCATAACAGTACTTATTCCAAGCGACATGGGAGATAAAAAAACCGATATGCTCAAGTTAACCTCTTAGGTGGTTTTCTTCATTTGTTTCTACTTGGTTAGTTTTAATGTCCTTCTTTTGTTAGATGTACTATATAATTACAGACATATCTGTGTTGATTATTTTACAGTTAATGCATTTGTTCTCTGGAACTTGCTTAGCGAGATCTGGCTTTTATGTAATTAATATCTGATTTTTGTAATTCGTTGACTGAATCCATGATACTAAACTGTAGTTCATATACATGTTATACATACACGTGCAGTTACTAGGAAAAGAAGCACAAATATGACCTTGCATACATCTATTTCCATTCTAATGGAATATATACTAAAAGAAAGAATCATGTTATTATATGCTTCATATTCATGTTGAAAGTGTGTAACCTCTTTGCCGTAATTCCTCCTTTTCACACAATAGGAGAAGGTCTGTATCGAAAGTGGTGCTCACTAAGCACGTCATTATGGATTATCTGACCGAAGCCCGAGCGATGAAGATGATAAACAAGTCAAGAGCCCTCGGCGAGGACGTATAATGGCTGCATGAGCTTCTCATCTGCACTTTGCCTGCATCCCGTGTCACCAGGTGTAGGTGTTAGCTTCATACATTCCTATTTTATATACATACATACTGGACTACAGGTTTGATTATTAATACATATGCTGCCACACACGATTTGATAATGGTGTGTATGGTATATGATATATGTTTTTATTTTGACCCTATACAAAGGAGAGAAAAACCTATCAAAATCAGTAGGAGCAAAATACTTCTATTCATTAATCCATGATTTGTTGTACTTATTAAAAGGGAAATAATTAAGCTACATATGAAAATCATGCAAGAAAAATATATCTAATACATGAGTATGTATACCATAGATATGATATTCGAACATATGCATTTCTTAAGTCTTACAATGGAAGTTTCTTTGGGAAACTCTTCAACATAAGTGAACTGGAAAAATTATAGCAGGAAGGACAGTCATCTCTTTTATGCTATCTAAAAGGAAGAACAAGTTATTTCTTTTGTGTTATCTATATAACATTCCAATGCATCTACCGTATATCACCAAAACAAAATAAAACTCCTCCTTTTAAGTGTTCATCCCTCATACAGGAGCCAAAACGCCTCTTTCTGCTGATATATAGATATCTGGAATAAGTTGTTTCTTCCAATTTTTAATTTTCATGGTTATATAAATATATAAATAATGACGAGCTATTTATGTTATTATACAAATAGTGATGCTATGATTTAGACTCGAAGAGAATAATTTCAATGATCCATGTCCTTCATGTCGAAGAGAAAATATATTTATCATTTATGATGTCCTTGATATATAATAACCATGCATGATTCCAAGTTGTATTTTTGGGAATATATGTTCAGCCAAACTAACTAGGTACAAAATCTCATGACCTCGAATATGTATCACTCTTTCTCCTTAGTTAATTGATCATGTGGTCCCTTCTAACTATTGCTTCAAATATTTTGTTTAGAGTTACCAGCTTTATCGTCCCAAAGCGGCCATCTTTTTTTAATTCTGAATCCATGACATATAAAGATCAGTTGCAAGATGTTCAAAATTTAATTTGACGTTCTCTAATTGCAATCACATTACCATAGAGTTATGCGATGTTTTAGAAAATATTGTTTTTTCCAAAATCACTAGCCCGTGCGTTCACACGGGGTTGATGACTAGTTAAGATAAAAATCTAACCATAGCATTAAACATATGGATCCAAATCTGTCCCTTACGAAATAGAGCATAAACTAGGGTTTAAGCCTCTGTCACTCTAGCAACCCATCATCTAATAACTACTCCACAATGCATTCCCTTAGGCCCAAAGATGGTGAAGTGTCATGTAGTTGATGTTCACATAACACCACTAAGGGAATCACAACATACATACCATCAAAATATCGAACGAATATCAAATTCACATGATTACTTGCAACATGAATTCTCCCGTGGCCTCAAGAACAAAAGTAACTACTCACAAATGATATTCATGCTCAAGATCAGAGGGGTATTAAATAGCATAATGGATCTGAACATATAATCTTCCACCAAATAAACCATATAGCATCAACTACAAGATGTAATCAACACTACTAGTCACCCACATGTACCAATCTGAGGTTCCGGTACGAGGATTGAACTCAAGAGTTGAACTAGGGTTTTGAGGTGAGATGGTGCTGTTGAAGATGTTGATGAAGATTGGCCTCCCAAAGATGAGAGGGTTGTTAGTGATGACGATGGCTTCGATTTCCTCCTCCGGGAGGGAAGTTCCCCCGGCGGAATCGCTCCGCCGGAGGGCAAAAGTGCTCCTGCCCAAGTTCTGCCTCGAGACCGTGGCGCTCTATCCCGAAAGTCCTTTCATTATTTTTTCTAGGTCAAAAGACCTTATATACCAGAAGACGGGTACCGGAGGTGGGCTGGGCTGCCCACCATCCACCAGGGTGCGCCTTGTGGGCTTGGCGCGCCCTGGTGTCTTGTGGGCACTAGGAAGCCCCCCTCTGGTAGTTATTTCCTCCAATATTTATTATATATTCCAAAATAATTCTCCATAAAATTTCAACTCATTTGGAGATATGCAGAATAGGTATCTCTGACATAGTTTTTTCAGGTCCAGAATTCCAGCTGTCGGTATTCTCCCTCTTTGTGTAAACCTTGCATATTATGAGAGAAAAGGCATTAGAATTACTCCATAAAGTGTTATTATGCATAAAACATTATAAATAACAGTAGAAAAACATGATGCAAAATGGATGTATCAGTTTCTGAACCCATGGTTCCCTTTCTTTACCATGTTTCCTAGCAATGAAGTCTCTCTTATCATATCTTTTATTCTTAGGTTGTGGGTTATCAAGATCAACAACACGTTCTGTTTCCACATCATTATAATTACTAGGTTGAGCATCAACATGAACATCATCATTATCATTGTTACTAGGTTCATGTTCATCATCGGATTGAGTTTCAGCATCAGAAATAGAAATATAATTTGGATTCTCAGGTGTGTCTACAGTGGGTTCACTAGAAGCATGCAAAGTCCTATCATCTTTCTTTTTATTTTTAAAAGGACTAGGTGCATCCGTATTAATTCTTTGAGAATCTTGCTCAATTATTTTAGGGTGACCTTCAGGATACAAAGGTTCTTGAGTCATTTTACCACCCATAGTCATAACTCTAACAACATGATCATTTATCTTATTATTCATCTCATTGAGCAAATCATTTTGTGCTTTGAGGACTTGTTCTAGTTGAGTTTTTATCATGGATGCATGTTTACTCACACCTTTGAGATCATTAATAGTTCTAAACATATAATTACTCAAGCGCTCAATCATATAAGCATTTCGTTTCAATTGTCTACTAACATATGCATTGAAGTTTTCTTGTTTGACAATAAAGTTATCAAATTCATCCAAGCATTGACTAGCAGATTTAGTATGAGGAATATCACCTTCATCAAATCTATAGAGAGAATTTACCTCTACTACTTGTGTCGAGGTATTAAGACCATGTATTTCTTCAATAGGTGGTAAATTCTTAACATCTTCAGCTTTAATACCTTTTTCTTTCATTGATTTTTCTGCCTCTTGCATATCTTCAGGACTGAGAAATAGAATACCTCTCTTCTTCGGAGTTGGCTTAGGCGGTGGTTCGAGAAGAGTCCAATCATTATCATTACTCAATATATTATTCAATAATTCTTCAGCATGTTCAACAGTTCATTCCCTGAAAACACAACCGGCACAACTATCTAGGTGGTCCCTAGAAGCATCGGTTAGTCCATTATAAAAGATATCAAGTATTTCATTTTTCTTTTGAGGACGATCAGGCAAATCATTAAGTAATTGGAGAAGCCTCCCCCAAGCTTGTGGGAGACTCTCTTCTTCAATTTGCACAAAGTTAAATATTTCCTGAAGAGCAACTTGTTTCTTATGAGCAGGAAAATATTTTTCAGAGAAATAGTATATCATATCCTGGGGACTATGCACACGATCAGGAGCAAGAGAATAAACCATATATTAGCATCACCCTTTAACAAGAAAGGAAACAACTTAAGAATATAGTAGTAGCGAATTTTTTGCTCATGAGCAAATAGGGTGGCCATATCATTCAGTTTAGTAAGATGTGCCACAACAGTTTCAAATTCATAACCATGGAAAGGATCATATTCAACCAAAGTAATTAACTCAGGATCGACAAAGAATTCATAATCCTTATCAGTAATAAAGATAGGTGAAGTAGCAAACTTAGGATCATATTTCATTCTAGCATTCAAAGATTTTTCTGTCAACTTGACTAGTAATTTCTTAAGATCCTCTCTATCCTTACAAGCAAGAAAATCCCTAGCTACCTCTCCATCCATAATGTAACCTTCAGGTATATCAGGCAATTCATATCAAGGATAGCTAGGTCTAATAGGTGTTTCAGAGTTTTTAGTTTCAATTATCTCATCATTTTCAGTAATCTCATTAGTTTCATCATTCTCAATTTCTTTAGCTCTAGCAAGTTGTTCATCAAGAAATTCAACTAGTGGCACAGTCTTATCAAGCAAAGTACTAGCATCATCATAAGCATCATTCATAGCCGAAGTAGCATCATCAATTACTTGCGACATATCGGGACTAATACACTACAAAACAAATACACTTCCGTGATGATACGTGATTGTCATAGTAGGTCACGTTTTCTGTCATGCATGTACATCCATGACGATTTTATAACAGAATCAAGATAGCCATTGATACGCCCATTTTGCATCATGTTTTCCTACTGTTATTTATGATGTTTTTATGCATAATAATGCTTTTTGGAGTAATTCTAATGCCTTTTCTCTCATAATATGCAAGGTTCACACAAAGAGGGAGAATTCCAGCAGCTGGAAATCTGGACCTGAAAAAGCTACGTCAGGCTACCTATTCTGCACAACTCCAAATGAGCTGAAACTTCACGAGGAATTTTTATGGAATATATAAGAATTATTGGAGCCAATAAGTACCAGAGGGGGCCCACCAGGTGGGCACAACCCACCTGGGCGAGCCAGGGAGCCCAGGCGCGCCCTGGTGGGTTGTGCCCTCCTCGGCACACCTCCGGTGCCCCTCTTCTGGTATATAAGTCATTTTGACCTAGGAAAAATAAGGAGATGACTTTTGGGATGAAGCGCCGCCGTCTCGAGGTTGAACTTGGGCAGGAGCACTTTTGCCCTCCGGCGGAGCGATTCCGCCAGGGGAACTTCCCTCCCGGAGGGGGAAATCATCGTCATCATCATCACCAACAACTCACCCATCTTGGGGAGGGCAATCTCCATCAACATCTTCAACAACACCATCTCCTCTCAAACCCTAGTTCATCTCTTGTGTTCAATCTTTGTACTGGAACTATAGATTGGTGCTTGTGGGTGACTTGTATTGTTGATTACATCTTGTAATTGATTACTATATTGTTTATTTGGTGGAAGATTATATGTTCAGATCCATTATGCTATTTAATTCCCCTCTGATCTTGAGCATGGTTATCATTTGTGAGTAGTTACTTTTGTTCTTGAGGTCACGGGAGAAATCTTGTTGCAAGTAATCATGTGAACTTGATATGTGTTCGATATATTGATAGTATGTATGTTGTGATTCCCTTAGTGGTGTCATGTGAACGTCGACTACATGACACTTCACCATATTTTGGCCTAAGGGAATGCATTCTGGAGTAGTTACTAGATGATGGGTTGCGAGAGTGATAGAAGCTTAAACCCTAGTTTATGCGCTATTCCATAAGGGACTGATTTGGATCCAAAAGTTTAATGCTATGGTTAGATTTATTCTTAATACTTTTCTTGTAGTTGCGGATGCTTGCGAGGGGGTTAATCATAAGTAGGAGGTTTGTTCAAGTAAGAACAGCACCTAAGCACCGGTCCACCCACATATCAAATTATAAAAATAGTGAACACAAATAAACCAACATGATGAAAGTGACTAGATGAAATTCCCGTGTACCCTCAAGAACGCTTTGCTTATCATAAGAGACCGTTTTGGCCTGTCCTTTGCCTCAAAAGAATTGGGCTACCTTGCTACACTTTTGTTACCATTACCGTTACTTGCTTGTTATAAATTATCTTGCTATCAAACTACTCGTTACTTATAATTTCAGTGCTTGCAGACATTACCTTGCTGAAAACCGCTTGTCATTTCCTTCTGCTCCTCGTTGGGTTCGACACTCTTACTTATCGAAAGAACTACGATTGATCCCCTATACTTGTGGTTCATCAAGGCTCTTTTCTGGCGTCGTTGCCGGGGAGTGAAGCGCTCTTGGTAAGTGGAAATCGGTAAGGAAAAATTATTACTACATGCTGAAATTTATTGTCACTTTTTACAATGGAAAACAATCCTTTGAGGGGTTTGTTCGGGGTATCTTCACCTCGACCGGAACCACAATTAGTTACCCCTCAACCTACTGCACCTACTGAAAATATTGGTTATGAAATTCCTTTGGGTATGATAGAACAACTGCTAGCTAATCCTTATGCTGGAGATGGAACCAAACATCCTGATATGCACTTGATATATGTGGATGAAATTTGTGGATTATTTAAGCTTGCAGGTTTACCCGGAGATGAAGCTAAGAAGAAGGTTTTCCCTTTATCTTTGAAGGGAAAAGCATTGGCATGGTATAGGCTATGCGATGATATTGGATCTTGGAATTTGAATCGATTGAAATTGGAATTTCACCAAAAAATTTATCCTATGCATCTAGTTCATCGTGATCGGAATTATATATATATAATTTTTGGCCTCGTGAAGGAGAAAGTATCGCTCTAGCTTGGGGGAGGCTTAAGTCAATGTTATATTCATGCCCCAATCATGAGCTCTCAATATAAATTATTATTCATAATTTTTATGCTCGGCTTTCTCATGATGATCGATCCATGCTTGATACTTCTTGTACTAGTTCCTTTATGAAGAAGACTATTGACTTCCAGTGGGATCTTTTAGAAAGAATTAAACGCAACTCTGAATATTGGGAACTCGACGAAGGTAAAGTGTCAGGTATTAAGCTCAAGTATGATTGTGTTAAATCGTTTATGAATGCCGATGCTTTTCAAAAGTTTAGCACTAAATATGGACTTGACTCTGAGATAGTAGCCTCCTTTTGTGAATCATTTGCTACTCATGTTGACCTCCCTAAAGAGAAGTGGTTTAAATATCACCCACCTATCAAAGAAGAAATTAAAGAATCAGTAATAGCTAAGGATGAAACTATTATTTATAATGTTGATCCGGTTGTTCCTACTGCTTATATTGAAAAACCACCTTTCCCTGTTAGGATAAAGGAACATGCTAAAGTTTAACTGTGGTCAACAAAAGTTATATTAGAACTTCCAAACCTGCTGAATAAATCAAAGTAGAACCTAGTGTTGCTATGGTTAAAGATCTCTTGGTTGAAAATATACATGGGCATGTTATTTACTTCTGCAATGAAGCTGCTAGAATTGCCAAACCCAATGAAAAAGATAAACATAGACCTGTTGTTGGCATGCCTGTTGTCTCAGTTAAAATAGGAGATCACTGTTATCATGGTTTATGTGACATAGGTGCTAGCGTGAGTGCTATTCCTTTTACCTTATATCAAGAAATTATGATTGATATAGCACCTGCTGAAATAGAAGACATAGATGTTACTATTAAACTTGCTAATAGAGACACCATCACATCACTTGGGATTGTTATAGATGTTGAAGTCTTGTGTGCGAAAATAAAATACCCTACTGATTTTCTTGTTCTTGGTTCCCCACAAGATGACTTTTGTCCCATTATCTTTGGTAGACCTTTCTTGAACACCGTTAATGCTAAAATAGATTGTGAGAAACAAACTGTCGGTGTTAGTTTTGGTGATGAGTCTCATGAGTTTAATTTTTCTAAGTTTAGTAGAAAGCATCAGAAGGGAGAATTGCCTAGTAAGGATGAAATAATTGGTCTTGCTTCTATTGCTGTGCCTCCTACTGATCCACTAGAACAATATTTGCTAGACCATGAAAATGATATGCATCTGCATGAAAGAAATGAAATAGATAAGATTTTCTTTGAACAACGTCCTCTGCTTAAACACAATTTGCCTATTGAAACTCTAGGAGGTCCTCCTCCACCTAAAGGTGTTCCTGTGTTTGAATTAAAACAATTGCCAGACACTTTGAAATATGCTTATTTTGATGAGAAAAAGATATGTCCTGTTATTATTAGTGCTAACCTTTCAGAACATGAAGAAGAAAGATTCTTGAAGGTTCTGAAGAAGCACCGAGCTGCCATTGGATATACTCTTGATGGTTTAAAGGGCATTAGTCCCACTCTCTGTCAGCATAAAATTAATATGGAACGTGATGCTAAACCCGTTGTTGATCACCAACGAAGGTTGATGAAGGAAATATGCCCTAGAGGCAATAATAAAGTTGTTATTTTATATTTCCTTATTCATGATAAAGGTTTATTATTCATGTTAGAATTGTATTGATCGGAAACTTAAATACATGTGTGAATACATAAACAAACACCATGTCCCTAGTGAGCCTCTACTTGACTAGCTTGTTGATCAAAGATGGTTATGGTTTCCAAACCATGGACATGTGTTGTCATTTGATAACGGGATCACATCATTAGGAGAATGATGTGATGGACAAGACCCACCCGTTAGCTTAGCATAATGATCGTTCAGTTTTATTGCTATTGCTTTCATCATGTCAAATACATATTCCTTTGACTATGAGATTATGCAACTCCCAGATACCGGAGGAATACCTTGTGTGCTATCAACCATCACAACATAACTGGGTGATCATAAATATGCTCTACCGGTATCTCCGAAGGTGTTTGTTGAGTTGGCATAGATCGAGATTAGGATTTGTCACTTCGAGTTTCGGAGAGGTATCTCTGGGCCCTCTCGGCAATACACATCATAAGCTTGCAAGCAAACGACTGAGTTGGTCACGAGGTGATGTATTACGGAATGAGTAAAGAGACTTGCCGGTAACGTGATTGAACTAGGTATGAAGATACCGACGATCGAATCTCGGGCAAGTAACATACCGATGGACAAAAGGAATTACGTATGTTGTCATAACGGTTCGACCGATAAAGATCTTCGTAGAATATGTAGGAGCCAATATGAGCATCCAGGTTCCGCTATTGGTTATTGATCGGAGAGGTGTCTTGGTCATGTCTACATAATTCTCGAACCCGTAGGGTCCGCAAGCTTAACGTTCTTTGACGATATAGTATTATATGAGTTATGTGATTTGGTGACCGAATGTTGTTCAGAGTACCAGATGAGATCACAGACATGACGAGGAGTCTTGAAATGGTCGAGAGGTAAAGATTGATATATAGGACGATGATATTCGGACACCGGAAGTGTTCCGGAGGGTACCGGGTACTTATCGGGTCACCGGAAAGGAGTTTCGGGCACCCCCATCAAAGATATGGGCCTTATGGGCCAGGAGAGGGAACACACCAGCCCACAAGGGGCTGGTGCACCCCCTATAGAGGCCGGCCTATGAGGAGGAGAAGGAAAGAGGGGAGGGAAAGGAAAGTGTGGAGTAGGACTCCCCCTTCCTTCCCTCTTCCCCCTCTTCTTCATATATGGAAAGGGGGGGGGGGGGGGGCGCAGGGCAAGGCAGCAGCCCTAGGGCTGCCGCCAGGTCTCTTGGGCTGCCCTAGGGGCTGCCTTCTCCCCTCCCACCTATACATATGTGGGGAGGGGGTGCCACACAACAACACAACATTGTCTTAGTCGTGTGCGGCGCCCCCGTCCACCGTTTACTCCCTCGGTCATATCTTCGTAGTGCTTAGGCGAAGCCCTGCGGAGATCGCATCACCATCATCGTCACCACTCTGTCGTGCTTCCGGAACTCGTCTACTACTTCACCCGTCTTGCTGGATCAAGAAGGCGAGGACGTCACCGAGCTGAACGTGTGCAGAACGCGGAGGTGCCGTGCGTTCGGTACTAGATCGGTTGGAGCGCGAAGAAAGTTCGACTACATCAACCGCATTGTGAAACGCTTCCGCTTACGGTCTATGAGGGTACGTAGACACACTCTCCCCTCGTTGCTATGCATCTCCATGGATAGATCATTGCGTGATCGTAGAATTTTTTTTGTTTTCCATGCAACGTTTCCCAACAGTGGCATCATGAGCCAGGTCTATGCGTAGATGATATGCACGAGTAGAACACAAATAGTTGTGGACGGTGATAGTCATATTTCTTACCACCAACATCTTATTTTGATTCAGCGGTATTGTGGGATGAAGCGGCCCGGACCAACCTTACATGTCCACGCACATAAGACCGGTTCCACCGATAGACATGTGTGACGCCCCCGATTCAATCGTACACTAATCATGCACGCAAACGTGTACGATCAAGATCAGGGACTCACGGGAAGATATCACAACACAACTCTAAAACATAAATAAGTCATACAAGCATCATAATACAAGCCAGGGGCCACGAGGGCTCGAATACAAATGCTCGATCATAGACGAGTCAGCGGAAGCAACAATATCTGAGTACAGACATAGGTTAAACAAGGTGCCATAAGATGGCTAGCACAAACAGGGATACAACAGATCGAACAGGCGCAGGGCCTCCTGCCTGGGATCCTCCTAACTACTCCTGGTCATCGGCATCCTGGACGTAGTAGTAGGCTCCGCCCTGGTGGTAGTAGTCGTCGAAGGTGGCGTCTGGCTCCTGGGCTCCAGCATCTGGTTGCGACAACCAGCAAGAAGGGAAAGGGGGAAAGGAGGGGGAAAGCAACCGTGAGTACTCATCCAAAGTACTCGCAAGCAAGGATCTATACTACATATGCATGGTATATGTGTAAAGAGGCAATATCGGTGGACTGAACTGCAGAATGCCAGAATAAGAGGGGGATAGCTAGTCCTGTCGAAGACTATGCTTCTGGCAGCCTCCATCTTGAAGCAATAGAAGAGAGTAGTTGGAAGTTAACCAAGCAACAACGTATAGCATAATCCTACCCGTCGATCCTCTCGTCGCCACCATGCGAGAGAGCGACCACCGGGTTATAACTGTCACTTGTAAGGGTGTGTTTTATTAAGTATCCATTTCTAGTTGTCATGAGGTCGGAATACAACTCCGGGTCGTCCTTTTACCGAGGGACACGGCTATTCGAATAGATAAACTTCCCTGCAAGGGTGCACCACATATTCCACAACACGCTCGATCCCCTTTGGCCGGACACACTTTCCTGGGTCATGCCCGGCCTCGGAAGATCCACACGTCGCAGCCCCACCTAGGCTCAACAGAGAGGTCAGCACGCCGGACTAATCCTAGGCACTCTGGGGTCTGGGCCCATCGCCCAGTGCGCTCCTGCACGTTGCGTACGCGGCCGCGAGCAGACCTAGCAACCCACACGATCACGGCGGTTACGTTATCGCGGTCCAACACGGCGCGCGCCGCTCAGTCGCTGACGTCAAGAAGGCTTCAGCTGATACCACGACGCCGGGATACCCATAACTACTCCCGCGTAGTTGGTTAGTGCGTATAGGCCAGTGGCCAGACTCAGATCAAATATCCAATCTCGTTAAACGTGTTATTATGAGATCACCGCGGACGACGACCAGGGCCAGGCCCACCTCTCTCCTAGGTGGTCACAACCTGCCCTGCCGCTCCACAACAAAGAGTCACTTAGGGGGCCGTCAAGGAGGCCAATCCTTTCAGCCCCCATTTGTGAATCACCTGCGGGTGCTCCACGAGCCGACCCGACTTTAGTATCCATCTGATGTCACATGTAATAAGTAGTATACATATCCGCAATCGCCACCCGTGGCGAGCACGGTCCAATAATGTAGCATAGCAGACAAACGAGAATGTAGGGCCACTGATGACAAACTAGCATCCTACACTAGGCATTTAGGATTGCAGGTAAGGTATCAACAACAGTAGCAACAATGACAGGCTATGCAGCAGAATAGGATTAACCGAAAGCAGTAACAGGCTACACTACTCTAATGCAAGCAGTATAGAGAAGAATAGGCGATATCTGGTGATCAAGGGGGGGGCTTGCCTGGTTGCTCTGGCAAGTAGGGGTCGTCAACAACGTAGTCGGTCGGGGCACCAGCAGCTGCGTCGGTCTCGTAGTCTACCGAAGAGAAGAGGGGGAAGAAACAGTAAACACACGGCAATGATGCAACAGGGATGCATGACATGTCTAAACGCAGGGCCAGGGTGATATACAGCCTAACTAAGCGATTTAGTTAATTTAGGAATTTATTCGGATTTATTTAATTAGGGTTGGACACTATTCATTTATCGAAATCGGTCTAATTGTTCAACGTTCTCATAGTTGCGGGCGTCTGACGGGAATACAGAGGGCGTATCCGGGTTCGTATCGTCGTTCTGAGCAAGTTTCATGTATAAAATATTTTCATCGGAGTTACGGTTTATTTAATATGATTTTCTAAAGTTTTTATCAATTTCTGAAATTTAATTAATTATTTAATTCAACATTATCCGAAACAGTGATTGATGACGTCAGCATGACATCATGCTGACGTCAGCAGCCACCTGACAGGGTGGGTCCCACCTGTCATAGGCTGTTAGGTTAATTAGGTTTAATTAACTAATTAACAATTAACTAAACTAATTAATTAATTAAATTAGTCTGATTAGGGTTAATTAACCTAACTAATTAACTAATTAATAATTTTATTTATTTTTATTTTTATTTTCTTAAAATCGTTTCTGGGCCGTGGGCCCGTTTGGTCAGTGGCTCAGGGGCAATAGGCCCCACCTGTCTGTGGCCCGAATGGCCACACGGGCGCGGGCGGGCGCGCGGGCGCGGCCAGGCACGCGTGGGCGCGCGCGCACGCACTGGCCGAGGCCAGGGTGCGGTTGTTGGGTAACGCGACAGAAAATCAAAATTTTCGGTATAGCGAACACGCCCAGGACCACTATGGAGACTGCATACAAGGTTTGATCTGTTCCGTACCGACTCGAAGCGCAGCGGAAGAAGAGTCGGTGGAGATCGTTGGTGCAGATCCCCGCAGCTAGGATTTACAACCTCCCAACCGCGAGGATGTACTCCCTCGTCGGACAGCCCTTCGGGAGGCGGTCGGACAGTCCCCCGGACGATGTCGCGGACAGCCCTTCGGGAGGACCCTTGAAACTCGAACGGAGACTCGGACAGCCCTCCGGGAGGACACTCGAACAGCCCCTCGGGCAAAAGACCGAAACTACGACCTCTCTATGGGGTTGCACACAAACGGTGTCAGCTATCCGGCAGGGCTTCGCCGTCCAGAACTAGTTCCTGCCGGAACCCAGACAGCCTTTCGGCTCTACGAAACTCTTTTCGTGGGAGGGAGAGAAGAAGCCAGATAATGCATGGCATGTGTATGAGAGCAAGGGGATGAGGAGAATGGCAGCCCCTTCTCCTCCTTTTATAGGCCAAGGCAAGGGGTGGGGTGGTGGAGGAAATACCAAAACACCCATGCTACATGTCCCACATGAAGGGTGGAATGGTAACTCAAGTGGGGCACCAAGGGGACACCATGGGGTCCCTCCTTTGGCCGGCCACAACCTTGCCCCCCCCCTTGGGGGGGGCCCCCCAACAAGCCACCAACATGTCTCCCTTGAAACAAGGGTGCTCCCTAGACAAAAAGCCACCAAACAAGCAACCCCCGATTCGTGGGATCTTGTCCCCTCGCGCTGAGACAAGATGTTTTCCGCGAAACTTTTTTCTGAAAAATTCCAGAAGGTCCCAGAACATTTCCGGCACCCTCTAAAATTATTCTGGGAATTTTCCGAAACATTTCCGGTATGGTAGTTTTTATCAGCGAAAAGCAACAACAGCGGTTATGGCAGTTACGGAACATTTCCAGTTTTGATCTCTGAAAATTCCCAGAAGTTCCCAGACTAATTCTGGCATCCTCTGAAAATTTCCATGCGATGCCGAAACCCTTTTTGACCTAATAATATATTCCAAAACAACTTTTTGGTTTTACCGAAACTCTTTCGGTGTTCTCTCTCTTCGAAACTCTTTCGTTGTCTCCAAAACTTTTTCGGTGACTATCTCTCAGACTCCTAGTCTAGTATTCAGCAGATAGATGACCCTTAAGCGTGTGACCCTATAGGTTCGGTGAAGTATAGACATGACCCGGAACCCCTTCCGATCAATGATCAACATCGGAGCCGTGGACACCCATATTGACCCCTATACCCACACGAATAAATATCCGAGTGAACCTCCAGTTGCCGTGTGCTATTCCTGTTACTTCACGATATATCACAAATACCCGAGGTGAGATTTATTGCATTCCCGTGGGCCAACACTTTGTCCACCATGCAAGTTACCTCGTTACCGGTTTTGTTCTCTTTTCTCGTTTCCGTGTTGCGGTATCCCAGTGATCAAATCACAAGTTGTCTGGCCAGACGATGATGGATACCGTTTCACCGAGAGGGCCCGAGTATATCTCTCCATCGTCGGAGGAGCAAATCCCAATCTTGAGCTATCTCGTTACTTGCCATACTTTTCCGTGAACCCGTAAGCTGCCGTAATAGCCACCCAGTTACGGATGACGTTTAACAAACCCCAAAGTTCACGAAGCAAGTACGAAGGAACTCGATACTCTCATGGTCTAAGGAATTATGCAAACATTAACTTCCCTGTGTAAAATACCATTAACTTGTGACGAAAGTATCTCATAGCATAACATCAATTTGGGTCGATTCAACACAAGTGTTCTACCAACAATTTGTGCCCTCAAAATTGCCGGCATAGCCATGCCCAAGATCAGGAAAACAGGATCATCATGCAATACTTGAGCCAGTCATAGAGGCTTGACTAGGAATACATTTTACCATTTATTATTCCACACGTGCACATGAGTTTCCCTCCAAGCCTCGTTTTATTTGCAGACTCGAGAATCATTGCAGTTATAGCATGGAACATAAACTTTTATTACAAACCAGGAGATACAAAATAACTGTTATTACTGCCTCTAGGGCATATCTCCTACAGACTCCCACTTGCACTAGAGTCATAATCCAGTTACATGGCTTCCCTAACACCAATGGCTATTCGGTGTTGCTCATGCTTTGCTCGTGGTAGAGGCTTCGTCATCGGGTCTGACACATTCAGATCCGTGTGAACTTTGCGTACTTTCACTAAACCTTCTTCGACATGATATCGAATGAGTTTATATTTGCGTTGAATATGTCTTGTCTTATGGTGCGAACTTGGCTCCCTTGCCTGAGCCACGGCGCCACTATTATCACAATAGATCTCCACCGGGTCCAGAGCACTTGGAACCACACCAAGGTCTTCAAGAAATTGTTTGATCCATACCGCCTCCTTGGAGGCTTCTGAAGCTGCAACATACTCCGCCTCCGTTGTAGAATCCGCCACAGTCTTTTGTTTGGAACTTTTCCAATCAACTGCGCCACCGTTCCATATGAAAACATAGCCTGATTGAGATTTGAAGTCATCTGGGTCAGTCATGAAGCCTGCATCAGTGTAACCACTTACAATGAGCTCTTCATCACCTCCGTACACAAGGAGTAAATCCTTGGTCCGTCTGAGGTACTTTAGAATACCCTTGACTGCGGCCCAGTGTTCCAATCCTGGATCACTTTGGTACCGGCTGCTAACACTTAGCGCATAGGAAACATCCGGTCTTGTACATAGCATGGCATACATAATAGAACCAACTGCCGAGGCATATGGAACATCATTCATTTGTACTCGCTCATCGAGAGTTCGAGGACTCTGATTCTTGCAAAGCACTGTGCCAGGTGACATAGGGAGTAGTCCTTTCTTGGAGTTCTCCATGTTGAACCTTTTCAACACCTTGTCAATGTACGTGCTTTGGCTAAGCGCTATCAGGCGCTTTGATCTATCTCTACAGATTTTGATGCCCAATACATATGCCGCTTCGCCTAAGTCTTTCATTGAAAAACTCTTCTTCAATGATTCTTTTATTTCGCTAAGAAAATTCACGTCATTTCCAATCAACAATATGTCATCCACATACAAGATTAGAAATGCTTTTGCGCTCCCACTAAACTTCTTGTAAACACAAGATTCTTCGTCATTCCTGATGAAGCCAAACTCTTTGACCACTTCATCAAAACGAATGTTCCAGCTCCTTGACGCTTGCTTCAGACCATAAATGGCTTTCTGAAGTTTGCATACCTTTCCAGCATCCTTATGAATGACAAAACCTTCTGGCTGTATCATGTATACATCCTCTTTGAGGTTTCCATTTAGGAAAGCCGTTTTGACATCCATCTGCCATATTTCATAATCGAAATAAGCAGCAATTGCTAGTAATATCCGAACAGACCTAAGCATAGCTACAGGCGAGAAAGTCTCGTCGTAGTCCACTCCTGGAACTTGCGTGAACCCTTTCGCGACAAGTCTACTTTGTGGATAGTAATGTTACCATCCGCGTCCGTTTTCCTTTTGAAATCCATTTACAACCATTGGCTTTACGCCTTCTGAAGTTCTTCCAAGTTCCAAACTTGGTTTTCGTACATGGATTCCATTTCGGATTATGGCCTTGTGCCTTCCTTTGAGCTAGGCCCCGCCATCGCTTCCTTGTAGTGCGCAGGTTCATCGTCTCCAGAATGAAGATTTCATTATGAAACCACTCAGGTGGCTGGTAGCCCTACCTGATCTGCGCGGTCAGTTACAACATGTCTGAAGTCTCCGCATCACATGCGACAACTTCCGGCTCGGTTGTAGGATAATTAGCGGAATTTCTATCGCGTTCCTAGCCATATCAACGGTTGCCGAAGATTCACTAATCTCATTAAGTTGTACTGTCCTCCCACTCACTTCTTTTGCGAGAAACTCTTTCTCAAGAAATTGTCCATTTCTGGCAACAAACACTTTGTTATCGGACGGGTGGTAGAAGGAATACCCAATTGTTTCCTTGGGATAACCTACAAAGTAACATTTCTGATCTGGGATCAAGTTTGGTAGGTTGTAAACTTTTTACGTATACCTCACAACCCCAAATCCTGAGATGCGACAAACCGGGTTCTTTCCCGTTCCATAACTCATATGGTGTCGTCTCAACAGATTTAGACGGTGCTCTGTTAAGTGTGTGAGCGGCAGTTTCTAGTGCATGACCCCAAGATACAATGAGATCTGTAAGAGACATCATCGACCTTACCATTCTAACAGGTTCGGTTACGTCGTTCCGACACTCGTTTCGTTCTCTGTGGAGTTCCAGGAGGCGTAAGCTGTGGAACGATTCCACAGTCACTCAGATGTTGGCCAAACTCATGACTAAGATACTCCGCCTCCGCGACAGACCGCAGAAACTAAATCTTTTTTGTCCGATGATTTTCTACCTCATTCTGAAATTCTTTGAACTTTTCAAAGGTTTCCGACTATGTTTCATTAAGTAGATATATCCATACCGACTTAAATCATCAATAAAGTCACAAGTAGAAATACCCACCCCGTGCGGCTGTGTTCATTGGACCACATACATCACTATGTATTATTCCCAATAATTCACCCGCCGTTCAGGATGACCCGTGAACGGCGTCTTGGTCATTTTCCCCATCAAGCAAGCTTCACATGTGTCAAATGATTCAAAATCAAGAGACGGTAAAACCCATCTTTATGGAGTCTTTGCATGCGTTTCTTTCCGATGTGGCCAAGGCGACAGTGCCACATGAAAGTGGTGGTGGTATCAGCCTTCTTAAGGCGTTTAGCATTCACGTTAAAGACATCATTTCCACATTCAAGGTTTAGAATGAAAAGGCCCCCAACAATGGGTGCAAATCCATAAAACATATCCTTACAATAAAGTGAACAACCATTGTTCTCAGACTTGTACGAATACCCATCGTGTACTAAACATGATCCAGAGATAATGTTTCTACACAACAGTGGAACAAAATAACAGTTACTTAGTTCCAAAATAAATCCTGAAGGGAGACGTAGAGGCATAATGCCGACGGCTTGAGCGGCGATCGCATCACCGTTCCCGACGCGCATCACGACTTCATTCCTTGCCAGCTTGCGCACCTTCTGAAGCCCCTGTATCGAGTTGCAAATGTGAGCAACCGATCCGGTATCAAATACCCAAGACTTAGAATTTTCGCAAGCAAGCAAAATGTCAATGACATTAACCCGTATAACAGTTATACCTTTCTTCTTATCTGCCATGTATATCTTGCAGTTCTTCTTCCAGTGTCCAGTGCCTTTGCAGTGAAAACACACAGTTTCAGCCTTGGCTCCGCCCTTAGGCTTGCCTTTCCTTTTGAAACTGGCAGTTTTGTTCACCAGCAACTTTTGCTGATTCTGCAGTCCTATCTCATGTGTTTTGAGCATCGCTTCATAAAGCGAGGTAAGGATCAAATCATTACCAGGCGTCTTTGGAAAATTAACTCCCTGTTCAGCCATACTATCATAATAGTTTGCTAGTTTGACACCTTGTTCATTTACTAGAGATTTCTTATGTATATTGCATTCTTCCATGGCTTCAGTCATCTCATGAACTTCAGCTAAATCCTGTTTGCGATACAGAACATTTAGTGCCTCGATCATCTCGAAGGCACTAAGTCGTTCATAACGTTTCTGTAGCACAGGATCCATGCAAGATAACATAAGTTCTTTAACAACACTGAAATCATCCTTTCGTGAGTCAAACACGTGGATGATATCCTGAGCCATTTCTGGCGTAGGGGAATCACCTAGAGGTTGATCAAGCACATAGTCTTTCTTAGCTTCCCTGAGGACAATCCTCAGGTTACGGACCCAGTCCGCATAGTTGTTTCCAATCACAGTCAACTTCTCTTTCTTTAACAACGGGCCTAAGTTGAACATGGTGTTGCGAGCCATTTGATCTACAACGGGAAACACAAGTTTCACTTAGACTTTGTTTATAATGAAAATGCACTAGTGAATAAACAATTTTATTCTAAAGTGCACTCCCACTCAAATCAATATCTCTCATAATTGATTGTGAGTGATTCAAGATCCGCATTTCAATTCAACGCCATTGACGGGTTCATCACTGATGACGTGAATTTTAATCGGTAGGCCAACTTGCCAATCACATCTCTATGTGACTCTTGTTCATCTTTCGATGCATGTGTTCCGAGCTCAGGACTCTCCTGCCTGAACGTCAAGACAACCAAGTGATCATGCAGTGAGGTCTGACCTTCACCCGCCTTACACCTCTCTAATCGTTCGTGCTCATGTGTACATGGCGCACCCCGAAAAGATACGTGTTGTAGACAGTGCTACACTTGGGAGAACACTAACTACTTGATATTTTAAGTGAGAGATCACCCTAATAAAAAGCGACTACCGCGCAATCAAGAAGGGTGCATCAAGAGGGATAAACATCTCAGGCAATTCAAAATGGCATGATATGGTATAGCCCCTTCTGACGGAGAAGTCTTTCAATTCTTCATCTTCGGCATTCGCATCGGTGTTCACCTTTGCGAAGATTGCCACCACCTTGTCGATGCACCAGATAATATTGCTATCTCCATAGCGGATAAAATAAATGCATTACTTAAGGTTGACACGCAGGTCATTAAAGTGCAATCATATGGCTCCAGCCATCATGCCGAATCATGACACGCAGGTCATGTTAATTACATCATATAGTCATCTCATACATAATCAAATTGAATATGAGACTTGCTATACCACATCACATGCAAACCATCCTGCAAAACCAAGTTAGACGCCTCTAATCGGTTTATGCAAAATTTTATTTTACGTGGCTTCTAAGGTTTTTACTCAAACCGCAGCTACCAACGTTTTATCATCAAGTATGATTATTCAAGTTGCTAGATTAACATCTCGGGGTGTATGAAACACGAGATAATTAAATCTCGAGCCCCATACTAAACTTCATCATACGCATGACCCCCGTGCAAATCATATCTGCAATGCCCTTTTATCTGCGAATTTCATCTTTCTTTTGACTATGGCAGAACCCAAAGAACTGATAGCACTTCCATGATCAATCAGGATCACGGATTGCTAGAACTTTGTCAAATTCCACCATGCTGTCTCGAGATTGAGCAAACGCAAATTCCAGGGAAGCAACAAGAATGTCGGGTAACAGATTTCATCTGTCACCCGCATAAATAATTTTCAGCAATAGATCTCATCTACTACCTAATTATATTATGCAATACCCATACATCTCCATGTATTCTAGATCGTAACCTGCATCTACGCATAGCACGGCTCTTGATGCCACTGTTGGGTAACGCGACAGAAAATCAAAATTTTCGGTATAGCGAACACGCCCAGGACCACTATGGAGACTGCATACAAGGTTTGATCTGTTCCGTACCGACTCGAAGCGCAGCGGAAGAAGAGTCGGTGGAGATCGTTGGTGCAGATCCCCGCAGCTAGGATTTACAACCTCCCAACCGCGAGGATGTACTCCCTCGTCGGACAGCCCTTCGGGAGGCGGTCGGACAGTCCCCCGGACGATGTCGCGGACAGCCCTTCGGGAGGACCCTTGAAACTCGAACGGAGACTCGGACAGCCCTCCGGGAGGACACTCGAACAGCCCCTCGGGCAAAAGACCGAAACTACGACCTCTCTATGGGGTTGCACACATACGGTGTCAGCTATCCGGCAGGGCTTCGCCGTCCAGAACTAGTTCCTGCCGGAACCCAGACAGCCTTTCGGCTCTACGAAACTCTTTTCGTGGGAGGGAGAGAAGAAGCCAGATAATGCATGGCATGTGTATGAGAGCAAGGGATGAGGTTTGTGGGCAGCCCACTCTCCTCTATTTATAGGAAAACCAAGGGGTAAAGTTGGCATTCACAAATACCAAAAGTACCCCCACTTTATGTCATTTACATAAAGAATAAAGCAAAAAGGAGTGCCATGTGGAGCTCCATGGAGCTCCACCCTCCATGGCGGGCCACCCCTTGGGGGGGCCCCCCAAGGGGGCTTCCTTAGTGCCCAAGGCTTCTAGAAGCCTTTTGGGAAAATTCCCAAAAGGTGCTTTCCATAAAAATTCCCAAAAAGCACTTTCACTATTCACGATGACATTTTTCAGCGTCCGTACGAACTAAAAATATTTATGTGGGCTTAGAACATTTCTAGTACCCACTAAAATAATTTTCAACGCGTTCTGGAACAATTCCAGATTAGTGATTTCATCTGCGAAAAAGCATCTGAAGCGGTTCCGGCAGCTCCGAAACATTTCCGGTTTTTATCCCCGAAAATTCCAGAAAGTTTCCAGAATAATTCTGGCACCCTCCAAGAATTATTAGGGGCATCCCGAAACCAATTTGACTTAATGGAATACCCCAAAACAACTTTTCAGTTTCACCGAAACTCATCCGGTGTTCTCTCTGCGGAACTTTTCCGCTGTCCGAAACTTTTTTGGTGTCCGAAACTTTTTCGGTGATTTTCTCTCAGACTCCCTGTCTAGTATTCAGCAGATAGACGACCCTTAAGCGTGTGACCCTATAGGTTCGGTGAAGTATAGACATGACCCGGAACCCCTTCCGATCAATGATCAACATCGGAGCCGTGGACACCCACATTAACCCCTATACCCACACGAATGATTATTCGAGTGAACCTCCAGTTGCTGTGTGCTATTCCTGTTGCTTCGCGATATGTCACAAACACCTGAGGCGAGATTTATTGCATCCCCGTGGATCAACAAATTTGTCCACTATGCAAGTTACCTCGTTACCGGTTTTGTTCTCTTTTCTCATTTCCGTGTTGCGGTATCCCAGTGATCAAATCACAAGTTGTCTGGCCAGACGATGATGGATACCGTTTCACCGAGAGGGCCCGAGTATATCTCTCCATCGTCGGAGGAGCAAATCCCAATCTTGAGCTATCTCGTTACTTGCCATACTTTTCCGTGAACCCGTAAGCTGCCGTAATAGCCACCCAGTTACGGATGACGTTTAACAAACCCCAAAGTTCACGAAGCAAGTACGAAGGAACTCGATACTCTCATGGTCTAAGGAATTATGCAAACATTAACTTCCCTGTGTAAAATACCATTAACTTGTGACGAAAGTATCTCATAGCATAACATCAATTTGGGTCGATTCAACACAAGTGTTCTACCAACAATTTGTGCCCTCAAAATTGCCGGCATAGCCATGCCCATGATCAGGAAAACAGGATCATCATGCAATACTTGAGCCAGTCATAGAGGCTTGACTAGGAATACATTTTACCATTTATTATTCCACACGTGCACATGAGTTTCCCTCCAAGCCTCGTTTTATTTGCAGACTCGAGAATCATTGCAGTTATAGCATGGAACATAAACTTTTATTACAAACCAGGAGATACAAAATAACTGTTATTACTGCCTCTAGGGCATATCTCCTACAGCGGTGGCCGGCCGGGGGTGGTGGCGAGGGCCAGAGGCCGGAGCGGGGCGCGCCGGCCGTGGCCGGTGGAGAGGCGGCCGCAGGAAGGAGCGCTGGGGGCCGGCGCCGGCGTGCGGCGTGCGGGCGGGCGGCGTGCGCGGCGAGGGCGCGCGGTGAGCGTGGATGCGGGGCGGCGCGCGTGCGCGTGCACGGGGCAGGGGAGGGGGAGGCCTGGGGCCTCACCGAGATTTGCAGGGACGGGGCAGCGGGCTCGAGCTCGTGGAGGGGGGGTCGGCGACGGGGTCGAGGCGGTGGCGTAGGAGTAGAGCGAAAGGAGGGGATAGGGCGTGGTGGGAGGAAGGAGGGGAGAAGGAAGGGTAGAAGGGCTTGAGGAGGAGTGGTGGGAGTAAGGCACGAGGATGGAGGCGAGGTCCAGGGAGACGGCGGTCCGCGAAGGCGTCGGAGACGAGGCGGAGACGGGGCGCGGTCGGGCGCGTCGGGGCGAGCGCGCTGGGTCGGGCCCGAGGAGGGGTCGGGGAGCAGGGCGTCGGGGGGAGGGAGAGGGGGTGCAGGACGGCGGGGGGGCAAACGGCGTCGAGCGGCGTCGGGACGGGGCGGACGGGATCGGGGGATCCGACCAGATTGGGGGGGGAAGGAGAAGAAAGCGAGGGGGGGGGAGTGGAGTGGAGTGGGGGTGGGCCTGATGGGCCAGTGGGCTGGTGGAGGCCAGCTGGGCCACGGCCCAGCAGGGAGGGGCTCTCTCTCCTTTTCTGTTTCTTTTTCTTTTCTTTATTTTCTTTTCTGTACTGTTAAATGTTTAGGCCCCAAATGGTTTTTGTAAAAAGTGTGACCTATTTCATAAATACCAGTGCATTATTCCTTAACACCTAAAATTAGTTTGGACAAAACATAATTCCATATTTATTTCAGATTTAATAAATGGTTATTAAATATTATCTTTATCCACTGTTTGAGGTTGTTCGAGTCACTTATCCAATTCCAATTATGTTGGTTTCAATTTTAGAATAGCCTCTGGAATATTTGTTATTTATCTGACATTTTAGTTTCTATGTTGGACAACTTTTATATTCCACTTTCATTTAAATTTGAATTTGACTTAGGAGTTGAAATGCAATATGATGCTAATGATGATTATGCACTATTAATCATCATGACATGGCCTCATCAAAAGGGTGATCACTGTAGCTTAATACATGGGGTGTTACAACATGCAACTAGTTTTGCATAAAGGTGGCTGGCGGGTGTCTGTTTATCCTACTTTAGTTGAATTGAATTTGACTACGGCCGGTCCTTGAAGAAGGTTAAAACAGAAAACTTGATGAAACACCGTTGTGGTTTTTTGAGTAGGTAATAACGGTTTTTGCTAGAAGCCCGTAGTAGCCACGTAAAACTTGCAACAACAAAGTAGAGGACGTCTAACTTGTTTTTGCAGGGCATTTTGTGATGTGATATGGTCAAGACATGATGTGATAAACGTTATTGTATGAGATGATCATGTTTTGTAAGTTATCGGCAACTGGCAGGGGCCTTATGGTTGTCTGTTTATTGTATGAAATGCAAACGCCATGTAATTGCTTTACCTTTTCACTATGCGTTAGCGATAGTTGTAGAAGCAATAGTTGGCGAGACGACCATGAAGCAATGATGGGGATCAAGGTGTCGAGCCAGTGACGATGGAGATCATGACGATGCTTTGGAGATGGAGATCAAAAGCACGAGATGATGATGGCCATATCATGTCACATATTTTGATTGCATGTGATGTTTATCTATTATGCATCTTATTTTGCTTAGTACGGCGGTAGCATTATAAGATGATCCCTTCACTAAATTTCAAGGTAAAAGTGTTCTCCCTGAGTATGCACCGTTGCTACAGTTCGTCGTGTTGAGACACCACGTGATGATCGGGTGTGATAGACTCTACGTTCACATACAACGGGTGCAAGACAGTTTTGCACATGCGGAATACTTGGGTTAAACTTGATGAGCCTAGCATGTACAGACTATAGGAGATATGCCCTAGAGGCAATAATAAATGTTATTGATTATCTCCCTGTTCATAATTAGGTTTATGTTCCATGCTATAACTGCTATGGTTCTCGAGTCTGCAAATAAAACGAGGCTCGGAGGAAGACTCATATGCACGTGTGGAATAATAAACGATAAAATGTATTCCTAGTCAAGCCTCTATGACTGGCTCAAGTATTGCATGATGATCCTGTTTTCCTGATCATGGGCATGACTATGCCAGCAATTTTGAGGGCACAATGTTAGCAGAACATTTGTGTTGAATCGACCCGATTGATGTTATGCTATGAGATTCTTTCATCACAAGTTAGTGGTTACTAACACAGAGATGGTTAACGTTTGCATGATTCCTTAGACCATGAGAGTATCGAGTTTCTTCATGCTTGCTTCATGAACTTTGGGGTTTGTTAAACGTCATCCGTAAATGGGTGGCTATTACGGCGGCTTACGGGTTCATGGAAAAGTGTGTCAAGTAACTTGATAGCTCAAGATTGGGATTTGCTCCTCCGGCGATGGAGAGATATCTCTGGGCCCTCTCGGTGTTACGGTATCCATCATCGTCTGGCCAGACACTTTGTGATTTGATCACGGGGATGCCGGAACATGGTAACGAGAAAAGAGAACAATACCGGTAACGAGGTAACTAGCATAGTGGACAAGTGTTGATCCACGGGAATGCCAACATGTCTCACCTCGGGTATTTGTAACATATCACGAAGCAACAGGAATAGCACACGGCAACTGGAGGTTCAATCGAATATTCATTCGTGTGGGTATAGGGGTCAATATGGGTGTCCACGGCTCCGATGTTGATCATTGATCGGAAGGGGTTCCGTGTCATGTCTATACTTCACCGAACCTATAGGGTCACACGCTTAAGGGTCATCTATCTGCTGAATACTAGACAGGGAGTCTGAGAGAAAATCACCGAAAAAGTTTCGGACACCGAAAAGTTTCGGACAGCGGAAAAGTTCCGCAGAGAGAGGTCACCGGATGAGTTCCGGTGAAACTGAAAAGTTGTTTCAGGGGATACCATTAAGTCAAAATGGTTTCGGCACATGCCTGATAATTCTTGGAGGATACCAGAATCATTCTGGAAACTTCTAGGAATTTTCTGGAAGAAAAATCGGAAATGTTCCGGGGCTGCCGGAACCGCTTCAGATGCTTTTCGCAGATGAAATCACTAAACTGGAATTGTTCCAGAACGCATTGAAAATTATTTTAGTGGGTACTGGAAATGTTCTAAGCCCACATAAATATTTTCAGTTCGAACGGACGCTGAAAAATGTCGTCGTGAACAGTGAAAGTGCTTTTTGGGAATTTTATGGAAAGCACCTTTTGGGAATTTCCCAAAAGGCTTCTAGAATGCCTTAGGCACTAAGGAAGCCCCCTTGGGGGGTCCCCCAAGGGTGTGGCCGGCCAAGCATGGTGGAGCTCCTTGGAGCTCCACATGGCACCCCTTTTATCTTTATTCTTTTGTGGAAAGGCATAAAGTGGGGGTACTTTGGGGTTTTTTTGTATGACATCTTTACCCCTTGGCTATCCTATAAATAGAGGTGGAGGGGCAGCCCTCCACACTCATCCCTTCTCACATACAAGTGCCATGCAATGATCTGGCTTCTCTCTCCCTCCCACGAAAAGAGTTTCGTAGAGCCGAAAGGCTGTCTGGGTTCCGGTGGGAACTAGTTCTGGACGGCGAAGCCCTGCCGGATAGATGACACCGTATGTGTGCAACTCTGTAGAGAGGTCATAGTTTCGATCTTAGTGCCCGAGGGGCTGTTCGAGAGTGCCTCCCAAAGGGCTGTCCAAGTGACGGTTCGAGTTCTGTGAGTCCTCCCGAAGGGTTGTCCGAGTGACCGTTCGAGTTTCGAAGGTCCTCCCGAAGGGCTGTCCGCGACACCGTCCGGGGGACTGTTCGACCGCCTCCCGGAGGGCTGTCTGAAGGGAAGACGAGGGGATACATCCTCGCGGTTGGGAGGTTGTAAATCCTAGCTGCGGGGATCTGCACCGCCGATCATCATCGACTCTACTTCCGCTGCGCTACGAGTCGGTAACGAAAATGATCAAACCTTATATGCAGTCTCCATAGTGGTCCTGGGCTGGTGCGTAGGTCGGAATTTTTTGTTTTCTGCTGCGTTACCCTACACAGACATGGCCTTGGAACACTGGAGACCGAAAGGTCGAACGTGAATCATATAGTAGATATGATCAACATAGAGATGTTCACCATTGATGACTACCCCATCTCACGTGATGATCGGACATGGGTTAGTTGATTTGGATCACGTATCACTTAGATGACTTGAGGGATGTCTATTTAAGTGGGAGTTCTTAAGTAATTTGATTAATTGAACTTAATTTATCATGAACTTAGTCCTGATATCTATGTTGTAGATCAATGGCTCGCGATGTAGCTCCCTTATTTTTGATATGTTCCTAGAGAAAAATAAGTTGAAAGATGATAGTAGCAATGATGTGGACTGGGTCCGTGATCTGAGGATTATTCTCATTGCTGCATAGAAGGATTATGTCCTTGATGCACCGCTAGGTGACAGACCTATTGCAGGAGCAGATGCAAACGTTATGAACATTTTGCAAGCTCGATATGATGACTACTTGATAGTTTAGTGCGCCATGCTTTACGTCTTAGAACCGGGACTTCAAAAACGTTTTGAACGCCATGGAGCATATGAGATGTTCCAAGAGCTGAAATTGGTATTTCAGACTCATGCCCGTGTCAAGAGGTGTGAGACCTCTGACAAGTACTTTGCCTACAAGATGGAGGAGAATAGCTCAGCCAGTGAGCATGTGCTCAGAATGTCTGGGTACTACAATCACTTGAATCAAGTGGGAGTTAATCTTCTAGATAAGATAGTGATTGACAGAGTTCTCTAGTCACTATCACCAAGCTACTAGAACTTCGTGATGAACTATAATATGCAAGGGATGACGAACAACGATTCCCGAGCTCTTCGCGATAATGAAATCGGCAAAGGTAGAAATCAAGAAAGAGCATCAAGTGTTTATGGTTAACTAGACCACTAGTTTCAAGAGAAAGGACAAAGGGAAAGAAAGGGAACTTCAAGAAGAATCGCAAGCAAGTTGCCACTCCCGTGAAGAAGCCCAAAGCTAGACCTAAGCCTGAAACTGAGTGCTTCTACTGCAAAGGGAATGGTCACTAGAAGCAGAACTTGCCCAAATACTTGGCGGATAAGAAGGATGGCAAAGTGAACAAAGGTATATTTGATATACATGTTATTGATGTGTACCTTACTAGTGTTCGTAGTATCCCCTGGGTATTTGATACCGGTTCAGTTGCTAAGATTAGTAACTCAAAACAGGAGTTGCAGAATAAACAGAGTCTAGTTAAAAGCGAGGTGACGATGTGTGTTGGAAGTAATTCTAAGGTTGATACGATCACCATCACACACTCCCTCTACCTTCAGGATTAGTGTTGAACCTAAATAAATGTTATTTGATGTTTGCGTTGAGCGTGAATATGATTAGATCATGTTTATTGCAATATGGTTATTCATTTAAGTCAGAGAATAATTTTTGTTCTGATTACATGAATAAAACCTTCTATGGTCATACACCCAGTGTGAATGGTTTATTGAATCTCGATCGTAGTGATACACATATTCATAATATTGATGCCAAAAGATGCAAAGTTGATAATGATAGTGCAACATACTTGTGGCACTGCCGTTTAGGTCATATTGGTGTAAAGTGCATGAAGAAATTCCATGCAGATGGACTTTTGGAATCACTTGATTATGAATCATTTGATACTTGCGAACCGTGCCTCATGGGCAAGATGACTAAAAATCTGTTCTCCAGAACAATGGAGCGAGCCAATGACTTATTGGAAATAATACATACTGATGTATGCGGTCCGATGAGTGTTGAGGCACGCGGCGGGTATTGTTATTTTCTGACCTTCACAGATATTTAAGCAGATATGCGTATATCTACTTAATGAAACACAAGTCTGAAACATTTGAAAAGTTCAAAGAATTTCAGAGTGAAGTGGAGAATCATCGTAACAAGAAAATAAAGTTTCTACGATCTGATCGCGGAGGCGAATATTTGAATTATGAGTTTGGCCTTCATTTAAAACAATGTGGAATAGTTTCACAACTCACACCACCTGGAACACCACAACGTAATGGTGTGTCCGAACATCGTAACCGTACTTTATTGGATATGGTGCGATCTATGATGTCTCTTACCGATTTGCCACTATCATTTTGGGGTTATGCATTAGAGACAGCTGCATTCACGTTAAATAGGGCACCATCTAAATCCGTTGAGACGACACCGTATGAACTGTGGTTTGGTAAGAAACCTAAGCTGTCGTTTCTTAAAGTTTGGGGTTGCGACACTTATGTCAAAAGGCTTCAGCCTGATAAGCTCGAACCCAAATCAGAGAAGTGTGTCTTCATAGGATACCCTAAGGAAACAATTGGGTACACCTTCTACCACAGATCCGAACGCAAGATCTTTGTTGCCAAGAATGGAACCTTTCTAGAGAAGGAGTTTCTCTCGAAAGAATTGAGTGGGAGGAAAGTAGAAGTTGTTGAGGTAATTGTACCTTCTCTCGAATTGGAAAGTAGTTCATCACAGAAAACTGTTCCCGTGATGCCTACACCAACTAGAGAGGAAGCTAATGATAATGATCATGAAACTTCAGATCAAGTTACTACTGAACCTCGTAGGTCGACCAGAGCACGATCCGCACCAGAGTGGTATGGTGATCCTGTCCTGGAAGTCATGTTACTAGTCCATGACGAACCTACGAATTATGAAGAAGCTATGATGAGTCCAGATTCCGACAGATGGCTTGAGGCAATGAAATCTTAGATAGGATCCATGTATGAGGACAAAGTGTGGACTTTGGTGGATTTGCCCGATGATCGGCAAGCCACGGAGAATAAATGGATCTTCAAGAAGAAGACTGACGCTGATGGTAATGTTACCGTCTACAAAGCTCGACCTGTCGCAAAAGGTTTTTGACAAGTTCAAGGGGTTGACTACGATGAGACTTTCTCACCCGTAGCGATACTTAAGTCCGTCCGAATCATGTTAGCAATTCCCGCATTTTATGATTATGAAATCTGGCAAATGGACGTCAAAACTGCATTCCTTAATGGATTTCTCAAAGAAGAGTTGTATATGATGCAACCAGAAGGTTTTGTCGATCCTAAAGGTGCTAACAAAGTGTGCAAGCTCCAGCAATCCATCTATGGACTGGTGCAAGCATGTCGGAGTTGGAATATACGCTTTGTTGAGGTGATCAAAGCTTATGGTTTTATACAGACTTTCGGTGAAGACTGTATTTACAAGAAAGTGAGTGGGAGCTCTGTAGCATTCCTGATATTATATGTGGATGACATATTGTTGATTGGAAATGATATAGAATTCTGGATAGCATAAAAGGATACTTGAATAAGAATTTTTCAATGAAAGACCTCGGTGAAGCTGCTTGCATATTGGGCATCAAGATCTATAGAGATAGATCAAGACGCTTGATAATACTTTCAATGAATACATACCTTGACAAGATTTCGAAGGAGTTCAAAATGGATCAGTCAAAGAAGGAGTTCTTGTCTGTATTGTAAGGTGTGAAGTTGAGTAAGACTCAAAGCCAGACCACGGCAGAAGATAGAGAGAGAATGAAAGTCATTCCCTATGCCTCAACCATAGGTTCTATACGATATGCCATGCTGTGTACCACACCTAATGTGTGTCTTGCCACTTATCTGGCAAAGAGGGTACAAGAGTGATCCAGGAGTGGACCACTGGACAGCTGTCAAAATTATCCTTAGGTGCCTTAAAGAGGACTAAGGAAATGTTTCTCGGTTATGGAGGTGATAAAGAGTTCATCATAAAGAGTTACGTTGATGCAAGCTTTGACACTAATCTAGATGACTCTAAGGATCAATCTGGATACATATTGAACTTGGGAGCAATTAGCTAGAGTAGCTCCATGCAGAGCATTGTAGACATAGAAATTTGCAAAATACATACGGATCTGAATGTGACAGACCCGTTGACTAAACTTCTCTCACAAGCAAAACATGATCACACCTTATTACTCTTTGGGTGTTAATCACATGGCGATGTGAACTAGATTATTGACTCTAGTAAACCCTTTGGGTGTTGGTCACATGGCGATGTGAACTATAGGTGTTAATCACATGACGATGTGAACTATGGGTGTTATTCACATGGCGATGTGAACTAGATTATTGACTCTAGTGCAAGTGGGAGACTGAAGGAAATTTGCCCTAGAGGCAATAAAAAAGTTGTTATTTTATATTTCCTTATTCATGATAAAGGTTTATTATTCATGCTAGAATTGTATTGATCGGAAACTTAAATACATGTGTGAATACATAAACAAACACCACGTCCCTAGTGAGCCTCTACTTGACTAGCTCGTTGATCAAAGATGGTTTTGGTTTCCTAACCATGGACATGTGTTGTCATTTGATAACGGGATCACATCATTAGGAGAATGATGTGTTGGACAAGACCCACCCGTTAGCTTAGCATAATGCTCGTTCAGTTTTATTGCTATTGCTTTCTTCATGTCAAATACATATTCCTTTGACTATGAGATTATGCAACTCCCGGATACCGGAGGAATACCTTGTGTGCTATCAAATGTCACAACGTAACTGGGTGATCATAAAGATGCTCTATAGGTATCTCTGAGGTGTTTGTTGAGTTGGCATAGATCGAGATTAGGATTTGTCACTCTGAGTTTCGGAGAGGTATCTCTGGGCCCTCTCGGTAATACACATCATAAGCTTGCAAGCAAACGACTAAGGAGTTGGTCACGAGGTGATGTATTACAAAACGAGTAAAGAGGCTTGCCGGTAACGAGATTGAACTAGTTATGAAGATACCGACGATCGAATCTCGGGCAAGTAACATACCGATGGACAAAAGGAATTACGTATGTTGTCATAACGGTTCGACCAATAAAGATCTTCGTAGAATATGTAGGAGCCAATATGAGCATCCAGGTTCCGCTATTGGTTATTGACCGGAGAGGTGTCTTGGTCATGTCTACATAGTTCTCGAACCCGTAGGGTCCGCACGCTTAACGTTCGTTGATGATATAGTATTATATGAGTTATGTGATTTGGTGACCGAATGTTGTTCGGAGTCCCGGATGAGATCACGGACATGACGAGGAGTATTGAAATGGTCGAGAGGTAAAGATTGATATATAGGACGATTGTATTCAGACACCGGAAGTGTTCCGAAGGGTACCGGGTACTTATCGGGTCACCGGAAAGGAGTTTCGGGCACCCCCGGCAAAGATATGGGCCTTATGGGCCAGGAGAGGGAACACACTAGCCCACAAGGGGCTGGTGCGCCCCCTATAGAGGCCGTCCTATGAGTAGGAGAAGGAAAGAGGGGAGGGAAAGGAAAGTGTGGAGTAGGACTCCCCTCTTCCTTCCCTCTCCCCCCCTCTTTCCTTCCCCCTTCTTCACATAAGGAAAGGGGGGGGGGGCGCAGGGCAAGGCAGCAGCCCTAGGGCATCCGCCAGGTCTCTTGGGGTGCCCTAGGGGCTGCCTCCTCCCCTCCCACCTATATATATGTGGGGAGGGGGCGCCACACAACAACACAACATTGTCTTAGCCGTGTGCGGCGCCTCCGTCCACCGTTTACTCCCTCGGTCATATCTTCGTAGTGCTTAGGCGAAGCCCTGCGGAGATCGCATCACCATCACCGTCACCACACCATCGTGCTGCCGGAACTCGTCTACTACTTCGCCTATCTTGCTGGATCAAGAAGGCGAGGACGTCACCGAGCTGAACGTGTGCAGAACGCGGAGGTGCCGTGCGTTCGGTACTAGATCGGTTGGAGCGCGAAGAAAGTTCAACTACATCAACCGCGTTGTGAAACGCTTCCGCTTACGATCTACGAGGGTACGTAGACACACTCTCCCCTCATTTCTATGCATCTCCATGGATAGGTTATTGCGTGTCCGTAGATTTTTTTTGTTTGTTTTCCATGCAACCTTTCCCATCAGTTGAATCCTAAAATGAAAGAAGTGGTAAGAACAGAAATACTCAAGCTTCTGGAAGCAAGTATAATCTATCCCATAGCTGATAGTAGATGGGTAAGTCCCATTCATTGTGTCCCTAAAAAGGGAGGTATTACCGTTGTTCCTAATGATAATATGAACTTATTCCACAAAGAATTGTGACTGGCTACAGAATGGTAATTGATTTTAGAAAATTAAATAAAGCTACTAGAAAAGATCATTACCCTCTACCTTTTATTGATCAAATGCTAGAAAGGTTGTCAAAGCACACACATTTTTGCTTCCTTGATGGATATTCTGGTTTTTCTCAAATACCTGTCTCACAACCTGATCAAGAGAAAACCACCTTTACTTGTCCTTTTGGAACTTATGCTTATAGACGTATGCCTTTTGGTTTATGCAATGCACCTGCCACCTTTCAAAGATGTCTGACTGCTATGTTCTCTGATTTTTGTGAAAAGATTGTTGAGGTTTTCATGGATGATTTTTCCGTTTACGGAACTTCTTTTGATGATTGCTTGAGCAACCATGATCGAGTTTTGCAGAGATGTGAGCAAACTAATCTCATCTTGAATTGGGAGAAGTGCCACTTTATGGTTAATGAAGGTATTGTCTTGGGACATAAAATTTCCGAACAAGGTATTGAGGTGGATAAAGCTAAAGTTGATGCAATTGAGAAAACGCCATGTCCTAAAGATATCAAAGGTATTCGTAGTTTCCTCGGTCATGCTGGTTTCTATAGGAGGTTTATTAAAGACTTCTCTAAAATTTCTAGGCCTCTTACAAATCTTTTACAAAAGGATGTTCCATTTGTTTTTGATGATGATTGTGTAGAAGCCTTTGAAACACTTAAGAAAGCCTTGATTTCTGCACCTATTGTTCAACCACCAGATTGGAACTTGCCATTTGAAATTATGTGTGATGCTAGTGGCTGTTGGTGCTGTTCTAGGACAAAGAGTTGATAAGAAATTATATGTTATTCATTATGCTAGTAAAACTCTAGACAGTGCTCAACGAAATTATGCTACAACCGAGAAAGAATTTTTAGCAGTGGTGTTTGCTTGTGATAAATTTAGATCTTACATTGTTGATTCTAAAGTGATTGTTCACACCGATCATGCTGCTATAAAATATCTTATGGAAAAGAAAGATGCTAAACCCGGACTTATTAGGTAGGTTCTTTTGCTACAAGAATTTGACTTACATATCACCGATAGAAAAGTAGCTGAGAACCCCATAGCTGATAACTTGTCTAGGCTAGAAAACATTCTTGATGACCCACAACCTATTAATGATAGTTTTCCTGATTAACAATTAGTTGCAATAAATGTTTCTCATAACACTCCTTGGTATGCTAACTATGCTAATTATATTGTTGCTAAATATAAACCACCTAGCTTCACATACCAACAAAAGAAAAAAAATTCTTCTATGATTTAAGACATTACTTTTGGGATGACCCACATCTTTATAAAGAAGGAGTAGATGGTATTATTAGACGTTTTGTACCTGAGCATGAACAGGGACAAATCCTATGGAAATGTCACTCCGAAGCATATGGAGGACATCATGCGGGAGATAGAACTACTCACAAGGTATTGCAATCTAGTTTTTATTAGCCTACTCTCTTCAAGGATGCCCGTAAGTTTGTTTTATCTTGTGATGAATGTCAAATAATTGGAAATATTGGTAAGCGTCAGGAAATGCCTATGAATTATTCTCTTTCTGTTGAACCATTTGATGTTTGGGGATCTGATTACGTGGGACCTTTTCCTTCCTCTAATGGGTATACACATATTTTGGTTGCTGTTGATTATGTTACTAAGTGGGTAGAAGCTATTCCAACTAGTAGTGCTGATCACAACACTTCTATTAAAATGCTTAAGGAAGTTATTTTCCCAAGGTTTGGAGTCCCTAGATATTTAATGACTGATGGTGGTTCACATTTTATTCATGGTGCTTTCCGTAAAATGCTTGCTAAGTATGATGTTAACCACAGAATTGCATCACCCTATCATCCTCAGTCTAGTGGTCAAGTTGAACTTAGCAATAGAGAAATAAAGTTGATATTAGAAAAAACAGTCAATAGGTCCCGAAAGAATTGGTCTAAGAAATTAGATGATGCACTTTGGGCTTATAGAACAGCATATAAAAATCCTATGAGTATGTCTCCTTATAAAATGGTTTATGGAAAAGCTTGTCATTTGCCTCTTGAGTTAGAACATAAAGCATATTGGGCAATAAAAGAACTCAACTATGATTTCAAACTTGCCTGTGAAAAGAGGTTATTTGATATTAGCTCACTAGATGAATGGAGAACCCAAGCTTATGAAAATGGCAAGTTATTTAAAGAAAAAGTTAAAAGATGGCATGATAAGAAAATCCAAAAGCGCGAGTTTAAAGTTGGAGAATATGTTCTTTTGTACAACTCTCATTTCAGATTCTTTGCAGGCAAACTCCTCTCCAAATGGGAAGGACCCTATGTTATCGAGGAGGTTTATCGATCTGGAGCCATCAAAATAAATAATGCCAAAGGTACTAACCCAAAGGTTGTTAATGGGCAACGGATAAAACATTATATCTCAGGTACGCCCATTAATGTTGAAAGCAATATTATCCAAACTATGAGACCGGAAGAACACATAAAGGAAACCTTCCAGAACACTCCAGAATAACTGAAAAAGAGGAGGTACGTGATATGGTAAGTAAACGGACTCCGAAAAATCCGCAAAAATATTTTTTGTCAGTTTTGGAATATTCAAAAAATTAGGAAAATAAGAAACTACCAGGAAGGTGACCCTGGTGGGCACAAGACACCAGGGCGTGCCTGGCAAGCCTGGCTTGCCAGGCGTGCCCAGGTGGGTTGTGCCCACCTCGGGTACCTTTCGGACTCCGTTTTTCTTCCATTTGCTTGTTTCCCAAGATAAAAAATCTTTATATACCCCCCGAACCTATTGACCACCGTATTGCGGAGAAATCTTCTGTTTTCTTCTCTCGCTGTTTTCCTGACAGATCTGAAAATATGTCATCCCAAGACTCGGAGGGTGAGAGCTATGTTGCTGATTATATCACAAACCCCAAGGTTTATGGGGATGTGGAGCACTATAGCTGGACTTCCGAAGAGGATGAAGATGAATCAGTTCCTCCTCGTTTCAAAAACGAAATCGTGGAGGCATTATGCAAGAGGATAACAAAGCTCGAGATGGAGAACGATGAGTTGAGGATAGACAATTTTACTCTCCGACATAAGCTGGAAAAGGAGAAGGACAAATCTACCACTTCTTCACCACCACCTCCTCCTTCATCACCAAAGGAGACTTGAGTATCGGGTATGGGCACTCCCCTTGGCTTGTGCCAAGCTTGGGGGAGGTGCCCCAGTATCGTATCACCTCCACTATCTTTTGCCTTTACTTATCTTATTTCGATCCATAGTTATCTTTTGCTTTAGATGAATAAAAGTTTAGTTCGAACCTTTCTTTTCGAGAGTTTGCTTAGTGATCTATCTTTGTAATCATGTGCGAGATATATAATAAAGTTTAGTTTGAGTTTGTTTTCTTTACTTTCATGTTCAATAAAAAGAAAGGAAATAAATGAAAAAGATCATATGCTAATCTTATGGTAAGTAATGACATCACATAAGAAAGAGTATAAGTAGAAAATTTTATTGTAGATTGACAAACATAGCATTGGTCAATGATGCAATTCATGAAGGAATTAATAAGGGATGAGAAGATTCACATGCAAATACACTATCTTGGACATCTTTTGTGATTGTGAGCCCCCATCAAAATATTATATGCCAAAATTGTTGACGTTGGACAAGGAAGACAACGTAATGTTTCATGTTTGTTCATATTCACATAGAAGTTATATTGTCATAGATCCTTTAACATGTGGTGCTTGCCACCCATCTTTGCTAGCCAAAAATTCCGCACTAAGTAGAGATACTACTTGTGCATCCAAAACCCCTTAAAACCCAAATCTTATTTTGAAGAGTCCACCATACCTACCTAAGGATTGAGTAAGATCCTTCAAGTAAGTTGTCATCGGTGCAATAAGGCAATAAAAATTGCTTCTAAAAGTGTTAGATCATTTAGTGTAAGAGAAAATTGAGCGTTGTACGAACTTGTGATGGCAAAGAATAAAAGCGACAGACTGCATAATAAAGGTTGCTATCATAAGGGGCAATATAATGTGACGTTCTTTTGCACTAAGGGTTTGAGCATACAAACAAAAAGCGCATGGCAACCTCTGCTTCCCTCTACGAAGGGCCTATCTTTTACTTTTATGTATTTACTTTTATGCAAGAGTCAAAGTTCTTCTCTCTACTCCTTTTTATTTTCTCTTTTGGCAAGCATCATGTGGTGAGGAAAGATCTAGGCACATATATCCAGTTGGATATGGGTAGCATCAGTTATTATTGTTGACATCACCCTCGAGGTGAGTATGTTGGGAGGCGAAACTATAAGCCCCTATCTTTCTATGTGTCCGGTTGAAATGTTTTGCTCATGTGTATGCGGTGAGTGTTAGCAATCATAGAAGACTATATGATGGTTGAGTATGTGGACCTGCCAAAAAGGCTCCGATATGTGACTCTTCCTGAAAAGATGATGAATTGTAATTTCAAAGTTGACTGAGAACATAGTTTGTTGGTTTCCAATAGAGTTTATGCTTTATACTTCGATGTTGTGATGAATTGTTACTTGTTCATGAGAAGTCTATGATAAAAGTTCTATGATAAAGTTTTATATTAAAGTTTGTTGCTGTTATAATAATATACATGATGCTTCTATGTTCGTATTTTTTTTATCGACACCTCTCTCTCTAAGCATGTGGACATGTTTTTCGATTTTGGTTTTCGCTTGAGGAGAATCGAGGTATAAGCTTGGGGGAGTTGATACGTCCATTTTGCATCATGTTTTCCTACTGTTATTTCTGATGTTTTATGCATAATAATGCTTTTTGGAGTAATTCTAATGCCTTTTCTCTCATAATATGCAAGGTTCGCACAAACAGGGAGAATTCTGGCAGCTGGAAATCTGGACTTGAAAAAGCTACATCAGGCTACCTATTCTGCACAACTCCAAATGAGCTGAAACTTCACGAGGAATTTTTATGGAATATATAAGAATTATTGGAGCCAATAAGTACCAGAGGGGGCCCATCAGGTGGGCAGAACCCACCTGGGCGTGCCAGGGAGCCCAAGCGCGCCCTGGTGGGTTGTGCCCTCCTCGGCCCACCTTCGGTGCCCCTCTTCTGGTATATAAGTCATTTTGACCTAGAAAAAATAAGGAGAGGACTTTCGGGATGAAGCGCCGCCGTCTCAAGGCGGAACTTGTGCAGGAGCACTTTTGCCCTCCGGTGGAGCGATTCCGCCGGGGGAACTTCCCTCCCGGAGGGGGAAATCATTGGCATCATCATCACCAACAACTCTCCCATCTTGGGGAGGGCAATCTCCATCAACATCTTCAATAGCACCATCTCCTCTCAAACCCTAGTTCATCTCTTGTGTTCAATCTTTGCACCGGAACTATAGATTGGTGCTTGTGGGTGACTAGTAGTGTTGATTACATCTTGTAGTTAATTACTATATGATTTATTTGGTGGAAGATTATATGTTCAGATCCATTATGCTATTTAATACCCCTCTAATCTTGAGCATGATTATCATTTGTGAGTAGTTAATTTTGTTCTTGAGGTCACGGGAGAAATCTTGTTGCAAGTAATCATGTGAACATGATATGTGTTCGATATTTTTATAGTATGTATGTTTGTGATTCCCTTAGTGGTGTCATGTGAACGTCGACTACATGACACTTCACCATATTTGGGCCTAAGGGAATGCATTGTGGAGTAGTTATTAGATGATGGGTTGCGAGAGTGACAGAAGCTTAAACCCTAGTTTATGCGCTATTCCATAAGGGACTGATTTGGATCCAAAAGTTTAATGCTATGGTTAGATTTATTCTTAATACTTTTCTTGTAGCTGCGGATGCTTGCGAGGGGGTTAATCATAAGTAGGATGTTTGTTCAAGTAATAACAACACCTAAGCACCGGTCCACCCACATATCAAATTATCAAAGTAGCGAACACAAATCAAACCAACATGGTGAAAGTGACTAGATGAAATTCCCGTGTACCCTCAAGAACGCTTTGCTTATCATAAGAGACTGTTTTGGCCTTTCCTTTGCCTCAAAAGGATTGGGCTACCTTGCTGCACTTTTGTTACCATTACCGTTACTTGCTTGTTACAAATTATCTTGCTATCAAACTACTCGTTACTTATAATTTCAGTGCTCGCAAACATTACCTTGCTGAAAACTGCTTGTCATTTCTTTCTGCTCCTCGTTGGGTTCGACACTCTTACTTATCGAATGGACTACGATTGATCCCCTATACTTGTGGGTCATCATGATGTGATCCTGTTATCAAATGACAACTCATGTCTATGGTTAGGAAACCTTAGCCATCTTTGATCTACGAGCTAGTCTAGTAGAGGCTCACTAGGGACACAGTACTTATTTATGTATCCACACATGTATTTAAGTTTCAGGTCAATACAATTCTAACATGAATAATAAACCTTTATCATGAACAAGGAAATATGATAATAATCAATTTATTGTTGCCTCTAGGGCATATTTCCAATAGTTTCCCACTTGCACTAGAGTCAATAATTTAGTTCACATCGCCATGTGATTAACGCCCAATGAGTTATG